>CM038141.1:101435487-102035487 GCA_021437245.1 Aegilops speltoides | reverse complement strand
GTCCGTCCAATTTGGACCGAATACTCGACCGCTCATGCGGATACATGGCACCTCTCCGAAGCCAGCTAATCACACCAATAGAGATTGTTGGGTGTTCAAGCAGGCCGACAAGTTAATTGCCGAAAACAATGACAAGGGGCTAAATAGCGACGACGAGGAAGAGACCCGGCCGCCGAACAATAGAGGACAGAAGGGCTTCCCCCCACAAGTGCGGACGGTGAATATGATATCGCGACCCATATACCCAAGAGGAGAGGAAGCGCGCACTCTGGGGCGTCTCTGGCGATGGAGCAGTCTCCCCAAAGTTCAATCCATGGTCCTCTGTCCGATCACTTTCGATCGGCGAGACCATCCGACCAGCATACGCCATGGCGGATTCGCGCGTGGTCTTAGACCCAATCGTTGATGGATTTCACCTCACAAGAGTCTGATGGGCGGCGGCACCCTTTACCTTTATCGGAAGCGGTCATAAAATGGGCATAGACCCATCTAGGATCAAACCTACAAAGACAACCTTCAAAGGTGTCATCCCAGGAGTGGAAGCCAACTGTATAGGCTCAGTCACACTGGAAGTGGTCTTCGGATCCCCGGATAATTTCCAAAGCGAAGAGTTAATCTTCGATATAGTCCCATTCCGTAGCGGCTATCATGCCCTGCTCGGACGAACCGCGTTTGCAAAATTCAACGCGGTGCCTCATTATGCATACCTAAAGCTCAAAATGCCAGGCCCTCGCGGAGTCATTACGGTCAATGGGAATACGGAACGCTCCCTCCGGACGGAGGAACATACTGCGGCTTTTCGCGGCAATCTGAGCAGCCTTCTCAGGCAATTCTCAAGTCCGGCAACTAAAAAGCCGGACACAGCAAAACGCGCCCGGAGCAATGCCAACCAAGCACAATCAGAGCACACGTAGCAATGCGGCCCCAACCCTCGCCCGCGCATGATCACAAGAATAACACTCCGCGTACATCATTACGCTTTGGAGATACCATGGGCACAGGGAAAGGGGGCACAAGGAACAAAGAGTGCGGCTCGACCACACCAGGGGCTCACATTTATGCCCCCCTTGTTTTTATTTTTATCTTTTCTTTTTTTTTGCGTATACAGGACTCCATTAACCAGAAGCCCTGTCCGATGGCGGACTCGCCGAACCCACGATGCAACAGTCAGGGATTAAAAAAGGCTGCGACGAACAATCAGGTGGTCTCAATTACGAGCATTAAATTCAATTACATACACCAAGTCCGCAGCTCATCCCTGGAGGGGGACATGTTAACTTAGTCCAAATCCCTTGCTTACCGCACTATTTGTATCAGTCCGCTTTATTAGCAGACCTCCTTTCATAAATAACGCAGCACTTCCTTTTTGCAAGTATATTACCTTTTCATTACAATTGCGTTATCTCTTACATATGATTCATTATATGACATCTTGCACCCGTATACTTTGGTACGGCCGAATACGCCAGATGCTTCTGTTCCCCAGATTATGGTGTGATTAAGTCCGAACACTTTCACAAGTGCGGCACCCCGAACTTATCGCATTATATGAATCAGCTCCGAATCATGTCTTGGGTCAATAGTTGGGTTTGCCCGGCTCCCATGTTTTGGTGCCTTACGTTCTGTTCCGTCGGCTAAGGTAGCACTTTGGGAGAACCACTGCGATTGCGCCCGGTTGAGCCGAGTTAACGCCTCGATGGAAAGCTAAAAGCGGCCGGCATGATAGTGCGAGAGACTGTCGCTGTTCAAGAGGTTCTTCGGGTCCCTAAAGGCTCATGCAGCTTGAGCGAAGTTCGGATGATGTCCGCGAAGGCGTGGATAGCGCCCAGATTCGGTCTTCGAATACCGGGGCTTCATGAAATTTAAAATTATAGAATTCTATGGCTAAGTGAGAGTGTTCAAGCACTATAAGTCCGGTTGCCTTGTTCGTCGTGTTGAGCGCCTCCCTAGATGGACCCAATAATGGGAACAAGAGTGCTCAAGTTTATCACCAAACACCCCAGCACTCGTGGCTCGGGGGCTGAAGCCAACGACTTGCCATCTCTCAGATTTTACAAACGGCCGCATAGAAGGTAATATTTTAAATTAAACAAGAGTTGCTCATGGCGCATATGGACGAAGTTTCCAGCGCCCAGGATAAAAATACAGCAAGTTCATTCAAAAATTACATTTTGGGGGCACTCATCTGCAATATTGCAGGCTCCCTGCAGGACAACTTTATAATAACGCTCCGGCGTACGATGCTCCTTGCCCGGCGGCGGCGGATCCGTGAGAAGCTTCTCCGCATCCAGTTGGCCCCATTGCACCTTTATGCGGGCAAGGGCCCGACGAGCGCCTTCAATACAGGCGGAGCGCTTGATCACATCCAGCCTGGGGCATGCATCCACTAGCCGCCGCACTAGGCCAAAGTAGCTGCCAGGCACGGCCTGTCCTAGCCATAGCCGGACTATGAGGCCCTTCATAGCCTCCTCAGCTACCTTGTGGAGTTCGACCAACTGCTTCACTGGTCGCTTGGGGCACGGATGGCGGCCTCGACATCTTGAGACCGAAGACCTTCTCCGTCGAACTCCCTCCTCGCCCCGCGATAGAATCTGGCGGCATCGAGGCGCACCACTGCGGCAGATCTGCAAATGCCTGGAGAGCTCGAATTGGGTAAGTATCCGGTAATTTACATTAACGTGCTCTGCTCTGCATGTAAAGGCCTTACCGCCGCTATCTTCTTTATGTCCTCTACCTCCTGAAGGGCCTTTTGGGCCTCGGCCTTGGCGGACTTGGCACTTTCGAGAGCCGAGGCAAGCTCGGACTCTCGAGTCTTGGAGTCACGCTCCAAACTCTCATGCTTTTCCATGAGAGCCTGGAGCTCTTGCCGAACTTCTGCCACCAGGGCCGCTTGCTTTTCTCGCTCAGCCCGCTCTGTGGCCGCATTGCGTTCGACCACGGACACGGCATCCTTCAGGGCTGCCACCTCGTTAGTGGCCCCTGCATTAAACATATTATCCTTATTAATTTTGTTTGCAACCAAAACCCTTTTCTGTAAGGTACTTATTTCAAGTGGTGTTATTCACCTTCTTTTTCCTCGAGCTGCCTCTTGGCTTGGCCGAGCTCTTGCTCCGACCGCTCAAGGCCCTTCTTCAGCGCCTCGACCTCCGCCGTTAATGCGGCAGAAGTCAATAGCGCAGCCTGCAAACCCATATTGACATATTTTTAGAAACCCTGCGTATATCTTGTTAGATCCTTAGTCCGACTTTTCTTTCCGAACACCGAACTAAGCATCAGGGGCTACTGTCTATGTGGTATTACATTACATAATTTTAAACTTCTTACCTCAAAGCTTGTTAGAGAAGGCTGTTGCGAGCTTTAGTCAGCCCGCCCTTGGCGGCTGGACCTTCTCAATCACCGCACTCATGAGAGTGCGGTGTTCTTCTTCGATGGGCGCCTTTAAGCGCCTCCAGTGGGTTATCCGGCGCCTCGGTTGGGCGGAGGCGCGCGGCGTCCGGATCCTGCCCTTCTTTCGAAGGGGCCGCTTGCCGGACTCTGGAACCGCTACGGGTTCCGAGGTAGAGCCCAGCACGAAGTCCGGGGGGCTGCCTGATGGCACCTCCGGAGCCTCCTCCTGGCGGGTCCCTCTGTGGGATTCCGCCTCGTCGTCCTTGTCGACACGTGGGGTAGAGGTGGTCGGGATGGAGTTTACATCCGACGGCGCCAAAGACCCGCTCATCGAGTCGGGAAGATCATCCATGGCCGGACTACATATAGAATGCGGTGTTAGAAGGATACTTCGTGACGTGAAAAATACGTCATATAAATGATCTGAGTACTTACGATCCGACCGGAGGCCTGGCCCTTGGAGGCCATTCATCCTCGCCAACGCTGATGTTGGCGAAACTGTCCGGGGGGATAGTTCTCCCCCTCTTGGACCCTTCGGCCTCCCCGATCGGGGAAGCCTTCCTCTTCTTCTCTCCCTCCTCCGGGAGAGAGTATTCCTCCTCCTCCTCGTCTTCGGGGGAGGAGTCCTCGTCGTCGTCAGATGCTTCTTGCGGAACTCTTTTGAGTCCCGTGGCCACCTTCTTGGCCTTCTTCTCGGCACCACGTGCGGTGCGGAACCAGCAACCCTGCTAGCGGGCGTCCACTGGTTCTTCTGGCATGGGAGCCGGGCTGATGAGCAGCTTGGCCTTCTCCATCCAGTCCTGTCAAAGGAAGAGGCAGATTAAAAACCTCGCTAGAGTCAATCTAATCATCACAAGTGTCCCGTAATGGGGTCGAATCACTTACCTCGTCAGTCGGAGACTGCGAGCTGAATCCGCGATCTTGATTACGCGGATGCGAAACCAGCGCCCTTGAACAGCACCCTCGGGCACCTTCGTATGTTGTATCGAAGAGCCCGCTCAATGTCTGGTGCTGTTCCGGATTAAACTCCCACAGATTGAATGCCCGTTCTTGGCATGGGAGAATCCGCCGGAGGAGCATGACCTAGACCATGTCGACGAGCCGGAGCCTATTGCTCACCAGCTTCTTGATGCAGGCTCGAAGTCCCGTCACCTCCACCAGATCACCCCACTGCAAGCCCTTCTCTTTCCAGGAAGTGAGCTGTGTGGGGATTCCAGATCTAAATTGGGGCCGCCGCCCATTCGAGGCTTCTTGCGGCTCGGTGATGTAGAACCACCCGATTGCCACCTTGGCGGAATCCACGAAGGTCCCTTCTAGCCAAGGGGCGTTGGGCGGCTGCCCAACATGGCGCCTCCGCATTCGCTTGCGTCCCTTCACAACCTTGACAGCGTTCAAGGTCTTGAGCCACGCAGGCGAAGTGGGGCGGATGCGGAGAAATGCCTCGCACACGACGATAAGCGCCGACATGTTGAGGATGAAGTTCGGCGCCGGATCGTGGAAATCCAGCCGTAGTAAAACATGAGCCCCGGACGAATGGATGGAGCGGAAAGCCCAGTCAGCGGAGGAAGTGGGGAGGAAGGCGACCCTCTCATGAGGCCACAGGGGTAGGGATGAGCTGCCCCGCGTCGGGCAGCCGATGCGCGGTATCGCTGGAAAGGTATCCGGCGTCGCGCAGCTTGGCGATGTCCTCCTCCTTAGCGGTGGAGGCCATCCATTTACCTCCCCCTCCGGACATATTCGAAGAGGGGTCGAGATGAGATGCGCGAGCTTGGGCGTTGGAGCTTGAGTCCGCAGAGGTGGATGAGCAAAGGAGGAAGAAGGCGTAGGTGAGAAGGTGAATCCTTATCCCTTATATATAGGCGGACTAAACTATGTGTTCCCCGCCTGCCTGATAAAACTCGCTTATCTCCCAAGCGCCACCATCAATGGCGCGGTTGGGTTACTACACGCGTATTGATGAGAATCCGGAATAAGGGAACACGATCTCGCTTCGACAAGGCGTGCCAATGAAACCGCTTAGCTAAGCGTCTTTGAGGTGGAGTAGTAAAAACAATTAAAGCGAGGGCTTGGCTGCGGCGTGATGTCACGCCGCATAATGCGTCGGCAGATTGAGCTAAGTGTATATTTTATTCTCTCTGGCAGGAATGTGGAATTTATTTTGCGAGCGGACACTATCACGTGTTCATTACCTTCTCCGGATTATTCAAAGGAGGAACCCGCCTTTGCAATGCGAACATTATGCACGCCGGACTTATCGTCATTGAAGACTGGTTCGAGAGGCTCTGAGGAGTCTGGACTAGGGGTGTCCGGACAGCGGACTATCAATATCCGTCGGACTCCCATACTACGAAGATAGAAGATTGAAGACTCGGCTCGTGTCCGGAAGGTACTTTCCTTGGCGTGGAAGGCAAGCTTGCAATCTGGATATGTAGATCTCCTACCATTGTAACCGACTTTGTGTAACCCTAGCCTCTCCGGTGTCTATATAAACCGGAGGGCCTTAGTCCGTAGGACGAACATCACATCTCAACAATCATACCATAGGCTAGCTTCTAGGGTTTAGCCTCCTTGATCTCGTGGTAGATCCACTCTTGTACTACCCATATCATCAATATTAATCAAGCAGGACGTAGGGTTTTACCTCCATCGAGAGGGCCCGAACCTGGGTAAAAACATCGTGTCCCTCGTCTCCTGTTACCATCCGCCTAGACACACAGTTTGGGACCCCCTACCCGAGATCCGCCGGTTTTGACACCGACAATTCCAGTCACAGATATCAGTGCAGAAATTCAGCAACCCTGCATCGTGGATAACCCTGAGGACTGACTCGAAGCATGGCAATGATTCCATATCCACATGAGGAATATGCTCATGGTCGAAGATCTTGTCCTTGTCAAATAGCACTGAGGAATAGAAGTTGGCTTGAGTTGGAGTCCAGAAGCGTCTTTTCCTCATGCGAGCAGAGTCATATGGATTATAAGAAGTGAAGAACACATGCTCAGAAAAGAAGTCTTCAGCCTTGAATTTTTGCTAGCTCGAGAATGGATTCTTCGGTTTGGGCAGAGGAATGTCTGTGATTTGCAGCACAACCTCCGGAATCGCAATCTCAGGTTCTTCAGGCTGAGGAATTTCTGGTTCCTTTTCTTGTGCAATCTGAGGATCAACAGCAGGTTCTTCAGCGCTAGCGGCTGGAATTTCCTCATTAACAGAAGATGTGGGATGAGTTTCTTCAGAGCCCAATTGTACAGTTGTAGCCGGGGACTGAGGAACTTGTTGAATCCGAGTGAAGAGAGGAGTATTGGGATGCTGACTTTCCCAAAAGTCATCGTTCATCACGGTGTAGTGCACCCAATATCCACGTCTTCATCTTCATTTCAATTTCCTCAACACCATCCTCTTCACCGTGGCGAGGCATGGGTGAGAAGCGACCGCGGTGAAGGGAATGCTTCCACTTCAATTTCTTCATCAAGCTGTTACGAGGCAGCAGATTGATTTTCTTCATCGAGATCCGCTTGGGATCGTGTAATCTTCTCCATAAGGAACAATTTCCTTAGACGACAAGGAGGAAATGGGAATGGCATCAATAGGATTTTCAATCAAGCTGGTCATTGGCTTCATTTTCTTCGCAGCCGAAGAATTTGACGCAGCTGATGCCTTCCTTTTCTTCACTGCAGCTCGTTCTACAGCCTTTGTCTTCTTCACTTCATAGGCGGAAGGAAGAATTGGAGTTGGTGTTGGTGCGGAGGAGGCGAGGACTGTGGTACAGTTTCTTGAGCAGGTAGTGCGATTGCCTGATCTCTTCGATTTCTTCGAGCGCACCACTAGTGGATGCCACAGGAATTTCTTCGGCGGCTGGAATGGAGTCATCAGCCACGGTACTTGTATTTTCATCGGCATCTTTGAAAGTCATCAGCGATCTTGGCATGTTCTTCAGCGAGCTGAGCGAGTCTTGACTGAGGATTTTCTTGTTGCGATGGAGCTGCAACAGTTGTCATTTTCTTCGTCAAATTGACAAATCTCACCTTGGCTCCTTGCCAATCAGCATTGTATGCATCGAAATCCTTGTTGAGTGCTTGAATTTCAGATTGAGCTTTTAGAAGTTCTTCAGGAGTCAAGTTTATGATGTTCTTCCTGAGAAGCTTCTCCTTTCTGGCTTGTGTTCTCTTTAATTCACGAGCCTTTTCAAATTTCCATTTCTCTTCAGCGATGAAATGGTTCAGCATATGACTTTGACCAGGAGTCAGTGGCAGATCCGGTATGGGAGTGTTTGGATCCTGATGCCATAGGTCGATGAAGTCAAGGATCTTCTTCGGATCCGAAGCGAGAGGCACAATTGTTCTTTTGGCTCTAGCGGCCTCGGTCGATCTGTCTCGATGATTTCGCAAGTTCTTCATCGAAGCTTCATCATCGAGAGGCACGTTGAATGCAACTGTTTCTTCTTTGGACTTGGCGAGGACCGCGTCCCATTGTTGCTTTGTCTTCAGCGGTGGGGCTGATGAGGACATTAGTGCAGGTGAGGAACTTCTTGAGACACGAAGCAATTGAGAAACCTTGAGTCCTTTGACATGTTGCAAGATGCACAGGTGTTGAGGACTTGGAGGGAGCTGCTGAGGATTTGGAGTGAGCAGCAGCAGCCTGAGGAATTTGTCGTGAGGGTGCGGTTGAGGAACTGGGCCGTGAGGGCGCTGATGGTGAAGCACTTGGCTTGCGAGCAGGCTTCTTCGGCATTGATTTCCTCGGCTTGACCAAGGGCTCAGCGGCAGCAGCAGCAGCAGAATCCTCATTGAATTTCCTCACTGCTTCCTTGGCCTGTCTTGCCAGTTTGGCTTGGCGCCTAGACCATTCTTCAGGAAAGTCTTCACCATGCTTGATGCTGGTGGGATCAACGACTTGGCCAGGTGCCAAAGGAGCTCTTGGGCATGGAGGATTTAAGGCGAATTTCCTCATGTACTTAGGAGTAACATAGCGATATTCCCTCCATTCTCGTGCCCATCTTCTTTCTATCCTCTGTATGCGCACTTTGCGCTGATTTTTGGTCTCCTTGCCAAACTTGGCTTCATTAGGTGTGCAGTAATCTTTGTATATTTCATCAGGGATCTCAAAGACAGTCATGACCTCCGGTTTCTTTCCTCCCTTCTGCGGTCTCTTGCCTTCGCCATTTTCTTGGATGAGGAATTTGAACTATAGAGCACTCTGAAGAAGTATGCAGTTTTCTTCGAGGAACGCTGCAAATGAGTTAAGTTGATGAGAACCTAGTGATTCAAAGCGGACATGAGTACTGTGAACAGAGTGTAGGTGCGAGGAATTTGGAGAGGTCATATCGTTCTCGAAAGATTTTCAAAAGGAACAAGTTTGAGGAATTTGACCAGTTGAGCCTTGAGGAATTTCACTAAGCGTTTCGTCTTAGGTTCGAGTTGTCTGATTGAAAATCCGCACAATTGAGGAATCTTGAAGAAATGAATGCTTAGAGAGATAAATCAAGAGCATATAGTGTGTGAGGTGTTCATATGTGAAGATTTGAAGACCAAAAACACCTTTGAAGATTTTCGAAAAGATTTGAGAATCAAAGTGAGTAATAAAAGTGATTTTAATTACAGAATCGAAGAACACGATGACGGGAATGAACTGTAGTGAAGTTAAATCACGTTAGATCTTCCACGCCCTAACTTGGCAGAGGGAGGCGGCTACGGCGGCGGAGTGAAGATTTCATGACGGCCAGGTCTGACGGCGACGAGGTCGAGGCGGTGAAGCTCTTCCTCACCGACGGCGATGAAGTAGCGGCGGCGCTAGGGTTTGAGGAGAGCTCGGCGAGAGACAGCGATCGAGCGAGTAAATGAAGTGAGGAAGGGAGAGGGTATTTATAGCCATCAGTAAAACTGTTACTTAGAAGATTTTGGGACGAACATGCCCTGCCCTTTCTCCTTCACGCGACATGTCACCCACGTCTTGTCTGAGATGAGATTGTGTAAGATCGTGGGTGATTAAACTAAAGTATCGTGGGGATGCGGAACGGTTTGAGCGGTAAAACCGAAAATCTGGATAAGATTTGTTTAAAATTTAGATTCGCAATTTCTTCAGTGTCAAGGACATAGTGAAGACTTTGAGCGAGTTTCAATCGAAACATACATGAAGAATTTGTGAATAGATTGGGTTGAGTATAGCATAGAGGGAAGGGTCCGATCACATTCACTTAGCGAAACCACAACTTGAAGAATTAGCAATAAGTGAATGTTGTAGAGGACATAAACTCACATATATATATAACCAATGAAGAAAAACAACGGAGTCATTGAAGATTTTGCAAAGTTGAAGAATTTGAAAAACGAGGAATTTCAAAATGAGGAAAAACTCAAATTGAAGATTTTCAACTTTTGTGGTGGCGTATGCCACCAGATAAGAATGATGATTTCAGACACCGCGTACAATTGTCGAGGGTTACGAGAATCAAATTCTTCATTAATTTCTTCACACTTAGAGTGTTATTCTTCATTGATTGAAGAAAACGTTTCTTCATGTGTTGCACATCTAAGTCATCAATTCTGCATAAGGGTTAGGATGTGTGTCCTTTTCAAAGAACATTCAAGATTCTAAGATATTTAGCTCACACCGCAACTTGCTAAATCTCTTCTCATCCAAGGGCTTAGTGAAGATATCAGCTAGCTGTTCTTGATCTTCACATGCTCGATGGAGATATCGCCCTTCAACACATGATCACGAAGAAAATGATGACGAATCTGGATGTGCTTAGTCTTGAGTGCTGAAGCGGGTTGTGAGCAATCTTGATGGCACTCTCATTGTCGCAGAGGAGAGGCACATTCTTCACGTTGACGCCATAGTCCTTGAGGGTTTGTTTCATCCAAAGCGATTGAGCACAGCATGAGCCAGCAGCAATGTATTCAGCTTCAAAGATGAAGCGGTGATCTGTGATTCTGTTTCTTCGAGGACCAACGGACCAAAGATCGTCCGAGGAAATGACAAGTGCCGATGTTGACTTGCGGTCCACACGATCACCAAATAGTCGAGTCGAATATCAATGAGATCAAAAGCAGAGCCCTTGGGGTACCATAATCCTAGTGTTGGTGTGTGAGCTAGATATCGAAGAATATGCTTCACAGCCTTATGGTGTGATTCCTTCTGCAGCTTGAAATCGGGCACACATGCAAACACTAAGCATTATATCGGCCTAGATGCACATAAGTACAATAAGGAACCAATCATGGAGCGGTATACCTTGTGATCGAAATCAATACCATTTTCATCGATGCATAGATGGCCATTTGTGGGCATAGGAATTTTGACGCCTTTGCAATCTTGCATGCCAATTTCCTCGAGACATCTTTGAGGTATTTCTCCGAGATATGAATATGCCATTCTTGCTCTTTTAATTTGAAGACCTAAGAAGAATTTCAACTCTCCCATCATAGACATTTGATATTCTTCACTCATCATATAGGCAAATTCATCACTATATCATTGGTTAGTACAGCCAAAGATAATATCATCAACATATATTTGGCACACAAATATTTCACCATCATATGATTTAGTAAAAAGAGTAGGGTCAAGTGAACCGGGTGTGAAGCCATTCTTCACGAAGAATTCCTTCAATGTGTCATACCACGCCCGAGGGGCTTGCTTGAGGCCATAGAGAGCCTTATTGAGTGTGAAGACTTTGTCAGGATTCTTGGGATCTTCAAAACCTAGGGGTTGTGCAACATATACTTCTTCCTCAAGCTTACCATTGAGGAATGCACTTTTCACATCCATTTGATATAAGATGATATCATGATAGTTAGCATAAGCAAGTAAAATGCGAATAGCCTCAAGTCTAGCAACAGGTGCAAAAGTTTCATCGAAATCAATTCCTTCAACCTGTGTGTAGCCTTGAGCTACTAGTCGTGCCTTATTCCTCACCACAAGGCCATTTTCATCTTGCTTGTTGCGGTAGATCCATTTTGTGCCAATGATATTATGCTTGCGAGGATCAGGCGATTGACCAATTCCTGCACATTGTTCAACTCGAACTGATGTAATTCTTCTTGCATAGCCTGAATCCACTCGCCCGTAAATGCTTCATCTACCTTAGTGGGCTCTGAGATAGAAACAAAAGCATAGTGCCTACAAAAGTTAGATAAGTGTGAGGCTTTTGAGCGTGTGAGAGGACTTGGTGCGCTAATGTCATCGATGATCTTCTCCACTTGCACTTCTTTTGCAACGCGTGGATGAGTGGGTTGTCACGAGGATGTTGATCAGCATTTTCTTCAAAGACCATTTTCCTCATCATGTTCTTCAGTGCATCACTCGATGTTCTTCACGAACAGAATGAATTCTTCAGCAGATTCTTCAAGAGGAATAACATCCTCGGTTGCCTTGAGCTTGATAGCATCCTCGGTGCTGGTTCATCTAACACGAAGGTAGGTGCTCTCTTTGCGAGCCATTAGTTTCATCGAACCGCACATCTACAGTGTCAACAATCTTGTGAAGAACAATGTTGAAGACTCTGTAGATGTGCGAGTCCTTTCCGTAACCAAGCATAAAACCTTCATGTGCTTTCGGTGCAAATTTAGAGTTGTGGTGAGGATCTCTACTCCAACATTTAGCACCGAAGACTTTGAAATAACTCACATTGGGTTTCTTGTCAGTGAGGAGTTCATAGGAAGTCTTCTTGAAGAATTTGTGAAGATATACTTTGTTGATGATGTGGTAGGCAGTATCAATTGCATCAATCCAAAAACGCTGAGGCGTTTTGTATTCATCAAGCATAGTGCGAGCCATTTCAACAAGAGTTCTGTTCTTGCGCCCACGACGCCATTCTCACCGAGGAGTATAGGGAGCAGATAATTCATGAGTAATACCAAGTTCATCAAGATAGGCATCAAGACCGAATTCTTGAACTCGGTTCCATTGTCACTTCGATATGCTTGATCTTCACACCAAAGTTGGTTGAAGCCCTCGAGGAAAATCGTTTGAAGACTTCCTGCACTTCATGTTTGTAAGTAACAATGTGTACCCATGTATATCAAGAATAATCATCAACAATGTCAAAACCATATAAAGATGCATCATTAGTGACTGCTGAATAATGGTTAGGTCCGAAGAGGTCCATGTGAAGCAATTCGAATGGACGGGTAGCGGTCATGATGGTCTTCGCTGGGTGCTTGGCCTTGGTCATTTTTCCGGCTTCACATGCTCCGCATAAGTGATCCTTGAGGAATTTGACATTCTCAATGCCAATGACATGCTTCTTCTTTGCAAGCGTGTTCAAATTCCTCATGCCTGCATGACCAAGTCGTCGATGCCATAGCCAGCCTTATGAAGCTTTTGCTAGTAAACACACGGCTAGTTGTGGTCCTGTAGAGAAATCAACAATATACAGATCTCCTCTCCTAAAGCCTTCGAAGACTTTGGAATTGTCAGCTTCCATAATCACAACACAACGATATTTGCCAAAGACAACAACCATATCAAGATCACAAAGCATTGAGATTGACATGAGATTGTATCCTAAGGACTCAACAAGCATGACTTTGTCCATGTGCTTATCCTTAGAGATAGCAACCTTACCAAGACCCAATACCTGACTTTTGCCTTTGTCAGCAAAGATGATATGCTTCAGAGGTGAAGGTGATAAGGGAGCATCCATCAATAGATTCTTGTCACCAATCATGTGATTTGTACATCCACTATCGAGGACCCATTCAGTGGTTTTGGGTTGATCATCCTGCAGATGAATTAGTGTAGCTTACAATCTCATATGCTTCATCAGTGAAGAATATGACATCAAGTTCATCAGATGAATTTCATCAAGCAGTAAACAGTTGTAATAGTATGAGGACGTGTGAAATGAAGGTTCATTTCATCATGATTCGCCTGCGTCCTTTCAGGCATTTTGTCGTCCCAAAGAAATTCTTCAAGCGTTAGAGCACGCCCGGAGACTGACCTGCAGAAGAGATTAGTTCTTTTTCTTCACCACCCACATCTGGAGGGGTGGCAAAGAGTTCATCATCCTGCGAGCACCATGTGAGAAAGGTGGCAAAGATGCCAAACCATTTCGCTTAGCATGAGAGGGGTTAGGGTATGCATATGAATAAGCAGAGTAATTCTTCGAGGACTTATGAACATAATGGTTTGAAGAATAATGCACATATTCATAGCCCTTAGCTCTACCCTGCGAGACAGAGTTGTTAGCACGATGATAATCATATGAGGACTTTGATCCAGTTGAGGAATTTGATCCTCGTGAAGAATTTGGTCCATATGAGGACTTGGATCTATATGAAGAGTTTGATCCATATGAAGAATTTGATCTGGGGTTCCTGTTCTTCACAGGTGGTGTCATGAGGACATTCACCTGAAGACTTTCAACACAACTTTTGGGAACCCAGATTTTTTCATAGGGGAACCGCTCTGCGATTAGTGCCAACATATCTAGCAAATACTTCACCATTCGATTTTTGAACAGTTTATAGTTGAGTCAAATGACTCATCGGAAGAATGAGGAGATTCACATGTAAAGCCGGATAAGTTAGATGGATCAACTGGAGGTCCTTTGCAGCAACCCATGAGGTTTTGGGATCCGCTCGGGCTTCCAATATGTTCCATCAGCATTTAGTTTCCTCTCAAAGGCAATACCCTCTTTCCTAGGGTTTCATTGAGGATCTGCTTTTGAGCACATCACAAAGTGTCGATGCCCTTTGAGGCTTTTGTACATGCTGTCATGTACAATTCCTTCAACCTGCATTGTTAGTGATACTAGCAATGTCCTCAGATGAGGAATTAGTGATAGCAGAGGCAGATGAAGAATTTGTAACAATTGAAGCATTTGAACATCCAGGTGAAGAATTAGCAGATTCACGTTCAATGCACTTTAAGCATGGAGGAACAAATTCTTCCTGAGAAGTGCTGATTTGTTGAGCTAGTAATGAATCACGCTCCTTCTGAAGATCTTCATAACACACTCTTAGCTTTTCAAGATCTTCCTTTCTTTGAAGAGCTTCAAGAGAAAGTTTCTCATGATATGACAAGAGGGTATTATGTTGATCTTGAAGGACGTCAAACTTGGAGTGAATTTTCTGAAGACATTCACCCAATGCTTTTGACTGATCCATTTCTTTGCGCAACATATTATCACTTCTTTCTAGCATATCTTGAGTTTGTTCTAAAATGGTTTGTTGTTTAGTGGCAACGCAAATAAGTTTGGTATAGCAGATTCAATATCATCATCATTCATCATTGTCGATTCATCATTATCGATTCATTATCACACGACTTCGAATGAGGAGCATTCGTTACCTCAAAGACTGCTTGCCATGAGACAAGATGCGTAAGATGATGATTCTGGCTCAAAAGTCATCGTATTGAGAGATTCCTTGAAGTCCTCAAACCAGGGATCATGACGAGTTCGATGACCTTCATAGATATCAGAGATTCGGTCCCAGATGAGCTTTGAATTTCCAAGATGCATGATTCGCCCGAATTGATCTCTGGATAGGCAGGAGCAGATAATATCCTTCGCTATAATATCAAGTCGAGTGTACTTGCGAATATCATCAGTATTCGCCATCTTGCATAGATCAGTAAGACCAATCTTAGTGATGGTCCACAGCTCGCAGTTCTTTGCCATGAGGCGCTTCCTCATCATGGCCTTCCACTTGGGATAGTCATGACCGTCAAAGATAGGGCATGTCACTTTCTTCATACCTGCGGTCGACATAACTAAAACTCCAGGTGGTTAAACCAAAATCACACAGAACAAGGGAGTACCTTGCTCTGATACCAATTGAAAGTGCGTTATATCGACTAGAGGGGGGGTGAATAGGCGATTTTTATGAATTCTTCACTGAGGAATTTGCTGGTGAGAAATTCCTTAGCGAAGAACTACTTGCAGCGGAATATGTACTCAGAAGTAAACATACAGGATACATACATAGTCAGCATGATGAAATGAAGACTAAAACAGAGTACGGAAAGCGTAAACACAGGATAACAAGATGAAGACAACAGACTGAAGAAATTGAACTGAGGAATTTGTGAAAGTCTTCAGTCAAAGTCTTCAAGCACGATATGAACAACATATAACACGTAATGAGGTAATGGAAGAGTTGAGGATATAGAACCAGTCGCCAGTTGGTGAAGACAATGATTTGGTAAACCAGTTCAAACTCTTGTCTCGGTTATACGTCTGGTTGGAGTGGCTGAGTATTTAAACTCGAGGACACACGATCCGGACACCCAGATCTCGAGCCGCAACTCAGACACCCGATCCTCACCGTATTCTCCTTGAACTAAGACCACGCAGAGCCTCGTCCAATCACTGGTGGTAAGTCTTGGTGACTTCCAAACCTTCACAGACTTGGTCACTCGGCGATCCACAATTCCTCTTGGATGCTCTAGACCTTGACGCCTAACCGTCTGGAAGAAGCACAGTCTTCAAAGGTAACAAGCGTCGGATCCACGCAGATCAATTTCTTGATGATGCTCAATCACTTTGGGATTGTGGGGGTTTGGTTTTGGGATTTTCCTCACTTGATGATTTTCGCTCAAAGTTCTCGGAGGATGGGTTGCTCTCAAATGACAAGTGTCAAGTTCTCTCGAGCAGCCAACCAACTAGTGGTTGTAGGGCGGCTATTTATAGGCTAGGGAGCAGCGACATGATAAGACATAAATGCCCTTCAATGATATGACCGTTAGGTGGATAAGACATTTTGACAGCCGGTAGCAAGACAAAGAACGGTCGGAAATTTGACTCTCAAATTCCTCGGGGCTATCATGTTCCTCATCGTAGGCAATTCGCCTGGCGAATTCCTAACTCCTCGATCGAAAGAAAGTCCTCGATGAATGTAAGAACTGCGTCTCATCACTGATGAATTTGATGAATCGTATGAGATTTCAATGGCTTCACTCGAGGGATTGGTAGGTGTAGGATTTTGAGTTGAGCATCACATGGAAATTTTTCCTTAGTATTTCCTCGACCCCCTTTAACAGTACGGTGTTTCCTATGACTCAAGAAAGAGAAAATGAAACTTGAAAACAAAAGTCTTCACGCTTCATATTCCTCGAATGATTATCAAGTCTTCAAGGTCACACCAATTTCTTCACTTTCAAAGTCTTCAGAAAGTCTTCAGAATATCAAAGTCTTCAGTCGAAGAACTTCATTTTTAGGGGTCGACTTTCTCTGTAAATATCAAACTCCTCATAGACTTATAGACCTGTGTACACTCACAAACACATCAGTTACTTAACCTATAAGTCTTCAATACACCAAAATCACTAAGGGGCACTAGATGCACTTACATAAAGGCACTTCCTGTAAAGCACCATCGTTCGCGAAGGTCAAGAATGGGCAAGGAAGAGATAATGGTGTCTGGACCTTGGTGACAATCACCTGGGAAGCCGGATATAATCCGGGGTAGTCCGCCGTAATGGCGACTAAAGCGTTATCCATGCTGAGCTGGTGGAACACCCCGTCGATCAGCTCCACCTTGATATCCGGATCCTCTTCGGAGGCCGGATCCTGGGATCTCTCTGGATCCTCGGGTTGCAGAGCTGGACTTACCATGTCCTCCACAATCCGGCGCAGTTCCTGCGCCGAAGATATAATGTAAAAAGCTTAGACTTTGAAAGCATGGGTTGAGCCCTTAAAAGTGTTCACTTACCCAGCCCCGAGGGTTATTCATGGAAAACCCTGTAACGCCCTCGATGCGGCTATATCTCCCACGTGTCGAAGCACGACTTAGAGGCATAACCACATTGAAAGCAATGTCGCAAGTGAGGTAATCTTCACACAACCCATGTAATACATAAGGGAAAGAGTTACATAGTTGGCTTACAGTCGCCACTTCACACAATACATAAATAAACATCCATCATACAGTTTACACTCAAGGTCCGGCTACGGAACCAAAATAAAAGAAGACTATCCCAAATGCAACACAGATCCCCGATCGTCCCAACTGGGCTCCACTACTGATCGTCTGGAAATGAAACATAGTAACGACCACGGTCCTCATCAAACTCCCACTTGAGCTCGATTGCGCCACTTGCGCTGGTATCATCGGTACCTGCATCTGTTTTGGTAGAATCTGTGAGTCACGGGGACTCAGCAATCTCACACCCGCGAGATCAAGACTATTTAAGCTTATAGGTAGGTCAGAGTTGTGAGGTGGAGCTGCAGCAGTTTACTAGCATATATGGTGGCTACATTCGCAAAGAGAGCGAGAAGAGAAGCAAGGCACGGTCGTGAATCTAGAAGCGATCAAGAAGTGATCCTAGAGCAACCTCGTCAAACATAACTCCAACACCGTGTTCACTTCCCGGACTCCACCGAGAAGAGACCATCACGGTTACATACGCTTTGATGTATTTTAATTAAGGTCAACTTCGGTTTTCTACAACCGACATTAACAAATTCCCATCTGCCTCATAACCATGGCACGGCTTTGAAAGATAATACCTGCAGGGTGTCCCAACAACCCATCATAAGCTCTCACGGTCAACGAAGGATAAACCTTCTCCCGGGAAGACCCGATCAGTCTCGGAATCCCGGTTCGCATGACATTTCGACAATGGTAAAACTAGACCAGCAAAGCCGCCCAATGTGCCGACAAATCCCGATAGGAGCTGCACATATCTCGTTCTCAGGGCAACATCGGATGAGACATCCTACGAGTAAAACCAGACCTCGAGTTTCCCCAAGGGGGCCCCGCAGTCTACTCAGTTCGGACCAACACTCGAAGGAGCACTAGCCCGGGGGGGGCGCTAAAATAAAGATGACCCTCGGGCTCGCGAAAACCCAAGGGAAAAATGGTATAGGTGGCAAATGGTAAAACCAAGGTTGGGCCTTGCTGGAGGAGTTTTATTCAAAGCGAACTGTCACGGGGGTCCCATAAATCACCCAACCGCGTAAGGAATGCAAAATCAAGGAACATAACACCGGTATGACAGAAACTAGGGTGGCAAGAGTGGAACAAGACACCAGGCATAAGGCCGAGCCTTCCACCCTTAACCAAGTATATAAGGTGCATTAATTAAAACAATAGATATTGTGATATCCCAAAATATCCATGTTCCAACAAGGAACAAACTTCATCTTCACCTGCAACTAGCAACGCTATAAGAGGGGCTGAGCAAAAGCGGTGACATAGCCAAACAACGGTTTGCTAGGAAAGGATGGTTAGAGGTTTGGCATGGCAATATGGGTGGCATGATATAGCAAGTGGTAGGTAACGTAGCATAGGCATAGCAAAAGAGCGAGCATCTAGCAAGCAAAGATAGAAGTGATATCGAAGGTATGGTCATCTTGTTGTGATCTTTCGGCTCAAAAGAGCTCCTGCCAAGAATAGTTCATGGTAATTGGAAGAAGGATGTACCACGAACCTCGAGGACTATCGCGAAAGTTACTAATAACGTAAAGGAACTAGCAAACACTATCAACACGTGGTAAGTGGAGTGAATCTTGGGTTCAAAACCCAGGAATCGAATACCTACTACTAAATGGCATCACGGGATGCTTTCAAGAATGGTGGCCAGAATCATCACACCGGGAACACAAAACATGGCTAGACTACTAGATGATCCCCAAAGACACCTAGGGTCATGATAATAATTCCAACATATATGTCAAGGCAATAAATTACCTCAACGCACCGGTTAGTGTGCTTATTCTGACCATAAAGAACATCAGGAATGGAAAGAAAGGAGTTGCAAATGCATCAGACTATTTAGAAACCTGGGAAGACTCGGACAGCATAACGACTGTAAATGCTCAAAAAAATTGGAGACATGCTACAAAAAATGGTGGTATAACCACTCCGAAGCACAATATCAAGGTTTCGAGATCAACAGTTATGAACATACGGAAGTAGTAAAACTGAGCTGGGATTTGAAACTAACAATTCTATAAGTCTATGGATTAGTAACACGTCATCCTGATAGATAGATGAGAAGCCCTAGTTCTTAATC
Organism: Aegilops speltoides; assembly: GCA_021437245.1. Classification (NCBI taxonomy): domain Eukaryota; kingdom Viridiplantae; phylum Streptophyta; class Magnoliopsida; order Poales; family Poaceae; genus Aegilops; species Aegilops speltoides. Next base: position 102,016,140 of record CM038141.1, on the reverse strand, counting down.
CCCGTAAAAGAGAAGAGGATGACTCAGATCAGAAGGCCATGAGGTATAAGAAGTAAAAAGAGCCTTACGTTCCAACCCACAATCAATTCCCCTACATATAACTAAAGCATTTCTAGACTCAACTTCGACCAGGTTTGGCTTGGAGAACCTCTGAGCGATCAAGCTCGATACCAAAGCTGTCAGGACCCGACTCAATGCCACATCGATCTAGCATGTAACACCTCATATCACTTTGCGGCCTCACGCGGTATCCCCACGGTGTCGCCTTACCTTTGCGGGACCGTTTAGCCTTTTGGCACACGTATATGATAGTGTCGCTAGCATCCATATGATAAGGAGCCGGGCTGACATGGCTAGTCGTAAACCCAAAGTGGCACAAACTTACGAGGACAGGCATCCATGACCCAGCATCGAGCGTGTCGGTCATCGGCGAATAAGTTCCGGCTGTAGCACTGGCTAGCAGGACTCGATAAACCGGCTGTGGCGGGCTAACAGGACTCGATACTCAACGTGACATTTCCCGAAGGACGCACACAGAACGAAGAAGGACACATGCCGGCCAGCCTAAGTGTTCCGGAGCAGTAGCAAGCTACCATGGCTCAGTGGAATCACTAGGAGACATTTCCCGGTAAGAGAGGCTACTAGAGATAAACAACTAGATAGTCAGATCCCACACATACCAAGCATTTCAATAACATACACACAATATGCTCGATATGTGCAAATACAACATGGCATCACAACATGACTCTCGACTCAAGTATTTATTCAATAGGCTCGAGGAGCGAGATATTACAAACAGGGGTCTCACGACCCAACATTCAGAGCATACAAATCAAGGCACACGCGGAAGCTCAACATGTCTGAGTACGGACATCTATAAATGAAAAAGGCTATGAAGCCTGACTATCTACCAGATCCTGCCGAGGGCACAAGATCGTAGCTGAGGTAACAAGCTAAACGTCGAAGTCCACGCGGTACTACCAGCGAGACCGAGGTCTCTCGCAAAAAACATAAAATAGGCAAACGTGAGTACAAATGTACCCAGCAAGACTTACATCAGAACTAACTACATATGCATCATTATCAACAAAGGGGGTGGTGGAGTTTAACTGCAGCAAGCCAGCTTTGACTCGGTGGCTATCCTAAACTACGACTGCAATGTAACTCTTTTGAGGTGGCGCACACGAGTCCACATATTCACCATAACAATACACCACTATGGATCTGCTCCCGTCTCCCTACGAGAACGCCATCCATAGCACTCACGCTTATCTTGCGTATTTTAGAGTATCCACTTCCACTTGTCTATGAACTGATATAGGCAACCCAGAAGTCCATTACCGCGGACACGGCTATTCGAATAGATCATAATAACCCTGCAGGGGTGTACTTCTTCACACACGCTCTCACCACTTACCGCCGTTTACACGACATGTACTCGGCAACCTTCAAGCGGAAGCCCAACGTGGGTGTCGGCCACGACCTACCTAAACACTCAAGTCCCTAGTCCAGGTTTATCGCCTATTTGGGTTCCATCTATGAGGAGTTCGGCAGTTTCGCTCACATACCAAACGATGTGAGCAGGGTTCCCGAGACAAGAAGCAGGCGCCGGTACACCGTGCCACGTGCCTACCGCATCACAGCCCACCCCTTACGGTCAAGCTGCGACGGCCTCCAGCATACTACAAACACGAAACTACTTGCAACTCTGGGACAGAGGACAAGGGTGATTAAGAAGCCGAGAGGGTCCATTGGTTTCGGGCCCAATGCGTGGTAGTAGCTGAATCATGGATCACAAACAGAACTCAGTTCACGAGGGCGGCCGCAATGAGACAACCCACCATGTACTCCTACATGGCCTCTCACCGCTACCTTTACCAAATCGTGTTCACACACTTAGCTCACACACAGTAGAACATGTTCACACACCTCTGATTCACCCTCGATGGATCAGACCCGACTCAACTCTAAGCAGTAGCAGGCATGACAAACAAGCATGTATGAGTAGGCACAACAGGGCTCAAACAACTCCTACTCATGCTAGTGGGTTTCATCTATTTACTGTGGAATGACAGGTCATGCAAAGGATAAAGGGGTTCAGCTACCGCAGCAAGTAACAAATGAATCGTTGTTGTCCTAATGCAGTAAAAGAGAGCAGGAGTGAGAGAGTGGGATTATATCGGAATGAACAAGGGGGTTTTGCTTGCCTGGCACTTCTGAAGATATTATACTTCTTCATCGGTGTCATCGAACTCATCGTCGAAACCACGTCTATCGAGAGGGGACAGTTACCGGCAAATAAAGAAGAAACACAATTAATGCAATGCACAATATGATGCATGATCATGACATGGCAATATGCTGTGATTTGGGCTAATGCATCTAACTATGATTTACATGAAGTTGGTTTGAATACATGATCCAAATTCAAACTCCATATATGATTATTAAAATGCCCTTATTTGTTTTGTCCAAAACAGAGGACAAGCATTGTTCAAACATGCATGAAAATGGTACAGATGGATTCCTTGAATTTTTCTGATAATTTTTCATATATAAATTATTTCATTCTGACTTACGGTTGATTTTCTATGATTTATTGAAGTTTAGGGCATTTTCTGAATATATTAAATCATTTAAGATTTATTTAAATTCCAGAAAGGAATTATTGCGTCAGCATGACCTCATAGTGACGTCATCAGGTCAACGGGCTGGTCCAGGTCAAACCTGACCTGTGGGACCCACCGGTCAGTGACTAGACTAACTAACAGAATTTGTTAACGCTAAATTAATCCTAATTAAGCATTTGTCAATGGTCTAAGGGGCCCGTGTGTCGCTGACCATCTAATTAACTAGTTAACTATCACTAATTAAACCTAACACTAATTAAGCAGGGCCTGGGCCCACTCGTGATGACCGAGGGGTCAACTCGGTCACGAGGTCAATCCGCCGGCGTCTCGGCGCCGGCGAGGCCAGGCAGTGGCGGCCGTCGAAACACGTTACTGAGCACCCGGCGAGGCCGTGCTTGGGCTCGATGGAGAGCTCTTGCTCCAGCGCATCTCTGGTGGTGGTGCCCGGCCTGGGTGGCAGGAACGTCGCCCGGCGACGACGTTAGCGGCTGCCGGAGCTTCAGACGAGCTCGGGGTCGTCGCTAGGAGGCATAGCGAGGGATGCGGAGCGGTTCTGCGGGCTCCGGGACACGGCGAGTGTGGTGACGCTGCGCTGGTCGAGCCAACGTGGCTGTAGCCACGGCGACGACGGCACGGCGGCGGCGAGCTCTCGGGCTCCGGTGGTTAGCACGGCTCTGGCGAGAGTAGCAAAATGGAGAGGGGAAACGGCGGTGGGGCTCACGGTGATCACGATGAGGGGCTCGGCTTGCTCGGGGCGACTTGGCGACGCGGAATTTGTGGCGACCCTCGATGGCGAGGAAGGGGAAAACGTCGGGCGGCGCTCGGGGCTCTTTTCCGGTCGCGTGAGGCGACGAGGAGGACGAGGGAGGTCGGCGGAGCTCGAGGACGTGTCGGAGAGGCCTCGGAATGGCTGTGGGTCACATGAAGCGCCAGTCGGCGGCGACGGGCTCCGTTCGATCATGGGAGGAGAGAACAGAGGGGATAGGGACGGAGGGAGAGACAGGCGAGTGAGAGAGGTCGAGGGCAGCGTGGCGTCGCGGAGAAGTCGAGGCGACGAGGACCTGGCAGGCGGGGTGGAGGTGGCGGGCAGCGTCTTGTAGCAGTGGCCACGCATACTGCCTCTTGGGCGCGAGGAAGACGACAGGGGGAAGTGGAGATGGGCTGGGCGGCCCGCCAGGTGGGCTGCTCTGATGATGAGGCAGTGGGCTGGCGGAGTAAGTGGCCGTAGGTTTCTCTCTCTCTCCTTTCTAATTATTTCAGTTTTCTATTATTCTGTAAATTGTTTTGCAACTAAAATACTAACCAAAACACTTTGGTTAATTCTGTAAATTTTTGTGAGGAATATTTGAATTATTTTCAAACCACACAACAAATTCCAGAATATTTGGAGCAACCAATATTTAATGGTAACTTTTAAACTCCAACTCAAATACCATAATGATTTAATTCAATGACCAAAATGTCCTAGAAAAATATGCATTATCTCTGGTAGAGGCTTTCACCTTTTCCATAAATCATGGACATTTTAGAAGGATATTTTGAGATCATTGAAAATATTTTGGTTGAACCTATTTGAATTGCATTGATGCTAGGGTTTGATCAATCCCCATTTCAAATTCAAAAGAATTTAAACATGATGCAACAGATGACTAGCTAGCCTAGAGCAAACCAAAACTAGGGATGTGACAATAAAGATCACCGGAAACGGATGCACGGTTTGCAAATGACAAGCAAAACAAGAATGACGCAAATCTGCGTTTAACATCACGATGCTACTTAGCATGCAACAAGAAACTATGCTACAGCACCCCAACATAAAAACAAAGCATATAGCGGTGATCTACGGGAGATGCTTAACAAAGAGGAACACTGAGCTACGGCTAAATCACATCATAACAGGCTCAAACAAGCATGGTGAAAGTGCAAAAAATATCAGGTTCACACACTTGGTGAAAACATAAATATGCCAGAAATTAACATCAGGAAGGCATGTTTAGAGCAAGCAAACAACAAGCTACCGGAACTTATAATAGCAAAACAAGACATGACAGGAGTCTACCCAAAGCATAGATCAAAAGTCCCTTACTGACCATAAGCCAAAAAGGACCAGAGGATATGATGGCACCCATGTAAACATAGCAAGTTTCATTACAGATCTCAGACTTGACAGAAAAACTGGACATGGCAAAAACAGATAACAAGTAGGCATGTTCGTGAGCTCGATGCACTCACTACAGAGCATCTCATGATAAACTAAGCATACACCCATGAAGAATACATGGCATAGAAGCTATACATGGCAAGAACAACATCATAGCATACAAGGATCAACTACAACAACCTTGTAAAAATTGAATATCATGTAAACAATCTGCCAGGAAACATTTTGAAGCAAAAGCAGAGGACGAAAATGACATGCTAGACTACTCCATAATTGCCAACAAAGGCATGGATGGATAGAGCACATCCATATGTTCAAAACACCCTTACTGATCATGCTCAAAATGGGCATAGATCTCTCCGTAACAACATGAACACATGGCATAAAAATAACAGCAGGACATGACTTAGTGATATTACTAAGTTGCTGAAATCAACAACATTATCATCCCTAGTTTGCATGCTTGTGCTAGTCACCACAGAGATCACAAAAATACATGGCATACACCCCTGTAAAGCTGGCATGGCATAGATCAAAATATATGTAGGGCTCAAGTACATAAGATGCACACATTAATCATGGCAAAAATCACAAAAGTGCATGTTCGGTTAAGAAACAGAAACTAACATCACATAGCCCTCTTCCAATAGCATTTCGGGCATCATGATGAGCTCAAATGAAAATGATGCAATGAGATGAAATGAAGTACTCGTCGACACGAACAATGTGACATATTATACGCACGAAACAGAGCTATGGATGCAGAGATATAATGCGTTGAACATGCAACAATTTTATGACAGAGAAAAGACTTAGACGAAATTTGGGGGAAGTCAACCGAGGGGTTCGCGCAAGCCGCGAACCGAGGTGTGGCGGATCTCGCGGAGTTGGCCCGAGATCGCCGAGTTCTTTGGGGTGGCGGATCCGGCGCGAGGCCGCGGATCTGGGGCAGTCTGGCTGCTGAGGGAGGCGACGGCGGCCGGCGACGGCGAAGCAGGCGGCGGAGGAGGCCAGCGACAGGCGTGGAAGAGACCATGACAGGCGGCAGAGGAGACCAGCGGGCTCGGGGAGCAAAGTGAGGCGCTGGAGGCGTGGGCCTGATGGGCGGCCTTGGGCCGGCGGGCCAGGCAGGCGGGGCGATGATGGGGGCGGGGCTCCATGTGGCGCTGACTGGCCACATGGTGGCGTGGTTCGTCCGTGCGGACGACGTGTCCGGTCTTGGATGGAGCGGGGAGCTAGGGTTTGGGGATCCGGAAATGGAGGAGGGGTGCACGTATTTATAGGTAGAGGGAGCTAGGAGACTCCAAATTGAGTGCGGTTTTCGCCCACACGATCGTGATCGAACGACCGAGAGCATGGAGGGGAGTTAGCTGGGTTTTGGGCCACTTTGAAGGGGTGTTGGGCTGCAAAGAGAAAAGGGGCTTTTGCGGTTACCCGGTTAACCGTTGGAGTATCAAACGACCTCCAAATGGCACGAAACTTGACAGGTGGTCTACCGGTGTTATACCAAGGCCACTTGGCAAGCCTCGGTCCATTCCAAGAAAGTTTAATACCCAGTCATGGAAAAATGTAAAAGGGGATGCCGGGGGACATAGGAGCGCCGGATTGCAAAACGGACAACGGGGAAAATGCTCGGAATCATGAGACGAACACGTATGCAAATGTGATGCACAAGATGACATGATATGAAATGCATGACATGGACAAAAAGAAAAATGGAGAAAAACCCAACCACGGAGGGAATACCATAGCACATAGCCGAAAATGGCAAGAGTTGGAGTTACAAATATGGAAAGTTACATCCGGGGTGTTACAAACCCATTCAAGGGGTTCGTTCGAAGGAAGTCCTCCTTCTCCCCCTTGTACAGGCCGGACAGGATCTGCACCAGATCCTCGGTCGAATCTGGCCCTTTGCGGCCATGGCGGGTGGCATCGTCTTCCCTGTTGAAATCCCACATGGGGTGGCCCCTGTATTGCAATGGCTGTACCCCCCGCATGATGCATGTTGCCATGACTCCAATCATGGTCAACCCGGAATGGGCTAGTAATTTTATTCGGCCCATCAGGTAATGGACGCTCTTGTCTTCCTCCAATTGGGGGCTCTGCGGGCGCCAGCTAAGGCGTTTCTTTAGAGGAGCAGCATTAACTCCGGGAGGCCAACCCGGACTGGGTTCGGTAGCGGAGCGTCTTCTATGTAAAACCATTCCGAAGGCCAGTCTTCGGACGCCTTCTTCGGGGTACCGGATGGATATCCGGTCCCATAATCTCCATACTTGGCGCCGCCCGATTGATATATAGATCCTCGTGAGAATGAAGTGAGGCGAACAACCTCTTCCACGATGGCAAAATGGGGCTCGATGCCCAGAATAGCTTCATAAGAGCTATGTAACCCGCGATATCACGATGACGGCGGGTGTAAGGTGATGGAGCTGGAGTCCGTAGAACTCTAGGAGCCATGAAGGAGCGGATGTATCGAAATCCGAGTCCCCTTATCGGATAAGGGGCGGCGCATACCCGCTCCCTTTGTTGGACTTGGGGTAGCCTCGCTTGCTTCCCACCTTGGTAGGTGGCCAGCCCGGCTCGAACAGGGACCATGAAGGCGGAGGAGATATCCCCCGCTTGGAGCTTCACTAGCTCGTTGTGTGGAGCAGAGCACCTCCTCCAATATCCTAGTGGTGGGCTGGGAGGCGAGAAGGGCAGCGTCGGCGGTCCATGATGGAATGGATTTTTGGGTCAAAGCGCTCCGATGAGTATTCGCGGAAGGAAGATGGTGTGATTTGGATCTGGATTTTTGCCTCTTTTGTAGGCGGATGACTTGTACGACTAGGGGTGAAACATAAAAGACACCTGGCTTTTCGCATTAGATGCGACAGCGTGGAAGAAGGCCATTATTGGCGTAGAAGCCAAGAAGCATAGCATTTATGAGGAAGCGGACCTTTATTCGCCGGTACATGGAACTTAAAGGGAGAACCGCCTTGGAGCGCCAAGACTATATCTGTGTTGGACTTATCGTCATTGAAGCCTGGTTAAAGACTCTTGAGGAGTCTGGACTAGGGGTGTCCGGACAGCGGACTATCATCGCCGCGGACTCCAAGACTACGAAGATACAAGATTGAAGACTCCGCCCGTGTCCGGATGGGACTTTCCTTGGCATGGAAGGCAAGCTTGGCGATACGGATATGTAGATCTCCTACCATTGTAACCGACTCTGTGTAACCTAGCCTTCTCGGTGTCTATATAAACCGGAGGGCTTTAGTCCGTAGGACATAACATACATTACAACAATCATACCATAGGCTAGCTTTAGGGTTTAGCCTCCTTGATCTCGTGGTAGATCCACTCTTGTACTACCCATATCATCAATATTAATCAAGCAGGACATAGGGTTTTACCTCCATCAAGAGGGCCTGAACCTGGGTAAAACATCGTGTCCCTTGTCTCCTGTTACCATCCGCCTAGACGCACAGTTCGGGACCCCCTACCCGAGATCCGCCGGTTTTGACACCGACACCCGGGTTGAGAGATATGAAGTATCCAACAAGTTCTATAGCTGCAAGATGGAGGAGAATAGTTTTGTCAGTGAACACATACTCAGTTGGGAGTTATCTCCTGATGATAGTGTCATTGACAGAGTTCTTCAATCACTGCTACCAAGCTATAAAGGCTTCATGATGAACTATAATACGCAAGGGATGGAAAAGACAATTCCTGAGCTCTTCGCAATGCTAAAGGCTACGGAGGTAGAAATCAGGAAGAGCATCAAGTGTTGATGGTTAACACGGCCACTAGTTTCAAGAAAAAGGGAAAAGGGAAGAAGGGGAACTTCAAGAAGAATAGAAAGCAAGTTGCTACTCCCGGGAAGAAGCCCAAGTCTGGACCTAAGCCTGAAACTGAGTGCTTCTACTGCAAAGGGACTGGTCACTGGAAGTGGAACCACCCCAAGTATTTGGCGGATAAGAAGGATGGCAAAGTGAAAGGAATATTTGATATACATGTTATTGATGTGTACCTTACTAATGCTCGTAGTAGCGCCTGGGTATTTGATACTGGTTCTGTTGCTCATATTTCCAACTCGAAATAGGGGCTAAGGATTAAACGAAGATTGGCTAAGGACGAGGTGACGATGCGCGTCGGAAATGGTTCCAAGGTTGATGTAATAGCCGTCGGCACGCTACCTCTACATCTACCTTTGGGATTAGTTTTAGACACGAATAATTGTTATTTGGTGCGAGCGTTGAGCATGAACATTATATCTGGAACTTGTTTGATGCGAGCCGGTTATTCATTTAAATCAGAGAATAATGGTTGTTCTATTTATGTGAGTAATATCTTTTATGGTCATGCACCCTTACTGAGTGGTCTATTTTTGTTGAATCTCGATCGTGATGATACACATGTTCATAATATTGAAGGGAAAAGATGCAAAGTTTATTATGATAGTGCAACTTATTTGTGGCAGTGCCGTTTAGGTAATATTGGTGTAAAGTGCATGAAGAAACTCCATGCTGATGGGCTTTTGGAATCACTTGATTATGAATAACTTGGTGCTTGCGAACCATGCCTCATGGGCAAGATGACTAAGACTCAGTTCTCCGGCACAATGGATCGAGCCACTGACTTATTGGAAATAATACATACCGATGTATGCGATCCGATGAGTGTTGAGGCTCGCGGCGGGTATCGTTATTTCCTGACCTTCACAGATGTTTTGAGCAGATATGGGTATATCTACTTAATGAAACATAAGTCTGAAACATTTGAAAAGTTCAAAGAATTTTAGAGTGAAGTGGAAAATCATCGTAACAAGAAAATAAAGTTTCTACAATCTGATCGCGGAGGTGAATATTTGAGTTACGTGTTTGGTCTTCATTTGAAATAGTGTGGAATAGTTTCGCAACTCACGCCACCTGGAACACCACAGTGAAATGGTTTGTCCGAGCGTCGTAACCGTACTTCATTAGATATGGGGCGATCTATGATGTCTCTTACTGATTTACCGCTATCGTTTTGGGGTGATGCTTTAGAGACGACTGCATTCACGTTAAATAGGGCAACATCTAAATCCATTGAGACGATACCATATGAACTGTGGTTTGGCAAGAAACCTAAGCTGTCGTTTCTTAAAGTTTGGGGCTGCGATGCTTATGTGAAAAAACTCCAACTTGATAAGCTCGAACCCAAATCGGAGAAATGCGTCTTCATAGGATACCCAAAGGAAACTTTTGGGTACACCTTCTATCATGCTTATGTGAAAAAACTTCAACCTGATAAGCTCGAACCCAAATCGGAGAAATGCGTCTTCATAGGATACCCAAAGGAAACTCTTGGGTACACCTTCTATCACAGATCCGAAGGCAAGATATTTGTTGGTAAGAATGGATCCTTTCTAGAGAAGGAGTTTCTCTCGAAAGAAGTGAGTGGGAGGAAAGTAGAACTTGATGAGATAATTGTACCTTCTCCCGAATTGGAAAGTAGTTTATCACAGAAATCAGTTCTAGTGATTCCTACACCAATTAGTGAGGAAGCTAATGATGATGATCATGAAACTTCAGATCAAGTTACCATAGAACCTCGTAGGTCAACCAGAGTATGATGCGCACCAGAGTGGTACGGAAATCCTACTCTAGAAGTCATGCTACTAGACCATGATGAACCTACGAACTATGAGGAGGTGATGATGAGCCTAGATTCCGCGAAATGGCTTGTGGCCATGAAATCGAAGATGGGATCCATGTATGAGAACAAAGTGTGGACTTTGGTGGACTTGCCCGATGACCGGCAAGCCATAGAAAATAAATGAATCTTCAAGAAGAAGACTGACGCTGATGGTAATGTTACTGTCTACAAAGCTCGACCTGTTGCGAAAGGTTTTCGACAAGTTCAAGGAGTTGACTATGATGAGACCTTCTCACCTGTAGCGATGCTTAAATCTGTCCGAATCATGTTAGCAATTGCCGCATTTTATGATTATGAAATTTGGAAAATGGATGTCAAAACTGCATTCCTTAATGGATTTCTTAAAAAAGACATGTATCTGATGCAACCAGAAGGTTTTGTCGATCCAAAAGGTGCTAACAAAGTGTGCAAGCTCCAGCGATCCATTTATGGAATGGTGCAAGCCTCTCGGAGTTGGAATATAAGCTTTGATAATGTGATCAAAGCATATGGTTTTATACAAACTTTTGGAGAAGCTTGTATTTACAAGAAAGTGAGTGGGAGCTCTGTAGCATTTCTAATATTATATGTGGATGACATATTGTTGATTGGAAATAATACAGAATTTCTGGATAGCATAAAAGGATACTTGAATAAGAATTTTTCAATGAAAGACCTCGGTGAAGCTACTTATCTATTGGGCATCAAGATCTATAGAGATAGATCAAGACGCTTAATTGGACTTTCACAAAGCACATACCTTGATAAAGTTTTGAAGAAGTTCAAAATGGATCAATGAAAGAAAGGGTTCTTGCCTGTGTTACAAGGTGTGAAGTTGAGTCAGACTCAATGCCTGACCACTTCAGAAGATAGAGATAAAATGAAAGTCATTCCCTATGCCTCAGCCATAGGTTCTATCATGTATGCAATGTTGTGTACCAGACCTGATGTGTGCCTTGCTATAAGTTTAGCAGGGAGGTACCAAAGTAATCCAGGAGTGGATCACTGGACAGCGGTCAAGAACATCCAGAAATACCTGAAAAGGACTAAGGATATGTTTCTCGTTTATGGAGGTGACAAAGAGCTTGTCATAAATGGTTACGTTGATGCAAGATTTGACACTGATCCGCATGACTCTAAGTCACAAACCAGATATGTATGTATATTGAATGGTGGAGCTGTCAGTTGGTGCAGTTCCAAGCCGAGCGTCGTGGCAGGATCTACATGTGAAGCGGAGTACATAGCTGCTTCGGAAGCAGCGAATGAAGGAGTCTGGATGAAGGAGTTCATATCTGGTCTAGGTGTAATACATTGTGCATCAGGTCTAGTGAAAATCTTTTGTGACAATACTGGAGCAATCGCCTTGGCGAAGGAATCCAGATTTCACAAGAGAACCAAACACATCAAGAGATGCTTCAATTCCATCCGCGATCAAGTAAGGGAGGGAAACATAGAGATTTGCAAGATACATACGGATCTGAATGTTGCAGACCCGTTGACTAAGCCTCTTCCACGAGATAAACATGATCAACACCAAGACCCCATGGGTGCTAGAATCATTACTATGTAATCTAGATTATTGATACGTCTCCAACGTATCTACTTTTCCAAACACTTTAGCCCTTGTTTTGGACTCTAACTTGCATGATTTGAATGGAACTAACCAGGATTGACGTTGTTTTCAGCAGAACTGCCATGGTGTTATTTTTTTTGCAGAAATGAAAGTTCTCGGAATGACCTGAAGCTCCACGGAGTCACGTTTTGGAATTAATAAAAAATATTGGGGAAAGAATCAACGTAAGGGGACCCACTCCCTGTCCACGAGGGTGCAGGGCGTGCCCACCCCCCTAGGGTGCGCCCCCTGCCTCGTGGGTCCCCTGGATCTCCACAGACCTCAACTCCAACTCTATATATTCATGGTCAGTGAGAAAAAAATCAGAGAGAAGGATCCATCATGTTTTACGATACGGAGCCGCCACCAAGCCCTAATCTTCCTCGGGAGGGCTGATCTGGAGTCCGTTTGGGGCTCCAGAGAGGGGAATCCGTCACCATCGTCATCATCAACCATCCTCCATCACCAATTTCATGATGCTGGACGGTGATGGGTTGGATGAGATTTACCATGTAATCGAGTTAGTTTTGTTAGGGTTTGATCCCTAGTATCCATTATGTTCTAAGATTGATGTTGCTATGACTTTGCCATGCTTAATGCTTGTCAGTAGGGCCCGAGTGCCATGATTTCAGATCTTAACCTATTATGTTTCCATGAATATATGTGAGTTCTTGATCCTATCTTGCAAGTCAATAGTCACCTACTACGTGTTATGATCTGGCAAACCCCGGAGTGACAATAGTCGGGACACTTCCCGGTGATGACCGCAGTTTGTGGAGTTCATGTATTCACTAAGTGCTAATGCTTTGTTCTGGTACTCTAATAAAAGGAGGACTTAATATCCCTTAGTTTCCAATAGGACCCTACTGCCACGGGAGGGTAGGACAAAAGATGTCATGCAAGTTCTTTTCCATAAGCACGTACGACTATATTCGGAATACATGCCTACATTACATTGATGAACTGGATCTAGTTCTATGTCACCCTATGTTATAACTGTTGCATGATGAATTGCATCTGGCATAAATATCCATCATTGATCCATTGACTATGAGCTTTTCACATATTGATCTTTGCTAAGTTACTTCTCTATTGCCACTATTACGATTGCTACAAAACTGCTACCGTTACTTTTGCACCATTACTGTTACTTCCATACTACTTTGCTACTTAATACTTTGCTGCAGATATTAAGTCTTTCAGGTGTGGTTGAATTGACAACTCAGCTGCTAATACGTGAGAATATTCTTTGGCTTCCCTTGTGTTGAATCCATAAATTTGGGTTGAATACTCTACCCTAAAAAATTGTTGCGATTGAGGGAGTCCTGGATTAAGGGGTCCTCGGACAGCCGGACTATATACTTTGGCCGGACTGTTGGGCTATGAAGATGCAAGATGGAAAACTTCGTCTCGTGTCCAGATGGGACTCTCCTTGGCGTGGAAGGCAAGCTTGGGGATTCGGATATGTAGATTCCATTCTCTGTAGCCGACTTTGTACAACCCTAGCCCCCTCCGGTGTCTATATAAACCAGAGGGTTTAGACTTCTAGGGTTTAGCCACAACAATCACAATCTCATAGGCTAGACTTCTAGGGTTTAGCCATTACAATCTCGTGGTAGATCAACTCTTGTAATACTCATATTCATCAAGATCAATCAATCAGGAAGTAGGGTATTACCTCCATAGAGAGGGCCTGAACCTGGGTAAACATTGTGTCCCCCACCTCCTGTTACCATTAGCCTTAGATGCACAGTTTGGGACCCCCTACCCGAGATCCGCCAGTTTTTACACTGACATTGGTGCTTTCATTGAGAGTTCCGCTGCGTGGTCACCAGAAGGCTTGATGGCTCCATCAATCATCTACAGCAACGCAGTCCAGGGGGAGATCTTCCTCCCCGGACAGATCTTCATACTTGGTGGCCTTTGCGAACCTTCCAACAGCCATCTAGAGCAGATCGATAGCTACGCCCCTGGCCATCAGGTCAGATTTGGAAGCCTGAATTTTGTGGCCAATATCCGTCGAGACTTGATCTTCGACGGGTTTGAGCCCATGATGGCTATCCTCGGCTACCGTGATGAACATGACCTAGATCTGTCATCCGGCCACGCGCAGGAGATAGCGCATGTGACCGCCCTGGCCCTAGAGCCGGAGCGGACTATGTCGCCCGAAGACGGGAAGCTTAACCCCGCCATGGAGGCTGCAGACTCAGCGGCGCTCAAGCCGCACATAGACCCAACATCGGGCTGGGCTTGTGTCACCGGAACCTCGGACTTGTCTCCGGCCATGGGTTCCAGACCGCGTGCATCCGTGTCCATTGAACCTGATTGGGCGCCGATCTTGGAGTTCAGCTCCGCGGACATCTTCCAGCACTCGCGTTTTGGCGACGTGTTAAACTCATTAAAATCCCTCTCCTTGTCGGGGAAATCTCGGCCGAACTATGTCCGGCTCGAATGGAAAGCGGATGAAGAACTTCGTCTCCCACCCACCACCCACTTTATATCCACTGTCGACAACTTAACTGACATGCTTGACTATGACTCTGAAGACATCGATAGTATGGACGACGATGCCAAAGAGGAGTAGGAACCACTGCCTACAGGGCGTTGGACAACCACCTCCTCGTACGCCATATAGATGGTGGATACACCCAAGGAAAACAACGACGACAATGAAAATCCAGTCGAGGATAAACCTCCTGAGATACAGCCAAAGCGCCGATGTCAGCGGCGCCACTCTAAGCCACGCCATAGTAAAAATAGCAATACCGTCACAGGAGAAAATAACACTCCAGACAACGCGAAAGACAATGAAGAGCCCGTTGAGCCAACCTCCGAATAGGACGAATGGGAAGATTGGCAAGCTAGCCCTAATGAACAGGCCACGAATGAAGATGCGGAGGACAGTAATTACCTTCCGCTCTCCGAGGACGAGGTGAGCCTCGGTGACGAAGACTTTATCGTGCCTGAGGAGCCCGTCGAGCAGGAGCGCTTTAAGCGCCGGCTAATAGCCACTTCAAGGAGCCTGAAACAGAAGTAGCATCAGCTTCAAGCTGATCAGGATCTGCTCAATGAAAGATGGACTGATGTCCTGGCAGCCAAGGAATATGGCCTCGAGTGCCCAACCAAAAGCTACCCGAAGCGCAAACTATTACGACAGTTTGATGACGTGGCGCTGGAGCCCGTCCTACCAAGGTACAATGCGGCTGACCGACCACCACATGGCCGGGACAAAACGACACCTCGAGCCGAACACCAGCCCACACTACCTTGCCGAATAAATAGAAATACAACAGCTCGGGGATATACACATGACCTGAGGAATGACTTGGAAAACAGAGTAGGCCAGACAAGATCAATCTATGGATCACGGGGGCGTGCCCCGATGCGCGACGATGGCCATCGGGCTGAACGTGACAAACATAATCATGTCCGGGCCGAAAACCGCAGACGAACTCCATCCGAGCTACGTCATGACTTGGCCCAATATAGAGGCGCCGCACACCCCCTTTGCTTCACAGACGAAGTAATGGAACATGATTTCCCAGAAGGGTTTAAACCTGTGAACATCGAATCATATGATGGCACAACAGACCCCACGGTATGGATTGAGGACTTTCTTCTCCATATTCATATGGCCCGCGGCGATGATCTTCACGCCATCAAATACCTCCCGCCCAAACTCAAGGGACCAACTAGGTACTGGTTGGATAGTCTGCGCAAAAACTCCATTGGCAGCTAGGAGGACTTGGAGGACGCCTTCCTCGACAACTTCCAAGGCACGTATGTCCGACCTCCGGATGCCGATGACCTAAGTCACATAATCCAACAGCCCGGAGAGTCAGCCAGGAAATTCTTGCCTAGGTTCTTAACTAAAAAGAACCAGATCGTCGACTGTCCGGGCACCGAAGCCCTAGCGGCCTTTAAGCACAGCATCCGTGATGAATGGCTGGCAAGACACCTCGGCCAGGAAAAATGGAAGTCCATGTCAGCCCTTACGACACTCATGACCCGCTTCTGTGCGGGCAAAGATAGCTGGCTATCCCGTAGCAATAACAACACAAGCGAACCTGACACTTCTGAAGCCAGAAACAGCAACGGCAAGCCCCGATCCAATAGACATAAGTGTAAAAACAACGGTGACAACACCGAAGACACGACAGTTAACGCCGGATTCAGTGGCTCTAAGTCTGCTCAATGGAAGAAGCCATTTAAGAGAAACAATCCGGGCCTGTCCAGTCTGGACCGCATACTCGATCATCCATGCCAAATCCACGGCACTCCTGATAAACCGGCCAATCATACCAACAGAGAGTGTTGGGTTTTTAAACAGGCCGGCAAGTTAAATGCCGAGAATAAGGAGAAGGGGTCGCAAAGCGATGACGATGACGAGGAACCTCGGCCACCGAACACAGGAGGACAAAAGAAATTTCTCCCCAAGTCAAAACGATGAACATGATATACGCCACCCATATCCGCAAGAGGGAGCGCAAGTGTGCACTCAGGGACGTCTACATGGTGGAGCCAGTCGCCCCAAAGTTCAACCCATGGTCGTCCTGTCCGATCACCTTCGATCGCAGGGATCATCCAACTAGTATTTGTCATGGCGGTTCGGCCGCACTGGTCCTTGACCCAATTATTGATGGATTCCACCTTATGCAAGTCCTCATGGATGGTGGCAGCAGCCTGAACCTGCTCTATCAGGATACAGTGTGCAAACTGGGTATCGATCCCTCAAGGATCAAGCCCACAAAAACAACCTTTAAAGGTGTCATACCAGGTGTAGAGGCCTGCTGTACGGGCTCAATCACACTGGAAGTGGTCTTCGGATCCCCAGATAATTTACGAAGCAAAGAGTTGATCTTTGATATCATCCCCTTCCGTAGTGGCTATCATGCACTGCTCGGACAAACCACATTCGTTCGATTCAATACGGTGCCACACTACGCCTACCTCAAGCTCAAGATACCCGAACCACGCGGTGTCATAACAGTCAACAGAAACACGGAACACTCCCTCCATACTGAAGAGCACACCGCTGCCCTTGCAGCAGAAGTACAGAGCGGCCTTTCCAAGCATAACCGCAATTCAACAGCCAAGCTCCCGGACACCAAAAGTGAGTCCGGACTACTCTGCAGCAGGACAGCCCAGCTCGTCCAGAGCTGGACTAGCAATTTGGCCTCCATCCCAATCCCAACAAGGTGGCGATGCTCGTGCCGTGCATACATAACTACACAGTCAAAATACCATGGGCATGGACGGAGGCACAGCTAGACCGCGGTCCATAATGCGTCTCAACCGCCCCTGGATCCGCATACCTTCACTTTTTATTTTTTTTCATTTCAGGTTTTTCTCTTCTCGAGGCTTTTCTAATAACCTGATCATCGGACCTATCACGGGACGGATACACCCAGAAAGCAAGGATCTTTGACGTACAAGGGAACCCCCAGGTGGTCTCTGCTAATGATCGTTATACCTGTTTTAAATACCCGCATGCAGCTCGCCCTTGGTCATGGCATGTCAAATAGCCTTATTTGCTTATCGCACAACTTGTACAAGTACGCCTTGACGTATTAATAAAATTATAACGGAAAATAATTTGTGGCTCAATATTTGCAGCGTCAGCTTATTACTTGACTTTTTCCTTTTCTTTATATATTCTTATCAATTGCGCCCATACACTCTGGCATGACTTAATTCGCCAGGGGCTTCATCATACCCCATAATACGGCAATAAAAGTCCGAACACTTTTACAGTATAGTTTGGCACCCCAAACTTATAACATTATATGCATTGGCTCCGAATCATGTCTTTGGTCAATAGTTGGGTTGCCTGGCTCTTGTGCTTGCTACCTTATGTTCCGCTATATCAGCTAGGGTAGTAAAGGGAGAACTACTGTGATTGTGTCCCGTTTCTTCCGGATGAGCACCTCAGTAGAGAAGGCCGAAAACTGACTGTCATGATGCGGCGAGAGCTGGTCAGCTGTTCGAGAGGTTTCAAATCCTTAGAGATTTTTTCCGCATTATACGACGAATTGGTTTTTGTCCGATCAGGCGTGTATAGCGCCCCAAGTCCGGTCTTCTGAACACTAGGGGCCGCGCCAAAATTTTTGTTGTCAAACTCCTATGGCTAAGTGAGGTTGATAAAGCCGTATAGTTTGATTTCCTTGTTTGTTGCGCAAAACACCTCCTTTAAGGACCAAACTCTGGAGTAAAGAGTGTTTAGATTTATCCCGAACACCTCGTACTACCTACATGGGGGCAGAAGCCGATGACTGGCCAACTCTCAGATTTAATAAAACGGCCACACAGGAGGTAAAATTTTAAATAACAGCCATTATATTACATAGCGGATCTGTTTCATATTACACGACAGGATAACATGAGTGTATTCATGGGAATATGACATCCTTAGCACATGCTCCACCACAAGGCAGTATCCCTCCAGGACACTGTCAAAATACAATTGGGGTCGGCGGTGCTCCTTGCCCACGGGCGACCCCTCGATCATCAGCTTCGTGGTGTCCATCTTCGCCCAATGCATCTTAGCACGGGCAAAGGCCATCCGCGCGCCTTCGATACAGACTGACCGCTTGATAGGTTCAAGCCGAGGGCAGGCGCTGACAAGCCGCTTCATGAGTCCGAAGTAGCTACTGGAAATAGCTTCGGCAGGCCATAGCCGGATTATCAAATCCCTCAGGGCTAGTTCGGCCGCCCTATGCAGCTCGACCAGCTGTTTCAGCTGATCGCTAAAGGGCACTGGATGTTCTAGTCCAAGGTCTAGCAACCAGAACAGCTTCTCCGTTTAGCTCCCCTCTTCAGCTTGATAGAATTCCACAACATCTGACACGCTGCATGGCAGGTCCACAAACGCCCCTGGAGATCTCCAAATCTGGGGAAGTAAAAGGAACCTTTCCTTCACATATTTGCTCTACATAATGAAAGCCTTACCCGCCGTGATCATCGTGGCTGCCTGGATTTCCTGGAGGGCGCTCTGGCAAGCCTTGGCAAGTTTGGACTCTTGCTCCTTAAAGTCGCGCTCCAGGGACTCGGACTTCTTGACTACGTCCTGGAGCTCTTGCTGGACCTCACTAACCCGGGCCTCCTGCTTCTCGCGTGCGGCCCGTTCTTTGGCCGCTGTCGGATTTAGGGTCCCGGAAGACCCTTGAGGTTCGAACACTGGGGTGCGCGTGGAGATTTTGCCCTCTACCTACCTGTTCTTCGCCGCCTCGCTAGGATCTAAACTACCGAAGAAACAACACAAGAGACACAGAGTTTATACTGGTTCGGGCCACCATTGTGGTGTAATACCCTACTCCAGTGTGTGGTGTGGTGGATTGACTCTTGGGCTGATGATGAACAATACAAGGAAGAACAGCCTCGCAAGGGTCTGTTCTTGGCTGGGGCGATGAACTGCTAGAAAGAGTTCACCGCTCTATCTCTTCGGTTTCTTGGCTAGGGTTTGGATGCTAGATCCGGCCTCTATCCTCTACCACAGGGGTGGCTAGTCCTATTTATAGGCAAAGGCCCCGGCCTCTTCCCAAATATTGAGCGGGAAGGGCGCCAAAATTAGCCATTTTGAAGGGGAACATCTAGTACACTTATCGACTAAAGTTGGTCCTCGCTTTGCCAAAGGCTCTGGTGGTGGCCTTTGCTTGGGCTCCACAATGACTTCCTTCCTGCCGTTGGGCTGGTCTTGGTCTTGTTGCACGAAATGGGCGCTTTGCTTGATGCTCTCGCTGCGCTTGTTCCCTTTGCACCAAAGAGGAAAGGAGGACATCACTTGAGCCGGGCGCCCGATCGCGCCCTTGGTAAATCATGGCTTGCGTCATGGGCACCTCGTGAGGTACCCGCCTTGAACTCTCCGCCTCCTCGTGAGCCAGCTGATGAGGCCGTGCTCGAGAAGCTCCTTGTCGTCCGCCTGCAATCTTGCCCCTCGCGAGGGTCTTGAGCTTGTGTTGATGAAGATGGGTCGTGCTAGGCCCCCTTTGAGCCACGCTGCGGGCATGCAGTGCAAGTCTGGGACCCCGTTCCCGAACGCCGACAAGAGCCCGGGCCCAAGGCGCGCCCGGACTTGGCCGAGCAGAGAGGCGAAAGGGCAAGTGCGAAGCACTGCGGGCCCTAACATCCTGCGGCCTTGGGCGCCGCGTGGCGATTGATTGGACGTGGGCGGCACTGTTCCCCCACGCCTCCTTACTTTGTGCCTTGCTAGGCGGACTCGTGGTCGCACACAGCCGCTCCCCTTTTCGTTGCCCGAGCGTCCCCCACCCTTCTTCCTCTCGAAATCCAGCTTCCTCTCCCAATCCAATCCCGAACCTTCCCCCTTTCTGCCACCATGGCTCCGCCGAAGAAGGGAAGAGGGAAGAAGCCTATGCCGCTGCCTCGCTCACCGTCGCTGGCGGCCCCCGCCGTCAATCGGTCGATCATAATCAACCGAGAGGGCTTGAGCAAGGTCAGCTCGGCTTTGGCTACCATCTTCAAAGAATGCGGGAGGACGACGGCCTGGCCCGCGTCCCGCTTCTCCATCGACAGGATAGTCACTGAGGTCCGGTATTTCGTCGACGCCTTGTGGGCGGGACTGGTTCCCCCCTTTTCGGATTTCCTCAACGTCGTGCTCTCCCACTATCAGATCCACATGATGCATCTGGGTCTTGAATCCATTACCCTTCTCGCGGTCGGCATCCTTCCTTCGGTTGCCTTGTTGCGCCACTTCTTCTCTCGGCGCCTTGTCGATCCAACCCAATGCTCGGGGTGTGTGAGCTTCATTGTTGCGCCTGAGACGGTAGCTTCAGGGATCGACTTCAATCTTCCTTCGCCCTTTTGGGTTTACATAGCGGTGGCTGTGTGTGGGCGTGGGGTGCCAGCCCCTATTTCGGGAGCCATCTTCGCTGCTGTCCCCAACTCAGGCTGGGGCCAGGAGACGCTCACGGGTCCCCGGCTCACCTTCGTCTGGTGTCGCTTCGAGTTCTTGAGGGGGCTCGGAGTGACGGCGCCCAAGGTGGTGAAGGAGTTCCTGCTATGCCGCATTGCCCCTCTCCAGCGCCATTCTCACCGAATGTGGGCCTTTAGCGGGCGTAAGGATCGTATGAGGCTCCAGGAAGAGGACCTGATGCCTGAAGCGCTGAGGAAGGTGCTCTTGGTCTTGACTGGGGACCCCAACCCCGGCAGCATCCGGCATGGGGGGGCCTTGTTGTACCTCTGCTCGAATAGAGACGACTTTGCGAAGCAGATGCCCATCTTCGACGAATGGGGGATGCGCCCCGCTGGCCTCCAGGGGCCTCGCGAGAACCCGGTGGTGGTGGCTGCCCTTGCAGTCGGCCAGGGCGACTCTTCCTCAAGTGGCGGAGCAGGGAGGCATGAGCCGTCGGAGGCCAAGGGGGCCTCCGCCAAGGTGACGGCGCCGGACGGCGCTCATGAGGGAGCAGCTCCTGAGGCCCACGCTGCTGTGGCTGAGGGCGGCGAGCAACCGCCCGCAGCGCCTGCGGCTGGGGCCCCCAAGGCCCCAGCTACTCTCCTTGGCGAGGCGACCGGCAGCGCGCATCTGGCAGCCGCCCTGGACGCGGGTCGTCTTGATGCTTCTTTGTCGCCGCAAGCTGACCCCTGCGCTCAACTCCTGGGTTGCTTCCGCGTGGACTTTGAGGCCCTCCGGAAGAGAAGGGAGGCCCTGGGGGACGACTACCCTTATGGCCCGTTGAAGCGTAGGAAGTACTTTGCCATCGATGAGTAAGCCTTCTCCCTTCCCAGCTCCTGATTCTTCTGTTGCTTTTCCTGATCCTTTGCTCCGCAGGGCCCTTCCCGCCGAGCTCACGGAGATGACTGAGGAGCCATCCCCCTTGTCTCCGCCTTCTTCATCGTCTTCGGGCGCTCCGAGTAGCAGAGCCCTTGTGGTGAGGCCGGTCGGAGAGACGAACCATCCCGAGGTGCATCGCGACCCCGCGCGCCTCGCGACCTTCTTTCGCGAGCCGTCTCGTGGCATAGCCAGCCTACCATGGACTTCTCGTCTGGTCGTGGACCGTGATTGGCTGGGGTGCTCCCAGCGCTCCTCACTTGGGGATGGACTGGTTCCAGGCCGGGCTTCTGGCGAGGCGTGCCCGGTCGCCTCGAGGGCGCCAGCCCCCAGCCCCCTGCCCGGAGGGGGAGTGCTGATCCCAGCCCCCAGGTGCTTGCTTGGGGAGGATGATGGTGTGGAAGACGTGCTCGAGCGCGCCCGGGAGCGCCGCGTGTCGTGGTTCTAAGTCTGACAGTAGAAATAGGGGTAGGTAAGGGAGAGGCGATGTCCTAGCTATGGAGCAGTTGTGAAGACAAACGATGTACGAGTTCAGGCCCTTCTCGGAGGAAGTAACAGCCCTACGTCTCGGAGCCCTGAGGCGGTCGAGTGGATTATGAGTTTGAGTATTACAAGAATCTGAACCCCTCTATCTGTGGAGGGGGGTGGCTTATATAGAGTGCGCCAGGACCCCAGCCAGCCCACATAATGGAGAGATTAAAGTACATGAAGCCTGGGGGGTTACTGGTAACGCCCCTCATAAAGCGCTTTAACTATCATTAAGTCTATTCAATAGCAAACCGTTATACGCTGCAGTGTCTTGACCTTACGGTGGTGAGTGTGTCTTCATGGTCGAGTGAGTCTTCCATGGTCGAGTCCTTCCAAATACCGAGTGGGTTCCTCTATGGTCGATTGGAAGATGATCTCTTCCAAGAGTGTCCTTGGGTAGGACGTTTAGGTCAGGCCTATGACCCTACCCTAGGTACATGAATCCATCATTAGCCCCCGAATGGATTGAGGCTTGAGTGAAGGAGGAGTTGACGTTGTTTCCGATTGCCTTTTGCATACTGGCTACGTGTTGTCTTGGATCAAGATCTTCTCTGTTGATAACAAGAAACTTTCCTTGAGTCGACTTGATCCATTCTTGTTCTTTAGTCGAGTGACCTTCTTTTACTTTGCTATTCCCGAGCGACGGATCGCAGCAAATCTCGCACTTGACAGATCGATCATCCCTCGCGGATCTCGCGGGATCGAGATTTGGGGAAGCGCTGAAGCGAACGGACCGCGCGTTCGGATGGGACATAACAGAGCGCCTCGATTTTTCGCGCCGCTTTTTCGCCGCGTATCGCGCAAAGGCAGCTGCTCGGGATATGATTGGATTGCTAGGGTCCACCTGTCATCCACTCGGAAGGGATGCTATAAATGCAGCTCCCGGGGGCTTATGCACAGTACCTCGTTCTTCCTCCTTAGCTCT
Organism: Aegilops speltoides; assembly: GCA_021437245.1. NCBI lineage: Eukaryota > Viridiplantae > Streptophyta > Magnoliopsida > Poales > Poaceae > Aegilops > Aegilops speltoides. The sequence continues at coordinate 101,992,842 of CM038141.1, read as the reverse complement.
CCCCGTCTCCGCCCTCCGCCACCGCTGCCGCTCTCTTGCCACCTCCTCTCCTGCGCATTCCGCGGTGTATGGGCAAAGAGAAGACGACGATGTTGGAGCCTTGAAGAAGTCGGCGGCGGAGAACGCGTCGGCGGCCGAGAAGGCAAGGGAGATCTACGGTCGCGGTGGTTCCTCGTCGAGATCCAACTCGCCAAGGGCTGGGTCGAGGAGATGGATCGATCGACCATCAAGGAGAAGGATCTCCTCGATATGGCCGACGACGGGCTGATTCCCCACGGCGCCATTGAGACTTCTGGCGAGAGTGGCAGCCTCGGCCGAGGAGGGTGAGTCGTGCTTTTGGCCACCCATGTCGACCGAGGTTTTTCGCTGCCGCCAGTGTCTTCTTCGGGGTTTTCTGAATTTCTTGAAGCCCAGCTCCACCATTTTACTCCAAACTCCATCGCATACCTTGCCGCGTTTGTGTCTATGTGCGAAAACTTCCGGGCTGTCGACCGCGACTGGGTTTGTTCAAGTACATCTTCACATGTCGCTCTCGGTGTGAAGAAGGCAAGCCCTGTGACGAGAAGACCCAAGTAGTTCAGATGTGTGGTGGCTTAGGGGTCCATTGAGGAATAAAAGCACCTTCCCAGCTATGTCTTTTCCCGAGTCGGTCGAGGGCTGGCGATCGACCTGGTTCTATTGCGGAATGAGACGACGCCAGGCGGTCGACCGTCTTCCCGCATTCACCATGAGTCGAGTGAATAGACCCTCCTCCACGAAGGTTGTTCGAGAGAGAGGACTGAAGTGAAGATGCTTGATGGACCGCGTGGTGCAGCTGGTTAGGAAAGCGTGGTGGCATGGACCTCCTGAAGGTTTTTCTTCGGAGGCGAATCCAGCCCCTTCAGTTCCGGAGTCACTGCATGTGGCTATATCGCGGCACCAAAGACGAGACTCGCGTCCACCCGGAGGCAGTCGACGATGCTGTAGTGGAAAGATGGATGGCTGCGATCACTGGGAACAAGGACAACCCTCGCGGATCCCGGAGGATTTCTCCACTTGATCACGACAGCGTTCCAGATAAGGTACACTTGCTCTGTTTTCCGTTGTATATCTGTCGAGTGTGTTTCTGTGACTTGGTCGACTGAACTCTATTTTGATACTTCCAGGCCCTCACCGAAGCTATACTCAATGCCCAATGGCGCCAGATTCGGCGAGGAGGGGGCCCGGTGAGAGGGCCAGAAGAGTGGGATCAGACGCTGCGAAGATGGCGGCGACGATGATGATGACGAGGATGATGATGACGAGGATGAAGAGGAGGAGGTTGCACCACCGCGCTCGGAAAGGCGGTCAAAACTTGTGCACGACCCTTCGGCTGAACGCGGTAAGGGAGTTGCGACTGTCTCGCAGTCGACCAAACGCCCTCGGACCGCTTCTCCGGTGCCGACTGAGAAAGCGCCGAAGTAGACGAAGGTAGCTCCGTCGAGGACAACCAAGCCTCTGCCAAAAATGAAGGTGTCCATCCCCACCATCTCAGGGTAAACATATTGCTTAAGTCTTCCTGTTCTATATAAGTTTTATCTCTGGTTGATACTTGAATCGGTCGACTGATTCTTTGGAACTTCAGCGCTGCGACTTCCGAAACCTCAGGCAAGGCCGAGGACCATGAGATGGAGGACGCGCGACCTCAAATCCTGATCTCAGATCCTTAATTCTTGTTCTTAGTCGGTGACTCATAGTTTCGACTTTAACTCTTTTACGAAGCTCCAACCAATGACATCATCACTCTTCCCGGCGGCGATGATGAGGATGAGGAGCCATTGAAGACTAGGAGGAGCAGGAAGGCATCTCTCGCAAAGTAGCCCAAGGTGTGGCGGCGCCGAGACCGTTGTGACGGAAGGAGAGGTCGGCACTTTCGACATCCGTGTCCTTCGCGGTGCGGACGCGAGTGCTCGACCCACTTCGTCGAGTGCTGGACAGCCTTCGATCTTCGCCACGCACCACGTCCCGGAGGACCAGGCCGATGCTGCTAAGGAGGCGATCCGTCAAGCAGGGATCATGATGGAGCGGTGAAGATCGTTGGGATGCGAGCCAAGCAGCTTCGATGCCAGCTCCGCCTTGGAAGAATGTTGGTCGATCGACCACCGCCTGTTCTGTTAGGATATGCTATCAAAACTTTTCTTTCTGGAATTCATAGCAGTCACCCACTAGGTGTGTTGGTAAAAACTCCGTATTAGCGGGGGCACGCTGAGTGCACCCGCTGGGTGTAGTCCCCAAGGCTAAGGTCGACTGCTGGCAGTCGGTCTTAGGCTTCATAAGTAAATATTGATCATCACTCGAATGAAACGAATGTGTTTCTGAGACCAGTGGGGGCACGCTGAGTGCACCCAGCGGTGTAATCCCCGAGATCGTGGTCATTCGATCACCGCGATTGATTACGATCTGAAGAAGTTTTGGTCGATGGTCGACTTTTTTTTTTTTGGTCGATCGTCGACTCATGTTTGAATAAGACCCGGTGGGGGCACGCTGAGTGCACCCATCGGTGTAATCCTCGAGACTATGGTCGAATGCTTGCATTCGATCGTAGTCTTAAAACGCATCATTTTTCTTTTTATTCACTCGGAAGTGGATCATCTTTGACATTTTGTCGATTGACTCTTCGTAGAAATCCTGCGATCTTGTGACGCTTATCTTGAAATGGAGCGAAGCATATTCAGCTCGAGTTGGACTTGAAGCTAGTGCGGAGAACTGACGAAGGCAAAGGAGGAGACCAAAGGTATGTTTGGTGAGACTTGACGACTCTTTTCTCCCTCATTTGCTTCAAACCTGACTTTGCTGTAATTTACGAGCAAGGTGAAGGAGGCCCAGAGGAAGAAGGAGCTTGAGCTGTGCGAGAAGATCAAGCTTGCGATGAAAAGCTATCCTCGATCACCAAGCTCGAGCAGACAACACCAATCAAGGCTGCTCGGCCATTGCCACCAAGGATGTTGATCGATTGAAAGTGACAAGACTACTCGATGAGAGGATCAACCAGTTGACGGGAAAAAGAATGACACAGAAAGCTTCTTGGGTGGTCTTGCTAAAAATTGTTCCTTATGCTCGAAGGTAATCTTCTTCACTCGACCAATTCTTCCAACTATTATGTTCCCATTCGACTATTTTCCTGATTCGGGTTTTGTCTTTGCGAGTTACGCCGCAACTTTGAAGAAGAAACCAGCCAGGTGAGAGCGAACCTTGACCTGCCAATTCTCCGTGAATGATGAAACTGCCATGAACATCTTCCATTTGAGTCCCGTGTTGTCTGCCGTCGTGGATTATCTCATAAGATCGAAGGTTGCTCGTCCCGCATCGACTCGGCGCTTTCGGCCGGGGAGACACTCCAAAATGACCTCGAGTCATTGATGGCTCGACTAAACGCCGTCCCTGACCGAGTGCAAGAGTGGAAGAAGTCTTCGGCTCGGTGTGGCGCAGACGTCGCCATACAATCCGGGCGCGAGTCCATTGCAAGGATGCCCGAGAAGATAAGCTGGCGGCTCTCCGAGTGGCCAACACCAAAAAACACGACTTCAGGTCCTTCATGGAGACTTTCATCGCTGCTGCTACACGGATTGCAGATGGGATTGACCTTGACGAGTTCGTTGCTCCATCCAGCCCTCCACAGGAGGGGTAAAAAACTTTCCTTGACTTTAAATTTGCCTCGGTATGCCGAGTGGAGTTGTAACCAATAAAACCTTAACATACTTAGCGCCTGAGCACTCTCGGTTATTTTAGGTATCGACCTAAATTTAGATTGGATGTTTGGATATGGTTGCTTTTGGCTTGAATTGCCTCTTTGCAGGTTAACAGCGAGATGCCTACTGCAGTCGACTTATTCCTTAGGCGAGCACTGGGCTGCTGTTAAGCCCCCGAGTGAGAGGTTTGCTCTCCACTCGGTAGGATTTCTTTTTCCTTAGGCGAGCACTGGGCTGCAGCTAAACCTCCGAGTGAGAGGTTTGCTCTTCACTCGGTAGGATTTCTTTTACCTTAGGCGAGCACTGGGCTGCAGCTAAGCCCCAGTGAGAGGTTTGCTCTTCACTCGGTAGGATTCTTTACCTTAGGCGCAGCACTGGCTGCAGCTAAGCCCCAGTGAGAGGTTTGCTCTTCACTCGGCAGGATTTCTTTTACCTTAGGCGAGCACTGGGCTGCAGCTAAGCCCCCGAGTGAGAGGTTTGCTCTTCACTCGGTAGGATTTCTTTTACCTTAGGCGAGCACTGGGCTGCAGCTAAGCCCCCGAGTGAGAGGTTTGCTCTTCACTCGGCAGGATTCTTTACCTTAGGCGAGCACTGGCTGCAGCTAAGCCCCGAGTGAGAGGTTTGCTCTTCACTCGCAGGATTTCTTTTACCTTAGGCGAGCACTGGGCTGCAGCTAAGCCCCCGAGTGAGAGGTTTGCTCTTCACTCGGTAGGATTTCCGTTGTATTTGTGTCGAAGCTCGGAGGAGAGGGTCACGATCGACCTGCACTTCATCTTCCTTGCGAACGCACATCATACTTATGGTGTAGCTCGGAGGAGAGGGTCGTAGTCGACCTGCGCCTCGTCGTCCTTGCTAGTATACTTTATACTTAGGCGAGTCCTTGGACGCAGCTAAGCCTCCGAGTGGAAGTCCGCTTACCACTCGGTGGGATTTTTAACAACTTAGGCGAGCAGAGCTGCAGCTAAGCCTCCGAGTGGAAGTCGGCTTACCACTCGGTGGGATTTTAATAACTTAGGCGAGCATTGAGCTGCAGCTAAGCCTCCGAGTGGAAGTCGGCTTACCACTCGGTAGGATTTTAATAACTTAGGCGAGCATTGAGCTGCAGCTAAGCCTCCGAGTGGAAGTCTGGCTTACCACTCGGTAGGATTTTTAATAACTTAGGCGAGCATTGAGCTGCAGCTAAGCCTCCGAGTGGAAGTCTGGCTTACCACTCGGTAGGATTTTTAATAACTTAGGCGAAACGGATTCGCAACTAAGCCTCCGAGTGGAAGTCCGGCTTACCACTCGGTAGGATTTGTAAAAACTTAGGCGAAACGGATTCGCGACTAAGCCACCCACTGGGGGAAAATTTTACTCGACGAAAATAAGAAGTGACAAAAATTATGAAGGAATTACGACACTATTATTTCAAAGCTCATGAACTACAGAAGTATTTTATTACAACTCTTCCGAGTGAAAAACCTTAAGTTTAAAACGGGTGGAGCAGATCCGCATTCCAAGCTCGGGGCTCGTCGATATTGTGTTCGACATTGTAGAGACGATATGCCCCATTGTGGAGAACCTTTGTGACGATGAAGGGTCCTTCCCAGGAGGGAGCGAGCTTATGTTGCTTCTGCTGATCCACTCGAAGGACCAGATCTCCTTCCTGGAAGGCTCGACCTCTCACATTTCTGGCGTACAGGCGACGCAAGTCTTGCTGGTAGATGGTCGAGCGGATAAGAGCCATCTCCCTTTCCTCTTCTAGGAGGTCGACTGCATCTTGACGCGCTTGCTCAGCTTCTGCTTCATTGTATAGTTCAATTCGAGGAGCATTGTGGAGGAGATCACTCGGAAGGACTGCCTCTGCTCCATAGACCAGGAAGAAGGGGGTTCTTCCGGTCGACCGATTAGGCGTGGTTCGCAAACCCCAAAGCACTGAAGGGAGTTCGTCAACCCAAGCTCCAGCCGCATGCTTGAGATCTCGCATCAGTCGGGGCTTCAGACCTTTGAGGATTAATCCGTTGGCTCGTTCTGCCTGTCCATTCGACTGTGGATGGGCGACTGAAGCGTAGTCGACTCGTGTGCCTTGGGCGTTGCAGAAATCCTTGAATTCTTCCGAGTCAAAATTCGACCCGTTGTCCGTAATAATACTGTGCGGGACCCCATATCTGAACGTCAGCCCTCTGATGAAGGAAACAGCAGTACCGGCGTCAAGTTTTTTGATTGGTTTAGCTTCAATCCACTTGGTGAACTTGTCGACTGCTACCAGTACATGCGTGAAACCGCTCCGACCTGTTCGCAAGGGACCGATCATGTCCAACCCCCAAACTGCAAAAGGCCAGACGAGTGGAATGGTCTTCAAGGCTGACGCAGGCTTGTGAGACATATTGGAATAGAACTGGCATCCTTCACACTTGTCCACTATCTCTTTTGCCATCTCATTTGCTCTTGGCCAGTAAAATCCGGCTCGGTATGCTTTGGCTACAATGGTCCGAGAGGACGCATGGTGACCACAGGTCCCCGAGTGGATGTCATTGAGTATGACTCGACCTTCTTCTGGCGTTATGCATTTTTGTCCGACTCCCGTCGGGCTTTCTCTATACAACTGCCCATTGATAACGGTAAAGGCTTTGGATCGACGGACGATCTGCCGAGCCTCTTCCTCATCCTCTGGGAGTTCCTTTCTCAGAATATACGCGATGTATGGAATTGTCCAATCGGGAGTGACCACTAAAACTTCCATGACCAAGTCGACCACTGCCGGGACCTCAACCTCAGTCGAGTCCGTGGCACTCTTGGGTTGCGGAGCTTCCTCTGTGAAGGGATCTTCTTTGACTGACGGAGTGTATATGTTCCAAAAATACACCACTGAATGGCTTCTCTTTGGAGCCTATCTTTGCGGATCATCTGCTGCTTGATTTTTCAATCGGGGATGTGATGGAGTTCCAACCCTCAAACTTCTTTTCCGGCTTCCTCACAGCATTGCAAGATATCCGATCATAGCTGGGCTTCTCACGTCCCACTCCTTCATCACTTGATTGACCACTAGATCTGAGTCGCCATAGACCATCAGGCGACGGACGCCGAGTGAGATGGCCATGCGCAATCCATATAGGAGGGCCTCGTACTCTGCCTCATTGTTGGAGGAATCAAAGTGAATCTGGAGCACATACTTAAGCTTATCTCCTCTGGGGGAAACCAGAACAACCCCAGCACCAGAACCATTCAGCATCTTGGAGCCGTCAAAGAACATGGTCCAATGCTCCGAGTGAACTTCAGTCGGCTGCTGTTGTTCAATCCACTCGGCGAGAAAATCCGCTATAGCCTGGGACTTAATGGCTTTCTTTGCCTCGAATTTGATATCAAGGGGAAGAAGTTCAATCGCCCATTTCGCCACTCGACCGGTTGCGTCTCTGTTATGCAAGATCTCTGATAAAGGAGCGTCGCTGATGACTGTGATAGAATGATCAGAGAAATAATGAGCAACCTTCTTTGTGGTCATGTATATACCATACACAAGCTTCTGATAATGAGGATATCTCTGCTTGGATGGAGTCAAGACTTCAGACAAATAATACACCGGCGCTGAACTTTGAAGGCCTTTCCTTCCTCTTCCCGCCGACCGTAAGCCTGAGAATCGACAACTTGTCCAATGGGCTGCAATGTAAAGCAACAGAGGCTCTTTGCTGATTGGAGCAGCAAGCACCGGCTGGGTGGAGAGCAGAGCTTTTAGCTCGGCAAACGCTGCATCGACTTCCGAGTCCACTCGAACTTGCCAGCCTTCTTCATCGATCGGTAAAGAGGTAATGCCTTTTCACCGAGTCGTGAGATGAATCGACTTAAAGCGCCAAGCATCCAAAGAAGCTTCGGGCGTCGTGCACTCGCGCCAGTATGCGTTTCATTCAAGAATAGTGCCGATCTTCTCTCGGGTTAGCGTCGATCCTCGCTCGAAACGAAAACCGAGTAATTTTCCACCAGGAACTCCGAATGTACACTTTGACGGATTGAGCTTGATATCGTACCTTCTGAAGTTGGCAAATGTTTCGGCGAGGTCGGCAAGCTGGTCGGAACCTTTTCGCGACTTAACGATTTATATCATCCATATACGCTTCCACATTCCGACTGATTTGAGTGAGAAGACACTTCTGAATCATTCGCATAAATGTGGCTCCGGCATTCTTGAGGCCGAACGGCATGGTGATATAGCAGAAGCACCCGAACGGAGTGATGAAAGCTGTTTTTATTTCATCGGGTCCATACAGACGGATCTGATGATACCCGGAATATGCATCTAGAAAAGACAATCTCTCACACCCCGCGGTCGAGTCAACAATTTGATCGATGCGGGGAGAGGAAATGATCCTTCGGCAGGCCCGATTAATGTGCTTAAAATCAATGCACATGCGGAGTGAGTTATCCTTCTTGGGGACCATGACGACATTAGCGAGCCACTCGGAGTGGTATATCTCTCGAATAAATCCTGCCGTCAACAGTGGAGCCACTTCTTCACCAATAGCCTTTCTCTTCTGGATGGCGGACCGCCGAAGATGCTCTTTGACTGGTTTCACTGACTTGTCGACTCGGAGGCGATGCTCAGCCAGTTCCTCGGAACACCCGGCATGTCACCGGCTTCCATGCGAAAATGTCCCAGCTCACGGAGGAACCGGATGAGCGCTTCTTCCTATTTCGAGTCGAGTGTTGTGGATATGTGGGTCGGGCTGCATCGGGATCACCGGATGAATATGAACTGGCTTTGTCTCACCGAACGACTTGAATGCGCACTCGTGGCTGGCTTCTTAGATCGTAACAAATCACTCGGATCTGCGTTTTGCATGTACTCGTCAAATTCGACCGCTGTCACTTGGGAGTCGGCAATCTTCGAGCCCTTCTGAAAGCACTCTTCTGCCTTCTTCCTATCGCCGGAGAGACCCCTGAGGCTCGTGCCTTGGAGGAAGCACGTTTGGCCAATGTGGCTGAACGCGCTCGCCTGGAGAATCTTCAGCGAGCGCTCAACGAACGCTCGCGGCAACGACTCCCCGAAGCCAGTCGACGTACCCCTATTCCTGGTTGCAGAGAGGCGCGAGCTGGAGGCGGTTGTCGCCCTCGCACGCTATCAGCGCGATCTTGGTGATGAGGAGGCCAAGGCGGCACTGGCGGCCTCCTGGGTGGCCCGTTCCCGGGCCGTCGAGGAGGCCTGGGAAGCTGACCGACGGCGAGAGGCGACGGAGGAGCGGGCACGGGAACTCCTAGCCTGGTGTCACTCACTGGAGGAGCAGGTGGAGGTGCGCGAGGCGGCCCTCGTGTCGATGAAGGTGGCTTCAAGCGACCCAGCGGGGCTCCAAAAGCGCGAGGAAGCGCTGACGCTGGAAGCCGCTGAACGCGCACGCGAGTATGAACGCCTGGAGACGAGGGAGCGCTTGGTGACGCAGGCTGAGGATGATGCCACTGCGTGGGAAGCCCATGTCCTAGAGGAGGTCGGTCGCCAGGTGGCGACGGCGCGCTTGAACCTTGAGCGCGAGTTCGAGGAGAGGCTGGGGCTGATCCGGACCGAGGCCGAAGGTAGGACCGCCGTCCTGAGGGCCAAGCTGGAGGAAGCGACGCAGCGGGCCGATGCTTTGCGGGCCGCGCTGGAGGCGGCGCAAGGGGAGTCAACTACCTCCCATGCCGAGGTGCTTCTCCTTCGCCAACGGGTGGACGAGGCTGAGGCCGTCGCGCGCCAGAATGCAGACGAGATACGCCAGCGGCGGCTCCTAGAACATGAGCACGCCCCATGGTCACCACGCTTCGGGAGAGAGCCAACACGGCCTTGGGCAACATCTGCAAGGCAGATGTCGGCGAGCCGCACGCAATTGACTATGCCGGCAACCTTCAATTCTTCACCGATGTGGTGACGCAGCTGGAGGTGAGATCGGTCAGAGCCAACAGGTTGGTGGAGGAGAGGAGCCGCGCCCTGCCCGGGCGCGCCTTTTCTCGCGTCTTCAGCCATCTCCAGAACATGGATCCCCACTTCGACTTCGACAAGAAGTTATCGCCCCGAGCCCCCAGCCGTCCGGGGCGACACAGCGTCTTGGGTGGAAGACAACGTGGACGCTCTCGTCAAGGCCTTTGCTTCAGATAACGACGGCGCGATCGTGGCCGCCGACGAGGGCGGCGTGGTGAATGGTCCTGACGCCGCTGGCGACAACGCAGAGGGTGATGGCGAGGCCAGCGACTCCAGCGATAGTTCGGGCGGTGCTTCTGAGGATGCATTGGGGGATTTATCCGACTGACAGCGTATCATTCCTATTTCCTTATCCTGCATGAACAAAACTCAGGTTTGGACCTGATGGTTGTAAGAGCATTTTGCGAGGGGGTGCCCCTCATGTAAAACTTATGTTCAGCGTACTAGTGGATGCTACATCACCCGTACGCCTGCGCCAAGTGGCTGGCCAGGCGACGGGCTGGCCGGCTAGTTTACCTTTATCCCGTGCGGGCCCCGAGATAGCCTGTAGGAGGCTGTGGTGTCTCGAGCGTCTCTTGGTCGAATTCGTAGGATCTGCAGTAAAAGACCTCCTGAGAGGATGCGACGGCGGCAGTCTGGGCTGCACGCAAGCTAGGCCGAACCCGGCTCGCGAGGGGTTCACGAGGGTAGGCAGCTGAGGCAGAGCAGTAACCGAAACGCGAGAGATTGCTCGAACGAGACTAAGCACCCCTTCCCCAAACACACGCAAATCTCAAATTCGAGTCCAACTTAAATCCAGCGGCGGGAAGCAACAACCAAGGGGAAAGCATTGAAAACAGAAAAAGGCCGCGTCCGGCACCTAGTCTAGTCTTGGACGTCTTCTCACCAGCGCGGAGCTAAGTGCTGCCACTAGGCGTGGGAGGGAGCCCCAGGGCCTGAGGCCGGCAACCCTGAGACTCCGGGGCTTGTACAGCCCCACTCATTATTACGTGAGAGTGTCACGGGGCGGCGAGCTTCACAGGCACTGGGCCTTCTTCACAGGTACCAGCCTTGCTTCATATCGCCAGACGAGGGCCCCGCCATGCGCCACACTCTAGTGCCATCAACGACAACCGGAAACCAGGACGCCGCCGATGGGGTAGAGCGGTCGCCAGCGGTTCCCCCGATGACCACAGGTCCTCCGCCAGGGGCAGGCCCTGAGGCACCTCCCCGGCGGAGGGCCTACCTCCTGAGAACGCCTTGCTCCGAACGCCATGGTGGTGATGCCGGATCCCGGCCCCTCTCCTGCAGCCCCCGTCGCCCTCCTCCTGAGGGGTAGGAGACCGCGGGAGCAGGGAAGTTGCTCGCTGTGGCGACCTGCACCTCCTGCGATCCATGATTAGTGTATGCCTGCTCCTGAGGAATTAGTGGTACCCGATAATCGTTGCTTCCAACGTGGTCGATGGGACCGTCCCTGGGCTCCTGGAAGAGCTCAGCTTCTGGCGCCTCTTCCCCCCAGCTCGGGCTGAGGAGCAAGCCTTGTTCGCCCTCATGCGGGTACCCTTGGTCCATCATGTGGGGCACGTACTCTTCTGGGGCCGTCATCCCGAAGGCCGCGCCATAGTGCTCCGCGTGCCATGCAGCTCTACTTGATGTGCCAACCTGGGGGTGGTAGCATGGCGGCCCACTAGGGGCGGAGTCGGCGCTGCCGCTGGCCCGGTGCTGACAGCCTCGCTGGTGTTGGAGCAGCCTTGGAGCCCGCGGGCGCGTGTGGAGCCCCCGCGTTGGCCGCCCTGGACCTGAGATGGGAGCTGGGTGCAGAAGGGGTGAGCCCCAGAGGCGGCAAAGCCCAGGAGCTCTGCCACCCGCTCCAGCAGTACATCGCGGCCGCCTTCCATCAGCCTGCACTGCAGCAGCTCTCGAGTCACTGTGAGCGCGGCCCTTGAGTTCGTCTGCTCGCGGCAGGTGTACGGCGTCGTGGCCGCGGCGTGGTTGGAGGACCTTGCTGCTGACCGCGCCTGCCGCGGCGTGAGAGCTGTCGGAGCCTGTCCGCGTCACCCATGGCCCGCAGCGCCCTGCGGACCGCGAGCTGCCTGGGGCACGGGGTTGCCTGGGGCGAGCGGCTCTGCGCGGGTGGGCCAAGCCGCCCAGGGATCAGGGTTGCCCGCCTGGTCGCCGGACATGGTGATGACGATGCGATGGGACGCAAAGTGGCAGAAGGTGGATCCTGGCGCACCCCTACCTGGCGTGCCAAATGTCGGATTTAGGGTTCCTGCAGACCCTTGAGGTTCGAACACTGGGGTGCGCGCGGAGATTTCGCCCTCTACCTACCTGTTCCTCGCCGCCTCGCTAGGATCTAAACTACCGAAGAAACAACACAAGAGACACAGAGTTTATACTGGTTCGGGCCACCATTATGGTGTAATACCCTACTCCAGTGTGTTGTGTGGTGGATTGCCTCTTGGGCTGATGATGAACAATACAAGGAAGAACAGCCTCGCGAGGGTCTGTTCTTGGCTGGGGCGATGAACTGCTAGAAAGAATTCAGCCGCTCTATCTACTGGTTTCTTGGCTAGGGTTTGGATGCTAGATCCGGCCTCTATCCTCTACCATGGGGGTGGCTAGTCCTATTTATAGGCAAAGGCCCTGGGCCTCTTCACAAATATTGAGCGGGAAGGGCGCCAGCAATTGGCCATTTTGAAGGGGAACATCTAATACACTTATCCTGACTAAAGTTGGTCCTCGCCTGCCAAAGGCTCGTGGTGGCCTTTGCTTGGGCTCCATGACCGACTTCCTTCCCCGGCGTTGGGCTGTTCTTGGTCTTGTTGCACCGAAACGGACGCCTTTGCGTGATGCTCTCGCCTGCGCTTGCTCCCTTTGCACCAAAGAGGAAAGGAGGACACTGCGCGGGCTGGCGCCCAACTGGCGCCCTTGGTCGTCATGGCTTGCGTCATGGGCACCTCGTGAGGTACCCCGCCTTGAACTCTCCGCCTCCTCGTGAGACAGCCTGATGAGGCCATGCCTGAGGAAGCTCCTTGTTGTCCACCCCGCGAGGCTTGGCCACTCGCGAGGGTCTTGAGCTTGTGTTGATGAAGATGGGCCATGCTGGGGCCCCCTTTGAGCCACGCCGCGGGCCGCAGGCAGGCATGTCTGGGGCCCCCCGTTCCCAGAACGCTGACAGCCGCTTTGTCCTCGGCTTCGGGCAGCGCCTTCTTGAGGGCCGCTACTTCGGACGTTGACCCTAATAAAACTCATGACACTTTAGTCAGCACGAATCATTCGTCCTTCCTTAATATATACAAGGCTACTGCATACCATGACTTTCCTCCAGCTGCTTCTTCACACGGCCGAGCTCTTCCTCTGCCAGCTCCAGATTCTGCTATAGTCCAAAGACTTCTGCAGTGTGAGTGGTCGCAGCCAGCAACGACGCCTGCTCATTCACATAGACATATCAGAGTAGACTCATCTGAAAATTATTTGATCCTTTGTTCGATTTTTCTTTCCGAACACCAGACAGAGTATCAGGGGCTCTTGTCTATACTGTGACATTCTATTTACAATTAATTACTTACCTCAAAGCCTATTAGAAGGCTAGTATAGGCTTTGGTCAGTCCGCTTTTTGCGGACTGGATCATTATGCTGGTGTTCTTCGATGATGGAAGTGCCTCGAAGCGCTTCCAGCAAAGTGTCCGGTGCCTCTGGTTGGACAGAGGTTACCGGCGGGATAGGCACGCCCCCTTTTGTCGAAGGGGGCTGCTCGCCTGATTTCGGAGCCGTAGTGGTTTCCGGAATTATATTAGGATGAGGGCCGAATTGAATACGGCCCCCATCGTCAGTATCCATGGGGGTCTGCTCTCCCATGTGTCCGGCAGCCGAGGCTTCACCCTCTGGCGCCACCCGGATGGCCTCCGGATTCTCTCCTGGGCCGGGGATCCTTCGGGACGACGCCTTGGCCCGATCCAGGTCCCGGGGAGAGGTGGCTGGTGGAAGGGTCCCGCTGTCCATCGCCGCTGGGTCCAGTGAATCCTTTGAAGATAAGGACCGCTTGATGTTGGACCTAGCCGGACTGCAAATGCTTAATTCAACGCATTAAAATAGTGAAGTAGAGAATCCGGATCCAAACACGTGTCCGGACACTTACGATTCGTCCAGGGGTTTCTCCCTGGGTTCCCACTCCCAGCTAATGTCGGTAGCCACTGTGGAGCTGTCCGGAAGGGAAGCTTTCCCTTTCTTGGATGCCTCGGCCTCCGAATGCGTGGAGGCCGCCCTCCTCTTTTTCCCCCCTACAGGGGGGAGTGGATTTCTTCTTGTTCCTCCTCTTCCTCATCATTTTTGTCGGAGGAGTGCGCCTCGGCATCTTCGGATGTCGCGTCCGAAGTGCCCTTGCGGCGGAGACCACTTCTAGTCCCCTTGGCCTTCTTCTCTGGCACCTCATAAGGCGCCGGAAACATCATCCTTGTCAGGAGCGGAGTTTCTGGGCCTTCAAGCAACGGAGCCGGATGGTTAATCCGCTCTGCTATCTCTATCCAATCCTGAAATAATTAATAGGGAGACTTAGATGCCTTCCTCTAATATGCAAGTAAAGGATACACCTTGAAAACATGAAAGAACTTACCGAATTGGCTGGGTGAGTTAGGTCGTGCCCACGATCCTCGTCCGTGGCTGGCGGCACCTCATTGGCCTTAAAGAGCACCTTCCAGATATCTTCGTGCTTCATGCCAAAGAGCTCTAGTAGGGTCTGGTGCTTGGCCGGATCAAACTCCCACAGATAGCAAGTCCGGCATTGGCACGGAAGAATCCTGCGAACGAGCATAACCTGGATCACGTTGACGAGCTTGACTTTCTTGTTTATCATGCTCTGGACGCGTGTTTGGAGTCATGTCAGCTCGTCCAAAGAGCCCCAGGCCAGGCCCTTCTCTTGCCAGGAGGTGAGCCGCATCGGGACTCCGGATCAGAATGCGGGAGCTACCGCCCAGTTGGTGTCGCGCGGCTCGGTGATGTAGAACCACCCCGACTGCTACCCTTTGACAGTCTCCACAAAGGAGCCTTCGGGCTAGGTGACATTCGGCATCTTGCCCACCATGGCGCCTTCGCACTCTGCTTGTTGGCCGCTCACCACCTTTGGCTTCACATTGAAGATCTTCAACCATAGGCCAAAGTGAGGTGGGATGCGGAGGAAGGCCTCGCACACGACATTAGATGCCGAGATGTTGAGGATAGAGTTGGGGGCCAAATCATGGAAGTCTAGCCCGTAGTAAAACATTAGTCTGCGGACAAACGGGTGGAGGGGGCATCCCAGCCCGCAGACAAAGTGTGTGAGAAACACCACCCTCTCTTGGGGCTCCGGGGTGGGGACGATCTGTCCCTTGGCCGGAAGTCTATGAGTGCTTTCCTTGGCTAGGTACCCGGCCTCTCGGAGCTTCTTGATGTCCTTCTCCGTGACGGAGGAGGCCATCCACTTGCCTCCCGCTCCGGATCTAGACATGATTGGAGTGCTTTTTTGGGTGGAGAAGGCGAGAGCTTGGGCGCTGGAGCTCAATAATGGATGGGCAGAGGAAGGAGAAGGCGTGGGTGAACAAGGATGAATCCTTATCCCTTTATAAAGGCAGTAAAAGTTATGAGCCTCCCTGCTCGCCTTATAATTCGCCTATTCCCCAAGCAACATGTAGATGACATGGTTGGATTACCCATGCCCATATTGATGAGAATCCCGTGATAAGGGGAAACGATCTCTGCTTTGACAAGACGTGCCAATGAAACTGCACCTCGAAATACGGAGCAGGAGGCTAAAAATGGTTCGAATAATGACCGGGCGATGGCGTGATGTCACACTACAAAAAGTTGTCAGTGGATTGGACTCGTGAAATATTATACTCTCTACAGTTGTGTGTGGTACTTGTTTTGCTGAGCTAGACACGTTTTCTATGTTCGGAAGGCTATGTTGGAGTATTCAGAGAAGGAACCCGCCTTGCAATGTCGAAGACAATCTGCGCGCCGGACTCATCATCATTGAAGCCTGGTTAAGGGGCTACTGAGGGAGTCCTGGATTAAGGGGTCCTCGGATAGCCGGACTATATACTTTGGCTGGACTGTTGGGCTATGAAGATGCAAGATAGAAGACTTCGTCCCGTGTCCATATGGGACTCTCCTTGGCGTGGAAGGCAAGCTTGGCGATTTGGATATGTAGATTCCTTTTTCTGTAACTGACTTTGTACAACTCTAGCCCCCTCTGGTATCTATATAAACCGGCGGGTTTAGACTTCTAGGGTTTAGCCACAACAATCATAATCTCATAGGCTAGACTACTAGGGTTTAACCATTACGATCTCGTGGTAGATCAACTCTTGTAATACTCATATTCATCAAGATTAATCAATTAGGAAGTAGGGTATTACCTCCATAGAGAGGGCCCGAACCTGGGTAAACATTGTGTCCCCCGCCTCCTATTAACATTAGCCTTAGACGCATATTTCGGGACCCCCTACCCGAGATCCGCCGGTTTTGACACCGATAGTGATCCCCTATACTTGTGGGTTATCAAGACCTTTTTCTGGTGCCGTTGCTGGGGAGCATAGCTCTATTCTTTGAGTCACTTGGGATTTATATCTGTTGATCACTATGAGGAATTTGAAAGATGAAAGAACCAAGATTTTCCCCTCCACTATGAGGGGAGTTAAGGAACTACCATCTAGCTCTGCACTTGATTCACCTTCTATTTTAAGTAAACTTGCGACATCTGCACCTGCTATTGATTCTGATATGTCGCATGTTATTGATGATGCCACTTCTGCTATGCATGATGCGTATGATGATACTACTTCTCTGCTTGATAATAATGTGCCATTAGGTGAATTTCTTGATGAACAACTTGCTAGGGTTAGAGAGAATGAAATTGTTGAAACTAATGATATTAATGAAAGTGATGATGAAGATTCTCCCCCTATATATGAATTGCCTGTTATGCCTGAGGGTTATGTTATGGATGAAGAAACTCCTAGAGACCTTTTTTGCTTGCAATGATAGATATGATCTTAAGAAACTGTTAGCTAAGCTGAAATAAAAATTTCTGAATGCTAGAATGAAATATGAACCTACTTTTGCTACTTCACCTATCTGTGTTACTGATAAGGATTACGATTTCTCTGTCGATCCTGAGTTAATTACTTTGGTTGAATCTGATCCTTTGTATGGCTATGAATCTGAAACTGCTGTGGCACATCTTACTAAATTGAATGATATAGCCACCCTATTCGCTCATTAGGAAAAAATTCGCTACTACTATATTCTTAAATTGTTTCCTTTCTCATTAAAGGGTGATGCTAAGATATGGTTTAACTCTCTTGCTCCTGATTGTGTGTGTAGTCCCCAGGATATGATTTATTACTTCTCTGCAAAATATTTTCCCGCTCATAAGAAACAAGATGCCTCAAGGGAAATATTTAATTTTGTGCAAATTGAAGAATAGAGTCTCCCACAAAGCTTGGGGGAGGCTTCTCCAATTACTTAATGCTTTGCCTGATCATCCTCTCAAAAAAAATGAAATACTTGATATCTTTTATAATGGACTAACCTATGCTTCCAGAGACCACCTGGATAGTTGTGCTGGTTGCGTATTCAGGGAAAGAACTGTTGAGCAAGCCGAATTGCTATTGAATAATATATTGAGTAATGATAATGATTGAACACATCCTGAACCAACTCATAAGTCAACTCCGAAGAAAAGGGGTATTCTATTTCTCAGTCCTGAAGATATGCAAGAGGCAAAGAAATCTATGAAAGAAAAAGGTATTAAAGCTGAAGATGTTAAGAATTTACCACCTGTTGAAGAAATACACGGTCTTAATTACCCGACACGGGTAGTAGAGGTAAATTCTCTCTATAGATTTGATGAAGGTGATATTCCTCGTAGTAAGTCTGCTGGTCAATGCTTAGATGAATTTGATAATTTTATTGTTCAACAAGAGAACTTCAATGCTTAGACAATTGGAACGTAATGCTTATATGGTTGAACACTTGATTGATTATATGTCTAGAGCTAAAGGTGACCTTAAGCTTATTAGTAAACATGCATCCATGGTTACCACTCAAGTAGAACAAGTGCTGAAGGCACAAGATGATTTGCTCAATGAGTTAAATAACAATAATAATGATAATGTTGTTAGAGTTATGACTAGAGGTGGTAAAATGACCCGGGAACCTTTGTATCCTGAGGGCCATCCAAAGAGAGTTGAGCAAGATTCTCAGAGAACTAATACTGATACACCTAGTCCTTCCAAGAAAAAGAAAAAGAAAAATGATCGGACTATGCATGCTTCTAGTGAACCTGTTATAGACACACTTGAGAATCCCAATGATATTTCTATTTCTGAAGCTGAAACACAATCTGGTAATGAACATGAACCTGGTGATAATGTTAATGATGATGTTCATGTTGATGCTCAACCTTGTAATAACAATGATGTAGAGATTGAACCTGCTGTTGATCTTGATAACCCACAATCAAAGATTCGACATTATGATAAGAGAGACTTCGTTGCTAGGAAGCACTGTAAAGAAAGAGAACAATGGGTTCAGAAACCCATGCCTTTTCCTTCTAAGCCATCCAAGAAAAAGGATGATGAGGATTTTGAGCGCTTTGCTGAAATGATTAGACCTATCTTTTTGCGTATGCGTTTGGCTGATATGCTTAAAATGAATCCCTATGCTAAGTATATGAAAGATATTGTTACAAATAAAAGAAAGATACCGGAAGTTGAAATTTCCACCATGCTTGCTAATTACACTTTTAAGGGTGGAATACCAAAGAAACTTGGAGATCCAGGAGTACCAACTATACCATGCTCCATTAAAAGAAACTATGTTAAAACTGATTTATGTGATCTTGGAGCCGGTGTTAGTGTTATGCCTCTCTCTTTATATCATAGACTTGATTTGAATAAGTTGGAACCTACTGAAATCTCTTTGCAAATGGCCGATAAATCAACTGCTATAGCCATCGGTATTTGTGAGGATGTGCCTGTTGTGGTTGCAAATGTTACTATTTTAACGGACTTTGTTATTCTTGATATTCCCAAGGACGACAGTATGTCGATCATCCTTGGTGGACCTTTTCTAAATACTAGAGGGGTTGTTATTGATTGCAACAAAGGCAATGTCACTTTTCATGTTATGGTAATGAGCATACGGTACACTTTCCGAAGCAACCTCAAGTTCATAGTATCAATTCTATTGTAAAAATTTCAACAATTACTATTGGAGGTTTGAATTCTCTCTTCCTACTGTAAAAAAGAAATATGATATTCTTATTGTTGGGTACATGCATATCCCCGTTGAGGTAACCTAGTGTTATTCGAAAATTCTCCGATTTCATGTTATTCGAAAAGAGTTTGTTAACAAGACTTGATCAACCTTGTTAGTGGATTCCTTTTGATGAGCATGAGATGGATGAAGTTAGATAGCGAGATGGATGAAGTTATATAGCACAACCTTCTATACCCACCTTTTACTTTCCGTTATTTAGAATAAATAAAGCAAAAATAGTATTTTCCGTCTGTTTTCTAAATTATTCATGCAATAAAAAATACCCCAAAAACAAAAGTTCTCCAAATGCCCTGAAAATGGAGTATGATGTTTTGTAGAATATTAGAGAATTTCTGGCACTTAGAACACACTAGGGGGACCCACCATTTGGTCATGAGGGTGGAGGGTGTGGCCACCCCCCTAAGGCGTGCCCCCTGCCTCGTGGGCCCCACGTGGCCCCCCTCCACTTATTCCAGCACCCACACACTTTGTCTTTCTCTAGAAAAAATCATCTCGTAGCTCAAACCTGTGTTCTAGCTCGTTTTGCTGCCATTTTTGATCTCCTTGATCAAAGCTCCATTCACAAAACTGCTTTGGGGATTGTTCTTTGGTATGTGACTCCTGCAATGGTCCAATTACTTTTTGTTCTAGTGCTTTATTTATTGCAAATTTTTGCTGCTAAGGTGACCCTGTTCTTGAGCTTGCATGTCAAATTTATATGGTCCAAAGTAGTTTTAATGCATGATATAGCCTCTAGGCACTTGTGGGAGTAGTTGCTATCAATTTTGTTGAGTTTGGTTCACTTCTATTTTGAGTCACTAAAAATTTTAAAAAAAATTCAAAGAAAGAAAATGATGAAGAGATTGTTGAGGGGCTCCTCGAGCTGAAGCTCGAAGGATAAGCAGAATGAAGAGAATAAAAATCCCAAGTACAATCTTCCTCACACTACGAAGGTTCGACCGTGCGAATGGTCTTGTGATGCATTCATGAGAGCCGCCGGAATTTACGATGACTTTTACTATTTGGCTGATAATGCAGGACTCACCGACTTCCTCCACGACCAGTGTGAACAGTATCTCCTACTCACTAATTTTTTCATGCAAAACTTTTATTTGCATGCTAGAAAATCACCACCTTCAGTGGAGTTTTTTTTATATGGTGAGTTTAAGGAGATTTCACTCTATGATTTTTGTGCGGTTTGCAAGTTGCCCTTTCAGGGCAGCGTCGAGGAACCACATCCTAGTGATGTGGATGAATTTATTGATAGAATTGTTGTAGGGGAAACAAGAAAAGTTTCAGATGCAAGGACTACTAGTGTACATTTTCCTGTTCTACATTACTTTGCAATATTTGCTAGCAGATGCTTAATTGGTCGCGGGAACAGTGGGAACCTTAGTGCTCCTGACCTTGCTATTTTGGGCCATGCTTTATTTCATGATACAACTTTCAGTTTAGGTGCTATTGTATCTAAACGGTTATGTCTGAACCATACAAAGGGCCCCATTTTTGGAGGTATCTTTGCTTCATGCCTTGCTGAACACTTTGAGATACCTATTAGGCATTATGAGAAAGAGGAAAAGTTGCTGCCCACTATTTTGCTAGATTGTAAGAGGATGGTAGCACATGACTTTATTGTTAAAAATAAGAAGAAGATACTTAATATAACTTGATATTTGCTAAAACTAAGTGTGAGACTATTATCTTGCCTGCACCCTCTTTGTTTAATATACATTTAGGCACGTACCTCATCCTGCCCGAGGACATTTATGCATACTGGGAGCTGACACGAGTCCCAGAGCCAGAGCCAGAGCCACCACTTGGTCCATATCGACAGTCTGTTTATCAGTGGGATCCGGAGGAGCTCGCTAACCAGTGGCACCCTGAGGACCCTCCTCAGTACACCGGAGGGGATCGATTTGATCCATGGGCATAGACCAACTTAGGACAAAAGCCTAAGCTTGGGGGAGTACGTATTTCTCACCGACATTACGTTCATGTTCACACACTCATTCTAGTTGTCGGTGCTCATACTTTTTCATTGTACTATCCATGCTAGTTTATTTTATTTTCTTGCTTTCTTATTGTGTATTTGAAAAACCTTGAGAAAAAACCAAAAAAAAATTAGTTGTAGCTTTTAGCTAGTTTACTTTCCACTCTCTTAGTAGTAAAATTAAAATAAAACCCAAAAAGTTTTCCCGTTCTTCTTTTGCTTGTCGGGAGCTTTCCCGTGTAAATAGTTTTATTTTTCTTTCAATTTCTTTTCTTTTCTTTGGGGGTCGAAAGGAGAAGACCACAATGAAAATGATGAGTGGCTCTCATATGCATTATTGTTGATCTAACCAAGAGCCCATATTACCTTGTCTTCTCCTCTGAATTAAATGCTTGCAGATTCCAGCTTAGTCCAATGCATGTGCACTATTATTATTATCCACACCATTCGGTCGTGCAAGTGAAAGGCAATAATGACGATATATGATGAAATGATTGAGATGAGAGAAGCTGGTATGAACTCCACCTATCTTATTTTTGTAAATATGATTAGTTCATTGTTCCTGATTTAGCCTATTATGAATGAAACATGCTTGCAATGACAATTATAGATTATAGTTGCTCATGCCATGCTTAATTAGCTAGGAGTTTATAATGGTCTGTCTTGCGTGCCAACATGCTATTAAAATGGTTGTGATGTGGTATGATAGGGTGATATCCTCCTTTGAATGATTTGAGTGGCTTGACTTGGCACATGCTCACGCATGTAGTTGAAACAAAATCAACATAGCCTCCACGATATTTATGTTCATGGTGATTTATATCCTACTCATGCTTGCACTCATTGTTGGTTAATCTTAATGCATATTCATGACTGTTGTCGCTCTCTAGTTGGTCGCTTCCCAGTTTCTTTCTAGCCTTCACTTGTACTAAGTGGGAATACTACTTGTGCATCCACTTCCATCAACCCCAAAGTTGTTCCATATGAGTCCACCATACCTTCCTATATGTGGTATTTACCTGTCGTTCCAAGTAAATTTGTATGTGCCAAACTCTAAACCTTCAAATGAAATTCTGTTTTGTATGCTCGAATAGCTCATGTATCAACTAGGGCTGTCTGTATCTCCCATGCTAGGTGGGTTATTCTCACGATGAGCGGACTCCGCTTATCATTCACGAGAAAATGCCCGGTAACCGGGATGCCCAGTCCCATGCTCAAATCAAATCAAAATAATTGCAAACAAAACTCATCCGGGATTGTTGTTAGTTGGACGGTACCCGTTGTTTTGGGCTAGCCATAGAATGTGTTCGTTAGTGGTGGGGGAGTACAAACTTTACCATTCTGTTTGGGAACCACCTATAATGTAAGCAGCATGGAAGATATCAAGATCTATTGGTTGTTATGTTGACAATGAAAGTATGCCACTCAAAATATTATTTATTTCTATTTTCAAACTCGAGCTCTGGAACCTCTACAAATCCCTGATTTCCTATGTGAAGGGCCTATCTATTTACTTTTATGTTGAGTCATCATCCTCTTATTAAAAAGCACCAGTTGGAGAGCACCGTTGTCATTTGCATGCATTGTTATTAATTTACATTGAGTATGATGGTGACTGGATCTCTTTTGCCATGAATTACAATGTCTAGTCAGTCCTTGATCTTCAGGGGTGCTCTGCATTTATGTTTTGCGGTCTCAGAAAGGGCTAGCAAGATACCATCTTGTTATATCATATTATGATTGTTTTGATAAAGTGTTGTCATTCGAGATTTATTATTATTGCTCGCTAGTTGATTATGCCATTGATATGAGTAAATGTGAGACCTAAATGTTATTGTGAATATGGTTAGTTCATAATCCTTGCTGAAAACTTGAATGCTGACTTTACATATTTGCAACAACAAGATCAAACAGAGTTTGTAAAAGTTTTTCTTTATCACTTTCAGTTTGTCAACTGAATTACTTGAGGACAAGCAAAGGTTTAAGCTCGGGGGAATTGATACGTCTCCAACGTATCTACTTTTCCAAACACTTTTGCCCTTGTTTCGGACTCTAACTTGCATGATTTGAATGGAACTAACCCGGACTAGCGTTGTTTTCAGCAGAACTGCCATGGTGTTATTTTGGTGCAGAAATAAAAGTCATCGAAATGACCAGAAACTCCATGTAGTCAGAAAGAATCAACGTAACAGGACCCACACCCTGTCCACGAGGGTGTAGGGCGCGCCCACCACCCTGGGGAATGCCCCCTACCTCGTGGGTCCCCTGGACCTCCACCGGCCTCAACTCCAACTCTATATATTCACGTCCGGGGAGAAAAAAACAGAGAGAAGGATTCATCGCGTTTTACAATATGGAGCCGCCACCAAGCCCTAATCTTCCTTGGGGGGCCGATCTGGAGTCCGTTCGGGGCTCCGGAGAGGGGAATCCATTGCCATCGTCATCATCAACCATCCTCCATCACCAATTTCATGATGCTCACTGTCGTGCGTGAGTAATCCCATCATAGGCTTGCTGGACGGTGATGGGTTGGATGAGATTTACCATGTAATCGAGTTAGTTTTGTTGGGCTTTGATCCCTATTATCCATTATGTTCTAAGATTGATGTTGCTATGACTTTGCCATGCTTAATGCTTGTCACTAGGGCCCAAGTGCCATGATTTCAGATACGAACCTATTATGTTTCCATGAATATATGTGAGTTCTTGATCCTATCTTGCAAGTCAATAGTCACCAACTACGTGTTTGATCCGGCAAACCCCGGAGTGACAATTGTCGGGACACTTCCCGGTGATGACCGTAGTATGAGGAGTTCATGTATTCACTAAGTGCTAATGCTTTCATCCGGTAATCTATTAAAAGGAGGCCTTAATATCCCTTAGTTTCCAATAGGACCCCGCTGCCACGAGAGGGTAGGACAGAAGATGTCATGCAAGTTCTTTTCCATAAGCACATATGACTATATTCGGAATACACGCCTACATTATATTGATGAACTAGAGTTAGTTCCGTGTCACCCTATGTTATAACTGTTGCATAATGAATTGCATCCGGCGTAATTATCCATCATTGGTACATTGCCTATGAGCTTTTCACATATTGATCTTTGCTAAGTTACTTCTCCATTGCCACTGTTATGATTGCTACAAAACTTCTACCGTTACTTTTTCCACTGTTATCGTTACTTCCATACTACTTTGCTACTAAATACTTTGCTGCAGATATTAAGTCTTTCAGGTGTGATTGAATTGACAACTCAGCTGCTAATACTTGAGAATATTCTTTGGCTCCCCTTGTGTCGAATCAATAAATTTGCGTTGAATACTCTACCCTCGAAAACTATTGCGATCCCCTATACTTGTGGGTTATCAATTATTGACTCTAGTGCAAGTGGGAAACTGAAAGAAATATGCCCTAGAGGCAATAATAAAGTTGTTATTTATATTTCCTTATATCATGATAAATGTTTATTATTCATTCTAGAATTGTATTAACCGGAAACTTAGTACATGTGTGAATACATAGACAGAATATAGTGTCCCTAGTAAGCCTCTACTTGACTAGCTCGTTAATCAGATGGTTATGTTTCCTGACCATAGACATGTGTTGTCATTTGATGAACGGGATCACATCATTAGAGAATGATGTGATGGATAAGACCCATCCGTTAGCTTAGCATAATGATCGTTAAGTTTTATTGCTACTGCTCTCTTCATGACTTATACATGTTCCTCTGACTATCAGATTATGCAACTCCCGAATACCGAAGGAACACCTTGTGTGCTATCAAACGTTACAACGTAACTGGTTGATTATAAAGATGCTCTACATGTGTCTCTGAAGGTGTTTGTTGGGTTGGCATAGATCGAGAATAGGATTTGTCACTCTGTGTATCGGAGAAGTATCTCTTTGCCCTCTTGGTAATGCTCATCACTATAAGCATTGCAAGAAATGTGACTAATGAGTTAGTTGTGTGATGAAGCATTACGGAATGAGTAAAGAGACTTGACGGTAACGATATTGAACTAGGTATGATGATGCCGACAATCGCATCTCGGGCAAGTAACATACCAATGACAAAGGGAACAACATATGTTGTTGTGCGGTTTGACCAATAAAGATCTTCATAGATTATGTAGGAACCAATATGAGCATCTAGGTTCCGCTATGGTTATTGATCGGAGATGTGTCTCGATCATATCCACATAGTTCTCGAACCCATAGGGTCCGCACGCTTAACGTTCGATGATGATTTGTATTATGAGTTATGTGTTTTGGTGACCTAAGTTTGTTCGGAGTCCCAGATGAGATCACAGACATGACGAGGAGTCTCAAAATGGTCGGGAGGTAAAGATTTATATATCGGAAGGTTATGTTCGGACACCGGAATAGTTTCAGAGAGGTTCAAACATTTGTTGGAGTACCGGGAGGTTACCGGAACACCCTAGGAAAGTTAATAGGCCTACATGGGCCTTAGTGGAGAGAGGAGGCAGCGTCCAGGAGGTGGCGCCCCCAGCACAAACCGAATTGGACAAGGGGTGGGGGCGCAACCCCCCTTTTCCTTCTCCCTCTCCACTTCTTTCCCCCTTTCCCACTCCGGAAAAGGAAAGGGGAATCCTACTAGGACTAGGGAGTCCTAGTAGGACTCCCCCCTTGGCGCGCCCCCTCTAGGCCGGCCACCCCCTCCTCCCCTCCTTCATATACGTGGGCAAGGGGCACCCCAAAGGCAAATCAATTGTTCTCTTTGCCGTGTGCGGTGCCCTCCTTCATAGTTTACTCCTCCGGTCATAGCATCATAGTGCTTAGGCAAAGCCCTGCGCTGATCACACCATCAACACCATCACCACGCCGCCGTGCTGATCGAACTCTTCCTCGACCCTCTACTGGATCAATAGTTCGAGGGACGTCATCGAGCTGAATGTGTGCTGAACACGGAGGTGCCGTACGTTCGGTACATGGATCGGTTGGATCATGAAGACGTTTGACTACACCAACCGCGTTAACTAACGCTTCCGCTTTCGGTCTACGATGGTACGTGGACACACTCTCCCCTTCTCGTTGCTATGCATCTCCTAGATAGATCTTGTGTGATCGTAGGAAATTTTCTGAAATTGCATGCTATGTTTCCCAACAAAATTGATGTAAGCTGCTGCTGCTATATGATGAGTTGCTATAAGCTGCTCCTGCTGCTGCTCTATGATGAATTGCTATGAGCTCCTCCTGCTGCTGCTATATGATGAAACGCTATGAGCTGCTGCTGCTGCTACTATATGATGAATTGCTATGAGCTGTTGCTGGTATATGATGAATTGCATGCTGCTGCTACTACTGTATGATGAGTTGCTATGAGCTGCTGCTGCTATATGATGCTTTTAGGTGGTGCTGCTATATTATAATAACCAGCCACTCTAACCATCAAATTTTGATAAATATTTGTTCTTCATTTAAATTTAGGTCATGCATTCTTCATTTAAATTAGGCAATGGGATCTCTATGGAAGACATTGACCAAAGTAGATTGTGCCAAGAAGATGTTATCTTTGTATTTGCATTTTGAACAAACATTGATGGTCCGTTTTCCTATCATATTAATTACTGCACTGGGTTCAATTTGTGATGTTTGCAAGTCAAACTAATGTTCATATGGGCAGCAAAATGACAAAATATAATGCAATCTAGACTTTTCACAGATCATACCACACATAAGCTGAAAAGGCAGGCAATGAAAAGAACTGGTTGGCTTATTATCTGGAGCTTATATTCAAAGTTGCTATTTTCTTAGGATAACTTGAAATAACCGTCCCTAAGAAACTTGGCCAGTAGACTGACATATAAATAACATGTCACGATGATTGCAATGGAGGCCCGGTTCTTTTGCCAGATTCTCCCAGAATCTGACCCCTACCCAAATTCTCCCAGAATCTTTGAGCCCCATTTGTTTTATAATCCTATCTAGTTAGGGTTTAATTATGTAGGATGTAAAACAAAAGGGGGTCAAAGATTCTAGGAGAAGCAAGAGACGGGCAGATTCTGGGAGAATCCTGCAAAAGATCTGGGCCGGAGTGACCTACCATAGCACACTGTATAGGCTGACCACTGTCTCTCCTTTTTTTGCGATGTTCCATGAAATTGCCACATACATCTTGTACTTTTTCATTGCGTAACCCTATCTGCAAGTTGACACGGCTAATTTCAGATATCTCTACATGATAATACATTGCATATCCCTTGCGCATATTTAAACCACCAATTAACGATTGTGTGTGTAACATAAACTTGTTGGGAAACGTAGCATGCAATTTCAAAAAAGTTCCTATGCTCACGCAAGATCTATCTAGGAGATGCATAGCAACGAGAGGGGGAGAGTGTGTCCATGTACCCTCGTAGACTGAAAGAGGAAGCATTTGCTCAACGCGGTTGATGTAGTCGAACGTCTTCTCATTCTGAACGATCGAGTACCGAATGTACGGCACCACCGAGTTTTGCACACATTCAATGCGATGACGTCCCTCAAGCTTTTGATCCAGCAGAGGGTCGAAGGAGTAGATGAGTTCCATCAGCACGACAGCGTAGTGACGTTGATGGTGATGTGATCCGCGTAGGGCTTCGCCTAAGTACCGCGAGAATATGACCGGAAGTGTAAACTGTGGAGGGGGGGGGGGGCGCCGCACACGGCTTGGAACAATTGGTGTGTCTCATAGGGGTGCCCCCCATATAAAAAGGAGGGAGGGAGAGGAGGCCGGCCTAGGCGCTCCCCAAGTGGGTAGGAGTCCCACTTGGACTCCTAGTCTAATTTGGCCCCCCTTCCTTTTACTGGAGGGGGAAAGGGGAAAGGAGAGGGAGTAGGGGAAGGAAAGGGGGGCACCGCCCCCACCCCTTGTCCAGTTGGGTTCCCCCCTGGTGGGGGGCGTGCCAGCCCCTTGTGGGATGGTGTGCCTATCTCCTATGGCCCATATGGCCCATACTTCCACCGGGGGGGTTCCGGTAACCCCTCCGGTACTCCGATATGTACCCGATACACTCCGGAACCCTTCCGGTGTCCGAATACTACCTTCCAATATATCAATCCTTACCTCTCGACCATTTTGAGACTCCTCGTCATGTCCGTGATCTCATCCGGGACTCTGAACAACCTTCGGTCACTAAAAAACATAAGTCATACAATACATATCATCATCGTACGTTAAGCATGCGGACCCTACGGGTTCGAGAACTATGTAGACATGACTGATACGTCTCCAACGTATCTATAATTTTCGATTGTTCCATGCTATTATATTACTTTTTTTGGATGTTTAATGGGCTTTACTATACACTTTTATATTATTATTGGGATTAACCTATTAACTGGAGGCCCAGCCCAAATTGTTGTTTTTTGCCTGTTTCAGTGTTTCGCAGAAAAGGAATATCAAACGGAGTCCAAACAGAATGAAACCTTCGGGAGAGTTATTTTTGGAGCAAACGCAATCCAGGAGACTTGGAGTGGACGTCAAGAAAGAGACGAGGCGGCCACGAGGTAGGACGGCGTGCCCAGGGGGTTAGGTGTGCCCGCACTCTCATGGGCCCCTCGTGGCCCCCCTGACCGACTTCCTTCGCCTATATATACTCATATGCCCTAAAAACATCCAGGAGCACCATGAAACCCTACCTTCTGTACCCGTGAGATTCCATCTTGGGGCCTTTTCCGGCGCTCCGCCGGAGGGGGAACCGATCATGGAGGGCTTCTACATCAACACCATAGCCTCTCCGATAAAGTGTGAGTATTTTACCACAGACCTTCGGGTCCATAGTTATTAGCTAGATGGCTTCTTCTCTCTCTTTGAATCTCAATATAAAGTTCTCCTTGATCTTCTTGGAGATCTATTCGATGTAACTCTTTTTGCGGTGTGTTTATCGAGATCCGATGAATTGTGGGTTTATGATCAAGTTTATCTATGAACAATATTTGAATCTCCTTTGAATTCTTTTATGTATCATTGGTTATCTTTGCAAGTCCAATCGAATTATCAGTTTGGTTTGGCCTACTAGATTGATCTTTCTTGCAATGGGAGAAGTGCTTAGCTTTGGGTTCAATCTTGCGGTGTCCTTTCCCGAATGCTGGCGGGGTAGCAAGGCACGTATTGTATTGTTGCCATCGAGGATAAAAATATGGGGTTTATATCATATTGCTTGAGTTTATCCCTCTACATCATGTCATATTGCCTAATGCGTTACTCTGTTCTTATGAACTTAATACTCTAGATGCATGCTGGATAGCGGTCGATGTGTGGAGTAATAGTAGTAGATGCAGAATCGTTTCGATCTACTTGTCGCGGACGTGAAGCCTATATACATGATCATGCATAGATATTCTCATAACTATGCCCTTTTCTATCAATTGCTCGACAGTAATTTGTTGACCCACTGTAATACTTATGCTATCTTGAGAGAAACCACTAGTGAAACCTATGGCCCCTGGTCCATTTTCCATCATATAAGTTTTCGATCTACTTTATTTTGCAATCTTTACTTTTCAATCTATATCATAAAAATACCAAAAATATTTATCTTATTATTATCTCTATCAGGTCTCACTTTTGCAAGTACCATGAAGGGATTAACAACCCCTTTATTGTGTTGGTTGCAAGGTTCTTAATTGTTTGTGTAGGTACGAGGGATTTGCATGTAGCCTCCTACTGGATTGATACCTTGGTTCTCAAAAACCGAGGGAAATAGTTACGCTACTTTGCTGCATCACCCTTTCCTCTTGAAGGGAAAACCAACGCAGTGCTCAAGAGGTAGCACGAAGGATTTCTGGCACCGTTGCCGGGGAGGTCTACGCACCAGTCAAGACATACCAAGTACCGATCACAAACCCTTATCCCTCGCATTACATTATTTGCCATTTGCCTCTCGTTTTCCTCTCCCCAACTTCACCCTTTGCCTTTTCTTCGCCCCTCTTCCGTTTGATCTTGTGTTACCATGTGCCTTCTTTTTGCTTGCATCTTTGCTTGCTAAAAATCTATTAATATGGATCCACTTAAAGTGTTCTACTTGGATCATCCTCGATCTATATGCACTCATGCTGAAGCCCCAACTAGCCTAGTTGATGGGAAATCTTTAGATGAGCATGCTCATTTTGTGCATCATCGTGTGTCTCAAAAAGGGGTACTCTTATGGGATCAAATAAACCGTTTGTTGTGTTATGCTTGGAATCTTTGTGAAATTTATCATTTTACTTGTTGCTCTAAGAACCCTAAGAAACACCTCCCCTACCTATATGAGTTTAATGAAAATGAAATCTTATCTTGTTATGCAAAGGGTGTTTATAGTTACTATGATATCGAACAAATTTAAGAATTTGTTGCTTTTAAGGGTGCTTATGAAGTTGCTTCTTTGATTGAAACGTATGATATTACTCTCTACAAATCTGAAAATTTTGACATACTTAAATATTGGTATGAAAACTATGCTCATAATGTCTATGTCAAAGAATTTATTGAAATAATGACCGTTGCTTTGGAAGAAAATAATCATACGCATGAATCTATAGATGATGATGATTCTGATGATTTGATTGAAATATCCCTTGATGAACATGATGCTTGCTATTCTTGTGGCCATGATGCTAATATTTATGAAGATGAATTTGCTATAGTTCCTTATGTTAAACATGAGATCGTTGCTATTGCACCTCTACTTGGTAGATCCTTTGATGAAAAGCATGATTGCAATGATGTTATTATAAATTGTCTTAATGTCAATTGTGCTAATAATATGCAAAACTCTAAGCTTGGGGATGCTAGTTTTGCTATGTCTACTACTTGTTGCAATGATCATGATTGGGGTGATTCTTCTTATGATCTTGAAAATTTATTTAAGCCCCATGATGAATATGAGATTGATAATTGTGTTTGCAATAATATTGAAAGTGGGTTTGGAAGAGTGTCAACTTTAGATCCCACATATTTGGATTTTGATCAATCTTAGGAATTTTTTGATAAAAGTGGGTTTGGAGAGGTCATGACTTTAGTTAATGTTAATCCCACTATTTTGGAAGAGTGTCAACTTTGCATGCATGTGGATCATGTTGAGAATATGTTATGTGATAGCTATTTTGCTGAATTTTCCTATGATCCTACATGTAATTATTATGAGAGAGGAAAATGCGGTTGTAGAAATTTTTATCTTACTAAATTACCTCTCGTCATGTTGAGATTGCTATTGTTTCTTTCCGCTTCCTTGCATATGCTAATTTTTGCTTGCTATGATAATTTGTTTGCTTATAAAGTGCCTATGCATAGGAAGTATGTTAGACTTAGATTTGTTCGTCATGTGTTTTATGATTCTCTCTTTGCGCTTCAGTTCTTGTCTTTCATGTGAGCATCATCGAAATCTCAATGCCTAGCTAGGGGCGTTAAACGATAGCGCTTGTTGGGAGGCAACCCAATTTTATTTGTGTTCTTTATTTTTTGTTACTGTTTAGTAATAAATAATTCATCTAGACTCTTGTTAGATGTGGTTTTGTGTTTTAATTAGTGTTTGTGCCAAGTTAAACCTTTAGGATAACCTACGGTGATAGTTAATTTGATCTTGCTGAAAAACAGAAACTTTTGCACGGACTAGAATAATTTTAATAAATCACAGAAAAGTGATTTTCAGTTGATTATTTTTGCAGAAGATTAATAGACAAATTTCCTAGGACTTCCTATTTTGGTAAGATTTTTAGGTTTCCAGAAGTATTCGGAAGTTACATATTACTACAGACTGTTCTGTTTTTGACAGATTCTGTTTTTCATGTGTTGTGTGCTTATTTTGATGAATCTATGGCTAGTATCGGGGGGTATGAACCATAGAGAAGTTGGAATAAAGTAGGTTTAACATCAATATAAATAAATAATAAGTTAATTACAGTACCTTAAAGTGGTGGTTTGCTTTCTTGCACTAACGGAGCTTACGAGTTTTCTGTTGAGTTTTGTGTTGTGAAGTTTTCAAGTTTTGGGTAAAGATTTGATGGATTATGGAATAAGGAGTGGCAAGAGCCTAAGCTTGGGGATGACCAAGGCACCCCAAGGTAAAATTCAAGTACAACCAAAAGCCTAAGCTTGGGGATGCCCCGGAAGGCATCCCCTCTTCCGTCTTCGTTTATCGGTAACTTTACTTGAGGCTATATTTTTATTCACCACATGATATGTGTTTTGCTTGGAGTGTTTTGTATGATTTGAGTCCTTGATTTTTAGTTTACCACAATCATCCTTGTTGTACACACCTTTTGGGAGAGACACACATGAATTAGAATTTATTAGAATACTCTATGTGCTTCACTTATATCTTTTGAGCTAGACAATTTTGCTCTAGTGCTTCACTTATATCTTTTTAGAGCACGGCGATGGTTTTATTTTGTACAAATTATTGATCTCTCATGCTTCACTTATATTGTTTTGAGAGTATTTTAGAACAGCATGGTATTTTCTTTGGTTAAAATATTAGTCCTAATATGATGGGCATCCAAGATAGTATAATAAAAACTACCATATAGAGTGCATTGAATACTATGACAAAATTGATACTTGATAATTGTTTTGAGATATAAAGGTGGTAATGTTAGAGTCATGCTAGTTGGGTAATTATGAAATTGAGAAATACTTGTGTTAAAGTTGGCAAGTCCCGTAGCATGCACATATGGTGAACATTGTGTGACAAATTTGAAACATGGGGTGTTCTTTGATTGCCTTCCTTATGAGTGGAGGTCGGGATCGCGCGATGGTTAACTCCTACCAACCCTTCCCCTAGGGGCATGCGTAGTAGTACTTTGCTTCGAGGGATAATAAACTTTTGCAATAAGTATATGAGTTCTTTATGACTAATGTGAGTCCATGGATTATACACACTCTTACCCTTCCATCATTGCTAGCCTCTACGGTATCGTGCATTGCCCTTTCTCACCTTGAGAGTTGGTGCAAACTTCGTCGGTGCATCCAAACCCCGTGATACGATATGCTCTACCACACATAAACCTCCTAATATCTTCCTCAAAACAACCACCATACCTACCTATTATGGCATTTCCATAGCCATTACGAGATATATTGCCATGCAACTTTTCACTGTTCCGTTTATTATGACAAGTTCCATCATTGTCATATTGCTTTTGCATGATCATGTAGTTTACATTGTATTTGTGGCAAAGCCACCTTCATAATTCTTTCATACATGTCGCTCTTGATTCATTGCATATCCCGGTACACCGCCGGAGGCATTCACATAGAGTCATATTTTGTCCTAAGTATCGAGTTGTAACTCTTGAGTTGTAAATAAATGAAAGTGTGATGATCTTCATTATTAGAGCATTGTCCCATGTGAGGAAAGGATGATGGAGACTATGATTCCCCCACAAGTCGGGATGAGACTCCGGACTTTATGAAAAATAAAAGAGGCCAAAGAAGCCCAAATAAAAAAAGAGGCCAAAGAAGCCCACCAAAAGAAAAAAAGAAAAAATGAGAGAAAAAGAGAGAAGGGACAATGTTAGTATCCTTTTACCACACTTGTGCTCCAAAGTAGCACCATGATCTTTGAGGGAGTCCTGGACTAGGGGGTGTCCGGATAGCCGAACTATCATCTTCGGCCGGACTCCAAGACTATGAAGATACAAGATTGAAAACTTCGTCCCGTGTCCGGATGGGACATTCCTTGGCGTGGAAGGCAAGCTTGGCGATACGGATATGTAGATCTCCTACCATTGTAACCGACTCTGTGTAACCCTAGCCCTCTCTAGTGTCTATATAAACCGGAGGGTTTTAGTCCGTAGGACGAACAACAATCATACCATAGGCTAGCTTCTAGGGTTTAGCCTCCTTGATCTCGTGGTAGATCTACTCTTGTACTACCCATATCATCAATATTAATCAAGCAGGAGTAGGGTTTTACCTCCACCGAGAGGGCCCGAACCTGGGTAAAAACATCGTGTCCCTCATCTCCTGTTACCATCCGCCTAGACGCACAGTTCGGGACACCCTACCTGAGATCCACCGGTTTTGACACCGACATTGGTGCTTTCATTGAGAGTTCCTCTGTGTCGTCATCTATAGGCCCGATGGCTCCTTTGATCATCAACAACGGCGCGGTCCAGGGTGAGACTTTTCTCCCCAGATAGATCTTCGCATTCGGCGGCTTTGCACTGCGGGCCAATTCACTTGGCCATCTGGAGAAGATCGAAAGCTATGCCCCTGGCGATCAGGTCAGATTTGGAAGTTTGAACTATACGGCCGACATCCGCGGAGACTTGATCTTCGACGGATTCGAGCCACAGCCGAGCGTGCCGCACTGTCATGATTGGCATGATTTAGCTCTGCTGCCAGACAGTGCCCTAGAGGCCGTACAAGAGTCCGCTCTGACCCTTAGCTCGGAGCCGACTGCGCCGATCGAGGATGGATGGCTGGACACCGCCTCGGGGGCTGCTACCTCTACGGCGATAGAGCCGAATACCGACCCTGTCCCTTGTGAAGCTCGTGACTCCAAGGTGCCGGACTCCTCTTCGGACCCCGAACCTTCCGCGCCCCTGCCAATCAAACCCGATTGGGCGCCGATCATGGAGTTCACCGCTGCGGACATCTTTCAGCACTCGCCTTTTGGCGACATCCTGAATTTGCTAAAGTGTCTCTCTTTATCAGGAGAGCCCTGGCCGGATTAAGGTCAGGACGGTTGGGATGCGGACGACGAAGAAATTCAAAGCCCACCCACCACCCACTTCGTAGCCACTGGCGACGACTTAACCGACATGCTAGACTTCGACTCCGAAGACATCGACGGTATGGACGATGATGCCGGAGAAGACCAAGAACCAGCGCCTACAGGGCACGGGAAAGCCACCCCAACTCACGATGTATATATGGTGGATACCCCTAAAGGAAGCGATAACGAGGAACAACGGGATGACGCGAAGGATAATCCCCTCGAAAAGCAGTCAAAACGGCGACGTAAGCGCCGCTCAAAGCCCCGCCTCGACAAAGACAACAACCATACAGACCCAGCCAGAGAGCAGGGCGAACCGATGGACGACGAACATGCCCTCGAGCAACCATCCGAACAGGATAACTTGGATAAACAATCCATCCCCGGTGAAGATAACAGTCCGGACGATCTCACACCGGACACATCGTTGGAGCAGAAGAACATCCACAAAAGGCTTATTGCCACTGCACGTAGTCTGAAGAAGCAGAAGCGGAAGCTCAAAACAGCGGAAGACGCACTCAGAATGAGATGGAGCAAGGTACTCAACACCGCAGACAAATACGGCGATAGTCGCCAAACAAAGAGCTACCCAAAGCGCAAACTACTGCCCGAATTTGACGAGGAGGCCGTAGAGCCCCCACGATCAAAAAACAAAGAGGCCGCCCGATCGGATAGACGACCACATGACAAACAAAAAGCGGCAAGCGGCGCCGCACACAAGCCGGCACGCGATCCGCATAAGGATCCACACCAAAAGGATGGCCCAGTCAGGTCCATCTATGGGCCAAGAAAGCCAACTCTAGAAAGCAATACAACACGTCGAATATTCGCACATCACGGCACACCCAAATACAGGGGCGCCGCACACCCCCGATGTTTCACCGACGAGGTGCTGGATTATGAATTTCCAGCGGGATTCAAGCCCGTAAACATAGAGGCATACGACGGAACAACATACCCTGGAGTCTGGAGTGAGGATTACATCCTGCACATACATATGGCTAGAGGAGATGACCTCCACGCCATAAAATACTTACCCCTCAAGCTCAAAGGGCCAGCCCGGCATTGATGGGAAGAGCTCGAGGATGCGTTTCGGGCCAATTTTCAGGGGACTTATGTCCGCCCTCCGGACGCAGACGATCTAAGTCACATAACTCAACATCCCGGAGAATCAGCCCGCAAATTCTGGAATAGGTTCCTCACCAAAAAGAACCAAATAGTCGACTGTCCGGACGCCGAAGCCTTAGCAGCTTTCAAACACAACGTCCGAGACGAATGGCTTGCCAGACACCTTGGCCAAGAAAAGCCAAGAACAATGGCCGCATTAACAAGCCCCATGACCCACTTTTGCGCGGGAGAGGATAGCTGGGTGGCAAGATGCAACACCAGCGACCCAAGTACATCCGAGGTCAGGGATGGAAATGGGAAACCGCGACGCAGCAAGGACCAGCGCCGGACCAAGGGAAACAGTCCAAAGAGCACGGCGGTCAACGCCGGATTCAAAAGCTCTCGGCAGAACAACAAAAAACTGCCTCTCAAGGACAACAGCGACGAGCTATCCAACCTAAACAAAATCCTAGACAAGATATGCCAAATCCACAGCACCCCCGGTAAGCCTGCAAACCATACCCACAGAGATTGTTGGGTCTTCAAACAGTCCGGCCGACTTAACGCCAAACACAAGGGGCTCGACACACCAAGCAAAGACGATGACGAACCCCACAAGCAGAGCAACGGGAAACAAAAGAATTTCCCACAAGAGGTCAAAATAGTAAACTCACTTCAAGTGGCAACCAGGAAAAATAGAGTGACGCCCATTAAAGTACGCGCCGCACGGTCTACCCCAACGGAGTCCCAACACCGGTTGTCAAAACCAATCACCTTCGACCATCAGGACTACTCCAGAAGTATCTAGAACGCAGGATGGACTGCTTTGATATTAGATCCTATAATCAACGGACTACAATTTACACAAGTCCTAATGGACGGCGGCAGTGATCTAAACCTATTATATCAGGACACAACCCGCAGAATGGGGATAGACCTAGCCAAAATTTGCCATAGCAACACTTCCTTTAAAGGAGTGATGCCATGCCCATATGCCCATTGTACGGGCTCTCTACCACTAGAAGTTGTGTTCGGCTCATCCGACAACTTCCATCGCAAAAAGTTAGTCTTCCACATCGCCCCATTTAAAAGCAGCTATCAAGCACTATTGGGACGTGAAGCTTTCGCCAGCTTTAACGCAATACCGCATTATGCATCTCTTACACTTAAAATGCCCAGTCCGCGCGGCATTATCTCATTAAAGGGAAAATTTGACTGTTCCTTGAATACGGAAGAAAGTGAGACTACCTCGACAGCCACACAATAATCCGGCTTTGCTGATCAAAGCACCTAAACAGGTCATTCAGATCCCGACACGGTTAGGCGAGTCAGGTATAAATACACAAGGGTCTTACTAGCCACGTACCCCCCTTACAAGGGGCTGCACGCATGAACAATAAGAGACAATAAAGCTCAATTTCATTCATTTTTTGAATTATACTTTGTTTATACATTTTTTGCACGATCCTTTTTTCCAACTAAGTTCTTCTCTTTTACAGATGAACACCGTGCTACCCCCGTTCAGGATACGGCACAACGGAGACACAGGCACAGACGTGCACTAGGGACCCGTTGCAAGGATTCTTTTCAGATTAAGACCCTGCATAAACCTTTTTTACCGTCTCTTGTTGATACACATCCCTCGGTGTCTTACTATAATCGAGGAGGAGGCTGGCGTTTTGGCATCGGCCGCGTCAGAAGTTTTGCGCGTACCTGGACACCAGGGGCTTAGGGCATTGTTCTGCCCGTTTTCATAAAGACCGAATACCTTAGGGAGTGTTCGGCGTCTCGAGTTAGGCGTTATATGCATCAGCTCGAATCATGTCTTTGGTCAAATGTTGGGTTTGCCCGGCTCACGTGTTTTGCTGCCTTACGTTCCGCTTTATCGGCTAACACGGCACTGTGGAGAACTCTGCGATTGTGCCCGTTCGTCGGTGAGCACCTCGAGAGAAAGCCAAAACCGATCGTCATGATATAGTGAGAGACTGGTCAACCACTCGATCGACCAACAGAATGTTTAGAATTTCTCCGCTTTAACGAAGGACCGTTTCCCGGTCAGGCACATACGCGCCCCGAATTCGGAGAGCGCGGTGCCCCTAGGGGCTATATAGTAGCCCCACCATCGAACTCCTATGGCTAAGTGAAAGCGATAAAGCATTATAGTCCAGTTGCCTAGTTTTCTACGCTATCACCTCCTTCACAGGACCAAGACGTTGGATTAAGTGTGAAAATGCGCTTTTTTGCAAACACCCCCGCACTATGTGCGTGGGGGCTGAAGCCGAAGACTGCCATCTTTCAGGTTATATACACATATACATTAACGGCCGCACAGGAGGTATTTTAATACTTGAACGCACAAGTATAAAAAGGCATTATATTATATTTGAAACATGGTTTCACAAATCATACAAGTCATTTGAACATAACATTTTTCGAGCACTGCGTCTCAATTAAACGAGCACCCTGCAGGACTTCCTCAAAATAGTGCTCGGCAGGAACTCGGCTTCTGCCCGAATCCTAGGACGCAATGTCGGTGGCCTTCATCTCTGCCCAGTATGTTTTGACACGTGCAAGAGCCATCCGTGCACCCTCTATGCATGCCGACCGTTTCACTGCCTCGATATGCGGCACCGCATCAAGGAACTGCTGCACCAAGCCAAAATAACTCTTCGGCTCGGGCCTGTTCGGCCACAAATGAGTCACGACATCCTTCATGGCAAGTTCGGACAACCTATTCAGCTCAGCCCATTCGGCTAACCGATCGGTCAATGGAAGTGGACGCTCTGGACTATGGAACTGCGACCAAAAAAGCTCTTCCATCCCGTGATCCTTTTGGCCTCGGAAGTGTGCGACCGCGTCTGCGGCACTCGCCGCCAAATCCAGATGAGCATCCTCTGCACCCCACAGCTGGCCCAATCGAGCATACCGGATCCGTGAACTTCCTCCGCGGCGAAAAGGGCTTTCGGCCGCGATATCCCGGCTTGACGTAGCTCCTCCTTTATAGCTCTCATCGCGAGCGGCATCCTTAACCGGCGGTGGCCTTCTTGAGTCCTCTTGCTCGCTCGGCGTTCTTTTCAAGAAACTCGCAGCGGTCAGTAGCATTCTTCAGCTTCACGGCCATCTCGGCCATTTCCTCCCTGCTCCGGCAGTGAGTAGCCTGTTCGGCTTTTAGCTCTTCGGCCGCCTTCAAGGCAGCCGCATTACTTTTTCTGGCTTGCTCCTTGGCTCGGGCGAGCTCCGCCCGAAGGTCCACCATAGCAGCGGCACCATCTGCATTAAGCATACATGTTGTAAGGCACGGGCGTCAAGCTCCCTTACCAGGTGTCCGCACAAAAGCCACATACCTTGTGACTCGTCAAGTCGCTTATTGACCAGCCTGATGTCCGCATCCGCAGCATCAAGCTGTCACTTCAGTTCGGCAAATCCATCAGTCTGGCTGGCCACCGAACGCTCCGCCACCTATATAGGAAAGGCGACATCTTACACCTGAGATTATGATCCTCGGCACGCTGTCACTTTTGACAACGTGCGAGTCTCGAAACTACTATCTATCTGAGCGCATTCTATATGCAAAACTGTCAGAAGGTATATCATTTTCGCGTACCTCAAACCCCGTCAGTAAACTTCATGCGGCTTCATGCAATCCACTCTCATCGGATGAAATCCTTTCAATCACCACACCCATTAACACACGGTGATCTTCTGAGATAGACGCTCGCCCCAGCAGATCCTTCAGCTCCTCCGACCGTACACCAGTTGGTGGCGGACCGTCCGGCTCCGCCGGACTCGGGGAAACCCTTCACGACGACACCTCAGGGTCGTCCACCCCACCTGACGGTGCAGCGGAGGGAGGCGTTTCGCTCTCCATCATCTCCGGACGAAGATCCCCCAAAGACGAGCTCTGCTGAGAAGGGCTGAGATCCGAACTACAAGGTAAAACTTCGGTTATCTTCAGAAATAAAAACAGGGATGTCCCTTATTACAATACTCCCTTTTCTACTTACGGCTCGCTGGAGGGCTGGTTCCCTTGGGGAGGTAGTGCGGCCAGGGTTTCTCTGGGCGCAGGACCCTGTGGTGAGGATTCCTTCCCCCGCTTTGAGGCCTTGGCCTCCGGATCTTCAGAAGCGGGGTCCTCTTCTCCCCCTGGAGGGAGGGATTCTCGATCTCCCCTTTCTTGAAAACCTCCTTAGCGGAGGCAGTAGCTTTCTTGTTCCCCCTTCACCCTTTTCCAAAGGCGTAGCCCCCAGCATCTTGGTTAACACAGGATCCGGCGTGGTCTCAGGGAGGGGGGCCGGACATCTTAGTAGTTTTTCTTTTGCTATCCATTCCTGTTCAAGGGACAACTCTTTAAAGGGCAAGTTTATGATAAATGTACGGATAGCGTGTCAGAGCGCAGGACTATTTACTTGAGCATCCGGGTGATTGCAGCTCAGACCTGCGTCCTCGGTCAAGTCCGGACACATCTCTTGTGATCCAAAGAACAGTTTATACATCTCCACGGGCATCGCACCCATGAAGTGTTGGAGAGCTCGTGGTCCCTCCGGATTGAATTGCCACAGGCGGAGGGGGCGACGTTTGCAGGGCAGAAAGCGCCGAATCAGCATGACCTGCGCCACAACAACCAGATTGATCTGCCTCTCCTGGAGGTCTCGAATACGGCCCTGCAACAGAGGTACGTCCTTGGACGGCCCCCAGTCAAGCCCTTTGTTGACCCATGACGCCAGCCGTTGTGGAGGGCCCACGAAAGGCAGGTGGTGCCACCCATCTGGTGCCCCTAGGAGTGGTGATGTAGAACCACTCTTGTTGCCACAAACCAAGCTCCTCTTGAAAAGAGCCCTCGGGCCAGGGAGCGTCAGCACTCTTGCTTATAACAGCCCCTCCGCACTCTGCCTGCCGCCCCTCGATCATCTTGGCTCCACATTAAAGGTCTTGAGCCATAATTCGAAGTGAGGGGTAATGCGGAGGAAGGCTTCGCATACAACAATGAACGATGAGACACGGAGGATGGACTCCGGATCCAAGTCGTGGAATTCCAGCCCATAATAAAACATGAGCCCCCTCACGAAGGGGTCCGTCGGGAAGCCTAAACCCTGACAGAAGTGAGACACGAACACCATGCTCTCACCAGGCTTGGGAGTAGGAATAACTTGCCCTTGGGCAGGCAGCCTATGAGAAATTTCGCCGGTTAGATACCTGGCGTCTCTCAGCTTTAGCACGTCTTCTTCCGTCACACCCACCGGCCTTGTAGGTCGGAACCGGACATTGTCGAAGGTCCAAAGCGCCTAAATCTGGAGCCTTGCATGTTGGAACTCGAGGTGAGGGGCGTATTCGATTGAGATTGAAAGAAAGGAGTAGGCCTTGGTCTTGTCATAAAGAGGTCGAATACCAAGAGCCCTCCCCGTGACCGTTTGGGACTCGCCTTCGATAGAGGGCGCGTGCCAACAGGCGCGGTTGGGTTACCCACGCCCGTATTGATGAGAATCCCGGAATAAGGGGACACGATCTCTGCTTTGACAAGACGTGCCAAGGAAACCGCTTCGTTAAACGCGCTGAGGTGGAACAGTAAAAACGATTCAAATAAAGGCTTGGCCGCGGTGTGATGTCACGCCACGAAATACGTCAGTAGATTGAACTTGTGTAAATGATATTCTCTCTAAGGTGGTTTGTGGAATTTATTTTGCAGAGCCGGACACTATCCTGGTGTTCAAAACCTTCTATGAATTATTTGAAGGAGGAACCCACCTTGCAATG
This sequence comes from Aegilops speltoides, assembly GCA_021437245.1. Taxonomy (NCBI): domain Eukaryota; kingdom Viridiplantae; phylum Streptophyta; class Magnoliopsida; order Poales; family Poaceae; genus Aegilops; species Aegilops speltoides. The sequence continues at coordinate 101,951,378 of CM038141.1, read as the reverse complement.
CCGAAGACAATATGCGCGCCGGACTCGTCGTCATTGAAGCCTGGTTCGAGAGCTCTTGAGGAGTCTGGACTAGGGGTGTCCGGATAGCGAACTATCATCTTGGCGGACTCCAAGACTATGAAGATACAAGATTGAAGACTTCGTCCCGTGTTCGGATGGGACTTTCCTTGGCGTGGAAGGCAAGCTTGGCGATACGGATATGTAGATCTCCTACCATTGTAACCGACTCTGTGTAACAGCCCTCTCCAGTGTCTATATAAACCGGAGGGTTTTAGTCTGTAGGACGAACAACAATTATACCATAGGCTAGCTTCTAGGGTTTAGCCTCCTTGATCTCGTGGTAGATCTACTCCTGTACTACCCATATCATCAATATTAATCAAGCAGGAGTAGGGTTTTACCTCCACCGAGAGGGCCCAAACCTGGGTAAAAACATCGTGTCCCTCGTCTCCTGTTACCATCCTCCTAGACGCACAGTTCGGGACCCCCTACCCAAGATCCGCCGGTTTTGACACCGACAATCTTCATGATAGTGAGTCTCCTATGTTGTCACTTTCATATACTAGTGGGAATTTTTCATTATAGAACTTGGCTTGTATATTCCAATGATGGGCTTCCTCAAAATGCCTTAGGTCTTCGTGAGCAAGCAAGTTGGATGCACACCCACTTAGTTTCTTTTTATGAGCTTTTATACATTTATAGCTCTAGTGCATCCGTTGCATGGCAATCCCTACTCCTCGTATTGACATCAATTGATGGGCATCTCCATAGCCCGCTGATTAGCCTCGTCAATATGAGACTTTCTCCTTTTTTGTCTTCTCACATAATCCCTATCATCATACTCTACTCCACCCATAGTTCTATATCCATGCCTTACGTTCATGTGTTGCGTGAGGGTTGAAAAAGCTGAAGCGCGTTAAAAAGTATGAACCAATTGCTTGGCTGAAACCGGGGTTGTGCATGATGGGAGCATTTTGTGTGACGAAAATGATGCATGGCCTAACTATATGATTTTGTAGGGATAACCTTTCTTTGGCTATGTTATTTTGATAAGACATGATTACTTGTTAGTATGCTTGAAGTATTACTATTTTATGTCAATATTAAACTTTTATCTTGAATCATTTGGATCTGAGCATTCATGCCACAATAAAAAAATTGAGAATTATGCTAGGTAGCATTCCACATCAAAAATCCTGTTTTTATCATTTACCTACTCGAGGACGAGAAGGAATTAAGCTTGGGAATGCTTGATATGTCTCCAACGTATCTATAATTTTTTATTGTTCCATGCTATTATATTACTTGTTTTGGATGTTTAATGGGATTTACTATACACTTTTATATTATTTTTGGGACTAACCTATTAACCGGAGGGCCAACCCAAATTGTTGTTTTTTTGCCTGTTTCAGTGTTTCGCAGAAAAGGAATATCAAACGGAGTCCAAATGGAATGAAACCTTCGGGAGAGTTATTTTTGGAACAAACGCAATCCAGGAGACTTGGTGTAAAGCCCACGATGCGGCTATATCTCCCACGTGTCGAAGCACGACTTAGAGGCATAACCGCATGGTGGTTTTGTCGCAAGAAGGGTCATCTTCACACAATCCCATGTAATGAACAAGAATGGGATAAAGAGAGTTGGCTTACAATCGCCACTTCACACAATACATAATTTAATCCATACATCATCCAAAATACACTCATAGACCGACTACGGTCAAATCCAAATGAAAAGAAGACAACCCCAAATGCTAGATCCCCGATCGCCCCAACTGGGCCCCTCTACTGATCATCAGGAAATGAAATGTAGTAACGACCAAGGTCCTCGTCAAACTCCCACTTGAGCTTGATTGCGCCACTTGCACTGGTATCCTCGGTACCTGCATCTGTTTTGGTAGAATCTGTGAGCCACGGGGACTCAGCAATCTCACACCAGTGAGATCAAGACTATTTAAGCTTGTAGGTAGGAAAGGGGTAATATGGTGGAGCTGCAGCAAGCACTAAGCATATATGGTGGCTAACATATGCAAGAGAGAGCGAGAAGAGAAGCAACGCAACGGTCGGGAAGCTAGAAGTGATCAAGAAGTGATCCTGAAACTACTTACGCTCAGACATAACCCAAACCGTGTTCACTTCCCGGACTCCGCCGAGAAGAGACCATCACGGCTACACACACGGTTGATGCATTTTAATGAAGTCAAGTGTCAAGTTCTCTACAACCGGACATTAACAAATTCCCATATGCCTCATAACCGCGGGCATGGCTTTCGAAAGATAATATACCCTGCAGGGGTGTCCCAACTTAGCCCATCATAAGCTCTCACGGTCAGCGAAGGATATACCTTCTCCCAGGAAGACCCGATCAGACTCGGAATCCCGCTTCGCAAGACATTTCGACAATGGTAAAACAAGACCAGCAAAGCCGCCCGATGTGCCGACAAAGCCCGATAGGAGTCGCACGTATCTCGTTCTCAGGGCACATCGGATAAGTCAAGCTACGAGTAAAACCAGGCCTCGAGTTTTCCCGTGGTGGCCCCGCAGGCTGCTCGGTTCGGACCAACACTCGGAGGAGCACTGGCCCGGGGGGGGGGGGGGCTAAAAGAAAGATGACCCTCGGGCTCGCGAAAACCCAAGGGAAAAAGGTATAGGTGGTAAATGGTAAAACCAAGGTTGGGCCTTGCTGGAGGAGTTTATTCAAAGCGAACTGTCAAGGGGGTCCCATAAATCACCCAACCGCGTAAGGAATGCAAAATCAAGGAACATAACACCGGTATGATGGAAACTAGGGTGGCAAGAGTGGAACAAAAACACCAGGCATAAGGCCGAGCCTTCCACCCTTTACCAAGTATATAGGTGCATTAATTAAACAAGAGATATTGTGATATCCCAAAGCATCCATGTTCCAACAAGGAACAAACTTCATCTTCACCTGCAACTAGCAACGCTATAAGAGGGGCTGAGCAAAAGCGGTGACATAGACAAACAACGGTTTGCTAGGACAGAGTGGTTAGAGGCTTGACATGGCAAAATGGGAGGCATGATTAACCAGTGGTAGGTAGAGCTAACATAGCGATAGAGCGAGCAACTAGCAAAGCAAAGATAGAAGTGATATCGAAGGTATGGTCATCTTGCCTGCAAAGTTCTCAGAGTTGTCGAAAGCTTGATCCTCGTTAGCGTACTCAACAGGTTCCTCGTGCACGTACTCGTCTCCCGGCTCTACCCAAAGCAAGAACACAAGCAATGGAACCACAATAAATCACGGTGCAATGCACAAGCAACATGATGCAATACATGGCATGATATGCGAGATGTGATATGCAATGCTTATGCGTGCTCCGGAAGGAAAATGGTGAACAAGCCATCAACTTGGCAAACCAAGTATCCCACTAGAAAGATGAGATGATTTCGGTTGAAATCGATATAAAGATCACCGGAATCGGATGCACGGTTTGCAAATGGCAAGAAAACAATGACACAAATCTGCGGTTAACAATATGATAGCACTTAGAATACATCAAGAAACTATGCTACAGCAACCCAACATATCAACAAAGCACATGGCAGTGATCTACAAGAGATGCTTGACAAAAGATGTACACTGAGCTACGGCTAATTCACACAGTAACAGGTTCAAACAACCATGGCAAAAGTGCAAAAGATAATAGCAGCACAGACTTCACTAACATGGCAGAAACAGCATCAGGAAGCAATGTTTAGAGCAAGCAAACATCATGCTACAGAAACATATCATAGAAACTTAAGGCATCGCATGATAGTACTAAATGCATAGAACAAAAGTCCTTTACTGACCATGAGCCAAAAAGGATCAGAAGATATGATTGCACCCATGTAAACATAGCAAGTTTCGTTAACAGATTCAGGAAACAGAGCATGGCATTAACAGAATTATGAAGGCACCTTTGCGAGCTTGATTCACTCACCACAAGTCATTGCATGACAAGATAAGCATAGCACCAGCAAGAATACATGTTTATGAAACTAAACATGGCAAGAACAAGATCATAGCATGCAAGGATCAACTACAACAACCTTGGCAAAATTGAATATCATGTAAACAATCTGCCAGGAAACATTTTATAGCAAAAGTAGAGCAAGAAAATGACATGCTAGACGACTCCATAATTGCAAACAGGGGCATGAATGGATAGAGAATAACCATATGTTAAAAACATCCTTACTGAAGTATCTCAAAATATGCATGTATCTCTCTGTAGCAATAAGTTAACATGGCATAAAAATAACAGAAGAACAGGGACTGAAATCAGCAACATCACGAAGCCTAGTTTGCATGCTTGTTATAGTCACCACATTGATCACAAAAATACATGGTAAGCACCTCTGTAAAGATGGCATGGCATAGAACAAAACACCTGTAGGGCTCAAGTTCATAAGATGCACACATCAATCATGGCAAAAATGACAAAAGTGCATGTTCTGATAAGAATCTGAAACTAACATCACATAGCACTCTTGCATCAGAGATTAAGGCATCTAGATGACCCCAAATGAACATGGCCCAATGGAACAAAATGAAGAGCTCATCCTGATGATCATTTTGATATATTATGCGCATGAAACGGAGCTACGATGACGGAGTTATGATGCGATGAACAGGGTTATATAATATGACAGAAAATAAGACGGAGGATTTTCGGGGTCAACCCTAGAAATTGGATCTGGATCTGGGTGCACGTGGATCGAGGCGGGCCGGCGGCGACTCGCCGGAGTTGGTGCGGGAGGAGGCTGGAGACGGGTCGGGCCGGCGGGCGCTGGATCCGGCGAAGCGGCCGGCGGCGAGGAGGCGACGGCCGGGTCAACGGCCGGGCCGCGATGGCGGTCTTGGTGGCGGGGCGGGGACGACGGCAGCCGGGCACACGGCGGCGGGCGGCGCGGATCGGCGGGACGACGGCGGTCGGTAGCGCAGGCGGCGGGCGGTCTTGGGCGGGCAGGGGGCGGCCTCGAGCACGGCGGGCTTCGGCGGTGGGAAGCGGCGGCGCGCCACGTGCACGTCCGGAGTGGCTGGGGCGCGGCGGCGGACGTGTCCGGCTCCGCCCGGACGTGTCCGGCGGCGGAGAGGGAGCGGGCTAGGGTTTCGGGATCCGGAAATTTTGGAGGGGTGCACATATTTATAGGTAGAGGGCGCTAGGAGACTCCAAATGGGGTGTAGTTTTCGCCCGCACGATCGTGATCCGACAACGGAGAGCATGGAAGAGACTTAGATGGGTTATTGGGCTGTTTTGAAGGGGTGTTGGGCTGCAACCTAAAAGAGGCCTATGCGGTTACCCGGTTAACCGTTGGAGTGTCAAACGAGCTCCAAATGACACGAAGCTTGACAGGTGGTCTACCGGTGGTGTACCAAGGCCACTTGGCAAGCTTCGGTCCATTCCGAGAACGTTTAACACCCGCTCACGAAAAAGAGACAAGAGGGGTGCGCCGGTGCATGTAGGAGTGTCGGATTGCAAAACGGACAACGGGGAAAATGCTCGGATGCATGAGACGAACACGTATGCAAATGAGATGCACAAGATGACATGATATGAGATGCATGACATGAACAAAATGCAAAACAAAAGAAAAAACCCAACCACGGAGGGAATATCATAACACATAGCCGAAAATGGCAAGAGTTGAAGTTACAAAGATGGAAAGTTACATCCGGGGTGTTACACTTGGAGTGGATGTCAAGAAAGAGACGAGGCGGCCACAAGGTAGGAGGGCGCGTCCCCCACCCTCGTGGGCCCGTCGTGGCTCCCCTGACCGACTTCCTTTGCCTATATATACTCATGTACCCTGAAAAGATCCAGGAGCACCACAAAACCCTATTTCCACCGCCGCAACCTTATGTACCCGTGAGATCCCATCTTGGGGCCTTTTTCGGCACTCCGATGGAGGGGGAATTGATCATGGAGGGCTTCTACATCAACACCATAGCCTCTCCGATGAAGTGTGAGTAGTTTACCATAGACCTTCGGGTCCATAGTTATTAGCTAGATGGCTTCTTCTCTCTGTTTGAATCTCAATAAAAAGTTCTCCTTGATCTTCTTGGAGATCTATTCGATGTAACTCTTTTTGCGGTGTGTTTATCGAGATCCGATGAATTGTGGGTTTATGATCAAGTTTATCTATAAACAATATTTGAATATCCTCTGAATTATTTTATGTATGATTGGTTATCTTTGCAAGTCTCTTCGAATTATCAGTTTGGTTTGGCCTACTAGATTGATCTTTCTTGCAATGGTAGAAGTGCTTAACTTTGGGTTCAATCTTGTGGTGTCCTTTCCCAGTGACAGCAGGGGCAGCAAGGCACGTATTGTATTGTTGCCATCAAGGATAAAAAGATATGGTTTATATCATACTGCTTGAGTTTATCCCTCTACATCATGTCATCTTGCCTAATGCGTTACTCTGTTCTTATGAACTTAATACTCTAGATGCATGCTGGATAGTGGTCGATGTGTGGAGTAATAGTAGTAGATGCAGAATCGTTTCGATCTACATGTCGCGGACGTGATGGCTATATACATGATCATGCCTAGATATTCTCATAAATATGCACTTTTCTATCAATTGCTCGACAGTAATTTGTTCACCCACCGTAATACTCATGCTATCTTGAGAGAAGCCACTAGTGAAACCTATGGCCCCGGGTCTATTTTCCATCATATAATTTTCCGATCTACTTTATTTTGCAATCTTTACTTTTCAATCTATATCATAAAAATACCAAAAATATTTATCTTATTATTATCTCTATCGAATCTCACTTTTGCAAGTGGCCATGAAGGGATTGACAAGCCCTTTATCGCGTTGGTTGCAAGGTTCTTAATTCTTTGTGTAGGTACGAGGGACTTGTGTGTAGCCTCCTACTGGATTGATACCTTGGTTCTGAAAAACTGAGGGAAATACTTACGCTACTTTGTTGCATCACCCTTTCCTCTTCAAGGGAAAACCAACGGAGTGCTCAAGAGGTAGCAATGACCAAGACACCTCTCTGGTCAATAACCAATAGCGGAACTTGGATGCTCATATTGGTTCCCACATATTCTACGAAGATCTTTATCGGTCAAACCGCTTTGTCAACATAAGTTATTCCCTTTGTCATCGATATGTTACTTGCTCGAGATTGATCGTCAGTATCTTCATACCTAGTTCAATCTCGTTACCGGCAAGTCTCTTTACTTGTTCCGTAATGCATCATCCCGCAACTAACTCATTAGTCACATTGCTTGCAAGGCTTATTATGATGTGCATTACCGAGAGGGCCCAGAGATACCTCTCCGATACTCGGAGTGACAAATCCTAATCTCGATCTATGCCAACCCAATAAACACCTTTAGAGATACCTGTAGAGCATCTTTATAATCACCCAGTTACATTGTGATGTTTGATGTCACACAAGGCATTCCTCCGGTATCCGGGAGTTGCATAATCTCATAGTCAAAGGAATATGTATAAGTCATGAAGAAAGCAATAGCAATAAAACTAAACGATCATTATGCTAAGCAAATGGATGGGTCTTGTCCATCACATCATTCTCCTAATGATGTGATCCCGTTCATCAAATGACAACACATGTCTCTGGTTAGGAAACTTAACCATGTTTGATTAACGAGCTAGTCTAGTAGAGGCTTACTAGGGACACTGTGTTTTGTCCATGTATCCACACATGTATCAAGTTTGCGGTTAATACAATTCTAGCATGAATAATAGATAGTTATCATGATATAAGGAAATATAAATAACAACTTTATTATTGCCTCTAGGGCATATTTCCTTCAGTCTCCCACTTGCACTAGAGTCAATAATCTAGTTCACATCGCCATGTGATTAAACATTGATAGTTCACATCGTCATGTGATTAACACCCATAGTTCACATCGCCATGTGATCAACACCCAAAGGGTACTAATGTGTGATCATGTTTTGCTTGTGAGAGAAGTTTTTTCAACGGGTCTGCCACATTCAGATCCGTATGTATTTGGAAATTTCTATGTTGACAATGCTCTGCACAGAGCTACTCTAGCTAATTGCTCCCACTTTCAATATGTATCCAGATTGAGACTTAGAGTCATCCAGATCAGTGTCAAAGCTTGCATCGAAGTAACTCTTTACAATGAACTCTTTATCACCTCCATAACCGAGAAATATTTCCTTAGTCCTCTTAGGTAACTAAGGACAACTTTGACCGCTGTCTAGTGATCCACTCCTGGATCACTATCATACCCCCTTGCCAAACTCATGGCAAGGTACACATTAGGTCTGGTACACATCATAGCATACTTTGTAGAATGTATTGCTGAGGCATAGGGAATGACTTTTATTCTCTTTCTATTTTATGCCGTGGTCAGGTTTTGAGTCTTACTCAACTTCACACCTTGCAACAAAGACAAGAACCCTTTCTTTGACTGATCTTTTTTGAACTTCTTCAAAATTTTCCCAAGGTATATACTTTGTGAAAGTCCTATTAAGCGTCTCGATCTATCACTATAGATCTTGATGCCCAATATATAAGCAGCTTCACCGAGATCTTTCATTGAAAAACTCTTATTCAAGTATCCTTTAATGCTATTCAGAAATTCTATATTATTTCCAATCAACAATGTGTCATCCACATTTAATATTAGAAATGCTACAAAGCTCCCACTCACTTTCTTGTAAATACAGGCTTCTCCGAAAGTCTGTATAAAACCATATGCTTTGATCACCTCATCAAATCGTATATTCCAACTCTGAGATGCTTGCACCAGTCCATAGATGGATTGCTCGAGCTTGCACACTTTGTTAGCACCTTTAGGATCGACAAAACCTTCTGGTTGCATCATATACAACTCGTCTTTAAGAAATTCATTAAGGAATGCAGTTTTGAGGTCCATTTGCCATTTCATAAAATGCGGCAATTGCTAACATATTTGGACAGACTTAAGCATCGCTATGAGTGAGAAAATCTCATCATAGTCAACACGTTGAACTTGTCGAAAACCTTTTGCGACAAGTCGAGCTTTGTAGATAGTAACACTACTATCAGTGTCTGTCTTCCTCTTGAAGATCCATTTATTCTCTATGGCTTGCCGATCATTGGGCAAGTCCACCAAAATCCACACTTTGTTCTCATACATGGATCCTATCTCGGATTTCATGGCCTCAAGCCATCTATCGGAATCTGGGCTCATCATAGCTTCTTCAAAGTTCGTAGGTTTGTCATGGTCAAGTAACATGACCTCCAGAACAGGATTACCGTACCACTCTGGTGCGGATTGTGCTCTGTTTGGTCTACGAGGTTCTATAGCAACTTTATCTGAAATTTCATGATCTTTATCATTAGCTTCCTCTCCAGTTGGTGTAGTCATCACGGGAACAGATTTCTCGGATGAGCTACTTTCCAAATTGAGAGTAGGTACACTTACCTCATCAATTTCTACTTTCCTCCCACTCATTTCTTTTGAGAGAAACTCCTTCTCTAGAAAGGTTCTGTTCTTAGCAACAAAGATTTTGCCTTCGGACTTGTGGTTGAAGGTGTACCCAATAGTTTCCTTAGGGTATCCTATGAAGACGCACTTCTTCGATTTAGGTTCGAGCTTATCAGGCTTAAGCCTTTTGACTTAAGCATCACATCCCCAAACTTTAAGAAATGACAACATAGGTTTGTTGCCAATCCACAATTCATACGGTGTCGTCTCAACGGATTTTGATGGTGCCCTGTTTAATGTGAATGCAGCTGTCTCTAATGCATAACCCCAAAACGATAGTGGTAAATCGGTAAGAGACATCATAGATCACACCATTTCTAATAAAGTACGTTACGACGTTCGGACACACCATTACGTTGTGGTGTTCCAGGTGGCATGAGTTGTGAAAACAATTCCACATTATTTTTTAAATGAAGGCCAAACTCGCAACTCAAATATTCGCCTCCGCGATCAGATCGTAGAAACTTTATTTTCTTGTTACGATGATTCTCCACTTCACTCTGAAATTCTTAGAACTTTTCAAATGTTTCAGACTTGTGTTTCATCAAGTAGATATACCCATATCTGCTCAAATCCTCTGTGAAGGTCAAAAAATAATGATATCCGCCGCGAGCCTCAACACTCATCGGACCGCATACATCGGTATGTATTATTTCCTATAAGTCAGTGGCTCGCTCCATTGTTCCAGAGAACGGAGTCTTAGTCATCTTGCCCATGAGGCATGGTTCGCAAGCATCAAATTTTTCATAATCAAGTGATTCGAAAAGTCCATCCGCATGGAGTTTCTTCATGCGCTTTACACCAATATGAACTAAACGGTAGTGCCACAAATATGTTGCACTATCATTATCATCTTTGCATCTTTTGGCATCAATATTATGAATATGGGTATCACTATGATCAAGATTCAATAAACCATTTACATTGGGTGTATGACCATAGAAGGTTTTATTCATGTAAACAGTATAACAATTATTCTCCGACTTAAATGAATAACGTATTGCAATAAACATGATCCAATCATATTCATGCTCAACGCAAACACCAAATAACATTTATTTAGGTTCAACACTAATCCCGAAAGTAGAGGGAGTGTGCGATGGTGATCTTATCAACCTTGGAATCACTTCCAACACACATCGTCACCTCGCCCTTAACTAGTCTCTGTTCATTCTATAACTCATGTTTCGAGTTTCTAATCTTAGCAACTAAACTAGTATCAAATACCCAGGGGCTACTACGAACACTAGTATGGTACACAATAATATGTATATCGAATATACCTTTGTTCACATTAGGACATTTGCCGTGACAAAACCACAACAACCACCGATACAACGCTACGCACACCTTACGTTCGCTTTACCTAGAACAAGTATGAAACTAGAAGTACTTTGTACGTGTAAAGGGATAGGTTTGCAAGATAATAAAGAGCATGTAAATAAAGGTGCAGAATTGTCCTGTTTAGATAAAGTAACAATTAACTTAGTATAACGAGTGTGGATTGGTGGTGGTAGGATTTGCAGAATTGTCCCTTAGCAATTGACTATGTTACTAGACCGGTAGCAAGTTTTTATGTGGGAGAGGCCACTGCTAGCATATTGTCCCTTACTTGGAATTCTATGCACTTATGATTGGAACTATTAGCAAGCATTCGCAACTACTAAAATTCAAGAAGGTAAAAACCAACCATGGCATTAAGATATATATTGGTCCCCCTTCAATCCCGTATGCATCAATTTCTATGGTAGGCTGAAGCTGCTTTCAACCTTGCCCTCCAATGCATAGTCCCATCAACATACAACTAACCCTATGGTGTGATTGATATGTATCCAACGTATCTATAATATTATCATTATTGGATGTTTTACAATCATTATAGTCATTTTATACCATTTTTTGGTACTAACCTATTGACATAGTGCCCAGTTCCAGTTGTTGTTTTCTGCTTGTTTTTTACATCGTAGGAAATCAATATCAAACAGAGTCCAAACGCAGCAAAACTTTTTGAGATTTTTTGGACCAGAAGACATCCAGTGGGTTGAAGAAGTACTAGAGAGGGAACTCGAGGGGGCACAAGACACCAGGGAGCGCCCAGGTGGGTTCTTCCCGCCTTGGTGGCCTCCCGCACCGCCTCTTTGCTCTATAAATACCCCAATATTCCTGAAACCCTAGGAGAGTAGACAGAAATTAATTCCAGCCGCCGCAAGTTCCAAAAACACTAGATCCAATCTAGACACCATCGCAGAGGGGTTCATCATGTCCATTGGTGCCTCTCCGATGATGCGTGAGTAGTTCTTTGTAGACCTACGGGTCCATAGTTAGTAGCTAGATGGCTTCCTCTCTCTCTGTGGATTCTCAATACAATGGTCTCTTGGAGATCCATATGATGTAAGTCTTTTTGCGGTGTATTTGTTGGGATCCGATGAACTTTGAGTTTATGATCAGATCTATGTTTTTATCCATGAAAGTTATTTGAGTCTTCTTTGATGTCTTATATGCATGATTGATTATAGTCTCGTATTTCTTCGTCGATATTTGGTTTTTGTTTGGCCAACTTGATCTATTTATCTTGCAATGGGAAGAGGTGCTTTGTGATGGGCTTGATCTTACGGTGCTTGATCCCAGTGACAAAAGGGGAAACGACACGTATGTATTGTTGCTATTAAGGATAACAAGATGGGGTCTATTTCTACATAAATAGATCTTGTCTACATCATGTCATCGTTCTTATTGCATTACTCCGTTTTTTCATGAACTTAATACACTAGATGCATGCTGGATAGCGGTCGATGTGTGGATAATAGTAGTAGATGCAGGCAGGAGTCGGTCTACTAATCTTGGACGTGATGCCTATATAATTATCATTGCATGGATATCGTCATGATTATTTGAAGTTCTATCAATTTCCGAACAGTAATTGTTTTCCCACCGCTTCCTTTTTTCTCGAGAGAAGCCACTAGTGAAACCTATGGCCCCGGGGTCTCTTCTTTAATATATTTGCCTTCACGATCTATTTTCCTTTGTTTTTATTTTCAGTTCTATTAAATGACAAATACAAAACACCTTGCGGCACTTTATTTTATTTGCGATCTATTTATCCTATTTATTACAACTTTATCACATCTACTCGCCAATTTCTGGTATCGTTACCCGAAAGGGATTGACAACCCCTTTAACACGCCGGATTGCGAGTATTTGTTATTTGTGTGCAGGGGCTGTTTACGTTGTGTTGCGTCGTTCTCCTACTGGTTCAATAATCTTGGTCTCATCACTGGGGGAAATACCTACCGTTGCTGTGATACATCATCCCTTCCTCTTTGGGGAAATACCAACGTAGTTCTAGCAGGCATCAAAAGGAATTTCTGGTGCCGTTGTCGGGGAGGACCATCAACATCAACCAGGTTCCTAATCACAAATCTCATCTCCTTGCAATTTACATTATTTTCCATTTGCCTCTCATTTTCCTCTCCCCCACCTCACAAAAATTTACCGTTTTATTAGCCTTCTTTTTTGTTTGCCTTTTTCTCGTCAGATCTCATGCTTTCTTGTGTTGCTCTGTGCCTTCTATTTCCTTGCATCTTCACTTGCTAAAAATACATTGATATGGATCGTCGTCCACTTGCTAATCTTTTCAAAAGATCCAATTATGATGAACCAATTGCTAGTGAATTGAATTCACTAGATTATCTTTATGAAGTTTTGCTTGAGATTTATGAAACTGAAAGTTGTGATGAAGTGTTGAAAGAAAAAATTGATGAAGTGATTCATGATAGCTCCTTGAATAAAAAGCATGATTGCAATGATGTTATTATAAAAAATGTCAATTGTGTTAGTAATATGCAAAGCCCCAAGCTTGGTGATGCTTGTTTGGTATGTCTACTACTTATTGCAATGATCATGATCGGGGTGACTCTTCTTATGATCTTGAAAATTTATTTAAGCCTCATGATGAATATGATATTGATAATAGTGTTCACAATAATATTAAAAGTGGGTTTGGAAGAGTGTCAACTTTAGCTAAAAATAATCCCACATATTTGGAGAGTGTTCAGTCTTACGGAATTTTTGATAAAAGTGGGTCTGGAGAGGTCATGACTTTATTTGATGATAATCCCACTATTTTGGAAGAGTGTCAACTTTGCATGCATGTGGATCATAAAGAGAAGTTTTTATATGATAGCTATATTATTGAATTTGATTATGATCCTACATGTTATTATTATGGTAAAGGAAAGTATGGTTGTAGAAATTTTCATGTTATTAAATTTCCTCTTATTATGATCAGATTGCCAATGTTTTATTCCTCTCCTTTGCATTTGCTAGGTATTTCTTGTCTTGACAATTTGTTTTCCTATAAAATTCCAATGCATAGGAAGTATGTTAGACTTAAATGTGGTTGTCACATGTTTAATGATGCGCTTTTTGTGTTTCAATTAATATCTTTCGTGTGAGCATCAATGAAATCTCAATGCCTAGCTAAAAGGGTTTAAAGAAAAGCGCTTGTTGGGAGGCAACCCAATGAACATATATTTTTATTTTTCTTTCCGTTTTTGAGTGTTTGCACAATTATGCCTCTAATTAGATGTGTTTTTGTGGATTAAATTAGTGTTTGTGCCAAGCAAGGCCTTTGGGATGATTTGGGTGAGAGTTGATTTGATCTAGCTGAAAAACAGAAACTTTTGCGCTCATGAAATTATTTTCATTTTTATCAGAAGAGTGCTTTGAGTTGATTGTTTTTGCAGAAGATTAATAAACAAATTATTCACGTCGTCCCAATTGTTCAGAATTTTTGGAGTTACAGAAGAATTCGAAGTAGTCAGATTGCTACAGACTGTTCTATTTTTGACAGATTCTGCTTTCTTTGTGTTGTGTGCTTGTTTTGATGATTCTGTGGTTTTCTTTGAAGAGTTTTTGCCATAGAAAGGTTGGAATACAGTAGATATAATCGAAAAATAAAATATGAATGGGTTTGCAACAATACTTATAGTAGTGTTTTGCTTTATTATACTAACGGATCTCACAAAGGTTTTGTTGAGTTTTGTGTGATTGAAGTTTTCAAGTTTTGGGTGATCTTACGATGGATGAAGGAATAAGGATTAACAAAAGGCGCCTGAGGCACCCCAAGATAATATTCAAGAAGTATCAAGCAACTAAGCTTGGGGATGCCCGAGAGTGGCATCCCCTCTTTCTTCTAACAACCATCGGTATTTTAGTTGGAGCTATATTTTTATTTGTCACATATTATGAGTTTTGCTTGGAGCATCTTGTATGATATGAGTCTTTGCTTGTTTTGCTTTGTGTTTTAAGTCGTGAATCCTCGCTGGGCACACCTTCTTGAGAGAGCCAAAAATTATGCTATGCTTGCTCCTATGCTTCACTTAAATTTTTAGAGCCACAGAATTGCTCTAGTGGTTCACTTATATCTTTTTGAGCACGGTGTGCTTTGTTAAGTTTTGAAGAAATGCTCTCATGCTTCACTTAGATTTATTTGGGAGTTAGTAATTTTTTTAAGAAATTCTCTCTTGCTTCACTTAGATTATTTTGAGAGAAAGAATTTTTATGCTCATGTTCTTCACTTATATTTGTTTGAGCTTATTAAAAGCAGCATATGAAACTAGTCCCAAAGTGATAGATATCCAAGGAGGATATAATAAAAACTTTCATGAAGATCATTGGACAAAATAAACTTGATTCTTAGTAATGATTTTGAGATATGACAATATGATATGTGAGTCATGTTGATGAGTAATTGTGTTTTAGTAAGAATATTGTTGTTAAGGTTTGTGATTCCCTATGCAAGCATGAAAGTCAATAGTTATGCAATTAAGTTACATCCTACTTATGGTGCATTATTCGGTGTTACTTATACTTAATGCTTGGGTATGATATTTTTCGTTTCTTGGTTGGGCGCTTCTCAATCTTTTTGCTAGCCTTCATTTTGCACTGAGTATGATCACTACTTGTGCATCCAAAACCCTTTAAACTAGTTTTACCATTTGAGTCCACTATATATACCTATATGCGGTATTTCCGTGCCGTTCTAAGCAAATTTGCATGTGCCATCTCTAATTTTCAAAATAAATTTCTCTTTTGTGTGCTCGTACCGCTCGCAAGGCGGTGAGGGGTGGCCGATATTTTCCATGCTAGATGTGTTATTCTCATGATGAGTGTTTATTCACTTGTCATTGCACGAGAGTACGGCAAAGGTATTAGGGATGCCCAGTCCCGAAATGAAAAAGATGAATTTACTTTATGTTGTCAAATAATAAATTCCTTGGAAAGTGTTTATATGGAGGGCACCCGTGGATACGGATAAGCCATGGAAAGTGAAAGTATGGTGGAAAAAGGAATAAACTTTATTTTCTGTTTGGGAACCGCCTATGATGTATCTAGCATGGAAAGTGTTGGGAGCTCTAAGTCATTTTTGTTGGTGGGAAAAGTATGTCTCCCAAAATGTTTTTATCTCTCAATTTTCACTCTGAGCTCTGGCACCTCTACAAATCCCTACTTCCCTCTGCGAAGGGCCTTTCTTTTACTTTATGCAATTTTTATTTTTGAACTTGAGTCTCCATCTTTCTCTTATAAAGCACCAACTAAGAGGCACTATGATCGCATTTCAGCATTGAGTGTAACTAATATTCGAGTGTGTTTCATGAATGGATCAATGATTGAGCATAATGGGCTAGGGCTAACTTGCTTTAGTGTTGATATTTTGAAAGACATGGTTGCTTGTTGGCATGCTTGAGTATTAAAGTCTTCATGTCAAAACTAGATTATTGCTTTGAACCATATAAAAGTCCAAATGTCCATGCTATAAAGAAAAGAATATGTGATGAACACGTTAGGCAGCATTCCACATTAAAAATTCTGTTTTTATCATTTACCTACTCGAGGACGAGAAGGAATTAAGCTTGGGGATGCTGATACGTCTCCAACGTATCTATCATTTTTGATTGTTCTATGCTGTTATATTATCATTCTTGGATGTTTTACAATCATTTTATAGTCATTTTATATCATGTTTTGGTACTAACCTATTGACATAGTGCCCAGTGCAAGTTGCTGTTTTCTGCTTGTTTTTTACATCGCGTGAAATCAATATCAAATGGAGTCCAAACGCAGCGAAACTTTTTGTGGATTTTTTTGGACCAGAAGACATCCAGTGGGCCGAAGATGTACTAGAGAGGGAACCCGAGGGGGGCACAAGACACCAGGGCGCGCCTGGGCCCCTAGGCGCGCCCAGGTGGGTTGTGCCCACCTCGGTGGCCTCCTGCACCGCCTCTTTGCTCTATAAATACCCCAATATTCCAGAAACCCTAGGGGAGTTGACGAAAATCAATTCCAGCCGGCGCAAGTTCTAGAACCACCAGATCCAATCTAAACACCATCGCGGAGGGGTTCATCATGTTCATTGGTGCCTCTCCGATGATGCGTGAGTAGTTCTTTGTAGACCTACGGGTCTATAGTTAGTAGCTAGATGGCTTCTTCTCTCTGTCTTGATTCTCAATACAATGGTCTCTTGGAGATCCATATGATGTAAGTCTTTTTGCGGTGTGTTTGTTGGGATCCGATGAAGTTTGAGTTTATCATCAGATCTATGTTTTTATCCATGAAAGTTATTTGAGTCTTCTTTGATCTCTTATATGCATGATTGATTATAGCCTCGTATTTCTTATCCAATATTTGGTTTTTGTTTGGCCAACTTGATCTATTTATCTTGCAATGGGAAGTGGTGCTTTGTGATGGGTTTGATCTTACGGTGCTTGATCCCAGTGACAGAAGGGGAAACGACACGTATGTTCGTTGCTATTAAGGATAACAAGATGTGGTCTATTTCTACATAAATAGATCCATCATGTCATCATTCTTATTGCATTCCTCCGTTTTTTCATGAACTTAATACACTAGATGCATGCTGGATAGCGGTCGATGTGTGGAGTAATAGTAGTAGATGAAGCTAGGAGTCGATCTACTAATCTTGGGCATGATGCCTATATAATGATCATTGCCTGGATATTGTCATGATTATTTGTAGTTCTATCAATTGCCCAACAGTAATTATTTCCCACCATTTTCTATTTTTCTCGAGAGAAGCCACTACTGAAACCTATGGCCCCCCGGTCTCTTCTTTAATATATTTCCTTCGTGGTCTATTTTCCTTTGCTTTTATTTTCAGTTCTATTAAACCAAAAATACAAAAATACCTTGCTTCACTTTATTTTATTTGTGATCTATTTATCCTATCTACTACAACTTTATCACGTCTACTCACCAATTTCTAGCACCGTTACCCGAAAGGGCTTGACAACCCCTTTAACACGTCGGGTTGCGAGTATTTGTTATTTGTGTGCAAGTCCTGTTTACGTTGTGTTGCGTGGTTCTCCTACTGGTTCGATAACCTTGATCTCATCACTGAGGGAAATTCTTGCCGTTGTTGTGTTGGATCATCCCTTTCTCTTTGGGGAAATACCGACGTAGTTCTAGCAGACATCAATGATCCACACGCGCGCTCATATGATGGGCACCAAAGGACAGCAACATAACCACAAGCAAATTAAATCGACCATATAAATTCACCAATTACCGATAGGACAACAAAAATCTACTCAAGCATCATAGGATGACAACATATCATTGGATAATAGTATGAAGCATTGCTACCTCTTGATCTTGCGTTGGTTTTCCCTTGAAGAGGAAAGGGTTATGAAGTAAAGTAGTGTAAGTATTTCCTTCAGTTTTGAGAACCAAGGTATCAATCCAGTAGGAGACAAAGCACAAGTCACTGAATACCTGCACAAACAATCAACCACTTGCACCCAATATGATAAAGGGGTTTTCAATCCCTTCACGGTCACTTGCAAGAGTGAGATCTGATAGAGATAGATAAATGGTAAAGTAAATATTTTTGGTATTTTTGGTTTATAGATTGGAAAGTAAAGATTGCAAAATAGTAGATCGGAAACTACCAAGATGTAAACAAGATTCAATATAATGGAAAAGAGACCCGGGGGCCATAGGTTTCACTAGTGGCTTCTCTCAAGATAGCAAATAATATGGTGGGTGAACAAATTACTGTCGAGCAATCGATAGAAAAGCACATAGTTATGACGACATCTAAGGCAATGATCATGAACATATGCATCATGTCCGTGTCAAGTAGACCGACTCCTGCCTGCATCTACTACTATCACTCCACACATCGACCGCCATCCAGCATGCATCTAGAGTATTAAGTTCATAAAGAACGGAGTAACGTAGTAAGCAAGATGACATGATGTAGAGGAATTAACTCAAGCAATATGATGAAAACCCCATCTTGTTATTATCGGTAGCAACAATACAATACGTGCCTTGCTGCCCCTACTGTCACTGGAAAGAACACCGCAAGATTGAACCCAAAGCTAAGCACTTCTCCCATTGCAAGAAAGATCAATCTAGTAGGCCAAACTAAACCGATAATTCAAAGAGACTTGCAAAGATATCAAATCATGCATATAAGAATTCATAGAAGAACCAAATAATATTAATAGGTAATCTTGATCATCAATCCACAATTCAACGGATCTTGACAAACGCACCGCAAAAGAATATTACATCGAATAGATCTCCAAGAACATCGAGGAGAACATGGTATTGAGAATCAAAGAGAGAGAAGAAGCCATCTAGCTAATAACTATGGACCCGAAGGTCTGTGGTAAACTACTCACGTTTCATCGGAGAGGTAATGGTGTTGACGTAGAAGCCCTCCGTGATCGAATCCCCCTCTGACAGGACGCCGAAAAAGGTCCCTAGATGGGATCTCACGGGTACAGAAGGTTGCGGCGGTGGAAACGTGGTTTTGTGGCTCTCTCTGATGTTTTTAGGGTATAAGAGTATATATAGGTGAAGGAACTAGGTCAGGGGAGCCACCAGGGGCTCACGAGGGTGGGGGCGCGCCCTACCCCCTGGGCGCGCCCTCCTACCTCGTGGCTTCCTCGTTGCGTCTTTGACTTCATCTCCAAGTCTTCTGGTTTGCTTTCAGTCCAAGAAAGATCATTGCAAAGGTTTCATTCCGTTTGGACTCCGTTTGGTATTCCTTTTCTGCAAAACTCTAAAATAGGCAAAAAAAATAGAAACTGGCACTGGGCCCTCGGTTAATAGGTTAGTCCCAAAAATAATATAAAATAGCATATTAATGCCCATTAAACATCGAAAACAGATAATATAATAGCATGGAACAATCAAAAATTATAGATACGTTGGAGATGTATCAAGCATCCCCAAGCTTAATTCCTGCTCGTCCTCGAGTAGGTAAATGATAAAAACAGAATTTTTAATGTGGAATGCTACCTAACATATTTATCCATGTAATTTTCTTTATTGTGGCATGAACGTTAAGATCTGAAAGATTCAAGATAAAAGTTTAATATTGACATAAAATAATAATACTTCAAGCATACTAACAAAGCAATAATGTCTTCTGAAAATAACATGGCCAAAGAAAGCTATCCCTACAAAATCATATAGTCTGGCTATGCTCTATCTTCATCACACAAAATATTTAAATCATGCACAATCCCAATGACAAGCCACGCAATTGTTTCATACTTTTGATGTTCTCAAACTTTTTAATCTTCACGCAATACATGAGCGTGAGCCATGGATATAGCACTATAGGTGGAATAGAATGGTGGTTGCGGAGAAAAAAAAGGAGAAGATAGTCTCACATCAACTAGGCGTATCAACGGGCTATGGAGATGCCCATCAATAGATATCAATGTGAGTGAGTAGGGATTGTCATGCAACGGATGCACTAGAGCTATAAGTGTATGAAAGCTCAAAAAGAAACTAAGTGGGTGTGCATCCAACTTGCTTGCTCACGAAGACCCAGGGCACTTTGAGGAAGCCCATCATTGGAATATAAAAGCCAAGTTCTATAATGAAAATCCCCACTAGTATATGAAAATGACAACATAGGAGACTCTCTATCATGAAGATCATGGTGCTACTTTGAAGCACGAGTGTGGAAAAAGGATAGTAACATTGTACCTTCTCTTTTTCTCTCATCATTTTTTTATTTGGGCCTTCTCTCCTTATTTTTATGGCCTCTTTTTTTCGTCCGGAGTCTCATCCTGACTTGTGGGGGAATCATAGTCTCCATCTTCCTTTCCTCACTGGGACAATGCTCTAATAATGATGATCATCACACTTTTATTTACTTACAACTCAAGAATTACAACTCGATACTTAGAACATAATATGACTCTATGTGAATGCCTCCGGCGGAGAATTGGGATGTGCGATGATTCAAGAGCAACATGTATGAAAAATTATGAATGGTGGCTTTGCCACAAATACGATGTCAACTACATGATCATGCAAAGCAATATGACAATGATGGAGCGTGTCATACTAAACGGAACAGTGGAAAGTTGCATGACAATATATCTCGGAATGGCTATGGAAATGCCATAAAAGGTAGGTATGGTGGCTGTTTTGAGGAAGGTATATGGTGGGCGTATGGTGTCGGCGAAAATTGTGCGACACAAGAGAGGTTAGCAATGGTGGAAGGGTGAGATTGCATATAATTCATGGACTCAAATTAGTCATAAAGAACTCACATACTTATTGCAAAAATCTATTAGTTATCGAAACAAAGTACTACGCTCATGCTCCTAGGGGATAGATTGGTAGGAAAAGACCATCGCTCGTCCCCGACCGCCACTCATAAGGAAGATAATCAATAAATAAATCATGCTCCAACTTCATCACATAACGGTTCACCATACGTGCATGCTGCGGGAATCACGAACTTTAACACAAGTATCTCTCAAATTCACAACTACTCTACTAGCATGACTCTAATATCACCATCTACATATCTCAAAACAATCATAAAGAATCAAACTTCTCATAGTATTCAATGCACTTATATGAAAGTTTTTATTATACCCATCTTGGATGCCCATCATATTAGGACTAATTTTATAACCAGAGCAAATTACCATGTTGTTCTAAAAGATTCTCAAAATAATATAAGTGAAGCATGAGAGTTCAACAATTTCTATAAAATAAAACCACCGCCATGCTCTAAAAAGATATAAGTGAAGCACTAGAGCAATATTGTCTAGCTCAAAAGATATAAGTGAAGCACATAGAGTATTCTAATAAATCACAATTCATGCGTGTCTCTCCCAAAATGTTTGTACAACAAGGATGATTGTGGTAAACTAAAAAGCAAGGACTCAAATCATACAAGACGCTCTAAGCAAAACACATATCATGTGGTGAATAAAAATATAGCTCCAAGTAAAGTTACCGATAGACGAAGACGAAAGAGGGGATGCCTTCAGGGGCATCCCCAAGCTTAGGCTTTTGGTTGTCCTTGAATTTTACCTTGGGGTGCCTTGGGCATCCCCAAGCTTAGGCTCCTGCCACTCCTTATTCCATACTCCATCAAATCCTTACCCAAAACATGAAAACTTCACAACACAAAACTTCAACAAAAAATCTCATGAGCTCCATTAGTATAAGAAAATAAATCACCACTTTAAGGTACTGTTGTGAACTCATTTTATTTATATTGGTGTAAAATCTATTGTATTCCAACTTCTCTATGGTTCATACCCGCCGATACTACTCATAGATTCATCAAAATAAGCAAGCAACACGTGAAAAACAGAACCTGTCAAAAACAGAACAGTTTGTAGGAATTTTTCTATTAATCTTGTTCAAAAAGAATCAACTTAAAATCACTCTTCTGTAAAAAATGACAGCTAATATCGTGGGCGCAAAGTTTCTGTTCTTTACAGCAAGATCACATTAACTTTCACCAAAGTCTTCCCAAATGTTCTACTTGGCACAAACACTAATTAAAACATAAAACCACATCTATCCAGAGGCTAGATAGATTATTTATTACTAAACAGGAGCAAAAAGTAAAGAACAAAAATAAAATTGGGTTGCCTACAAAAAGCGTTTAACGCCCTTAGCTAGGCATAAAAACACGAATAAATCTAGGTATTGTCGTCTTTGGTATGCAATCCATAAATGGCTCTCATAATAGATTCATAAGGCAATTTAATTTTCTTCCTAGGAAAGTGTTCCATGCCTTTGCTTAACGGAAATTGGAATCTAATGTTTCCTTCTTACATATCAATAATTGCACCAATCGTTCTAAGGAAAGGTCTACCAAGAATAATAGGACATGTAGGATTGCAATCTATATCAAGAACGATGAAATCTACGGGCACGTAATTCCTATTTGCAACAATAAGAACATCATTAATCCTTCCCATAGGTTTCTTAATGGTGGAATCCGCAAGATGCAAATTTAAAGAACAATCATCAAATTCACGGATACTTAGCACATCACACAAAGTTTTTGGAATCGTGGAAACGCTAGCACCCAAATCACATACAGCATAGCATTAATAATATTTAATCTTAATCTTAATAGTAGGTTCCCACTCATCATAAAGTTTTCTAGGGATAGAAACTTCTAGTTCAAGCTTTTCTTCAAAAGATTGCATCATAGCATCAACGATATGTTTAGTAAAAGCTTTGTTTTGATTATAAGCATGAGGGAAATTTAACACAGATTACAACAAGGAAATGCAATCTTTTAAAGAACAATTATCATACTTAAATTCCTTGAAATCCAAAATAGTGGGTTCATTGCTACTTAAAGTTTTCACCACTTCAATCACACTTTTATCAAATTTTGCATCTAGATCTCAAAATTCTGAATCATTGGGATGCCTTTTAACTAAAGTTGACTCATCTCCAGTCCCATCTTTATCAAGATTCATATTGTAAAACAAAGATTTACTAGGAGTCACATCAATCACTTTTAGATCTTCATCATTATTATCCTAAAAACTAGAAGAACACGCTTTTACAAACCAATCTTTTTTAGCATGCATCTTAGCGGTTGTTTATTTGCACTCATCAATGAAAATTCTCATGGCCTTGAGAGACTCATTGATATCATGCTTAGGTGGGATAGATCTAAGTTTCACAAAATCAACATCAAGAGAAATTCTATCCACGTTCCTAGCCAACTCATCAATCTTAAGCAATTTTTCTTCAATCAAAGCATTGAAATTATTTTGCGAACTCATAAATTCTTTAACGCTATTCTCAAAATCAGAGGGCATATTATTAAAATTTCCATAAGAGTTGTTGTAGGAATTACCATAATTATTAGAGGAATTACTAGGAAACGGCCTAGGATTAAAATTGCCTCTATAGCGTTGTTACCAAAATTGTTCCTACCAACAAAATTCACATCCATAGATTCATTATTATTTTCAATCAAAGTGGACAAAGGCATATCATTAGGATTAGAAGAAACACTTTTATTAGCAAATAATTTCATAAGTTCATCCATCTTTCCACTCAAAACAATAATCTCTTCAATCGCATGAACCTTTTTACTAGTGGATCTTTCGGTGTGCCATTGAGAATAATTAACCATAATATTATCTAGGAGATTAGTAGCCTCTCCTAAAGTGATTTCCATAAAAGTGCCTCCCGCGGCCGAATCTAAAAGATTTCTAGAAGCAAAATTCAATCCGGCATAATTTTTTTGTATAATCATACACAAATTCAAACCATGTGTAGGGCAATTACGTATCATCAATTTCATCCTCTCCCAAGATTGTGCAACATGCTCATGATCAAGTTGCTTAAAATTCATAATATCATTCCTAAAGGAGATGATCTTAGCGGGAGGAAAATACTTAGAGATGAAAGCATCTTTACATTTATTCCATGAATCAATACTATTTATAGGTATAGATGAGAACCAAGTTTTAACACGATCTCCAAGTGAAAACGGAAATAGCTTCAATTTAAAAATATCATTATCCACATCTTTCTTCTTTTGCATATCGCACAAATCAATGAAATTGTTTAGATGGGATGCGACATCTTCACTAGGAAGGCCAGAAAATTGATCTTTCATAACAAGATTCAACAAAGCGGCATTAATTTCACAAGATTTAGCATTGGTAGTAGAAGCAATTGGAGTGCTAATAAAATCATTGTTGTTGGTATTGGAAAAGTCACACAATTTAGTATTATCTTGAGCCATCGTGACAAAGCAATCAATCCAACACACAAGCACACAAGAAGCAAGCAAAAACAGACGAATGGAAGAGGGGCAAAGAAAAGGCAAAGGTTTTCGAAAATCGTTTTAGAAGTGGGGGAGAGGAAAACGAGAAATCGGCAAGTTGACGGGAGACAAATCTTGAATTGACTTGGCCTAAATCTCCCAGGCAACGGTGCCAGAAATCCTTCTTGCTACCTCTTGAGCTTGCGTTGGTTTTCCCTTGAAGAGGAAAGGGTGGTGTAGCAAAGTAGCATAAGTATTACCTACAGTTTTGATAACCAAGGTATCAATCCAGTAGAAGATAACGCTGATGTCGCTTGAAGCTACGTCGGTATTTCTCCAAAGAGGAAGGGATGATGCAGCACAGCGGCAGTAGGTATTTCCCTTAGATATGAAACCAAGGTTATCGAACCAGTAGGAGAACCAAGCAACACAACGTAAACAGCCCCTGCACACAAATAACAACACCTCGCAACCCGACATGTTAAAGGGGTTGTCAATCCCTTTCGGGGTATGGCGCCTCAAGATATGCAAAAGACGTGAGGTAAATTTGTAGTAGCTTGATAAATCGAATGCCAAATAAAATAAATAAGAATAAATTGCAGCAAGGTGTTTTACTATTTTTGGTTTAATAGATATGAAAATAAACGAAAGAAAAAAGTAGATCGCAAGGCAAATATATGAGAAAGAAGACCCGGGGGCCGTAGGTTTCACTAGTCGCTTCTCTCGAAAAAGATATCAAACGGTGGGTAAACAAATTACTATTTGGAAATTTATAGAACTTCAAATAATTATGACGATATCCAGGCAATGATCATTACATAGGCATCACGTCCAAGATTAGTAGACCGACTCCTGCCTTCATCTACTACTATTACTCCACACATCGACCGCTATCCAGCATGCATCTAGTGTATTAAGTTCATGGAAAAACGGAGTAATGCAATAAGAACAATGACATGATGTAGACAAGATCCGTTTATCTATTGCGTAGATATAGATCCCATCTTTTTATCCTTAGTATCAATGATACATACGTGTTGGTTCCCTTTCTGTCACTAGGATCAACCACCGTAAGATCGAACCCACTACCGAGCACCTCTTCGCATTGCAAAATAAATAGATCAAGTTGGCCAAACAAAACCCAAAAATTAGATAAGAAATATGAGGCTATAATAGATCATGCATATAAGAGATCAAAGAAACTCAAATAACTTTCATGGATATAAAAAGATATAACTGATCATAAACTCGAAGTTCATGATCCCAACAAACACACCGCAATAAGAGTTACATCACATGGATATCCAAGAGACCATTGTATTGAGAATTCAGCGAGAGAGAGAAAGCCATCTAGCTACTAACTACGGACCTGAAGGTCTACATAGAACTACTCATGCATCATCGGAGAGGCACCAATGGAAGTGGAGAACCCCTCCGTGATGGTGTTTAGATTGGATCTGGTGGTTCTGGACTCTGCAGCGGCTGGATGAATATTCCGTCGACTCCCCTAGGGTTTCGGGAATATTGGGGTATTTATAGAGCAAAGAGGCGGTCCCGGGGGCACCCGAGGTGGGCACAACCCACCAGGGCGTGCCTGGGCCTCCTGGCATGCCCTGGTGCGTTGTCCCCTCCTCAGGACACCCCCCAGGTGCAACCAGGGCCCAAATTCTTCCTTTTGGTCCATAAAAAATCATCGTAAAGCTTCGTGGCATTTGGACTCCGTCTGATATTGATTTCCTGCGATGTAAAAAACATGCAGATAACAGCAACTGGCATTTGGCACTATGTCAATAGGTTAGTACCAAAAAATGATATAAAATGACTATAAATGATTATAAAACATCCAAGAATGATAATAAAACAGCATGGAATAATCAAAAATTATAGATACTTTGGAGACTTATCAGCATCCCCAAGCTTAACTCCTACTCATCCTCGAGTAGGTAAGTGATAAAAACATATTTTTTTGATGTGGAGTGCTCTTTATCATGTCATATCATATTCTTTTCTTTATAGCATGGACATTTGGACTTTTATGTGATTCAGAGCAATAGTCTAGTTTTGACATAATAATTTAGATACTCAAGCATATCAACAAGTAACCATGTCTTTCAAAATTTTAATGCTAAAACAAGTTATCCCTAGCCCATCATGCTCAAACATTGATCCATTCATGAAACACACTCGAATACTAGCTACACTCAATACTCAAGTACGATCATATTGCCTCCTAGTTGGTGCTTTTATAAGAGAGGATGGAGACTCAATTTCAAAAATAAAAATTGCATAAAGTAAAAGAAAAGCCCTTCAGAGAGGGATGTAGGGATTTGTAGAGGTGCGAGAGCTCAAAGCAAAAAATTAGAGATAAAAACATTTTTGGAGGTGTATCCATCCCACCAACGAAAATGACTCACAGTTCCAAACACTTTCCATGCTAGATATATCATAGGTGGTTCCCAAACAGAAAATAAAGTTTATTCATTTTTCCACCATACTTTCACTTTCCATGGCTAGCCGTTCCACGGTTTCTCTCCATACCAACACTTTCCAAGGAATTTATCATTTGACAACATAAAGTAAATTCATTTTTGCATTTCGGGACTGGGCATCCCTAAAACCTTTGCCTTACTCTCGTGCAATGACAAGTGAATAAACACTCATCGCAAGAATAACACATCCAGCATGGAAAATATTAGCCACCCGTTACCGTCCCGCGAGCGAAACAAACACACAAAAGAGAAGTTTATTTTGAAAATTAGAGATGGCACATGCAAATTTGCTTAGAACGACAAAAGAATACCGCATATAGGTATATATAGTGGACTCATGTGGCAAAACTGGTTTAAAGGATTTTGGATGCACAAGTAGAGGTCATACTTGGTGCAAAACGAAGGCTAGCAAAAAGATTGAGAAGCGACCAACCAAGAAACAAATAATCTCATAAGCAAGCATTAAGCATAACTAACACCGAATACTGCACCACAAGTAGGATATAATTTTCATTGCATGATTATTGACTTTCGTGCATGCATAGGGAATCACAAACCTTAACACCAATATTCTTACTAGAGCACAATTACTCATCAACATAACTCACATATCACATCATCATATCTCAAAACTATCACTAAGAATCAAGTTTATTTTGTCCACTGATCTTCATGACATTTTTTTTTCTTTCTTTATCCTTCTTGGATACCTGTCACTTTGGGACTAGTTTTCTTGTGTTGCTTTTCATAAGCTCAAACAAATATGAGTGAAGATCATGAGCATAACATATTTTCTTTCTCTCAAAATAATTTAAGTGAAGCAAGAGAGAATTTCTTCAAAATTTTACTAACTCTCAAATAAATCTAAGTGAAGCAAGAGAGCATTTCTTCAAAAATACTATGCACAGCTAAAAAAGATATAGGTGAAGCACTAGAGCAAGTCCATTGCTCATAAAAATTTAAGTGAGGCATAGAGAGCAATTCTAATAAGTCATGACATAATTTTGGCTCTCTCAAATAGGTGTGTCCAGTAAGGATTGATGACTTAAAACACAAAATAAAACAAGCAAAGACACATATCATACAAGACGCTCCAAGAAAAACACATATCATGTGACGAATAAAAATATAGCCTCGAGTAAAATACTGATGATCCTTAGAAGAAAGAGGGGATGCCACTCGGGGGCATCCCCAAGCTTAGTTGGTTGCTCATTCTTGGATAATAGCTTTTTCTAAAAATTCTCTTTTAGCCCTAAGCATCGCGGTTCTTTTCTTACTTTCATCCATAGAAACATAAAGAGCTTTAATTGATTCATCTACTTTAGTCACAAAAATTTTCATCTTGAGATTTTCCACATCATGAGCAATTCTGTCAACACTTCTAGACAATTCATCAATCTTATTCAACTTTTCTTCTATGGAAGTGTTGAAAACCTTTTGTGTGTTGATAAATTCTTTAATATTATTCTCAAAATCAGAGGTATTCCTGTTATTATTGTAAGATTGATTTCCATAGGAATTACCTTAATTATTAGAGGAATTACTAGGAAAAGGCCTAGGATTAAAATTGCCTCTATAAGCATTGTTGTTGAAATTATTGCAAGAAATAGAATTCACATATATGGCATCACTATTTTGCTCAATCAAAGTAGACAAAGGCGTATCATTAAAATCAATAGGAGCACTTTTACTAGCAACCAATTTCATAAGAGCATCAACTTTTTCACTCAAAGAAGAAATTTCTTCAACCGAAATAATTTTTTTACTAGTAGGTGCCCTTTCGATATGCCATTGTGAAAAATTTGCCATAATATTATCAAGCAATTTGGTGGCTTCACCCAAGGTAATTTCCATATAAGTACCACACACGGCGAAATCTAAAAGATTATGAGAAACAAAATTCAACCCCGCATAAAAATTTTGTATGATCATCCAAAGATTTAACCCATGAGTTGGGCAATTCCTTAGCATCATTTTCATCATTTCCCAAGATAGTGCAACATGCTCATGTTCAGGTTGCTTGAAATTCATGATCTGGGTTCTAAGGGAAATATTTTTTGCGGGAGGAAAATACTTAGTGATAAAAGCATCTTTGTACTTATTCCAAGAATCGATACTATTGCGAGGCAAAGAAGAGAACCGAATTTTTGCAGAATCACGCAAAGAAAACAAAAATAATTTCATCTTGACAACATCGTTGTCCACATCTTTTTTCTTTTTCATATCGCATAATTCCACGAAGGTATTAAGATGGGACGCGGCATCCTCATTAGGAGTACTGGAAAATTGGTCTTTCATAACAAGATTCAGCAAAGCAATATTAATATCACAAGTCTCCGCACTAGTGGTGGGAGGAGCAAGCGGAGTGCCAACAAAATCATTGTTGTTAGTATTTGAGAAGTCACATAGTTTGGTGTTCTCTTGAGTCATGATGACCACACAACAAGATTGCACTCAAAAACAAATCCGGCAAGAAAACGGCGAATGGAAAAAGAGAGGCGAATAAAACGGCAAATTTTTGTAAAGTGGGGGAGAGGGAAACGAGAGGAAAATGGCGAATAATGTAATATGCAAGGAGATGAGATTTGTGATTAGGAACCTGGTTATGTTGAAGATCCTCCCCGACAAAGGCGCCAGAAATTCCTTTTGATGTCACTTGAAACTATGACGGTATTTCCCCAAAGAGGAAGGGATAATGCAGCACAGCGGTGGTAGGTATTTCGCTCAGATATGAAACCAAGGTTATGAACCAATAGGAGAACTAAGCAACACAATGTAAACGGCCCCTGCACACAAATAACAACACCTCGCAACCCGATGTGTTAAAGGGGTTGTCAATCCCTTTCGGGGTATGGCGCCTCAAGATAGGCAAAAGACGTGAGGTAAATTTGTAGTAGATTGATAGATCGAATGCCAAATAAAATAAATAAGAATAAATTGCAGCAAGGTATTTTTGTATTTTTGGTTTAATGGATCTCAAAATTAACGCAAGGAAAAAGTACATCGCAAGGCAAATATATGAGACAGAAGACCCGGGGGCCGTAGGTTTCACTAGTGGCTTCTCTCGAAAAAGATAGCAAACGGTGGGTAAACAAATTACTGTTGCGCAGTTGATAGAACTTCAAATAATTATGACGATATCCAGGAAATCATCATTACATAGGCATCACGTCCAAGATTAGTAGACCATCTCCTGCCTTCATATACTACTATTACTCCACACATCGACCGCTATCCAGCATGCATCTAAGTTCATGGAAAAACGGAGTAATGCAATAAGAACGATGACATGATGTGGACAAGATCCATTTATCTATTGCATAGATATAGATCCCATCTTTTTATCCTTAGTAGCAACGATACATACATGTCGGTTCCCTTTCTATCACTCAGATCAAGCACCGTAAGATCGAACCCACTACCAGGCACCTCTTCCATTTGCAAGATAAATAGATCAAGTTGGGCAAACAAAACCCAAATATCGGAGAAGAAATACAAGGCTATAAGAGATCATGCATATAAGAGATCATAGAAACTCAAATAACTTTCATGGATATAAAAAGATATAACTGATCATAAACTCGAAGTTCATCGGATCCCAACAAACACACCGCAAAAAGAGTTACATCATATGGATCTCCAGGAGACCATTGTAATTAGAATTCAGCGCGAGAGAGAAAGCCATCTAGCTACTAATTACGGACCCGAAGGTCTACAAAGAACTACTCACGCATCATCGAGAGGCACCAATGGAAGTGGTGAACCCCTCTGTGATGGTGTCTAGATTGGATCTGGTGGTTGTGGACTCTGCGACAACTGGATGAATATTTCGTTGACTACCCTAGGGTTTCTAGAATATTGGGGTATTTATAGAGCAAAGAGGCGGTCCGGGGGCTACCCGAGGTGGGCACAACCCACCAGGGCGCGCCTGGGCCTCCTGGTGCGCCCTGGTGGATTGTCCCCTCCTCGAGACTCCCCCCAGGTGCAACCAGGGCCCAACTTCTTTCTTTTGGTCAATAAAAAATCATCCTAAAGCTTCATGGCATTTGGACTCCGTCTGATATTGATTTCCTGCGATGTAAAAAACCTGCAGAAAACAGCAACTGGCACTTGGCACTATGTTAATAGGTTAGTACCAAAAATGATATAAATGACTATAAATGATTATAAAACATCCAAGATTGATAATAAAACAGCATGGAATAATAAAAAGTTATAGATATGTTGGAGATGTATCAAATGCACAAGTCACCGAATAGCTACACAAACAATCAACCACTTGCACCCAACGCGATACCAGGGTTGTCAATCCCTTCACGGTCACTTGCAAGAGTGAGATATGATAGAGATAGATAAATGGTAGAGTTAATATTTTTGGTATTTTTGGTTTATAGATTGGAAAGTAAAGATTGCAAAATAGTAGATCGGAAACTAGCAAGATGTAAACGAGATTCAATATATTGAAAAAGAGACCCGAGGGCCATAGGTTTCACTAGTGGCTTCTCTCAAGATAGCAAATAATATGGTGGGTGAACAAATTATTGCCGAGCAATTGATAGAAAAGCGCATAGTTATGAAGACATCTAAGGCATATCATGAACATAGGCTTCACGTCCGTGTCAAGTAGACCGACTCCTGTCTGCATCTACTACTATTACTCCACACATCGACCGCTATCCAGCATGCATCTAGAGTATTAAGTTCATAAAGAACGGAGTAACATAGTAAGCAAGATGACATGATGTAGAGGAATTAACTCAAGCAATATGATGAAAACCCCATCTTGTTATCCTCGATGGTAGCAATATAATACGTGCCTTGCTGCCCCTACTGTCACTGGGAAAGGACACCGCAAGATTGAACCCAAAGCTAAGCACTTCTCCTATTGTAAGAAAGATCAATCTAGTAGGCTAAACTAAACCGATAATTCGAAGAGACTTGCAAAGATATCAAATCATGCATATGAATTCAGAGAAGAACCAAATAATATCCATAGATAATGATGCGGAGCATCCCTCGCTCATCCCCATGGATGTACCTACATCTCCCTCAACACCACTTGGACCCATGACAAGAGCTAGAGAAAAGGCGATCGAAGATAAGGTGAACTCGCTCCTCTCCGAACTTCCTCTCTCTACTCACGAGACTTGGCTACTACCTCATAGGGACACTCTGTGTGTGATCACGTACTTGGAGGAGAGCCACGGGACAGTTACCCCCAATGGCCAAGGTGGCAAGGACACCAAGCATGGACATCAAGAAGAAGAGCCATTTGGGAAGCTACAGGCACCGGACGTCCGACCCTTGGGAGATGCTACAGCGAGGGAAGGAAGGCAGGACAGAGCTACAGGCCCCAGACGTCCGGCGACTCCCAAGGCCACGGACGACCAACGCCCTCCAGACATCTGGCAGCTGGGCACCCGAGAGGAAATTAACGGAGGACTGAAGCCACCAGACGACCAGCACCCGAGCCAAAATTACGGAAGTCCGACATCTACGGACGTCCGGGCCGTCCTGAAGCTCCGGGCGACCGACGTCTTCGGGACGTCCGACACCTATGTGGCCGCAGCCACGGGCTTATGCCCTTGTACCCCTTCACTTTGACTCCCATTTGCACTACGACTATAAATAGGTCTCTCCCACCTCCTAGATAGGGTTAGCGTTGTGATAGCTCATCTTGAGATAGAGCATAGCTCATCCGTACCGGATCTACTCCACGTGAGGGACCGTCCCTCCTCGGGGAAGATCCATTCGGATTCAAGGCCTACATCCAGAGAAGACAATCAAGACCTCCTCTCAGAGAAGAACCGCTACTCTTGTATCTTCCCTTTGTTGATTTTGAATCTTGTGCTACCTTATGCTTTCGGTGATCTAGCCCTTGTGGGATCGATTACTTGTCGGTTGAGTGATTCTCTCGTTTCTCCCTGTGATTCCCTTTGTGTTCTTCCGCGCGTTCTCCGTGTTTCTCCGTAGGATCCACTCCAAACGTGAAAGATTGGCTCCATAGGGTTCCGCCCTACATCATCTTGGTACCATGAGCCACGTTGATCACATTTTTGGAGCCTCTACCCCGTGTTTCCTAGCTTGATTTTGTTGTTTTCGTCCTAAATCCGGAAATTCCCCACCAAAAATAGCCCCAATTTTTTTTGTGATTTGTTGGTGAGTTGAGATTTTGTTGGATTTGGTCCATGGATTTGAGTTGCTACGTGTGGATCTAGCTTTCCCCATCCTCCCCACCCTTTTCCATCCATCAATCCGCTCGATTTCGACCTCACCATCTTCTTCCTCCCCGAAATCGTGCAGTTCATCCCGTGCCCGAATTTCACCCAGGCACCGGATGACCGGACCCTGCCGGACATCCGACGACTAGACGACCGTGACCTCCCGGACGTCTGAGAAACTTTGACGAAACTGATTTTTTTCCAGTTCGGCCACCACCACAACCCCACCTTCCACCACATATTCCAAACCCACATACACCACCATCATCCCCAATACCTCCTGTGACGACTTTGACACATTTAGATCTTTGATATTTTGAATTGTGGCTCTTGTGTCCTATTGTGTTTCGGCTATATAGGTATGATTCGACATCATCATCACCGCGCTCATCTTTGCAAGGGTCTCATCATCGCCAAGAACGGTAACATCGACGACATCTTTGTCATACCTTGCAATTGCATTGATACCCACATGGCCTCACTTTTGCGTAGCTTACCCATCGATACTCGCCATTGAGTATTGCCGGCAACATGACTTGTGCACATTAGTGATCATACACCATAGCATACATACCATACCATAGTGGTGCATATCTTGGGATCAACTTGTGTGTCACAAAGTTGTCATCGCATACACAATTGCTATCTTGGTTCGTGAAATTTTGCATAATAAAAGAGCTCAAAAGTTAAAGAGCCACCCAAGCTTTTAAGCAAATAGGAAAGATAAGCAAAGAGCTTATGAGCAAGAACCATAGCATCATACTACATTAAGATTGTCATATTGGATCATCTTGGATCATAGCACCGAAATACCATACATATAGCATACTTGGGACCGAGATCGTTGCATTTTTGCCTAGTAGGTTGTGCACAAGTTCCGTATCCGCCTATTGTGCAATCGTGCTAGCGTCTCTCGTGTATTGTGCAACAAGAGCATTTTCGTGGATTCCACATTTTGGCTCACTTTTGGTTTGCACAATCCCACTTATCTATTTGCGTGTGTGTTTCCGTGTACCTCTACTTGCTTGGTCTACTTGTTGCATTTGCAAATTTGTGAATCATTTCCAACATTGTTGAAGCTCACTTACTATTGCATCAAATTTTGTGCCACCATCCTAACCAAGCTCCGCCATAAGCTTTTACTTGTGTAGGTGCAAACCGACAAGAATTGATACCAATAGTGCTATTTCATTGTCCGCATTTGAGTGAACTTGATTCATCGTCAACATCGATCAAGGTACATTGGTATATGTTCTTCTCTTTCTACCACTCACACTTTGCTTGGAATGATGGATAGGCCGAGTACTTCTACCAACCCACTCTTCATCGAGCAAGACGACGACATGTCATCATACGTCACCAAGAGCCACCTCTTTGGTGCACAACGAGTGTTGCATTAAGAGCAACAAGCAATGAATGACCGCATCGACAACCTAGCCACCGACTTGCGACTCTCCAAGCAAGATACACGAGACTACTTCGACAACAAGCTCGACGCGCACAAGCAAGAGAATGATGCACGAATGGACGAGATCCGAGCCTTGTTGGTGAACCGGCCTCCTTCAACATCTTCATACTGAAGACAGAGCCACTCAAGTCGACAGTCCGACGAGTCCTTCTCCGGCTCAAGTACACTGTCATCGAACACTCTTCGACAAGCAGCGCGTCAAGATCGTCATGCATCTCGCAACCCGCTACAGGACAAACATTCACAAGAGCAAGTCGATGAGCAAGTCCCTCGTCCTCACTCAAACCAAGTCGCTTTTGCTCAAGCTCAAGAACGACAACGACTACGGCGCCAAGAAGAAGAAGAACGAGCGCGTCTACACCAAGAGGAACAAGGTGCCGAGGCTCAACGTCTTCAACAACAACAACGAGAAGCGCAAGCTCTTGAGGCGCAACGTGCCCTTCAAGAATCAAGTCGAGCCATCGCCAACCGCAATCGCGAACAGCGCAACCAAGAGGAAGCCCTTCGAGAAGAAATCCAAGAGAGGAACTACCAACCGCGAGTACAACGTCAAGTCACTCAAGCTCCTTCACAAGCTCGTCAAGCTCCACTTCAACCTCAAGTTCAACAAGAGCAAGTTGATCATGGACTTCCTCCACGCCAAGAGCAATATGAGGATGATTACCCTCCACGTCAAGGGCGTCATCATCACCATCGCCAACAACACAATGAAGAGCAACGCTATGGCAAGCTCAAATTCACAATGCCCAAGTTCAATGGAAGCAATGATCTCGAAGAGTACCTCTCATGGGCATTGAAGGTCGACAAAATCTTTCGTTTGCACGACTATGAGGAAGAGAAGAAGATCGCTATGGCATCACTTGAGTTCCAAGACTATGTGCTCATATGGTGGGAACAAGTCCTTGAGCGCCGACAAGCGAGAGGTGAACCACCAATCACCACTTGGGCTCAAATGAAGGAAGTCATGCGAGCACGTTTTGTGCCAACCTACTACAACCGCGATCTCTTCAAGAAGCTACAACTCCTCAAGCAAGGAACAAAGAGTGTTGAAGAATACTACAAGGAAATGGAGATAGCCATGATTCGAGCCAATGTCACGAAAGATGAGGAGCAAACAATGGCACGATTCTTGAATGGACTCAATCATCCCATCAAGAAGATAGCCGACTTCCAACCCTACTCCAACCTCATTGAGCTCGTACATCAAGCTACAAAGGCGAAACATCAAGTGCAAGATGACTTCAAGTACGCCAAGTACTCATCCAATACCTACGACTTCTCCAACAACCAAGCTTCAACAACTACTCCAACTTCTACATCAACCAAGCCTTCTCCAAGCAACGATGACAAGCCAAGTTATAAGAAAACTTCATCAAGTTCAAGTCGTCTTCCTCCTACTACAAGCAACTTCAAGCCACGTGCTTCGTCATCTACTCCGACCGATGAGACCATCAAGACAAGCTCCTTCAAGTGTTTCACTTGCGGCGGCCGAGGCCACAAGTCCTATGAATGCACCAACAAGCGCACCATGATCCTCAACGACGATGGCACCTACGACTCCATGAGTGATGAGGAGATGGAAGCTCTTGAGCAAGTGGCCATGCACCGGCGCGTGAACGAGGATGAAGATGATCAAGTCTTTTGTGATGAATATACGAGCCCCGCTCTTGTTGTCTCCAAGGTCTTGACTCTTCAACATCAACAAGAAGAAGACCAACGATGCCATATCTTCCACACCAAGGCCGGCATCAATGGAAGGTCCGTCAAGGTCATCATTGATGGAGGTAGTTGTCACAACTTGGCAAGTGAAGAACTATGCTCCAAGCTTCAATTGGTCAAGAGGAAGCACCCGCACCCCTACAAGGTTCAATGGCTAAGTGACTCTGGCACAATACAAGTTGAGCATACGGTCCAAGTCTCCTTCAAAATTGGTGCATATGAGGACACTTTGGAGTGTGATGTGGTCCCAATGACCGTTTGCCACCTCCTTCTTGGTCGACCGTGGTGTCATCCACAACGTGCGCACCAATCACTATAGCTTCAAGATGAAAGGGAAGGAATATGTGCTACGACCTATGTCTCCTAGTCAAGTGATGGCCGACAAGCAAGCCACCCATTGTGGAGAGAAGAGTGATAAAGTGATCCATCGAAAAGTGAGTGAGAGCCACAAGCCAAACTTGAGCGCCTCTTCGCCTAGAGAGAAAAACCTCATACTATTTGCCACAAAAAGTGAGATGAGAGAAGTGTGTGAGAACCCATCGAGTGTGATGCACTTTGTCCTTGTGGGCAAGGATGGAGAACCAAAAACTAACACCTCTCACGAGCTACCTTTAGTGTTTCAATCTCTTTTGCAGGAATTCCAAGATGTTTTCCCCGATGAGCTACCTCCGGGTCTACCTTCTCTTCAAGGCATTGAGCATCGAATCGACCTCATCCCCGGAGCACCACTTCCAAACAAAGCTCCATGCCATGTCAACCCCGAAGAAACTAAGGAGATACAATGGCAAGTACAACAACTCATCAACAACGGTCATGTACGTGAAAGCCTAAGCCCTTGTGCCGTTCCCGTTATAGTTGTGCCTAAGCAAGATGGAAGTTTCTGCTTGTGTTCCGATTGTAGACCTATAAATGCTATTACCGTTCGCTATAGGCATCCCATTCCTCGCTTAGATGATATGCTTGATGAACTTAGCGGAGCCAACTTTTTCTCAAAAATTGATCTTAAAAGTGGCTATTATCAAATCCGCATACAAGAGGGTGATGAATGGAAAACTGCTTTCAAGACCAAATTTGGCTTATATGAGTGGTTAGTTATGCCTATGGGTTTATCGGAGGCTCCCGGTACTTTCGTGCGTCTTATGCATTATGTGCTTCGACCTTACATTGGAGTCTTTGTTGTGGTTTACTTTGATGACATTCTTATTTTTAGCAAATCCATGAAAGAGCATATTAATCATGTTAGGGCTGTTTTGCAAACCCTTCGCAAGGAACGTCTTTATGCAAACATGAAAAAATGCACGTTTGGTGTTGACAAAGTGGTTTTCTTGGGTTTTGTTGTCTCTTCCAAGGGTGTCCATGTTAATGAATCTAAAACTGAAGCAATTAAAACTTGGCCCCAACCCACCAATTTGCAACAAGTGCGTAGTTTTCTTGGTCTTGCGGGTTTTTATCGTCGCTTTGTGAAAGATTTTAGCACTATTGCCGCTCCTTTGCATGCCTTGAGTAAGAAGAGTGCTCCTTTTGTTTGGGGATCTTTGCAATCCACCGCTTTTGATGAGCTCAAGTCTTTGCTTACTCATGCTCTGATTCTTGCTTTGCCCAATTTTTACAAAACTTTTGAGGTTCATTGTGATGCAATTGGTACCGGAATTGGCAGAGTTTTAATGCAAGAAAAACGAGCCATTGCATATTTTAGTGAAAAACTCTCCGGTGCTCAACTTAACTATCCCATCTATGATAAAGAATTGTATGCTTTAGCGCGCATGCTACATGTTTGGGAACATTATCTTAGACCTCATGAGTTTGTCATACATACCGATCATGAAATGCTAAAGTACTTAAAAGGTCAAACTAAGTTAAACAAGCTTCATGCCAAATGGAGTGAATTTATTGAATCTTTCCCCTATGTGATCAAGTACATTAAGGGTAAGGAAAATGTAGTTGCGGATGCACTTTCACGCATATGCACGATTGTCACTAAACTTGAGTTGAATGTTATTGGTTTTGAGCACATCAAAGACTTGTATGCTAATGATCCATCTTTTGCTATTCCTTATGCTAAGTGTTTGACGCATACTTCTTGGGAACAATATTATATCAAGGATGCTTATCTTACGAAATCTAACAAACTATGCATTCCCGAGTCTTCTCTTCGTTTGCTACTTTTGCAAGAGGCTCATGGAGGCGGACTCATGGGACATTTTGGATGAGATAAGACATTCGCCACGCTCTCCAAGAACTACTTTTGGCCCAAGATGTTTCGAGACGTCTCACGCTTCACCAACCGATGCTCTACATGTCGCAAAGCTAAGTCTAAAGCTCAATCTCATGGTCTTTACATGCCTCTTCTGATTCCTTATCAACTGTGGGAAGACATTAGCATGGATTTTGTACTTGGTTTGCCTAGAACTCAAAATGGAAATGATTTCGTGTTTGTTGTTGTGGACCGATTTTCTAAGATGGCACATTTCATTCATTGCAACAAGATAGACGATGATTCACACATTGCAAATCTCTTTTGTAGGGAAATCTTGCGCCTCCATGGAGTACCAAAGACAATCGTCTCCGATCGTGACGTCAAGTTCTTGAGTTACTTTTGGAAGACCCTATGCGCCAAGCTCAGAATCAAGCTCTTGTTCTTATCCGCATACCATCCTCAAACCGACGGCCAAACAGAGGTGATGAACCGGACTCTCTCCACTCTACTTCGCGTGTTGATCAAGAAGAACATCAAGGAGTGGGAAGCATGTCTACCCATCGTCGAGTACTCCTACAACCGTGCAAGACATTCGACTACCGGTAAGTCCCCTTTCGAGGTCGTCTACGGCTTCAACCCGTTGTCACAATTGGACATTCTACCTCTTCCTCTACAAGAGCGCACCAACATGGATGCGAGTGCACGAGCAAGCTACATCAAGAAGATGCATGAGAATACAAGGCACACCATCGAGCACCAAGTACAACGACTAGCGACCAAGCTCAACGTCAACAAGCAACCCATGATCTTCAACATTGGTGATCTCGTGTGGCTACACCTTCGCAAGGACCGCTTACCCAACGAACGCAAGTCCAAGTTTCTCCCTCGAGCCGATGGACCCTTCAAGGTGCTAGCACGCTACAACGACAACGCCTACAAGATAGACCTACCACGAGGCAAGTACAATGTGAGCAACATCTTCAACGTCAAGGACCTCGTGCCATACCATGGAGATGAAGCTTTTCATCTGAGGTCGGATCTTTCCCAAGGGGGGGAGATGATGCGGAGCATCCCTCGCTCATCCCCATGGACATCCCTACATCTCCCTCAACACCACTTGGACCCATGATAAGAGCTAGAGCAAAGGCTATCGAAGATAAGGTGAACTCGCTCCTCTCCGAACTTCCTCTCTCTACTCACGAGACTTGGCTACAACCTCATAGGGACACTCTGTGTGTGATCAGGTACTTGGAGGAGATCCATGGGACAATTACCCCCAATGGCCAAGGTGGCAAGGACACTTAGCATGGACATCAAGAAGAAGAGCCATTTGGGAAGCTACAGGCACCGGACGACCGGCCGGTACCGGACGTCTGACCCCTGGGAGATGCTACAGTGAGGGAAGGAAGGCAGGACAGAGCTACAAGCGATGGACGACCGGCCCCGCCTAGACGTCCGATGACTCCCAGGGCCACGGACGACCGACGCCCTCCGGACATCCGGCAGCTGGGCACCCGATAGGAAATTAACGGAGGACCGAAGCCACCAGACGACCGGACGACCAGCACCCAAGCCGAAATTACGGAAGTCCGACATCTACGAACGTCCGGACCGTCCTGAAGCTCCGGACGTCCGACACCTCTGTGGCCGCAGCCACGGGCTTATGCCCTTGTACCCCTTCACCTTGACTCCCATTTGGACTACGACTATAAATAGGTCTCTCCCACCTCCTAGCTAGGGTTAGCGTTGTGATAGCTCATCTTTAGATAGAGCATAGCTCATCCGTACCGGATCTACTCCATGTGAGGGACCGTGCCTCCTCGGAGAAGATCCATTCGGATTCAAGGCCTCCATCCGGAGAAGACAATCAAAACCTCCTCTCAGAGACGAACGACTACTCTTGTATCTTCCCTTTGTTGATTTCGAATCTTGTGCTACCTTATGCTTTCGGTGATCTAGCCCTTGTGGGATCGATTACTTGTCGGTTGAGTGATTCTCTCGTGTCTCCCCGTGATTCCCCTTGTGTTCTTCCGCACGTTCTCCATGTTTCTCCGTAGGATCCACTCCAAACGTGAAATATAGGCCCCATAGGGTTTCGCCCTACATCAGATAATCTTGATCATAAATCCACAATTCATCGGATCTCGGCAAACACACCGCAAAAGAATATTACATCGAATAGATCTCCAGGAACATCGAGGAGAACATGGTATTGAAATCAAAGAGAGAGAAGAAGCCACCTAGCTAATAACTATGGACCCGAAGGTCTGTGGTAAACTACTCACGCTTCATCGGAGAGGTTATGGTGTTGATGTAGAAGCCCTCCGTGATCGAATCCCCCTCCAGCAGGACGTCAAAAAAGGTCCCTAGATGGGATCTCACGGGTACAGAAGGTTGCGGCAGTGGAAAAGTGGTTTCATGGCTCTCTCTTATATTTTTAGGGTATAAGAGTATACATAGGCGAAGGAACTAGGTCAGGGGAGCCACGAGGGGCCCACGAGGGTGGGGGGCACGCCCTACCCCCTAGGCGCGCCCTCCTGCCTCGTGGCTTCCTCGTTGCGTCTCCGACTGTTGGGGAACGTAGTAATTTCAAAACAATTCCTACGCACACGCCAGATCATGGTGATGCATAGCAACGAGAGGGGAGAGTATCGTCCACATACCCTCGTAGACCGTAAGTGGAAGCGTTATGACAACGCGGTTGATGTAGTCGTACGTCTTCATGACCGACCGATCCTAGTACCGAACGTACGACACCTCCGTGATCTGCACACATTCAGCTCGGTGACGTCCCACGAACTCACGATCCAGTAGAGCTTCGAGGGAGAGTTCCGTCATCACGACGGCATGATGACGGTGTTGATGAAGCTACCACTATGATATGACCAAGGTGGATTATGGGGGAGGGGGGCACCGTACACGACTAAAGATCAATGATCAACTTGTGTGTCTTGGGGTGCCACCCCGCCCCTGTATATAAAGGATCTAGGGGGAGAGGCGGCCGGCCAGGAGGAGGGCGCGCGGTGGGAGTAAGACTCCTCCTTCCCTAGTAGGAGTAGGAGAAGGGGGAAGGAGGAGAGAGGGGGAAGGAAAGGGGGGCGCCGCCCCCCCTCCTTGTCCAATTCAGACTAGAGGGGAAGGGGGCGCGCGGCCCTGCCTTGGCCGCCCCTCCTGTTCTCCACTAAGGCCCATAAGTCCCATTATAGTCCCCGGGGGGCTCCGGTAACCCCCCGATACTCCGGTATATGCTCGAACTTGCCCGGAACACTTCCGAAGTCCAAACATAGTCATCCAATATATTGATCTTTATGTCTCGACCATTTTGAGACTCCTCGTCATGTTCGTGATCATATCTGGGACTCCGAACTACCTTCGGTACATCGAAACACATAAACTCATAAAACCGCTCGTCACCGAACATTAAGCGTGCAGACCCTACGGGTTCGAGAACTATGTAGACATGACCGAGACACGTCTCTGTTCAATAACCAATATCGGAACCTGGATGCTCATATTGGCTCCTACATATTCTACGAAGATCTTTATCGGTCAAACCACATAGGAACATACATTGTTCCCTTTGTCATCGGTATGTTACTTGCCCGAGATTCGATCATCGATATCTCAATACCTATCTCAATCTCGTTACCGGCAAGTCTCTTTACTCGTTCCGTAATACATCATCCCGCAACTAACTCATTAGTCACATTGCTTGCAAGGCTTATAGTGATGTGCATTACCGAGAGGGCCCAGAGATACCTCTCCAACAATCGGAGTGACAAATCCTAATCTCGATCTATGCCAACTCAACAAGTACCATCGGAGACACCTGTAAAGCACCTTTATAATCACCCAGTTACATTGTGACGTTTGGTAGCACACAAAGTGTCCCTCCGGTAATCGGGAGTTGCATAATCTCATAGTATAGGAACATGTATAAGTCATGAAGAAAGCAATAGTAGTAAACTAAAACGATCAAGTGCTAAGCTAACGGAATGGGTTGATCCCGTTTATCAAATGAAAACTCATGTCTATGGTTAGGAAACCTTAACCATCTTTGATCAACGAGCTAG
The DNA here is from genome assembly GCA_021437245.1 of Aegilops speltoides. NCBI lineage: Eukaryota > Viridiplantae > Streptophyta > Magnoliopsida > Poales > Poaceae > Aegilops > Aegilops speltoides. The sequence continues at coordinate 101,908,621 of CM038141.1, read as the reverse complement.
TCAAGTAGAGGCATACTAGTGACACTATATTGTCTATGTATTTACACATGTATAATGTTTCCGGTTAATACAATTCTAGCATCAATAATAAACATTTATCATGAAATAAGGAAATGAATAATAACTTTATTATTGCCTCAAGGGCATATTTCCTTCAGTCTCCCACTTACACTAGAGTCAATAATCTAGATTACACAGTAATGATTCTAACACCCATGGAGTCTTGGTGCTGATCATGTTTTGCTCATGAGAGAGGCTTAGTCAACGGGTCTGCAACATCCAGATCCGTATGTATCTTGCAAATCTCTATGTCTCCCACCTGGACTTGGTCACAGATGGAATTGAAGTGTCTCTTGATGCGCTTGGTTCTCTTGTGAAATCTGGATTCCTTTACCAAGGCAATTGCACCAGTATTGTCACAAAAGATTTTCATTGGACCCGATGCACTAGGTATGACACCTAGATCAGATATGAACTCCTTCATCCAGACTCCTTCATTTGCTGCTTCCGAAGCAGCTATGTACTCTGCTTCACACGTAGATCCCGCCATGATGCTTTGTTTAGAACTGCACCAACTAACAGCTCCATCATTTAATATAAACACGTGTCCGGTTTGCGATTTAGAATCATCCGGATTAGTGTCAAAGCTTGCTATCGACGTAACCATTTACGATGAGCTCTTTTCACCTCCATAAATGAGAAACATATCCTTAGTCCTTTTCAGGTATTTTAGGATATTCTTGACCGCTGTCTAGTGATCCACTCCTGGATTACTTTGGTACCTCCCTACTAAACTAATAGCAAGGCACACATCAGGTCTGGTACAAAACATTGCATACATGATAGAGCCTATGGCTGAAGCATAGGCAACATTTTTCATTTTCTCTCTATCTTCTGCAGTGGTCGGGCATTGAGTCTGACTCAACTTCACACCTTACAACACAGGCAAGAACCCTTTCTTTGCTTGATCCATTTTGAACTTTTTTAAAACTTTATCAAGGTATGTGCTTTGTGAAAGTCCAATTAAGAGTCTTGATCTATCTCTATAGATCTTGGTGCCCAATATATAAGCAGCTTCACTGAGGTCTTTCATTGAAAAACTCTTATTCAAGTATCCTTTTATGCTATCCAGAAATTCTATATCATTTCCAATCAACAATATGTCATCTACATATAGTATTAGAAATGCTACATGGCTCCCACTAGGGATGGCAATTTTATCCATGGACATGGATATCCATGGATATCCGACCCGAATGGATAGGGTTTGGATATGTTTTTCTGTCCATGGGCAGCGCCCAAACCCGACTCGATTGCTCGTGGGTAGGGCATGGATATAATCTTGTACCCGTGGGTATATCCAAACCCGATCCGATAGTATGACTTAATGGGCAAAAATCGGCTATCCCTACCCCACAGTTACATGTCCCAGTGCAATTTTACACTTTGTTATCCAAAACATACAAAAGAAATTACACAATCCCCGTCATAACTTTTATTAGTTGACATTCAATACCCTCTATAACATACCCCAACGCCCTTCCCTTATTTTTATCTCCGTGTGAACTGACTCGTCATTCTCATCTGTTAGAAACATACTAAATGATCTTATGTTGTGAACTGCTCGGGCACCAACATGCCCCAACAACTTATGCTAAGCAATATAATGCTAAGATATATGACAAAGAACAATATGACTATCACAAAGTAAAGTGCATAAGTAAAGGGGCTCGGGTAAGAGATAACCGAGGCACGCGGAGACGACGATGTATCCCGAAGTTCACACCCTTGCGGATGCTAATCTCCGTTTGGAGCGGTGTGGAGGCACAATGCTCCCCAAGAAGCCACTAGGGCCACAGTAATCTCCTCACGCCCTCGCACAATGCAAGATGCCGTGATTCCACTAAGGGACCCTTGAGGGCGGTCACCGAACCCCTACAAATGGCGACCCTTGGGGGCGTCACCGAACCCAGACACTTTGGCAACCCTTGGGGCGGTCACGTGCAGTCAAAATGCTCGAGGCGATCTCCACAACCTAATTGGAGACCCGACACTTGCCGGAGCTTTACACCACAATGATTGAGCTCCGAACACCACCAACCGACTAGGGGGCCCAAGCACCCAAGATAAACAAGCTCAAGGGCACCAAGCACCCAAGAGTAATAAGCTTCTCAACTTGTAACTTCCACGTATCATGTGGAGAACTCAAACCGATGCACCAAATGCAATGGCAAGGGCACACGGAGTGCCCAAGTCCTTCTCTCCCAAATCCCACCAAAGCAACTAATGCTAGGGAGGAAAATGAGAGAAAGAACGAAGGAAGAACACGAAGAACTCCAAGATCTAGATCCAAGGGGTTCCCCTCACTTAGAGGAGAAAGTGATTGGTGGAAATGTGGATCTAGATCTCCTCTCTCTTTTCCCCCAAAAACTAGCAAGAATCCATGGAGGAATTGAGAGATAGCAAGCTCGGAGAAGGTCAACAATGGGGGAAGAACACGAGCTCAAAGGATGAGGTTCAATGGGGAAGAAGACCCCCTTTTATAGGAGGGGGAAAATCCAACCGTTACCCCATCGAACATCCCAAGACAGAGCGGTACTACTCATTGGGAAGGGCGGTACTACCGCTTGGCGGCATTACCGCTCAGGCGGTACTACCGCTCAACCCAGTGATCTTGCCAAGCTGCCGAGGTTCTGACCCGTGGCGGTACTACCGCTAGGGAAGAGCGGTACTACCTCTTGGGGCGGTACTACCGCTCCTACTACCTCCCTTAGTGCCGCAAAACCTGACACAAAAAACTTCGTTCGAGAATCGAGGCGGAAGTAGCCCAGACACACAGCGGTACTACGGCCGAAATCCCAAGCGGTACTACCGTTCGGAGAGCGGTACTACCGCTTGGAGAGCGGTACTACCGCTGGGGAGCTTCGGCGGTACTACCGCTGGGGCCAACCTTATGCCTCAACCACAAAATCAAAGAATACTCCAAGGAAACCAGAACTGCCATAACTTCTGCAAATGAGTTCCGAATTGAGCAAACTCAAGCTTGTTGGTTATAGTAAGAAGAGGCAGGGGAGGTATGCTTAGCAAACAAAGGAGTGAAACCTCCAACCGAGAAGAACCGGCATACCCTCCAACATCGAAAACATCATAGAAGATGCATGAGAACTCCGTTTTCGATGAACTCGAGCTTGTCATAAAAATGACCATAAGCTCCAAATCTCACAAGGAGAAGAACCAAACAAGAACCAAAAAGATGATGCAAGGATGCAATGGTTTGAGCTCTCAACGAACGATACGATCAAGCAACTGATCGAGAGCCCCCCTTTATAGTACGGCAATCGATCCTATAACCCGGTCTCCCACAACTACCGTGAGACCGGTAAAATAGAAAACCTATCAAGGGCAAACCTTTGCCTTGCACATGATCCACTTGAGCTAGATGATGACGATCTTCTCCTCCTCAAGATGGACCACCTTTCTTGATTGCGTTGGCTCGATGAAGACTAGTAAATTGCTCCCCCATACTCCACTATGGGTGAGCCACTCTTCTGCACATCATACCATGGGATCGCTTGATCCCTCTCGGTACATCTTCTATGCTTTGTGTGTTGATCAACTTGATTCATTCTTTGACTTAGTCTTGATCAACCTTGAATCTTTCCAACTCTCTTCATTTGGATGATGTCTTGAAGGTAAACATGAATGATCACACAATCTTCTTCTTCAAGACATGCTTGCAATAAGCTCAACACTCACATGACCAATCTTTGGATAATTCCTTAATAGCACCTTGGTCAACTCATAAACTCCTTGGAACCAACACATGGACTTCAAGAAAAACCTATGGACAAAACCTTCAAATATAACTCAAGGCAACCATTAGTCCATAGAGATTGTCATTAATTACCAAAACCAAACATGGGGGCACCGCATGTTCTTTCACCAGTCCATAAATGCATTTCTGGAGCTTGCACACTTTGTTAGCACCTTTTGGATCGACAAAACCTTCCGGTTGCATAATATACAACTCTTCTTACATAAATCCATTCAGGAATGCAGTTTTGACATCCATTTGCCAAATTTCATAATCATAAAATGCGGAAATTGCTAACATGATTTAGACAGACTTAAGCATCGCTACGGGTGAGAAAGTCTCATCATAGTCAACCCCTTGAACTTGTCAAAAACCTTTTGCAACAAGTCGAGCTTTGTAGATAGTAATATTACCATCAGCGTCAGTCTTCTTCTTAAAGATCCATTTATTCTCGATGGCTTGCCGATCATCGGGCAAGTCAACCAAAGTCCACACTTTGTTCTCATACATGGATCCCATCTCAGATTTCAAGGTCTCAAGCCATTTTGCGGAATCTGGGCTCATCATCGCTTCCTCATAGTTCGTAGGTTCGCCATGGTCAAGTAACATGACCTCCAAAATAGGATTACGTACCACTCTGGTGCAGATCTTATTCTGTTTGACCTACGAGGTTCGGTAGTAACTTGATCTAAAGTTTCTTGATCAATATCATTAGCTTCCTCACTAATTGGTGTAGGCGTCACAGGAACCAATTTCTGTGATGAACTACTTTCCAAAAAGGGAGAAGGTACAGTTACCTCATCAAGTTCTACTTTCCTTCCACTCACTTCTTTCAAGAGAAACTCCTTCTCTAGAAAGGATCCATTCTTAGCAACGAATGTTTTGCCTTCGGATCTATGACAGAAGGTGTACCCAACAGTCTCCTTTGGGTATCCTATGAAGACACATTTCTCCGATTTGGGTTCAAGCTTATCAGGTTGAAGCTTTTTCACATAAGCATCGCAGCCCCAAACTTTAAGAAACGACAACTTTGGTTTCTTGCCAAACCATAGTTCATAAGGCGTCGTCTCAACGGATTTCGATGGTGCCCTGTTTAACATGAATGCAGCCGTCTCTAAAGCATAACCCCAAAATGATAGCGGTAACTCAGTAAGAGACATCATAGATCGCACCATATCTAGTAAAGTATGATTACGATGTTTGGACACACCATTACGTTGTGGTGTTCCGGGTGGCGTGAGTTGCGAAACTATTCCGCATTGTTTCAAATGTAGACCAAACTCGTAACTCAAATATTCTCCTCCACGATCAGATCGTAGAAACTTTATTTTCTTGTTACGATGATTTTCCACTTCACTCTGAAATTATTTGAACTTTTCAAATGTTTCAGACTTATGTTTCATTAAGTAGATATACCCATATCTGCTCAAATCATCTGTGAAGGTGAGAAAATAACGATATCCGCCGCGAGCCTCAATATTCATTGGACCACACACATCAGTATGTATGATATCCAACAAATCTGTTGCTCGCCCCATTGTTCCGGAGAACGGCGTTTTAGTCATCTTGCCCATGAGGCATGGTTCGCAAGTACCAAGTGATTCATAATCAAGTCCATCAGTATGGAGTTTCTTCATGTGCTTTACACCAATATAACCCAAACGGCAGTGCCACAAATAAGTTGCACTATCATTATCAACTCTGCATCTTTTGGCTTCAACATTATGAATATGTGTATCACTACTATCGAGATTCAAGACAAATAGACCACTCTTTAAGGGTGCATGACCATAGAAGATATTACTCATATAAATAGAACAACCGTTAGTCTCAGATTTAAATGAATAACCGTCTCGCATCAAACAAGATCCAGATATAATGTTCATGCTTAACGTTGGCACCAAATAACAATTATTCAGGTCTAAAACTAATCCCGAAGGTAGATGTAGAGGTAGCGTGCCGACGGCGATTACATCGACCTTGGAACCATTTCCAACGCGCATCGTCACCTCGTCCTTATCCAATCTTCATTTAATCCTTAGCCCCTGTTTCGAGTTGCAAATATGAGCAATAGAACCAGTATCAAAAACCCAGGCGCTACTACGAGCATTAGTAAGGTACACATCAATAACATGTATATCAAATATACCTTTCACTTTGACATCCTTCTTATCCGCCAAATACTTGGGGCGGTTCCGCTTCCAGTGACCAATCCCTTTGCAGTAGAAGCACTCAGTTTCAGGCTTAGGTCTAGACTTGGGTTTCTTTCCGGGAGTAGCAACTTGCTTGCTATTCTTCTTGAAGTTCCCCTTCTTCCCTTTGCCCTTTTTCTTGAAACTAGTGGTCGTGTTAACCATCAACACTTGATGCTCCTTCTTGATTTCTACCTCCGTAACCTTTAGCATTGCGAAGAGCTCGGGAATTGTCTTTTCCATCGCTTGCGTACTATAGTTCATCATGAAGCCTTTATAGCTTGGTGGCAGTGATTGAAGAATTCTGTCAATGACACTATCATCAGGAAGATTAACTCCCAGTTGAATCAAGTGATTATTATACCCAGACATTTTGAGTATATGTTCACCGACGTAACTATTCTCCTCCATCTTGCAGCTATAGAACTTATTGGAGACTTCATATCTCTCAATCCGGGCATTTGCTTGAAATATTAACTTCAACTCTGAAACATCTCATATGCTCCATGACGCTCAAAATGTCGTTGAAGTCCCGGTTCTAAGCCGTAAAGCATGGCACACCGAACTATCGAGTAGTCATCGACTTTGCTCTACCGGACATTCTTAACATCGCCGCCAGCATCTGCAGCAGGCACGCACCAGCGGTGCTTCCAGGACGTAATTCTTCTATGCAGCAATGAGGATAATCCTCAAGTTATGGACCCGGACCGTGTAATTGCTACCATCATCTTTCAACTTTGCTTTCTCAAGGAACGCATTAAAATTCAACAGAACAACATCACGGGCCATCTATCTACAACAACATAGACAAGCAAAATACTATCAGGTACTAAGTTCATGATAGATTTAAGTTCAATTAATCATATTACTTAAGAACTCCCACTTAGAAAGACATCCCTCTAATCATCTAAGTGATCATGTGATCCAAATCAACTAAACCAAAACCGATCATCACGTGAGATGGAGTAGTTTTCAATGGTGAACATCACTATGTTGATCATATCTACTATATGATTCATGTTCGACCTTTCGGTCTCAGTGTTCCGAGGCCATATCTACATATGCTAGGCGCGTCAAGTTTAACCCGAGTATTTCTGTGTGTGCAAAACTGGCTTGCACCCATTGTAGGTGAACGTTGAGCTTATCACACCCGATCATCACGTGGTGTCTTGGCACGATGAACTTTGGCGACGGTGCATACTCAGGGAGAACACTTATATCTTGAAATTTAGTGAGAGGTCATCTTATAATGCTACCATCAATCAAAGAAAAATAAGATGCATAAAGGATAAACATCACATGCAATCAATATAAGTGATATGATATGGCCATCATCATCTTGTGCCTTTGATCTCCATCTCCAAAGCACCGTCATGATCACCATCTTCACCAGCGCGACACCTTGATCTCCATCGTAGCATCGTTGTCGTCTCGCCAACTATTGCTTCTACAACTATCGCTACCGCTTAGTGATAAAGTAAAGCAATTACAGGGCGATTGCATTGCATACAATAAAAAAATCATATGGCTCCTGCCACTTGCCGATAACTCTGTTACAAAACATGATCATCTCATACAATAAAATTTAGCATCATGTCTTGACCATATCACATCACAACATGCCCTGTAAAAACAAGTTAGACGTCCTCTACTTTGTAGTTGCAAGTTTTACGCGGCTGCTACGGGCTGAGCAAGAACCGTTCTTACCTACGCATCAAAACCACAATGATATTTCATCAAGTTAGTGTTGTTTTAACCTTCAACAAGGACCGGGCGTAGCCACACTCGATTCAACCAAAGTTGGAGAAACTGACACTCGCCAGCCACCTATGTGCAAAGCACGTCGGTAGAACCAGTCTCGCGTAAGCGTACGCATAATGTCGGTCCGGGACGCTTCATCCAACAATACCGCTGAATCAAAGTATGACATGCTGGTAAGCAGTATGACTTGTATCGCCCACAACTTACTTGTGTTCTATTCGTGCATATAACATCTACACATAAACCTGGCTCGGATGCCACTGTTGGGGAACGTAGTAATTCAAAAAAATTCCTACGCACACGTAAGATCATGGTGATGCATAGCAACAAGAGGGGAGAGTGTCGTCCATGTACCCTCGTAGACCGTAAGCGGAAGCGTTATGAAAACGCAGTTGATGTGGTCGTACGTCTTCACAATCGACCAATCCTAGTACCGAACGTATGACACCTCCGTGATCTGCACACGTTCATCTCGGTGATGTCCCACGAACTCACAATCCAGTGGAGCTTCGAGGGAGAGTTCCGTCAGCACGACGGCGTGATGACGGTGTTCATGAAGCTACCAATGCAGGGCTTAGCCTAAGCACCGCTACGATACGACCAAGGTGGATTATGGTGGAGGGGGCACCGCACACGGCTAAAGATCAATGATCAACTTCTGTGTCTTGGGGTGCCCCCCACCCCGCCCCCGTATATAAAGGAGCTAGGGGGAGGCGGCCGGCCAGGAGGAGGGCGCGCCAAGGGGGAGTCCTACTCCCACCGGGAGTAGGACTCCTCCTTTCCTAGTAGGAGTAGGAGAAGGGGAAGGAGGAGAGAGGGGGAAGGAAAGGGGGGTGCCGCCCCCCTCCTTGTCCAATTCGGACTAGAGTGGGAGGGGGTGCGTGGCCCTGCCTTGGCCGCCCCTCCTCTTCTCCACTAAGGCCCATAAGGCCCATTATACTCCCCGGGGGGTTCCGGTAACCCCCCTGTACTCTGGTATATGCCCGAACTTGCCCGGAACACTTCCGAAGTCCAAACATAGTCATCCAATATATTGATCTTCATGTCTCGACCATTTCGAGACTCCTCATCATGTTCGTGATCATATCCAGAACTCCGAACTATATATGGCCATGGGCTGGGCCGGGCTTGGGCCGGGCCTAAAAAAGCCCACGGTAGAAAACTGAGGCCCAGGCCCTCCCAGGCCCTATCACTGGGCCTACTTTTCAAGCCCAAGCCCGGACCATCTGGTAAAAAGCCCTAAAAAGCCCTTAGGGCTTAGGGTCGTGGGCGGGCCTCTTCCTTAAAATGCCAATATGCCAAGCCCAAGCCCGTCCAGGCCCTATTGGTGGGCTCAAAACATAGGCCCAAGCTTGGCCCATGGGCAAGCCCATCGGGCCTAGGCCCTGGATTTTAGGGCCGGGCCTGGGTGGGCCGACAGGGCCGGGCCTAAGATGGCCAGGACTACTCCGAACTACCTTCGGTACATCAAAACACATAAACTCATAAAACCGATCGTCACCGAACGTTAAGCATGCGAACTCTACGGGTTCGAGAACTATGTAGATGTGACCGAGAAACATCTCCGGTCAATAACCAATAGCGGAACCTGGATGCTCATATTGGCTCCTACATATTCTATGAAGATCTTTATCGGTCAAACCGCATAACAACATACGTTGTTCCCTTTGTCATCAGTATGTTACTTGCCTGAGATTCGATCGTCGGTATCTCAATAGCTAGCTCAATCTCGTTACCGGCAAGTCTCTTTACTCGTTCCGTAATACATCATCCCACAACTAACTCATTAGTCACATTGCTTGCAAGGCTTATACTGATGTGCATTACCGAGAGGGCCCAGAGATACCTCTCGGACAATCGGAGTGACAAATCCTAATCTCGATCTATGCCAACTCAACAAGTACCATCAGAGACACCTCTGGAGCACCTTTATAATCACCCAGTTACGTTGTGACGTTTGGTAGCACACAAAGTGTTCCTCCGGTAATCGGGAGTTACATAATCTCATAGTCATAGGAACATGTATAAGTCATGAAGAAAGCAATAGCAGTAAACTAAAACGATCAAGTGCTTAGCTAACGGAATGGGTCAAGTCAATCACATCATTTTCCTAATGATGTGATCCCGTTTATCAAATGACAACTCATGTCTATGGTTAGGAAACCTTAACCATCTTTGATCAACGAGCTAGTCAAGTAGAGTCATACTAGTGACACTATATTGTCTATGTATTCACACATGTATTATGTTTCCGGTTAATACAATTCTAGCATGAATAATAAACATTTATCATGAAATAAGGAAATAAATAATAACTTTATTATTGCCTCTAGGGCATATTTCCTTCACCGACTTCATCTCCAAGTCTTCTGGTTTGCTTTCGGTCCAAGAAAGACCATCGCGAAGGTTTCATTCCGTTTGGGCTCCGTTTGGTATTCTTTTTCTGCAAAACTCTAAAATAGGCAAAAAAAAAATAGAAACTGGCACTGGCCCTCGGTTAATAGGTTAGTCACAAAAATAATATAAAATAGCATATTAATGCCCATTAAACATCCAAAACAAATAATATAATAGCATGGAACAATAAAAAAATTATAGATACATTGGAGACGTATCAAGCACCCCCAAGCTTAATTCCTGCTCGTCCTCGAGTAGGTAAATGATAAAAATAGAATTTTTTTATGTGGAATGCTACCTAACATATTTATCCATGTGATTTTCTTTATTGTGGCATGAATGTTCAGATCCGAAAGATTCAAGACAAAATTTTAATATTGACATAAAAATAATAATACTTCAAGCATACTAACAAAGCAATCATGTCTTCTCAAAATAACATGGCCAAAGAAAGCTATCCCTACAAAATCATATAGTCTGGCTATGCTCTATCTTCATCACACAAAATATTTAAATCATGCACAACCTCGATGACAAGCCAAACAATTATTTCATACTTTTGATGTTCTCAAACTTTTTCAATCTTCACGCAATACATGAGCGTGAGCCATGGATATAGCACTATAGGTGGAATAGAATGGTGGTTGCGGAGAAGACAAAAAGGAGAAGATAGTCTCACATAAACTAGGCGTATCAACGGGCTATGAAGATGTCCATCAATAGATATCAATGTGAGTGAGTAGGGATTGTCATGCAACGGATGCACTAGAGCTATAAGTGTATGAAAGCTCAAAAAGAAACTAAGTGGGTGTGCATCCAACTTGCTTGCTCGCGAAGACTTAGGGCACTTTGAGGAAGCCCATCATTGAAATATACAAGCCAAGTTCTATAATGAAAATTATCACTAGTATATGAAAATGAGGAAGCCAAGTTCTCTCTCTATCTATCACTCACTCTCTCTCTCTCTCTCTCTTTCTCTCTCTCTCTCTCTGTGTGTGTGTGTGTTTCCTTCTGTTTCCGCGTCCCAGATTCTGGCGTTTCACCGTTTCTTAAATTCGCGGAGATCTGTAACTTCAATTGGGCTGAAATTTTAACACGTTTTTTATTCGGATATTAGCTATCTTGCGGCGAAAGAAGGGAACCAACCGCCTTACAGGGGCCCACAAGCCTCCTGGTCGTGCCCTAGGTAGGGGGCATGCCCCTAGGGCTTGTGGGCCCCTCGGGCATTGTCTCGCATTGATTCTTTTTTCCAAAAAATCATAAATATTCCAAAATAATTCTTCGTAAATTTTTATCGCGTTTGGACTTCGTTGGTACGGATATTCTGCGAAACAAGAAATATGCAACAAACAGGAACTGGCACTGGACACTGGATCAATATGTTAGTCCCAAAAATAATATAGAAAGTTGCCAAAAGTATATGAAAATTGTAGGATATTGACATGAAACAATCAAAAAATATAGATACAACGGAGACGTATCACTAGGCCCTGAGAATTGTTTTGTCCTAGTTGCAAGTCCACCATCGACTCGCAACTGAACCATTTTTTTCTAGTTGCAAGTCCACCCTCGACTCGCAACTAGCCATGAGAATTTTTTTGTCCTAGTTGCAATTCCACCATCGACTCACAACTTAACCAATCTTTGTGTCCTAGTTGTAAGTCAACCGTCAACTCGCAACTGGGCCCTGAGAATCTTTTGTCCTATTTGCAAGTCCACCCTCGACTCGCAACTCATGTTTGACCTTTTTTGTTCTAGTTGCATGTCCATCCTTGACTCGAACTGGGGGCCGACCTTTTTTTGTCCTAGTTACAATCTCACCCTCAACTCGTAACTGGGGTATCACCATTTTTTAGTCCCAATTACAATCCCGCCCTCGCCTCGCAATTAGGGCCAGACGTTTTATTTTTCTTTTTAATTCATTTTTGTTAAAGTCGTAAAAAAATCAATGTATGATTTCTTTAAATATTATTATAATTTAATTTTTATTTTTGGTTTTCATTGGTTTTTCTTTTCATTCTCTTTTTCTTTGTTTCTTTCTCGGTTTTCTTTTTTCGTTCTTGGGTTTTACTGCTTCCATTTTTTGCATTGGTTCCTTTGATTTTTTTTCGGGTTTCATTGTTTCTTTCTCGGTTTTTATCGGGTTTTTTTGCTTTCCATTATTTCTTTCTTGATTTTCATTGTTTTCATTCTTTTTCATAGGTTTTCTTCCGTTTTCATTTTCTTTTTTTGGTTTTCTTTGCTTTTCCTTTTTGGGTCTTATTGGGTTTCTTCATTTTTCTTTGTTCTTTTGTCGATTTTTATGTGTTTTTTTCAACACGTGAACTTTTGTAATACACATTCTTTTTTGGGCGGGTGTTGTATACATCAGAAACATATTATATATACATGTTTAACTTTTTGACATACATGATTAACATTTTTTTTCCTTCTTTAAGATTTTTTTTTTAAACCCATGGTTGTTAAACTGATTTAGCAATGTCCCACCATCTAGTAGTTAACAGCCCCTCCATGCCCACACTAGTCCCATTATACCAGCATGTAGCGCAGCGAAGCGCCAACATTCATGGCAACAATAGCAAAAGAGTGCAGCATCAGAATGTAAAGATATTGTAGCGCTTTGTATTTGTCTTCACTGCGAAGCGCCCGAGTCACAGCGCGCACGAGCCCGCTGCACGGACAGTCGTTGTGTGACGTGCACTATTAAATTTATTCGTGTTTTTGAAAAAATGTTCGGAATTTTCAAATGTGTCCACACTTTAGAAACTATTCACGGATTTTTAAAAATTGTTCATGTTTTCAAATTTTGTTCGTGAAGAAATTGTTTGGAATACCAAATTTTGTTCTTATTTTTCGAAAAATGTTCGGAATTACAAATTGTATTCCCATTTGATTTTCTTTCGAAATTTTAAAATTACTTGGGTTTCCAAATATATTCAACATTTTTAATTTGTTCACAATTTGCAAAAAAAAAAGGTTTCAAAAATTTCAAAAATGTCTTCTAATGTCGAGGCTTTATTATGTTATTTAAGTTCCTCGCTTTGTAAATGACAAGAACAGTCATCGGCTGTAGTGGTAGGAGCTGGCGTTCCTCAGTGCGTGGTGCTGAGTTTGATTCCTATGAAGAGCATTACATTTACGAACAATTTTTTTCGCCGCGAAGGAAAAAATAATAACATCTGGACAAGCATTGACTCCACCCATCTCGGGATCAGCTGTACTTGAACAACTACTTGATATTTCTACTGATCAGTACCCGAATGTCCAGCAAGTGGGTGTTGCCGAGGTAATTGCCACCTCTTGTTGGCAATTTATGGTGGGTTTGCAGACATGACTCTTACTTATGTCACAAGATGTGAGATAGTCACACTCATCTTGAAATCAGCTGTACTTGAACAACTACTTGATATTTCTACTGATCAGTACCCGAATGTCCAGCAAGTGGGTGTTGCGAGGTAATTGCCACCTCTTGTTGGTAATTTATGGTGGGTTTGCAGACATGACTCTTACTTATGTCACAAGATGTGAGATAGTCACACCCATCTCGAAATCAGCTGTACTTGAAGAACTACTTGATATTTCTACTGATCAGTACCCGAATCTCCAGCAAGTGGGTGTTGCCGAGGTAATTGCCACCTCTTGTTGGTATTTATGGTGGGTTTGCAGACATGCAACTCATGGTGATGTTTTTCCTCCCGTCCCAACCTGGAGAGCTAGGAAACATGGTTTTAGTTTGGCAGCATTCGCTCGGTTTGCACCAGATCGTTGCAGAATCAAACTCCTTGAAAGTTGTTAATGCATGAGATTGCTAGATTTTGTTTTGAGAGTAAGCTTTCTTGTAATTGGATGGATGGGCATCCTGATTTTATTTTTAGCTCTCTAAGTGTTATTTGAGATCAATAAAGTAGCCATGATGGCGTTTCTTAAAAAAAACTTGGACCAAAAACACCAATGTTGTGAAGCTACCGACATGAACGGGTCACCACACAATTAGCAAAAGCTTAAATTAACACAACCCATGCTATTATTAGGTCTTCCAGCAAAAAGACCCTAAAATTTTTGCACAAAATTACCCGCTAAACTAACCACCAGACCAAACATTGCAACCCTACGACCCAAATTACCCGTCACTAGCCATCTTCCTTGGATCATTCGTAGCCTTCAAGATCTACTTACCGTTGAGAATCATTCTTAGCTTGCTCCTCCATACGTCCATCGACTTCCACAAATCATCGTCTCCCGATCACACAACCGAAATATCGACAGAGTGATCACGACGGGCTCCTGCGAGCGAGCGGCGCGATCATGGCGTACCGGGTGCTGGAGGTGACGCTGATCTCGGCCAAGGACCTGAAGAAGGTGACGGTGTTCTCCAAGATGCGCGTGTACGCGGTGGTGTCCATCTCCGGCGGCGACCCGAGGACGCCGACGCACAGGACGCACTCGGACCGGCACGGCGGCCGGAACCCCATGTGGCACGCGCCGCTGCGGTTTCCCATCCCGGCCGCCGCCGACCCGCGGGGGCTGGCGCTGCACGTGCTCCTCCGCGCCGAGCGCTCCTTCGGCGACCGCGACGTCGGCGAGGTGGTGGTGCCGGTGCAGGACCTCGTCGCCGTCGCGCCACCCGCCGGCGAGCACCGGCACCTCAGCTACCAGGTGCGCAGCCCCATGAGCGGGCGGAAGCGCGGCGTGCTCCACATCTCCTACAGCCTCTCCGACGCGCCTGTCCCAACGGCGGCGGCGCCGGGCGACGCGCAGTACATGCAGACGAACGCGGCGGCCAAGGCCGGCGCCGACCCGGTGACCGCGTACCCGCCGTACCACCACCAGCAGCACGCCGTGCCTCCGTACGGCTACAACCCCCCATACGGGTACGCGGGGGCGTCGTACGGCTACGGCCCCGCTCCCTACGGCTACGGCGCGTCGTCCGCCGCGGCGGCCAGGCAAGACGGAGGCGTCGGGATGGGCTCCGGGTTCGGGATGGGGCTCCTCGGCGCGGCGGTCGGCGGGATGATGATGGGCCTCGGCGAGGGCGTGGGCGAGATCATCGCCGACTCGGAGATGAGCCTGGACGGCTGCTTCTGATCCGCGTCCGACGCGTCTTGCATGCATGCATGCATACACGCACGGCTCACTTAGAACACGTAGTACAAACACGCACGCCCCACGTAGTACGTTGGCCAATCACAGTGCTGCTCGATCCCTTCGAAGCATCAGTGACCAACTCGTGTGCGCGCGCGCGTATGGAAGTGCGTTGCGATTTTCTTTTGCTCCTCAGAGAAACTGCTTGTGAGTTGTGGCTACGTGAAAATGATCCACGCCTTCGACGCAGTCGCCACTCTCCTAGGGGTTTTGCAATAAATAAACTAGTTCATTGCCATCGGCCCATCCCGGCGATCTCGTTCGAGGTACATAGCCAGAGTTTTGCAGTGATGCTGCGAGTGATATCGTTCACAAAAATGTTGGGCGAACTGATGAAGTCGAGCTTTATCAGGACTCTGTATCAGAGATTTTTATTTTATCTTTTGCGGGGAGTTGTATCAGAGATCTTACAATGTGTATATTTAAGCATTTTTTATCTATAAATTAAGTCAAACAGGCTTCGAGAGATTAATCTATATCTACAGGGAAACGTTTATGTAGATTGGTATTGGAGATTGCACGACACCAATAGGGTCGGCTGCTCGTGTATATATAGACAATTACAGGTACAACCCTAAAATACATGGGGACCTATACAAGTCATAATACATATCTCAACACCCCCCCGCAGTCGTAGGGTCGGGACCGACACATAGACCGGATCGAAACTCAGGAAAAGTCGCCGACGGCAATCCTTCGTCATGATGTCGGCAAACTGCCGAGAAGTCGGCGCGTGAAGAACTCGAACGTGACCGAGAGCAACTTGCTCACGAACAAAGTGGATGTCCAGCTCGATGTGCTTCAGACGCCGATGATGAACGGGTTGGCGGAGAGGTAGACAGCCAAACATTGTCGCAAAACACCACCGTGGCCTTGGAGACCGGACACGAGAGCTCGGAGAGAAGCCGACGGCCACGTGCACTCAGCCACGGCGTTAGCCACGGCTCGATACTCGGCCGGCCGCATCGAGCGAGACACAAGGCTGCCGCTTGAGGACCAAGAGACAAGGGAGGAGCCTGTAGATGCAGAGTAGCCAGTAGAGCGCCTCGTGTCGGACAGCCCGCCCGGTCGGCGTCGAGTATGCGACGATGTCACCGAGGGCGACGATGGAGCGAGAGGTCAAGTCGAGTGTGCCACGACGTAGCGCAGATCCGCTGACGGCGGACCAATGAGCATCCCGCGAGCATGCATATGCAAGCACACCGCTGGGCGGCATATCGCAGCTCCGGACGGTCAACGCTGGCATCGCAAGGCGCCGACAATGGAGCGGTAGAACGGCGACGGAGGCGGGCGAGCCGTCATCAGCGGAGAGCTTGGCCTTCGTGTCGACCGGAGTGGGTGCAGGGTTGCAATTAAGCATCCCCGCGCGCCGAGAAGCTCGTGGCGTATTTCCGCCGATGAAGAAAGAACCCATCGGCACGCCAACCACTTCGATGCCGAGGAAGTAGTGGAGCGGGCCGAGGTCCTTCAAAGCGAACTCAGCGCGAAGGCGATCGGTGAGCTGTCGAAGAAGACCTGGAGTGCATGCTGTCAAGATGATATCATCGACATAGAGCAGCAGGTAAGCAGTGTCGGTGCCATGCCGATAGACGAACAACGATGCGTCGGAGCGGGTGGAGCGGAAGCCGAGCTGATGCAGGAACCCGGCGATGCGCTGGTACCAGGCGCGAGGCGCCTGCTTCAGTCCATACAAGGACCGAGAGAGCAAGCACACATGATCCGGGCGGGTGGCGCCGACGAATCCGATGGGCTGCCGACAAGACACCTGCCGGAGAGATGGCCATGGAGGAAGGCGTTGGAGACGCCCATCGGTGCACCGCCACGCACGAGGCGGCGAGGTGCAGCACGGTGCGGATCGTGCCGGTTTGACAACCGGAGCGAACGACGGTGAAATCGACGCCGCGCGTTGTCGGAATCGCGGACAACCCAACGCGCTTTGTGACGCTCCAAGAACCATCCGGCCGAACTTGTGCTTGAAAACCCACTTGCCGGTAATGATGTTGGCGCGAGGCGGACGAGGAACCAACTCCCAGTCCGTTGCGCCAGAAGCGCCAAACTCCTCCTGCATGGCGGCGTGCCAAAGCGGTCGCGCAAGGCGGCCCGGCGGCGTAGGCACCGCGAAGGCGTGGGCGTGGGCGCCGTGCACACGCATCTGGTCCGGAGGGTAGCGGTGGACGGCCGCCGCACTCCAGCGAAGTGATAACACCAGCGGGGAGCAGCCGGGCGCCCGGTGAAGACGCTGCCGGCGAGGGGCGCTGATGAGGACGCAGCGGTGAGGCGCCGCCGGCGGTGACGCGTCCGGCGAGGGGGCGCCTGGCGAGGATGCAGGTGGTGGCGCCGCCGGCGGTGACGCTGCCGGGCGAGGGGCGCCGGCGGTGACGCAGCCGGCGAGGACGAGGCGGCAGCGGGGGCGCCGGTGGTGACGAGCCGGCGAAGACGGGCAGCGTAGCGAGCTTCGCGTGGCAGCCGGCGAAGTCGAGGCAGACGCAAGCGCCGCGCCGGGGACCAGCGGGCAAGCTGAGGTAGAGCCACCGCGATCGTGCGTCGGCGTCTGAGGCCGACCACTAGGGATCGGCGACGCCGGGCCGTGTCGGAGGAAGCGCCAACAGTCCTCGCTGAAACGGAAACACCAACTCGTCAAAGTAAACGGTCGGGAGGTGATCAGCGCGGTGCGACATCGGGTCATAGCAGCGATATCCCTTGGTGTTGGCGGGGTAGCCGAGGAACACACAGGGAAGAGAGCGCGGCGCAAGCTTATGAGCAGCAGTGGCGGCAGTGTTAGGATAGCAGCGACAACCGAAGATGCGAAGGTCGTCGTAGGAGGGAGGCACACCGAAGAGGAGATGGTGCGGCGTGTAAAGCCAGCGCAGCAGGGACGGATGTTGACGAGGAGGGTCGCCATGGCGAGAGCATCCGCCGTAACCGGGGGCATGTACGCATGGAATGTAAGGGTGCGGACGCAGATCGTTGAGGGTGCGGAGAATGCGTTCAGCGCGACCATTCTGCTGGGAGGTGTAAGGACAGTGAGTCGGAAGATAGCACCACGGGAGGTAAGAAGGGTGCGATAGTGATGTTGTCGAACTCCTTGCCGTTATCGGTTTGTAGGGCATGGATGGGGCGGCGAATTGGGTGGAGACGAGGCGAAGAAGGCGGTGAGAGTGGCGGCAACGTCGGATTTACGGCGGAGGGGAAAAGTCCACACGAAGTGCGAGTAATCATCCAAAATCACAAGATAATAGGTATAACTAGAATTACTCGGGACAGGCGAGGTCCAAACATCACTATGAATAAGTTGAAAAGGAAAAGACGCAACTGTGGAGGAAGAGCTAAACGGAAGGCGAACATGTTTGCCTAGACGACATGCTTCACAAGAGTGAGCGGCCATTTTATTACAAGTGAAAGAAAAGCCTTGTATTATTTTATGAAGAGTGGTGGAGCTAGGATGGCCGAGGCGGGCGTGCCAAAGGTCGACACCGGCGGAGAGGGCGAGCGGCTGTCGGGTGGTGGTGGGCGGCGAACAGGATATAGATCGCCGGGGCTGTCACATCGGTGGAGAAGCATCCGTGTACGTCCATCCTTAACAGAAAAACCAGAAGCGTCAAATTCCACAGTCACAGAATTATCACGAGTAAGAGAACGAACGGAAACGAGGTTTTTGATCAAGTTAGGAGAAACAAGAACATTGTTAAGAGAGAGAGGGGTGGAGGTGGAGGGAAAAGGAGTAGTGCCGGTGTGGGTAATAGGAAGAGAATGACCGTTACCGACAATGATGCGAGAGGAAGTGGAGGCGGGGGTGGAAGTAGAGAGGGTACCGGGGTGGGAAGCCATGTCATGAGGCGCCAGATCCATGAACCGCCGCCGCCGCCACCATATGCACCAGCGGTGGGGTGGACCGAGGGCTGTCGCAAAGGCGGGTCCCATGAAGCCGAGGGCGGTGGCGCGTGTAGTACCACAGGGCCGCAGCAGCCCGCCGCGCGCGTAGCCAGCTGCAGCAGCGAATCGGGCGCCGCGAAGAACGCCGGTGAGTGGCGGGCGTGGCGCCATGGTGCCCGGCACGGGCGCGCAGCACGGGCATGGTGTAGCATGGACGACCCACCATGGGTTATGGCGGCGATCCAGGGCGGTGTCGAGCAGCTGTTGGGGCTGTTGTGGGCGGCGTGGCGCCACCACCGTTGCCACCCCGCCATTGCCCGACGACGACGACGGCGACCTCCTCTTGCCGCCACCTCCATTGCCACCTCCACCATTGCCGCCACCATTGGCGGGGGCGCAAGCGGGGGCGGAAGAACCCCGGCGGCGGAGCCGTGGGCGCGGCATCGAGCAGAGGGCGCGCGCATGGGCCGGAGGCGCAGAGCGAGGCGCCCTCGGGCGTTGGCGACGAGGCGGTGTGGGCCGCCCGAGCCCGGAGGTGCTTGATGCGGCGTTCCTCGAGACGAAGGTACTCGACGGCGTGCTCGAAGGTCGGCGACTTGAGAAACGTGAGGTTGGAGGCGGCGTTGCTCGGTCCTCGCCTAGACCGCCGATAGCGTGGAGAGCATCAGCTTGTCGTCGATCGGAAACTCCAAGTCGCGGAGCTCGTCGGAGAGGCTCTTAAAGGCGAAGACAGAGTCGCCGAGGAGAGATCGCTTACAGTGCGTGCGAAGAACTCCTGCTGGAGGAACGTGATGCGCTGGAGCTTGTTGTCGGTGAAGAGGCCGGTGATCTTGGTCCGCACCATGTGCGCGTGTCGCCGCCGTCGAACGATGGTGCGGAATATCTCGTTGGAGATGGTCCGGAAGAACCAGCGTATGATGGTTATGCCGATCGCCAACCACTCGGGTCGCGTGGCGGGCGAGGAGGTCGTTGAGTCGCCCACATGATCAAGGAGATCATACTCACGGAAGAGGAGACCGAGCACGTTTTCCAAAGGAAGAAGTTGGCAGCAGCTTGGGAGAGCTTCACCGCACGCGCCGAGGATGGGGACGCCGCGGATGACGGCGAGGAGGGACCGCGAAGGGTTGCTGCTGGAGACGGAGGAGTCGAAGGGGTTCTTTGGAGGAGGAGAACTCGCCATGATCGGGGGGGGGCGGAAGTGGTGGGTGGGGTGGTGGCGGCGCTGGGAAGGGGGGCGGCGGCTCGGTTGGGAAAGAAGGAGGGCCGGAAGCGGTGGGTGGGATGGTGGCCGTGGCGCTGGGGAGGAAGCGCGGCTCGGGTGGGGAAGGAGGCCGGCGGCGCCCGGGAGGGGAGAGGGGCGGCGGCTAGGGTAGGAATAGTTAGGCTGATACCATGTAGATTGGTATTGGAGATTGCACGACACCAATAGGGTCGGCTGCTCGTGTATATATAGACAATTACAGGTACAACCCTAAAATACATGGGGACCTATACAAGTCATAATACATATCTCAACAGTTTATAAATGGCGCGCCGGCCGAACCGTTCCGCCGGACGCCTCGGCACGGACCGCTGCTCGCAGGCCCATGCGGCCACTCGTCCTGCCCACACGCGCCAAGTGGATGGGGATCCACGCAACCGTCATCTCTCCACGACCTTCTCCTCTTCTGCCACATCACGACCCCTTCTTCCTTCGTGCTTCCGCACCATCGACGGCAAGGTCTCGAACATGGCGCACTCCCCGGCAACTCCGACGTTGCTGTTTTCTTAAAGCGGGACTGCGGGGGAACACAATGACGTCCTGGGAAGCTGGATTTTTCCAACTACGGAAGGGAAACAGAGACCTCCAGTGCTAAAACCGGCTATGGTGGAGAAGGTACGACGACGGCTATGGCGGTGCTACCACCGGCAACTTTTTTCTGGAACCCAAACTATGGGTGCTACAACCGGCTATGGCGGAGCTACCACGGGCGAATATTTTTGCTACAACCATTTACGGATTAGCTTTGACCCATGTCGTCGTGTTGGGCGGCGACGGTGATTTTGCTACAACCGTAGTCTTTTTTGGCTACTATCAGCGAAGTGTTTTGCTACATCCATGAAGCAGAAGCTGCGACCTCGCGGCGGCGGCAACGGCGTCCCGTAATTGGTTGTTGCTACAACCGGCAAACTTTTTTGCTACATCCATCAAGACGGAGTTGCGATCTCACGACGAAGGCGACGGTGATTTTGCTGCAACCGTTGTCAGGTTTTGCTACGACCGGCGAAGTTTTTTGCTACATCCGTTCAATGGCGTGACTGGCTGGTCGACGGCGTCGAAGCAATTTCGTTCAGGGAGCATCAACTATGAGGGGGGGGGGGTGGCAGACCTACGACCGGAGCTGCTGAGAGCTGCAACCGTAGGTGCATTTGTTGCATGGGTCGAGGCAGCGACGTGCACGACCGGCGAGGGTGGGAACCAACGACGAGGACGGACGGCGAGGGTACGGACCGGCGACGAGGAAGGCCATCGGAGAGGAGATTAGGCACCGAAGGGGAGCTGCGCGAGACGGCGGAGATGCGGGGATCTGTGCGAGCGCGAGCTGCGCGAGGAGGAAGAAGATCTGGGACGAATCTTTTTTTTCTGCTAGATCGAATGGCCAAAACAAGTGGCATCCTGTGGCTAGGGTGTGACCGGCCCAAACTTTGGGCCGGTGCGCCGGCGCAGATCACTCGCATATCTATATCTATACATGTATACCTACTAAGTGTGTTTATCCAATTTTTTCATCCGTTCCCCGTCAAAAAGAAAAAAAAATATCCAAGGTGGTAACTAAATTTTTATGGTTTCGTGTGCTAGAAAAAAGCCTTGTCCATAATTTAGTACGAGGGTCGCGTGCTGTGGCCCAGCAAAGCCAGCCCACTTATTTTTTTGCCCATTAGCTGCTAAAATTCTATTTTCCTCATAAGGTGACAAATAGTTGGAGCTTCGCAGAGGACAACCAATAATTGGCTGGCGCATTTTTCTTTGTTTCTGTATTTTATTTCAAATTTTATTCTTTTTCCCCTATTTTTTTAGCATCCAAGCTTATTTTTCTCAAAATTCTCAAAAAAGTTCTGAAGTTTTTAAAATAAAACTATAGAAAATGTTCAGATTTCCAAAATTGTGTTCCTATTTTGAAAAATATTCAGAACTTGATTTTTTTTCACTTTTTTAAAGAAACTTTAATTTTTTTAAATATTGTTCGAGATTTCTAAAAAAAGGCTATTTAAAAAATGATCCATATTCAAACAACATTCTTTTTATTGAAATTTTCACAATTCAAAATAACGTTAAAAGATACACATTTAAAAAAAATGAATTTTCAACACATGTTCATGTTCTAAAAATATGTTCACAAATTCAAATAATTTTCATGTTTTTATAAAAAAAGTTTGTGTTTTCAAAAAATCTTTATGAATTTTAAAAGATGTTCCTGTTTTAAATTTTGTTCACGTTTTTCTGAAATGTACACAATTTTCAAAAAAAATGTTCAGCATTTAGAAAATAGTTCATGTTTGCTACAATATTCACAAACTTCATACCTTATTAAAATATCCTCGATTGAAAGGAAAAGTAGATTGAATAATTCACGGGTCTTCTCTGGCGTGCGATGACATCACAAAACTCTTAAACATCAATGAATGGAAAAATAACAGATTGGTTACTTCACACCCGGCGAAACCGACAAGCTAAATGTTCATTTTTCACGTGCGCACAGGGTTTTACTTGCACATAATTCTCACTGACTTTAAATGCATACTAATTTTTCTCCCCACGGGATAATGCAAAGTGCATTCTGTTTTGCAGCTTCTTCTTTTCATTGTCACAAAAATTAAGTGACGAGAGAAGCTTCAATGATATCAAACATTGTGGTCCTGAGCTCCTGCGTGAATGTTTAGGTCTGACTCAAGTTGGTTATACCTTGCAATGTTGACGCTTTTATGGCATTACCTTATTCAAGGTGTTGCTCGAATATGCTTGTACTGATTCTTCAGGGTGAAAACGTAGATTCTGCCTTGGGCGGTTGGATTCGATGATGCTTCCTCCCTGAAGGTGTTGCTGTGGAAGAACCTTGTCGTTCCTGTAGTGTTATGAGATGGTTTGTGCAGATCTAGTTATCGCGTAGATTGTCAATTGTGGACCTGTTCGCTTTTTTCTTTTTTTTCTCGCCTACGCATAGCTTTGGTTTTATAGGACTTTGCTATTTGTTGGCTTGTAATTTATGTATGTGTTGATGTTGGTTGTGTGCATTGATGTATCTAAGGTCATCTCCAACGCCGACCCCAAATTGGACAGTGGACACCGCGTTTGTCCGCGGACATGGATGCGGGAGCCGACCATCCAAGACTAATCGCATATGTCCGGTTACAGTTTGGAAGAATTGTAATGTAAATGAACAAACTTGATGCATATTTGAATATACCGGGCGATATCCATTCATACTTTGGATAATTCTTACATAAAACTGGATTCTTTGCATCTAAATAGAAGCAAATTCATTACATTTAGATATATTTCAACCAGACCGGACTCTAAACCTAGCCTAGCCCTCGGTGCCCGTTCCCCATCTCCGGCTGGCCATGAGCCCCGAAAAATGAAGATTCCCCTCTTCTGTAGCCATGAGCGTCAGGAACTGAAGCTATCCGCCTTCACGTCACCGCCAAGCGACTAATTGGTCGACGATATTGAACCTACCAAGCTTGACTTCAACAGGAGGGGAGTAGCGGTGGCCTTCATAGGATACGAGCGCCGGTGACCGCCCATGCACTACTCTTGCTTGCTCCTGGCAGTGCTCATGGACGTGCCAACTTCGTGGTCATGGCAACGGGGCGCAACCGAGCTGGTGACCTCGTCTTCATCCTCACTCTTGCCGAACACCACATTCGTCGCCTCGCTGAACTCCACATACGCGGGCTTCTAACTTCGCCTGACGTTGGCGGTACCGCCAATGGTTGTGGAGGATCTTGCTGGCGGAGCGTTGGACTGAAGCAACGCCTCCTACTCGGGCATGTTCACGTCTAGCGCGATGGTCGTGCTAGCATTGAGTAGCTCCTCCGTGAGCCAGTGCTCGTCGAGGAGGCAGAGGTTGTAGGCCTGGTCGGTTTGCGCCTGCCGAAATACTGCCTCCGGCTCCTCCAGCACCATATCCATGTAGTGAGCATGGGCATGGCCCATGGTGATGCCGGCATTGACCAGTGAGAGGGGTGGCGCTGGCTCGTCCTCGGTCGCGTCCTCCATTGGGACGTTCGTAGCGTCGGCCTCCTGAAAGGATCGATATGGTTGACTAGAGGGGGGGGTGAATAGGCAACTAACAATTTTTAAGCTTTTCTTTACCAAATTAAACTTTGCGACAAAATAGGTTGTCTAGATGTGCAACTAAGTGAGCAACCTATATGATGCAAAATCAACTAGCACACGAGCAAGCAAAGGATGTAAAACAAGTAGGCTTGCAAAAGTAAAGGCACGAAATAACCAAGAGTGGAGCCGGTGGAGACGAGGATGTGTTACCCGAGTTCCTTCCTTTTAAGGGGAAGTACGTCTCCGTTAGAGCGGTGTGGAGGCACAATGCTCCCCAAGAAGCCACTAGGGTCACCGTATTCTCCTCACGCCCTCACACAATGCGAGATGCCGTGATTCCACTATTGGTGCCCTTGAAGGCGGCGACCGAACCTTTACAAGCAAGGTTGGGGCAATCTCCACAACAATCGGAGGCTCCCAACAACAATAACACCACGAAGCTTCACCACAATGGAGTATGGCTTCGAGGTGACCTCAACCGTCTAGGGTGCTCAACACCCAAGAGTAACAAGATCCGCAAGGGATAAGTGGGGGGAATCAAATTTCTCTTGGTGGAAGTGTAGATCTGGGCCTTCTCAACCAATCCCGAGCAAATCAACAAGTTTGATTGGCTAGGGAGAGAGATCGGGCGAAAATGGAGCTTTGAGCAACAATGGAGCTTTGGGGGAAAGAGGTGTGTCAACTTGGAGGAAGAAGAAACCTTTATATAGTGGGGGAACAAATCCAACCGTTACCCCACTGTGCAGCCCCGCACAGAGCGGTACTACCGCTAGGGCAGGGCGGTACTACCGCTGAGAGCGGTACTACAGCTCCCTACCCAGTGGTACTACCATGTCGGCGAGGAAGACAAAGCCATCGCCCCAGAGCGGTACTACTCATGGGAGTAGGAGCGGTACTACCGCTTGGAGCGGTACTACCGCTTCTACTACCGCTTGTAGTGCCGCAAAACCCGACACGAGAAAACACCAGTCTCGAATCGAGGCGGTAGTAGCGCGGAACAGCTGCGGTACTACGGCCAAAGCCCGCGAAGAAGATTACCGCCTGCGAGCGGTACTACTGTTGGAGGGCTTCAGTGGTACTACACCGCACAGACAAAGCAGTACTGAAAGAGAAGTTGTAGCTCCAAAGATGCGAAAGGAAGACGACGGGTGTGATTGGGATGTGTAAGTGTTGATTCCACCCAAGTCTTACCAAAGCGGATCCCCTCTTAATAGTACGGTGACTCCTACGAAACTAGTCCACCAACAACGAAATGAAGGAGCTACACCGTCTTGAATAAATCACCGAGGGGAGAAAATCGTCTCGTGCCAATGGATGAATCTCTGAAAGAAACTTAACGCACACGATTAGTCCGCAAAAGCATTGTCATCAATCACCAAAACCACTTGGGGATAAATATGCCCTTACAATCTCCCCCTTTTTGGTGGATTGATGACAATACGGGATTTGCACAAGCATGATATAGAGTAAGCATACAAACCCCATCGTCCTAAAATGTAGATGGGCTCCCCCTAGATGTGTGCTATCTAGATAAGTGCTTTGGACCGCACAGCACACATACTAGGATCAATGCTCCCCCTACATTTTAGAGACCAACAATCTAAGCAAGGTATATGAGAGCAGCATAGATGATATACCAAGAAAAGCAAGCAGCTCATAAGCTAGATAGTGACATAGATAATGATACTGGAAAGATAAGGTAGCATATGTCTCACACCATATGACTCGAACTTAGGTCTCACTCAAACTTAGGTCTCACAGACAAACCAACCAAAGCAAATGCAAGGAAAACACGAACAGGAGACGAACACGAACAAGAGACGAAAGACACAACTCGCAAATCCCTAAACTCTCTCCCCCTTTGGCATCGAGACACCAAAAAGGAGAGGGAGTGTTGCTATGGCTCCAGGTGAGAGCAAACAAGGGACACACGCATTAGAGCCCAGCGGGATCATCGGCACCACCGTCGTCAGTCTGGAAGTGCTCGGCATCAGAATCGGTCCACGGGCAATGTTGCTGAATCCAGTCCTCCTTCTTAGTTAGCTGGTCCTCAGATCCACTTTTGACTGAAGCACCCAACTGACGCATGAGCTCCTTGTGGCGACCTCGAGCCTTCTTCTCAGCCACATGAGTCATGTACTGACCGTGAGCCTCCATGCAGAACAACTTCTTCATCTTAGACTTGAGCTTCTTTGCCCAAGAGGGCTCTGCCTCAGAAGGCACGTAGTCATCATCCTCATCATCATCAGCTCCAGGCTCCTCCTCGGTCTCCATGGCAGCAGCAGACGAAGGAACTCCAGTCCTAGGGGCCTGAGTGCTCCAGTTATCCTTCTTCCTCAGACGCTTGACATCGTGAGAGATCAACTCTCCAGTCTCCAGTGGCACCTTGGGATAGACATGGTCCCAGGCCTTCTCAATGAGCAGCATGATGAACGGACCATAAATCGGGCACTTGCGCCGGAGATAGCGACATGCAGCTCGCACCACATAACGTGAGAGATATCCAAGGACTCTCCGGTGGGCTGTGTCTTCTCACGCTGGCAGAAAAGAAGCATGTCCACGAGATAAGAGTGAACCTGTGTCACGCCAATGCGACCCTATCCAAAAGGAACTCGAAGGTCCCACCAAGGATAGACCCGCATATTGGAACGCTTTTGCAAGGTGGATATCATTACATCAACATTACATAATAGATGGGGATACACACATAAGGCATACAATGCCACATGAATACAACATCATAATACTGTTGGGGAACGTAGTAATTTCAAAAAAATTCCTACGCACACGCAAGATCATGGTGATGCATAGCAACGAGAGGGGAGAGTGTTGTCTACGCACCCTCGTAGACCCGGCGAAGCGATCACAACGTAGAGGAAGTAGTCGACGTTCTCCTCGCGATCCGACCGATCCGGCGCCATTACTCCGGCGCCCCGAAGTTCTTGTCACACGTACAGCTCGATGACGCCCTCTCGTACTCGATCCAGCCGAGTGTCGAGGGAGAGTTCCGTCGACGACGGGCGTGGTGACGATCTTGATGTTCTATCGCGCAGGCTTCGCCTAAGCTTCATGACGATATGACCGAGGTGGAATATGGTGGAGGGGCACCGACACGGCTAAGGAACGATCCGTAGATCAAACTTGTGTGTCTATGGGGTGCCCCTGCCCCGTATATAAAGGAGCAAGGGAGGAGGAGGCCGCCTAGGTTTGGGCGCGCCAGGGGAGTCCTACTCCCACCGGGAGTAGGATTCCCTTTCCTAGTCCAACTAGGAATCCTTCCATGTAGGGGGAGTAGGAGAGAAGGAAAGGGAAGAGAGAAGGAGAAGGAAGGAAGGGGGTGCCCCCCTTTCCTAGTCCAATTCGGACTAGAGCAAGGGGAGGGGCGCGGCCACCTTTTGGCCCTTTCTCCTTTTTTCCCGTATGGCCCAATGAGGCCCAATACGAATTCCGTAACTCTCCCAGTACTCAAAAATACCCGGATCACTCGAACCTTCCGAACTCCGAATATAGTCGTCCAATATATCGATCTTTACGTCTCGACCATTTCGAGACTCCTCGTCATGTCCCCGATCTCATTCGGGACTCGAACTCCTTCAGTACATCAAAACTCATAAACTCATAATAAAAGCGTCATTGAAACCTTAAGCGTGCGGACCCTACGGTTCGAGAACAATGTAGACATGACCTAGAACTATTCTCGGTCAATAACCAATAGCGGGACCTGATGCCCATATTGGCTCCTACATATTCTACTGAAGATCTTTATCGGTCAGACCGCATAACAACATACGTTGTTCCTTTGTCATCGGTATGTTACTTACCCGAGATTCGATCGTCGGTATCCAATACCTAGTTCAATCTCGCTATCGCAAGTCTCTTTACTCGTTCCGTAATACATC
The DNA here is from genome assembly GCA_021437245.1 of Aegilops speltoides. Taxonomy (NCBI): domain Eukaryota; kingdom Viridiplantae; phylum Streptophyta; class Magnoliopsida; order Poales; family Poaceae; genus Aegilops; species Aegilops speltoides. Next base: position 101,880,223 of record CM038141.1, on the reverse strand, counting down.
ATCTTGCAACTAACTCATTAGTTGTAATGCTTGCAAGGCTTAAGTGATGTGCATTACCGAGAGGGCCCAGAGATACCTCTCCGACAATCGGAGTGACAAATCCTAATCTCAAATACGCCAACCCAACATCTGCCTTTGGAGACACCTGTAGTACTCCTTTATAATCACCCGATTCGCTGTGACGTTTGGTAGTACCAAAGTGTTCCTCCGCAAACGGAGTTGCATAATCTCATAGTCATAGGAACATGTATAAGTCATGAAGGAAGCAATAGCAACATACTAAACGATCGTGTGCTAAGCTAACGGAATGGGTCATGTCAATCAGATCATTCAACTAATGATGTGACCTTGTTAATCAAATAACAACTCCTTGTCCATGGTTAGGAAACATAACCATCTTTGATTAACAAGCTAGTCAAGTAGAGGCATACTAGTGACACTGCTTTGTCTATATATTCACACATGTATTATGTTTCGGTTAATACAATTCTAGCATGAATAATAAACATTTATCATGATATGAGGAAATAAATAATAACTTTATTATTGCCTCTAGGGCATATTTCCTTCAGTCTCCCACTTGCACTAGAGTCAATAATCTAGATCACATCACCATGTGATTAACATCGATAGTTCACATCATCATGTGATTAACACCCATAGTTCACATCGCCATGTGACCAACACCCAAAGGGTTTACTAGATTCAGTAATCTATTTCACATCGCTATGTGATTAACACCCAAGAGTATTAAGGTGTGATCATGTTTTGCTTGTGAGAGAGTCTTAGTCAACGGGTCTTTCACATTCAGATCCGTTATGTATTTTGCAATTTTTCTATGTCTACAATGCTCTACACGAAGCTACTCTAGCTAATTGCTCCCATTTTCAATATGTATCTAGATCGAGACTTAGAGTCATCCGATCGGTGTCAAAACTTGCATCGACGTAACCCTTTACGACCTAACCTTTTGTCACTTCCATAATCGAGAAACATATCCTTATTCCACTAAGGATAATTTTGACCATTGTCTAGTGATCTACTCCTAGATCACTATTGTACTCCTTGCCAAACTCGTGTAGGGTATACAATAGATCTGGTACACAAGATGGCATACTTTATAGAACCTATGGCCAAGGCATAGGGAATGACTTTCATTCTCTTTCCATCTTCTGCCGTGGTCGGGTTTTGAGTCTTACTCAATTTCACACCTTGTAACACAGGCAAGAACTCTTTCTTTGATCTGCTCCATTTTGAACTACTTCAAAATCTTGTCAAGGTATGTACTCATTGAAAAACTTATCAAACGCCTTGATCTATCTCTATAGATCTTGATGCTCAATATGTAAGTAGCTTTACCGAGGTCTTTCTTTGAAGAACTCCTTTCAAACACTTCTTTATGCTTTGCGAATAATTCTACATTATTTCCGATCTACAATATGTCATTCACATATACTTATCGAAATGATGTAGTGCTCCCACTCACTTTTTAGTAAATACAGCTTCACCGTAAGTCTCAGATAAAACTATATGCTTTGATCAACTCATCAAAGCGTATATTCCAACTCCGAGATGTTTGCACCAGTCCATAGATGGATCGCTGGAGCTTGCACACTTTGTTAGCTCCTTTGGATCGATAAAACCTTCTCGTTGCATCATATTCAACTCTTCCTCCTAAAACCCATTCAGAATGCAGTTTTACATCCATTTGCCAAATTTCATAAATTGTGGCAATTGCTAACATGATTCGGACAGACTTAAGCATCGCTACAGCTTGAGAAAATCTCATTGTAGTCAACACCTTGAACTTGTCAAAACCTTTTGCGACAAGTCGAGCTTTGTAGATAGTAACACTACTATCGCGTCCGCCTTCCTCTTGAAGATCCATTTATTTTCTATGGCTTGCCGATCATCGGGCAACGCCACCAAAGTCCACACTTTGTTCTCATACATGGATCTCATCTCAGATTTCATGGCCTCAAGCCATTTCGCGAATCTGGGCTCATCATCGCTTCCTCATAGTTCGTAGGTTCATCATGATCTAGTTACATGACTTCCGAACAGGATTACCATACCACTCAGTGCGGATCTCACTCTGGTTTACCTACGAGATTTGGTAGTAACTTGATCTGAAGTTACATGATCATCATCATTAGCTTCCTCACTAATTGGTGCGAGAGTCACGAGAACAGATTTACGTGATGAACTACTTTCTAATAAGGAGAAGGTACAATTACCTCATCAAGTTCTACTTTCCTCCCACTCACTTCTTTCGAGAGAAACTCCTTCTCTAGAAAGGATCCATTTATTAGCAACGAATGTTTTGCCTTCGGATCTGTGATAGAAGGTGTACCCAACAATTTCCTTTGGGTATTCTATGAAGACGCATTCTCCGATTTGGGTTTGAGCTTATCAGATGAAACTTTTTCGCATAAGCATCGCAGCCCCAAACTTTAAGAAACAACAACTTTGGTTTCTTGCTAAACCACAGTTCATATAGTGTCGTCTCAACGGATTTAGATGGTGCCCTATTTAACGTGAATGCAGTTGTCTCTAATGCATGATCCCAAAACGACATTGGTAAATCGGTAAGAAACATCATAGATTGTACTATATCCAATAAAGTATGGTTATGACGTTCGGACACACCATTATGATCTGGTGTTCCAGGTGGCATGAATTTGTGAAACTATTCCACATTGTTTTAATTGAAGACCAAACTCAGAATCTCAAATATTTGTCCCTCGCGATCAAATCGTAGAAACCTTATTTTCTTGTCACGATGATTTTTCCACTTCACTCTGAAATTCTTTGAATCCTTTCAACTATTTCAGACTTATGTTTCATCAAGTAGATATACCCATATCTGCTCAAATCATCTGTGAAGGTCAGAAAATAATGATACTCATCGGGAGCCTTAATATTCATCGGACCACATACATCAGTATGTATGATTTCCAACAAATCTGTTGCTCGCTCCAATGTTCCGGAGAACGGCGTTTTAGTCATCTTGCCCAAGAGGCATGATTCGCAAGCATCAAGTGATTCATAATCAAGTGATTCCAAAATCCCATCAGCATGGAGTTTCTTCATGCGCTTTACACCAATATGACCTAAACGGCAGTGCCACAAATAAGTTGCACTATCATTATTAACTTTGCATTTTTTTTGGTTTCAATATTATGAATATGTGTATCATTATGATCGAGATCCAATGAACCATTTTCATTGGGTGTGTAACCATATAAGGTTCTATTCATGTAAACAGAATAATAGTTTATTCTTTTACTTAAATGAATAACCGTATTGCAAAAAACACGATCAGATCATATTCATGCTCAACGCAAACACCAAATAACATTTATTTAGGTTCAACACTAATCCCGAAAGTATAGGGAGTGTGCGATGATGATCATATCAATCTTGAAACTCCTTTCAACACACATCGTCACTTCACCCTTAACTAGTTTCGCTTATTCGCAACTCCGCTTTGAAGTTACTACTCTTAGCAACCGAACCAGTACCAAATACCGAGGGGTTGCTATAAACACTAGTAAAGTACACATCAATAACATGTATATCAAATATACCTTTGTTTATTTTGCCATCCTTCTTATCCGCCAAATACTTGGGGTAGTTCTCGCTTCGAAGACCAGTCCCTTTGCGGTAGAAGCACTTAGTCTCGTGCTTAGGTCCGACTTGGGCTTCTTCACTTGAGCAGCAACTTGCTTGCCATTCTTCTTGAAGTTCCTTTTATCCCTTTGCCCTTTTCTTGAAACTAGTGGTCTTGTTAATCATCAACACTTGATGCTCTTTCTTGATTTCTACCTTCACGATTTCAACATCACGAAGAGCTCGGAATCATTTTCGTCATCCCTTGCATACTATAGTTCATCACGAAGTTCTACTAACTTGGTGATGGTGACTAGAGAATTCATCAATCGATATCTTATCTCGGAAGATTAACTCCCACTTGATTCAAGCGATTGAAGTACCTGCACAATCTGAGCACATGCTCACTAGTTGAGCGATTCTCCTCCATCTTTTAGCTATAGAACTTGTTGAAGATTTCATATCTCTCAACTCGGTATTTGCTTGAAATATTAACTTCAATTCTGGAACATCTCATATGGTCCATGATGTTCAAAACATCTTTGAAGTCCCGATTCTAAGTTGTTAAGCATGGTGCACTTAAACTATCAAGTAGTCATCATATTGAGCTAGCCAAACGCTCATAACGCTTTGCATCCGCTTCTGCAATAGGTCTGTCACCTAGCGGTGCATTAAGGACATAATTCTTCTGTGCAGCAATGAGGATAAACCTCCGATCACGGATCGAATCCGCATCATTGCTACTAACATTTTTCAACACAATTTTCTCTAGGAACATATCAAAAACAAACATATGAAAGCAACAACGCAAGCTATTGATCTTACAACATAATTTGCAAAATACTACCAGGACTAAGTTCATGATAAATTTAAGTTCAATTAATCATATTACTTAAGAACTCCCACTTAGATAGACATCTCTCTAGTCATCTAAGTGATCACGTGACCCAAATCAACTAAACCATAACCGATCATCACGTGAGATGGAGTAGTTTTCAATGGTGAACATCTTATGTCGATCATATCTACTATATGATTCACGCCGACCTTTCGGTCTCCGTGTTCCGAGGCCATATCTGCATATGCTAGGCCCGCCAAGTTTAACTCGAGTATTCGCGTGTGCAAAACTGGCTTGCACCCGTTGTAGATGGACGAGAGCTTATCACACCCGATCATCACGTGGTGTCCGGGCACGATTTAACTTTGGCAACGGTGCATACTCGGGAGAACACTTCTTGATAATTTAGTGAGAGATCATCTTATAATGCTACCGTCAATCAAAGCAAGATAAGATGCATAAAAGATAAACATCACATGCAAATCAATATAAGTGATATGATATGGTCATCATCATCATGTGCTTCGTGATCTCCATCTCTGCAGCACCATCATGATCACCATCGCCACCGGCGCGACACCTTGATCTCCATCGTAGCATCGTTGTCGCCTCGCCAATCTTATGCTTCTACGACTATCGCTACCGCTTAGTGATAAAGTAAAGCATTATAGGCGATTGCATTTCATACAATAAAGCGACAACCATATGGCTCCTGCCATTGCCGATAACTTCGTTACAAAACATGATCATCTCATACAATAAAATATAGCATCACGCCTTGACCATATCACATCACAACATGCCCTGCAAAAACAAGTTAGACGTCCTCTACTTTGTTGTTGCAAATTTTACGTGGCTGCTACGGGCTTAAGCAAGAACCAATCTCACCCACGCATCAAAACCACAACGATATTTCACAAATAGACTCCGTTTAACCTTCTCAAGGACCGGCGAGCCACACTTGGTTCAACTAAAGTGAGAGAGACAGACACCCGCCAATCACCTTTAAGCAACGAGTGCTCGAGCGGTGAAACCAGTCTCGCGTAAGCGTCTGGCGTAATGTCGGTCCGGGCCGCTTCATCTCACAACACCGCTGAACCAAAGTATGACATGCCGGTAGGTAGTATGACTTGTATCGCCCACAACTCACTTGTGTTCTACTCGTGCAAAACATCAAACCATAAAACCTGGCTCGGATGCCACTGTTGGGGAACGAGTAATTTCAAAAATTTCCTACGCACACGCAAGATCATGGTGATGCATAGCAACGAGAGGGGAGAGTGTTGTCTACGCACCCTCGAGACCCGGCGAAGCGATCACAACGTAGAGGAAGTAGTCGACGTTCTCCTCGCGATCCGACCGATCCCGCGCCAAGCATTCGGGCGCCCCGAGTTCTTGACACACGACAGCTCGATGACGCCCCTCGACTCCGATCCAGCCGAGTGTCGAGGGAGAGTTCCACAAGACGACGGCGTGGGACGATCTTGATGTTCTATCGGCGAGGGCTTCGCTTAAGCTTCACGATATGACCGAGGTGGAATATGGTGGAGGGGGCACCGACACGGCTAAGGAACGATCCGTAGATCAAACTTGTGTGTCTATGGGTGCCCCTGCCTCGTATATAAAGGAGCAAGGGAGGAGGAGGCGGCCTAGGTTTGGCGCGCCAAAGGGGAGTCCTACTCCCACCGGAGTAGGATTCCCTTTCCTAGTCCAACTAGGAATCCTTCCATGTAGGGGAGTAGGAGAGAAGGAAAGGGAAGAGAGAAGGAGAAGGAAGGAGGGGCCCCTTCCCTAGTCCAATTCGGACTAGAGAAGGGGAGGGCGCGCCACCTTTTGGCCCTTTCTCTCCTTTTTTCCCGTATGGCCCAATGAGGCCCAATACGAATTCCTGTAACTCTCCCAGACTCAAAAATACCGGATCACTGAACCTTTCCGAACTCCGAATATAGTCGTCCAATATATCGATCTTTACGTCTCGACCATTTCGAGACTCCTCGTCATGTCCCCGATCTCATCCGGGACTCGAACTCCTTCGGTACATCAAAACTCATAAACTCATAATAAACCGCTATTGAAACCTTAAGCGTGCGGACCCTACGGTTCGAGAACAATGTAGACATGACCTAGAACTATTCTCGGTCAATAATCAATAGCGGACCTGGATGCCCATATTGGCTCCTACATATTCTACGAAGATCTTTATCGGTCGACCGCATAACAACATACGTTGTTCCCTTTGTCATCGGTATGTTACTTACCCGAGATTCGATCGTCGGTATCCAATACCTAGTTCAATCTCGCACGGCAAGTCTCTTTACTCGTTCCGTAATACATCATCTTGCAACTAACTCATTAGTTGTAATGCTTGCAAGGCTTAAGTGATGTGCATTACCGAGAGGGCCCAGAGATACCTCTCCGACAATCGGAGTGACAAATCCTAATCTCGAAATATGCCAACCCAACATCTGCCTTTGGAGACACCTGTAGTACTCCTTTATAATCACCCAGATTCGCTTGTGACGCTTTGGTAGTACCCAAAGTGTTCCTCCGCAAACGGAGTTGCATAATCTCATAGTCATAGGAACATGTATAAGTCATGAAGGAAGCAATAGCAACATACTAAACGATCGTGTGCTAAGCTAACGGAATGGGTCATGTCAATCAGATCATTCAACTAATGATGTGACCTTGTTAATCAAATAACAACTCCTTGTCCATGGTTAGGAAACATAACCATCTTTGATTAACAAGCTAGTCAAGTAGAGGCATACTAGTGACACTCTGTTTGTCTATATATTCACACATGTATTATGTTTCTGGTTAATACAATTCTGGCATGAATAATAAACATTTATCATGATATGAGGAAATAAATAATAACTTTATTATTGCCTCTAGGGCATATTTCCTTCAAATACATCAGAGCACCATCCGACTACGGATGAAACACAAACAGGAACTCAAACGACATCCACCCTGCTAGCCCAGGCTGCCGACCTGGAACCTATCCCCTGATCGAAAAAGTAGAAGAAGAACTCAACGCAAGCAAGCATCGCTCTCGCGTCATGATCATCGCATCACCTGTACCTGCAACTGTTGTTGTAGTAATCTGTGAGCCACAAGGACACAGCAATCCCATTACCATGGGTATCAAGACTAGCAAAGCTTAATGGGCAAGGAAGGGGTAAAGTGGTGAGGTTGCAGCAGCGACTAAGCAAGTATAGTGGCTAACCAACGCAAATAAGAGCGAGAAGAGAAGCAAAGGAACGGTTGTCAACTAGCAATGATCAAGAAGTGATCCTGAACACCTACTTACGTCAAACATAACACAGAAACCGTGTTCACTTCCCGGACTCCGCTGAGAAGAGACCATCACGGCTACACACATGGTTGATGCGTTTTAATTCGGATCTAGTGTCAAGTTATCTACAACCGGACGTTAACAAATTCCCATCTGCCACATAACCGCGGGCACGGCTCTCGAAAGTTTATACCCTGCAGGGGTGTCCCAACTTAGCCCATGACAAGCTCTCGCGATCAACGAAGGAATAGACCTTCTCCCAGGAAGACCCGATCAGTCTCGGAATCCCGGTTTACAAGACATTTCGATAATGGTAAAACAAGACCAGCAAAGCCGCCCGATGCGCCGACATCCCGATAGGAGCTGCGCATATCTCGTTCTCAGGGCAACACCGGATAAGTCAAGCTACGAGTAAAACCATCCCTCGAGTTGCCACGAGGTGGCCCCGCAGGCTGCTCGGTTCGGACCAACACTTAGACAAGCACTGGCCCGGGGGGCTATAATAAAGATGACCCTTGGGTTAATTACTCCCGAGGGAAAGGTAGGTGGTGGTGAGGCAAATGGTAAAAGCAAGGTTGGGCCTTGCTGGACAAGTTTTATTCAAAGCGAACTGTCAGGGGGGGTCCCATAAATCACCCGACCGCGTAAGGAACGCAAAATCCGGGAACATAACACCGGTATGACGGAAACTAGGGCGGCAAGAGTGGAACAAAACACCAGGCATAAGGCCGAGCCTTCCACCCTTTACCAAATATATAGATGCATTAATAATATAAGAGATATTGTGATATCCCAACATAACCCTGTCCACCATGGAGCAATCTTCAACTTCACCTGCAGCTAGCAACGCTATAAGAGGGGCTGAGCAAAGCGGAAACATAGCCAAACAACGGTTTGCTAGGAAGGGTGTCAAAGGTTAGAGGTTCATGGCAATTTGGGAGGCTTGAAGAGCAAAAGATAGGTAACGCAGCATAGCGATAGAACGAAGCAGCTAGCATAGCAATGATAGTAGTGAGATCTAGGGTAGCGGTCATCTTGCCTGAAATGCCGCTAGGAAGAAGAACGGGTCCATGAAGAAGATGAAGCCACGAAGACGAACCACACGTAGACGAACGCATCCTCACGATCGCAACGAAACGGGAACTATCGAGAAGCACACAACATAGTAAACACGCCGAACATAGACAAGACATGATGCCCAACAAGCATGATGCATGACAAAGCTACATGAAGCTACTCATGGAAAGAGATGATGCAAACAAGAAAACACATCAAGGCAAGTTTAAATGAGGCCGGAAACAACATATAACAATTCCGGTAAGTCCTCATATGCAAATTTCGAAATTGGTCCAGAACTGAATAAACCTTATGTTCAAGTTGTTAAACAGCAAGTTAAAGAGCACCAAGAGGATCTACGCGAAATTCTAGTCAAGTTACATATAAAGTTCATTAGATTTGGAGCTACGGCCTAGAAGATATGAGCAAAACAAGATAAACATGGCATTGATGCAAAATGCATACAAACATCAAGCAAACACCTCAAAACAAGTATGCAACATGATAATATGAAACTACATGCAAAATCAAGCAATTTTCATATAGAGCACACTCAAAACGGAGCAACGGTTCAACACACACACTCTATACAAGTCATAGCAACAATCCGTCTAAAACAACAACTAGGCATCTTGCAAGCATCAAAACAATATGCTACAGCACCCCAACATAATAACAAAAGGCATGGGCATTGAGTACAGGTAAAGCACAACAAAACATGAACACTGAGCTATCTCCAGAAACAACTAGAACATGCTCAAAAAGACATGGAAAGATTGCAAATAATAACAGTTTCAGACTTGGCAGAAATAACATCAGGTTGCAATGTTTAGAGCTATAAAACAACATGTTACAGGAACTTATCATGGCAAACAAAGGCATGGCATGAATCTTCTAAATGCATAGAACAACAGTCCCTTACTGACCATGAGCCAAAAGGGCACAGAAAATATGATGGCACCCATGTAAACATGGCAAGTTATATAACAGATTCAAACATGGCAGGAACAACAATAAGTAGGCATGTTGGTGAGCTTGAACCACTCACCACAGAGCATTACATGGCATGGCAAGGCAACCAACAGTAAGAAGACATGTTTGTGAAGCTATACGTGGCAAGAACAAGTTCATAGGGTGCATGGATCACTAGAAAAGCATATGGCCAAAACTGAACTTCATGTTAACAGGTTGACATCAACATCATTTAGCAACTTTGGAGCAAGATAACAACATGTTCCAGCAGGCTATAATTGCAACCAGGGGCATGAATAGATAGAGCAAGACATGTAGATCAAAACATGTTTATAGAACATCTCCAGATTATGCATAGAATGATTAGTAGAAGCATGTTAACATAGCAACAAAATATAACAGAATATGTCTAGCAAAACAGCAACAGCGAGTACACTACTTAACAAGCTCGATGCACTCATCACACAACTCACAAAAATACATGGATAGCACCTCTGAAAAGATGGCATGGCATAGATTAAAACACATGTAGAGCTCATGTTCCTAGGATGCACATATCAATCATGGCAAAAATGATAAATGTGCAAGTTATAACAGCCAATGATTAACATCAACATGCACTCTTCCAACAAAGATTTCGCATCAAGATGAGCTCAAATGAAAATGATGCAATGGAATGAAATGAAGTACTCGTTGAGGCGAACAATTTGACATATTACACACGCAAAACGGAGCTACATGCACAGAGATACAATAGGTCAAACATGGCATGATAATAACAAAAATACTCCGGGACTTGGTCGTTTTGAGAGGGGGGGAAGTCAACCTATGGCAGCACCAATTCCGAGGCAGCGCCGGATCTGGCCGGAGCTTCGCGAGAGGATGAAGGAGGCGGCCAGGGAGGTCGAAGGAGGCGGCCCCGGCCCGGATCTCGCCGGATCCGGCCGGCGGCGGTTGGGACGGCGGCGGGCGAGGAGGCGCACGCACGGCGCGGGCGGCGGCGGCGCTTCAGCCGGCCGGGCGGAGGAGGCGGCAGGCGCGGAGGAGCTGGCGGACGGGGCCGCGGAGGGCGGCGGAGGCGAGGGCCGACGCCGGCGGCGCTGGCGGCGATGATGCTTCGCCGGCGGCGAGGGCGGCGCGCGGTGCACGGCGAGGCGGCGGCGGCGCGCCGCGCTGGAACCGGGCGGCGCGCGGGAGGCGGCGGCGGCGGCGGCGGCGCTGGTCGCTGGCCGGGTTTGGGCCATGGGCCACGGCGGCGGACAGGCGGCGGGGACACGTGGCAAGAGGGGATTGGGCGCGCATCGGCGGGCGGACATGTCCGTCGGCGGATGAATTCGTCCGGCGGCGGAGAGGGACTAGGTTAGGGTTTGGACTGCGGGAATTTCAGGGGAGGGGACATATATATAGGTAGAGGGAGCTAGGAGAGTCCAAATGAGGTGCGGTTTTCGCCCACACGATCGTGATCGAACGACCGAGAGCATGGAGGGGGTTTGGATGGGTTTTGGGCCACTTTGGAAGGGGTGTTGGGCTGCAACAAAAGAGGGCTTTTACGGTTACCCGGTTAACCGTTGGAGTATCAAACGACCTCCGAATGGCACGAAACTTGACAGGCGGTCTACCGGTGCTATACCAAGGCCGCTTGGCAAAACTCGGTCCATTCCGAGAACGTTTAACACCTGCTCACGAAGAGAGGCGAGAAGGGGACGCCGGATGACATAGGAGTGCCGGATTGCAAAACGGACAACGGGGAAAATGCTCGGATGCATGAGATGGACATGTACGCAAAATGAGATGCACATGATGACATGATATGGAATGCAGATGATGACATGGCAAAGTGCAACACGCAAGCACATGACATGGCAACAACGACGAATAACTGGCAGACACCTGGCGCATCGGATCCGGGGCGTTACAACCTGGTCCAGATTCCCGATGTGAGGGAAAAGAGTCTCTCTGAAGATGTGGTGAAGGATATCCAGATAGGCAGGCAGCTCATAGGTTTCCTTCTTTGTCTCATGGTTGATCCTCAGAGTGCAGTAGGGCCAGAGAACTTGCTTGTGAGTGGCATTGGGGCGGCCGTGAGGGCGAAAGCCGATAGGAGACTCAAGACCTAGATCTTGCACCCCAATTAACTGCATGAACGCTTTCCAATTGACTGAAAGCAACTTGCCATTGGTCATCCAGGTCAGTGTCCTGTCCTCATCAGTTCCAAGGTGAACCGTGGCATAGAATTGGGCCACCATATCAGCATCAAAGTCCTTGTTGAATTTCATGATCCCAAGAATGTTCATTGAGTGCACATCCAAGAGCTTCACCAAAGTAGTCGTGGTCTTGCTCCATATGGTCGGTCGATGGAGTGCACGTTCACATAGAGATTCTTCTTGGCTTTGAGAACATCGAAGAAGATGGCAAACTGGAACCTGTTCCAGAATGGACGGTTGACCAAAGTGGGATCTTGGTCACCCTCATACGGGTTGCGGCGGCGCCTTGCCCAGAACTCCTTTGGCTGCATTTCTGGCACGGTTTTGCTGGGCTTTGGCTTGACCCCAGACTTCTTCTGGAGTTGAGGTGGAGGTGGAGGTGGAGCACTTGAAGAACCTCCGGCAGGCTCGGTGGTGCGGTAGCGCTTGGACGTGGCACGCCCAGGTTGACACGACGAGCTCGATGCTCGTGGACCTCATCACCGAACCACACACAAGAACACGCAAACAACCGTAAAGAACGAGCATAAGCCACAAAACACGAGCAAAAGGGTCACCGAAGGTAGAAGTATAGGGAAGTTGGTAGGAGTGGTAGTATCAAGAACTCCGCTAGCGGTAGTATCACCAGAGCGGTAGTACCGCTCCACAGGGAGCGGTAGTACCGCTCCAAGCGGTAGTACCGCCCTGGGAAGGCGGTAGTACCGCTCAAGACGGGGAAACAGCCATTTCCTACTACCGTGGTTAGATCCGGCACTACCGTCCTATCAAATTCAAAAATACTCCAACCAAACATCAATCCAAACTGCCTAGAAGCATTCTCCATCCTACTCAAGCCTAGATTTGGCCAAAAATCTAGAGATACAACTCGCATCGCTTCTAAGATGCTAGATTGGAAATCTAGACAAGAAGAACGAGGGAACAGGGGCAATACCGGCATCCATGGCAAGAGGACAAGGTGGGGATCGTCTCCACCGAAGGAAATGGAGAGGGACGCCCCGGAGAGGGAGATCCGCCGGAGCCCTCTCGCGGCGCCGGTTGCTGGAGAGAGAGGAACAGACAGGGGGCATGCGAATGGGTATGGGGGAGAAGAAACTCCCCTTGCCCCCGATATAACCCCTGCCCGCGCCTCACAGCGGTAGTACCGCGCTGGAGGGCGGTATTACCGCTTGGAGTGGTAGTACCGCTCGCCAGCAGCGGTAGTACCGCTTGGAGTGGTAGTACCGCTTGCCAGCAGCGGTAGTACCGCCAGCAACCAAAAATTTGCCTCTAGACTAAAACTCAAGCAAGGCAAAAAGGAACGGAGAGCAAAGACAAGAAAAAGGACCAACACGGCAACACACACACAAACCAAGATCTGGAACCCACTCCTTCAAGACAACCACACGAAATAAGAGCGAGCTCTGGCCTCTCTCAAGAGAGGGCGGTGGCCGGAGCCACCTATGTTTGAGTCAATTGGTATGGCACCGCGAAGAATTATCCTTGGGCCCATGACCAAAACTCGTCTTTGAAGCACAAGTACCATAAAAAATGGCTAATGTGAAAGAGTTGATCGTTTTATGCATAATGGGGGGAGGGAGAGTTCATTGAGAGAACAGCACTCCCCCTATGTCCATGCCTACACCTAAACTAGGCAACAAGTTGAGTGTGGTGGGGGGTGCATGGGTTCAAGTCACATTGCTCAAATAAATGATATTTAGCTCATGCCTTAACTCGCGAAATCTTGCTTCATCCAAGGGCTTCGTGAAAATATCTGCAAGGTTATCATGAGTGTTGACATACTTGAGCTCGATCTCCCCTCGCCTAATGTGATCCCGGATGAAGTGATACCGAATCTCAATGTGCTTCGCCTTGAAGTGTTGCACGGGTTGAGAGAAATCTTGATGGCACTTTCATTATCACACCAAAGAGGCACTTTGTCACAAATTACACCGCATCTTTTAAAGTTTGCCTCATCCATAGGAGTTGAGCACAACAACTACCGCCGCCACATACTCCGCTTGTGGACGAGAGAGACACACAACTTTGCTTCTTGGAAGACCAACTTACCAAAGAGCAACCAAGAAATTCGCACCTCCGAAGTGGACTTCCTATCCACTTTGTCTCCCGCCTAATCGGAATCTGTGAAACCTTCAAGCTTGAAGTTTGCTCCTCTTGGGTACCATAAGCCAAAGTTTGGGGTATGAGCCAAATATCGAAAGATTCGCTTGACCGCCACAAAAGTGACTTTCCTTTGGTGCGGCTTGAAAACGTGCACACATCCCCACACTCAACATGATATCCGGTCTAGATGCACAAAGGTAAAGCAAGGAGCCAATCATGGAGCGATATACCTTTTGATCCACCGCTTTACCATTGGGATCAATGTCAAGTTGGCACTTGGTAGGCATTGGAGTAGTAGCCGGCTTGACATCACTTAGATTGAATCTCTTAAGCATGTCTTGAGTGTATTTGGCTTGGTTGATGAAGGTTCCTTCTCTTCTTTGTTTGATGTCAAAACCGAGGAAGAACTTCAACTCTCACATCGAAGACATCTTAAACTTGGAGGTCATGAGAGCGGCAAATTCCTCATTGAAAGCTTTGTTAGGAGAACCAAAGATAATATCATCAACATATAGTTGGCATACAAACAACTCCCCTTTGACCTTCTTAGTAAAAAGAGTGGGGTCGATTAGCCCCACCTCAAATCCACGATCTTGTAACAACTCGGTAAGGTGGTCATACCACGCACGTGGGGCTTGTTTAAGGCCATAGAGTGCCTTATCGAGTTGATACACATAATCCGGAAAGTAGGGATCCTCGAACCCGGGGGGTTGCTTGACATAGACCAACTCATTAATAGGACCATTAAGAAAAGCACTTTTCACATCCATTTGTTGTAACTTAAAGTTGTGATGGGAAGCATAGGCAATCAACAAACGTATGGATTCAAGACGAGCAACGGGAGCAAAGGTTTCACCGTAGTCGATACCCTCGACTTGGGAGTAGCCTTGTGCTACCAGTCTTGCCTTGTTGCGAACGATGTTCCCATGAGCATCTTGCTTGTTCTTGAAGATCCACTTGGTTCCAATGACATTGTGGTCCCCGATGGCCTTGGCACCAATCTCCATACTTTGTTGTACTCGGTTGTTGAGTTCTTCATGCATGGCATTGAGCCAATCCGAGTCTTCGAGCGCCTCATAGACCTTTTGGGGTTCAACACAAGAGACAAACGCGTGATGTTCACAATAGTTTGCTAATTGTCTACGAGTTCTTACCCCCTTTCTTAGGCTTCCAACCACATTTTCCATGAGATGGCCTTGGGTGGTGAGCTCGGAAGCAATCTTCGTGGCACGACGCTCTAATTCCTCCTCGGATGAGGAAGGAGGAGGGTTGACTTGATCATCTTGAGCGTCGTCTTGAGCTTGTTCTTGATCTTGAGTTTGCTCGAGGGGGAGAACTTGACCTTGGGCATCATTTAGAGGGTCACCACCATCTTGAGGTTGATCTTGCCCTTGGTCTTGTTCACGAGGTTGAGGGCCTTCACTTTGTTTTTCGGAAGCGTGTGGGTCTTGATGAGGTGATGGCTCTACTTGAGTAGAGCATTGTCCTTCTCCTTCGGCCACAAGGGGTTCCTCAATGGGTAGGATTTGACCAATACCCATTCTTCTTATGGCTTGGGGAGGAATTTCATCACCTACATCACAAGTACCACTTTGCTCCACTTGGGAGTCAAGATTTTCGCCAAACTCCATGTTACACGCCTCCTCAATGAGTCCGTGGACTTGTTGAGGACACGGTAAGCATGAGAGTTTGTAGCATAACCAACAAATATGCCCTCATGAGCTCTAGCCTCAAATTTAGACAAACGAACACCTTTCTTGAGAATGAAACACTTACAACCGAACACCCAGAAGTACTTGAGGTTGGGCTTGTTGCCGGTGAGTATCTCATAAGGAGTCTTGTTCAAGCCTTTGCGGAGATAGAGCTGATTGGATGCATGACATGCGGTGTTGATGGCTTCGGCCCAAAAGTTGTATGGAGACTTGAACTCCGCCATCATGGTCCTAGCCGCATCCATCAACGTCCGGTTCTTCCTCTCTGCAACACTATTTTGTTGAGGAGTGTATGGAGCAGAATATTGGTGCTTGATCCCCTCATCACTAAGAAACTCATCCAAGGTGTAGTTCTTGAACTCGGTGCCGTTGTCACTTCTTATTGTCAAGATCTTTGCATTGTGTTGACGTTGAGCTTCATTTGCAAAGTCGATGATGGTTTGTTGAGTCCCACTCTTCCTCTTGAAGAAGTATACCCAAGTGTATCTTGAATAGTCATCCACAATCACCAGGCAATACTTTCTTCCTCCAAGACTATCAAAAGATGGAGGCCCAAAGAGATCCATGTGAAGGAGCTCCAAGGGTCTCTTCGAGTAGATGATGGTTGAAGGAGGGTGAGCCTTTTCATGAAGCTTTCCTTCGATACAAGCACTGCAAGCACGATCTTTGGCAAAACTAAAATTTGTTAGTCCACGGACATGGTCCCCTTGAGAAGACTTTGCAAAGATCTCATATTGACGTATAAACGGCGATGCCAAAGCCATCCCACATCAACTTTAGCCATTAGGCATGTCGCGGTCTTAGTGGGTCGCTCCGAAAAGTTAATCACATAAAGACCGTTCTCGACATGCCCAACAAAGGCTACTTTAAGAGTCTTGCTCCACAAGAGGGCCACGGTATCAATGTCAAAGAATGTAGCAAAACCCATGAGTGCAAGTTGACGAACGGAAAGCAAATTGTATGCAAGGGACTCAACAAGCATGACTTTCTCTATCGTTAGATCATGAGAAATGACAACCTTGCCGAGACCCAGTACCTTAGAATGTGATGCATCACCCCACTCGACATTGGTGGGCATAGATGAAATCTCTTGCACGTCCACCACCAAGTCCTTGCTCTCGGTCATATGATTTGTTGCTCCACTATCGAGCAACCATGATCCTCCACCGGAAGCAAACACCTACAAGAGATCAATGCTTGGTTTTAGGTACCCATTTAGTAATGGGTCCGTTGATGTTAGTAACAAGGGTCTTGGGAACCCAAATGGACCATTCAATGTACTCATAAGGAGAACCAACAAATTTAGCAAAGACATGTCCATCATTAGCACGGCACAACACATATGACGGGTTAAAGTCGCCGGCTTTGTTTGAGGAAATGCCTTTGCCCCTTTTGGCATCAACTCCCTTCACTTTTTCCTTCTTCTCCTTAGGAGCACCCTCTTCCTCTTTCACAAATGTTTGTTTGAGAGGAGGAGGATGTTTGGTCTTGTTGTTCTTCTTCTTCTTGCTCTTGGACTTGGGTGCAAACCCAATTCCTTCTTTGGCCACAACTTCCTTTTGATTGCTCAAAAGGTTGTTGATATTCTTCTCACCTTGAATGCAAGTCACAAGGCCTTTCTCAAGTTGATCCTTCAACTTGGCATTCTCCTCCACAAGATGCACATGCTCACAACACGGGTTAGTAGCACATGCATTATCAATTAATACCATATGAGGAAAGGTGGCCTTTTCCTTGATTAGCTTGACTTGGAGTTGAGCATGAGACTCTTTGAGGTTAGCATGAGTACCCTTCAAGACTTTTTGGGCCTTGTCAAGTATCTCAAACTCCTCTTTGAGTCTAGCATGATCAATCCCAAGTTTAGCCTTCTCGGAGGTTAGCACACGAGACACGACAAGAGCATGATCAAGATCTTTCTTTAACTTAGCATGGTCATCATTGTGTGACTCCTCAAGAGTCAAACGATGCACACGCTCTTCCTCAAGAGCATTAGAGAGATCCGATATTTCATTGGCATAGTCACGACTATGACCTTCCATCTTGGAGATGGTTTCTTCATGAGCCTCGATCATGTCATTGGCCTCACCAAGTTGTTCCAAGAGAGCAACAAAGTGCTTCGTGGACTTACCCTTGAGCTTGTTCATAAAAGACTCAAATTCATTCACTTCCTCATTAGACTCAACATGTTCATCAATGCAATCCTCCAAGGAGGGATTAGTAATGATGGTGGTTGTGATGTTGGGGGTTACCTTGTTTGTAGCTTTAGCCATGAGGCATTTGGCGGTGATGTTTTCGTTGGGTGAATCAAAGAGAGACACCCGGGAAGGAGTAGCAATGGCAACGGATGCCATGGCCATAGCTTCTTCATTGTCATCATCATCGTCATCCTCTTGGTATTCTTCTTGAACCACCAACCCACGAGTGGGAGTCTTCTTGGTGAAGTTGTTCTTGTTTTGGAAGGACTTGGCTTTGTCTTTTATGATGAACTTGCCACCATTGTCTTCCCGCTTCTCGTAAGGATAATCCGCAACGAAATGGCTCACATTGCCACAGTTGAAGCAAGTTCTAACTCGTTGCTTGCCCTTGACGCCACTTGAGTTGTTCTTGTTGAAGTTGGGTCTTGAACTCTTTTTGCTCCAAAATTGTCTTGAAGCAAGGGCCATGTGCTCATGGTAATCAAATTTGGTGTCTTCGGGGTTGCTTTCCTCATCTTCCACTTCTTCCTCTTCTTCCATAATAACCTTGGCCTTCAAAGCAAGGTTGGGCTTCTTTGCCCTTTGAGAACGGAGCACCGCATTGTCGGCGGTCTTGTCCAAGATGCTCATTGCAACGAACTCATCCAACACTTCACTTGAGGTCATGGAGTGGAAGTCCGGTCGTTGACGAATGACAGAGGACATGGCCTTGTTGTAAGGCATCATGGCCTTGAGAACTTTCGCTTGATCCAATTGTCATCCGTGTCCTTGCTTCCATGATCTCGGAGTGCGACCGCGAGTTTGGTCACTCTTCAAAAGAGCTCACGAGGTTCTTCATCTTCTTTCATTGCAAACTCATCGGCTTCATCTTGCACCACTTCATAGTTGGAACGTTGAATGCTAGCACTTCCACGATAGAGACCCTCAACACATTTCCATGCTTCTTTAGCCATGACATGCGGTCGAAGGAGAGGAAGATCTTCGGGAAGGATAGCATCTTGGATGATGAAGAGAGCACTCTCATTGAATTGATTGTCCACGGCTTCTCGAGGGGTGAAGTTGCTTGGGTCATGAGGATAAAAACCTTCTTCAATGATTCTCCAAAGGTTAGTGTTCACATGTTTTAAATGACGCTTAAAGCGATAGACCCAAGAATCAAAATCTTCATGTTTCTCATATTTAGGAGGAGGACCGGCATGATTCAAATGCGTGGATGGGATGGGCCCTCCATAAATTGGAGGTTCCACATGGGCAAAGATGCCGGTACCATTTCTACCACTAATAGAAGGACTCTTGTCAATGTTAGCTTCCCCCTTGTCGGAGGGAGCATCTGTCACCTTGTTGGTGGGATCACCCACTTTCATCGGCGAGGTAGATTGTTTAAGTCCTTCTAGGAATTCCTTAAACATGTCCTTGACCTCGGTCGTCATGGAGGTTTTCAATGTTTCCAAAGCCAAATTGAATTCCTCACGTGAGATCGAGTTACCCCCATCTCCCGTAGATGAGATAGGATTCACACCGGAGTGCTCTCTCACCTCATCTACGATATCAACCATACTCTTTGGACGGTAAAGTCCTTAAAAAGAGACAAGGCTCTGATACCAATTGAAAGGATCGATATGGTTGACTAGAGGGGGGGTGAATAGGCAACTAACAATTTTTAAGCTTTTCTTACCAAATTAAACTTTGCGACAAAATAGGTTGTCTAGATGTGCAACTAAGTGAGCAACCTATATGATGCAAAATCAACTAGCACACGAGCAAGCAAAGGATGTAAAACAAGTAGGCTTGCAAAAGTAAAGGCACGAAATAACCAAGAGTGGAGCCGGTGGAGACGAGGATGTGTTACCGAGTTCCTTCCTTTTAAGGGAAGTACGCTCCGTAGAGCGGTGTGGAGGCACAATGCTCCCCAAGAAGCCACTAGGGCCATCAGATTCTCCTCACGCCTCACACAATGCGAGATGCCGTGATTCCACTATTGGTGCCCATGAAGGCGGCGACCAACCTTTACAAGCAAGGTTGGGGCAATCTCCACAACAATCGGAGGCTCCCAACAACAACAACACCACGAAGCTTCACCACAATGGAGTATGGCTTCGAGGTGACCTCAACCATCTAGGGTGCTCAACACCCAAGAGTAACAAGATTCGCAAGGGATAAGTGGGGGGAATCAAATTTCTCTTGGTGGAAGTGTAGATCTGGGCCTTCTCAACCAATCCCGAGCAAATCAACAAGTTTGATTGGCTAGGGAGAGAGATCGGGCGAAAATGGAGCTTTGAGCAACAATGGAGCTTTGGGGGAAAGAGGTGGGTCAACTTGGAGGAAGAAGACACCTTTATATTGTTGGGGAACGTTGCAGAAAATTAAAAAAATTTCCTACGGTTTCACCAAGATCCATCTATGAGTTCATCTAAGCAACGAGTAACGAGAGAGAGTTTGCATCTACATACCACTTGTAGATCGCGTGCGGAAGCTTGCAAGGTGATGATGTAGTCGTACTCGACGTGATTCGAATCACCGATGACCAAGTGCTGAACGGACAGCACCTCCGCTGCTCAACACACGCGACGGACGGAGACGCTCCTCCTTCTTGATCCAGCAAGGGGAAGGAGAGGTTGAGGAAGATAGCTCCACCGCAAAGACGACGGCCGCAGGTGATGGTGGAGAGGCAAGATCTCAAGCAGGCTTCACGAGCGCCACGGAGGAGGAGAGGTGTTGGGAGGGAGGGCTGCGCCTGGAGATGGGTACAGCAGCCCCTCCCTCCCCCTTTATATAGGCCCCGGGGGCGCCGCCCCGGAGATCCAATCTCCAAGGGGGCGGCGGCCAAGGGGTGGAGTGCCCCTGCCAGTGGGCGCCCCACCCCTAGGGTTTCAACCCTAGGCGCAGGGTGGGGCCTAGGGGCGACCAGCCCACTATGGGCTGGTTCCTCCCACTTCAGCCCACGGGCCCTCCGGATGGGTGGCCCCACCTGGTGGACCCCGGACCTTCCGTGGTCCCAGACATTACCGGAGACCCAAACTTTCCCGATGGTCAAATACCACTTCCTATATATTATTCTTACCTCCGACCATTCCGAAACTCCTCGTGACGTCCGGATCTCATCCGGACTCAACAACATTCGTAGTCACATACTAGAGTTCCTACTAACCCTAGCGCCACCGAACCTTATGTGTAGACCCTACGGGTTCGGGAGACATGCACACATGACCGAGACGACTCTCGCAATAACCAACAGCGGGTCTGATACCCATGTTGGCTCCTACATGCTCCTCGATGATTTCATCGGTTGAACCACGATGTCGAGGATTCGATCAAACCCCGATGCAATTCCCTTTGTCAATCGGTACGTTATTTGCCCGAGACTCGATCGCCGGTATCCCAATACCTTGTTCAGTCTCACATCGCAAGTCACTTTACTCGCATCAGTAATGCATGATCCCGTGACCAACACCTTGATCACCTTGAGCTCATTATGATGATGCATTACCGAGTGGGCCCAGAGATACCTCTCCGCCATACAGAGCGACAAATCCCGCCTCGATCCGTGTCAACCCAATGATACTTTCAAGATACCGTAATGCACCTTTATAGTCACCCAGCTTACGCCAGACGCTTGATACACCCAAGGCACTCCTACGGTAACCGGAGTTACACGATCTCATGGTCGAAGGAAGAGATACTTGACATTGGCAAAGCTTCTAGCAAACGAACTATACGATCTTTTATGCTATGCTTAGGATTGTCTTGTCCATCACATCATTCTCCTAATGATGTGATCCCGTTATCAATGACATCCAATGTCCATAGTCAGAAACCATGACCATCTGCTGATCACAACGAGCTAGTCAATTAGAGGCTCACTAGGGACATATTGTGGTCTATGTGTTCACACGTATTACGATTTCCGGATAATACAGCTTATAGCATGAACAAAAGACAATTATCATGAACAATGAAATATAATAATACTTTTATTATTGCCTCTAGGCATATTTCCAACAGCCTCCCACTTGCACTAGAGTCACTAATCTAGTTACATTGTGATGAATCAAGACCCATAGAGTTCTCGTGTTGATCATGTTTTGCACGCGAGAGAGGTTTAGTCAACGGATCTGCGACATTCAGATCCGTGTGCACTTTGCAAATCTCTATGTCTCCATCTTGAACATTTTCACGGATGGAGTTGAAACGACGCTTGATGTGCTCGGTCTTCTTGTGAAACCTGGCTCCTTGGCAAGGGCAATAGCTCCAAAGTTGTCCACAGAAGAGTTTGATCGGCCCCGACGCATTGGGTATGACTCCTAGGTCGGTGATGAACTCCTTCACCCAAATTGCTTCATGCGCTGCCTCCGAGGCTGCCATGTACTCCGCTTCACACGAGATCCCGCCACGACGCTCGCTTGCAAATGCACTACCATCGCTCCACCATTCAACATATACACGATCCGGTTTGTGACTTAGAGTCATCTAGATCTGAGTCGGCTAGCGCCGACGTAACCCTTTACGACGAGCTCTTCGCTCCTCCATAAACGAGAAACATGTCCTTTGTCCTTTTCGTACTTCAGATATTCTTGACCGCTGTCCAAAGGATCCTTGCCGGATTACTTTGGTATCTTGCAACCAAACTTACGGCAAGGTTTACATCGGTCCGTACACAAAGATGGCATACATAATAGATCCTATGGTGAAGCATAGGGATGACACTCATCTCTTCTTTATCTTTTGCCGTGGTCGGGATCGAGCCGAGCTCAATCTCACACCTTGTAACATAGGCAAGAACCCTTCTTGGACTGATCCATTTTGAACCTCTTCAAAATCTTATCAAGGTATGTGCTTTGTGAAAGACCTATGAGGCGCCTCGATCTATCTCTATAGATTTTGATGCCTAATATATAAGCAGCTTCTCCAAGGTCCTTCATTGAAAAACACTTATTCAAGTAGGCCTTAATGTCGTCGAGAAGATCTCAGATCATTTCCCATCAAGAGTATGTCATCTACATATAATAGGAGAAATGCTACAGAGCTCCCACTCACTTTCTTGTAAACGCAGCTTCTCCATAAGTCTCAAGATAAACCCAAACGCTTTGATCATCTCATCAAAGCGAATGTTCCAACTCGAGATGCTTGCACCAGTCCATAAATGGATCGCTGGAGCTTGCATACTTTGTTAGCGCTTCGAGGATCGACAAAACCTTCCGCTGCATCATATACAGCTCTTCCTTAAGATGTCCGCTAAGGAATGCCGCTTTGACGCCCATCCGCCATATCTCATAATCATAGTATGCGCAATTGCTAACATGATTCAGACGGACTTCAGCTTCGCCACGGAGAGAATGTCTCGTCAGAGTCAATCCCTTGAACTTGTTGATAACCCTTAGCGACAAGTCGAGCTTTATAGATGGTAACATTTCCATCCGCGTCCGCCTTCTTCTTAAAAATCCATTTGTTTTCTATCGCCGCCGATCATCGGGCAAGTCTCACAAAGTCCATACTTTGTTTTCATACATGGATTGTATCTCGGATTTCATGGCTTCAAGCCATTTGTTGGAATCTGGGCCCGCCATCGCTTCTTCATAGTTCAAGGTTCACCGTTGTTCAACAACATGATTTCCGTGACAGGGTTGCCGCACCACTGCGTGCGGAACGTGTTCCTTTGGACCCACGGTTCAAGAGTAACTTGATCCAAGTACCTTGATCATCATCATTGTTTTACTCTTGCTTGGTGTGGGCATCACAGAACGGTTTCCTGACCGCACCACTTTCCTGCTCGAGAGGTAGTACTTCATCGAAGTTCTACTTTCCTCCCACTTACTTCTTTTCGAGAGAAACTCTTTTCCGTAAAGCATCCGTTCTTGGCAACAAAGATCTTGCCTTCGATCTTAAGTAGAAGGTATACCCGACAGCTTCCTTAGGGTATCCTATGAATACGCATTTTTCCGACTTGGGTTCGAGCTTTTCAGTTGAAGTTTCTTGACATAAGCATCGTGATCCCCAAACTTTTAGAAACGATACTTAGGTTTCTTCCCAAACCATAATTCATACGGTGTCGCCTCAACGGATTTAGACGGTGCCCTATTTAAAGTGAATGTAGCTGTCTCTAGAGCGTATCCCCAAAATAATAGCGGTAAATCGATAAGAGACATCATAGACCGCACCATATCCAAGAGAGTGCGACACGACGCTCGACACACCATTTCACCGAGGTGTTCCAGCGGCGTGAGTTGTGAAACGATTCCACATTTCCTTAAGTGTGTACCAAATTCGTGACTTAAGTATTCTCCTCCACGATCCGATCGCAGAACTTTATCTTTCGGTCACGCTGATTCTCCACCTCATTCTGAAATTCCTTGAACTTTTCAAAGGTCTCAGACTTGTGTTTCATTAAGTAGACATATCCATATCTACTCAAGTCATCGGTGAGAGTGAGAACATAACGATATCCTCCATGAGCCTCAACGCCATTGGACCGCACACATCGGTATGTATGATTTCCAACAAGTTGGTTGCTCGCCCATTGTTCCGAGAACGGAGTCTTGGTCATTTTTCCTAAGAGGCATGGTTCGCATGTGTCAAACGATTCATAATCAAGAGACTCTAAAAGTCCATCAAGATGGAGCTTCTTCATGCGCTTGACACCAATGTGACCAAGGCGGCAAGTACACAAGTATGTGGGACTATCGTTATCAACTCTACATCTTTTGGCATCCACACTATGAACATGTGTAATATTACGCCGAGATTCATTAAGAATAAACCATTGACCATCGGAGCATGACCATAAAACATATCTCTCATATAAATCGAACAACCATTATTCTCGACTTAAATGAGTAGCCATCTCATATTAAACGAGATCCGGATACAATGTTCATGCTCAAACATGGCACTAAATAACAATTATTAAGGTTTAAAACTAATCCCGAGGTAAATGTAGAGGCAGCGTGTCGACGGCGATCACATCGACTCGAACCATTCCCGACGCCAAGATCGTCACCTCGCCCTTCGCCAGCCTCCGCTTATTCCGCAGCTCCTGCCGTGAGTTACAAATATGAGCAACGACACCGTATCAAATACCCAGAGTTACTACGAGTCTGGTAAGGTACACATCAATTACATGTATATCAAATATACCTTTGGTGTTGCCGCCTTCTTATCCGCTAAGTATTTGGGGCAGTTCCGCTTCAAAGGACCCTTCCCTTGCAATAAAAGCACTCACCTTAGGCTTGGGTCCATTCTTTGACTTCTTCCCGCAACTCGGCTTACCGGTGCGGCAACATCTTTGCCGCCCTTCTTGAAGTTCTTCTTCCCTTGCCTTTCTTGAACTTAGTGGTCTTATTGACCATCAACACTTGATGTTCTTTCTTGATTTCAGCCTCACGACTTCAGATTGAGTACACTTCAGAATGGTCTTTACCATCCCCGCATGTTGTAGTTCATCACAAATCTCTTGTAGCTTGGTGGGAGCGATCGAGGATTCTCACAATGACCGCCTCATCCGGGAGGTTAATGTTCACCGGGTCATACGGTTGTGCAACCTGCATATCTTCGAGATGTGCTCACCGACGTAACTGTTTTCCTCCATCTTACAATCAGAGAACTTGTCGGAGACACCATATCTCTCGACTCGGGCATGAGCTTGGAAAACTAGTTTCAGCTCTTCAACATCTCATATGCTCCGTGATGCTCAAAACGCTTTTGGAGCCCCGGTTCTAAGCTGTAGAGCATGCCGCATCGAACGAGGGAGTAATCATTAGAACGAGTCCGCCAAACGCTCAAATCGCCTTGCAAAGTCTTTGGAGAACAGGGGGTCACCTAACGGTGCTTCTAGGACATATTGTTTCTGGCAGCTATGAGGATGATCTCGTGTTCCGACCCAATCCGTATAGTTGCTGCCATCATCTTTCAGCTTGGTTTTCTAGGAACGCTGAAGTTCATGTTGACATTAGCGCTGGCCATTGATCTACAAGACATATTTGCAAAGGTTTTAGACTAAGTTCATGATAATAAAGTTCTAATCAAAATTATGAACTCCCACTTAGATTAGACATCCTCTAGTCATCTAAGTGTTACACGATCCGAGTCGACTAGCCCGTGTCCGATCATCACGTGAGACGGACTAGTCATCATCGGTGAACATCTTCATGTTGATCGTATCTTCCATACGACTCATGTTCGACCTTTCGGTCTCCGTGTTCCGAGGCCATGTCTGCATATGCTAGGCTCGCTGGTTAACCCTAAGTGTTTTCGCTGTGTAAAACTGTCTTACACCCGTTGTATGTGAACGTAAGGATCCATCACACCCGATCATCACGTGGTGCTTAGAAACGACGAACCGTAGCAACGGTGCACGTTAGGGAGAACACTTCTTGAAATTTTGTAAGGGATCATCTTATTTACTACCGTCGTCCCTAAGTAAACAAGATGCATAAACATAATAAACATCACATGCAATTATATAGTTGTGACATGATATGGCCAATATCATATAGCTCCATTGATCTCCATCTTCGGGCTCCATGATCATCTTGTCACCGCTTGACACCATGATCTCCATCATCATGATCTCCATCATCGTGTCTTCATGAAGTTGTCACGCCAACGACTACTTCTACTTCTATGACTAACGCGCTTATCAATGAAGTAAAGTAGTTTACATGGCGCTCTTCAATGACACGCAGGTCATACAAAAAATAAAGACAACTCCTATGGCTCTCGCCGTTGTCATACTCATCGACATGCAAGTCGTGAATCCTATTACAAGAACATGATCTCATACATCACAATTCATCATTTATCACAACTTCGCCATATCACATCACATGATCAATCGCTGCAAAAACAAGTTAGACGCCCTCTAATTGTTGTTGCATCTTTTACGTGGCTGCGATTGGGTTCTAGCAAGAACGCTTTTCTTACCTACGAATCACCACAACGTGATTTTGTCAACTTCTATTTACCCTTCATAAGGGCCCTGTTCATCGAATCCGCCCAACTAAAGTGGAGAGACAGACACCCGCCAGCCACCTTATGCAACTAGTGCATGTCAATCGGTGGAACCGGTCTCACGAAGCGCACGTAAGGTTGGTCCGGGACGCTTCATCCCACAATACCGCTGAAGCAAGAAAAGACTAGTAGAGGCAAGTAAGTTGACAAGATCAACGCCCACAACAAATTGTGTTCTACTCGTGCATTAGAGAACTACGATAGACCTAGCTCATGATGCCACCGTTGGGGAACGCTGCAGAAAATTAAAAAATTCCTACGGTTTCACCAAGATCCATCTATGAGTTCATCTAAGCAACGAGTAACGGAGAGAGTTTGCATCTACATACCACTTGTAGATCGCGTGCGAAGCTTGCAAGGTGATGATGTAGTCGTACTCGACGTGATTCAATCACCGATGACCAAGTGCTGAACGGACAACACCTCCGCTCAACACACGTGACGGACGGAGACGCTCCTCCTTCTTGATCCAGCAAGGTGGAAGGAGAGGTTGAGGAAGACAGCTCCACCGGCAAAGACGACGGCGTGGTGATGGTGGAGAGGCAAGATCTCGGCTGGGCTTCACGAGCGCCACGGAGGAGGAGAGGTGTTGGGAGGGAGGGCTGCGCCTTGGAGATGGGTACAGCAGCCCCCTCCCTCCCCCTTTATATAGGCCCTCAGGCGCCGCCCCTGAGATCCAATCTCCAAGGGGGCGGCGGCCAAGGGGTGGAGTGCCCCCAAGCCAGCTGGGCGCCCCACCCCTAGGGTTTCAACCCTAGGCGCAGGGGGGGCCTAGGGCGCACCAGCCCACTATGGGCTGGTTCCTCCCACTTCAGCCCACGGGCCCTCCGAGATGGGTGGCCCCACCGGTGGACCCTCGACCCTTCCGTGGTCCCAGACATTACCGGAGACCTCAAACTTTCCCGATGGCGAAATACCACTTCCTATATATTATTCTTTACCTCCGACCATTCCAAAACTCCTCTTGACGTCCGGATCTCATCCGGACTCAACAACATTCGATAGTCACATACTAGACTTCCTACTAACCCTAAGCGCCACCGAACCTTATGTGTAGACCCTACGGGTTCGGGAGACATGCGACATGACCGAGACGACTCTCGGCAATAACCAACAGCGGGTCTGATACCCATGTTGGCTCCTACATGCTCCTCGATGATTTCATCGGTTGAACCACGATGTCGAGGATTCGATCAAACCCTGTATGCAATTCCTTTGTCAATCGGTACATTACTTGCCCGAGACTCGATCGTCGGTATCCCAATACCTTGTTCAGCCTCACATCGCAAGTCACTTTACTCGCATCTGTAATGCATGATCCCGTGACCAACACCTTGATCACCTTGAGCTCATTATGATGATGCATTACCGAGTGGGCCCAGAGATACCTCTCCGCCATACGGAGTGACAAATCCCGCCTCGATCCGTGTCAACCCAACAGATACTTTCGAGATACCAGAACGCACCTTTATAGTCACCCGCCACGCCAGGACGCTTTGATACACCCAAGGCACTCCTACGGTAACCGGGAGTTACACGATCTCATGGTCGAAGGAAGAGATACTTGACATTGGCAAAGCTTCTAGCAAACGAACTATACGATCTTTTATGCTATGCTTAGGATTGGGTCTTGTCCATCACATCATTCTCCTAATGATGTGATCCCGTTATCAATGACATCCAATGTCCATAGTCAGAAAACCATGACCATCTGTTGATCACAACGAGCTAGTCAACTAGAGGCTCACTAGGGACATATTGTGGTCTATGTGTTCACACGTGTATTACGATTTCCGGATAATACAGTTATAGCATGAACAAAAGACAATTATCATGAACAATGTAATATAATAATACTTTTATTATTGCCTCTAGGGCATATTTCCAACATATATAGTGGGGGAACAAATCCAACCGTTACCCCACTGTGCAGCCCTGCATAGAGCGGTACTACCGCTAGGGCAGGGCGGTACTACCGCTGAGAGCGGTACTACCGCTCCCTACCCAACGGTACTACCGCTACCGGGTAAGGAAGACGGCCATCGCCCCAGAGCGGTACTACTACCGCGGAGTAGGAGCGGTATTATCGCTTGAGCGGTATTACCGCTTAGTAGTGCATAAAACCCGACACGAGAAAACACCAGCCTCGAATCGAGGCGGTAGTAGCCCTAACAGCTGCAGATTACGGTCGAAGCCCACGAGCGGTACTACCGCTTCATGGAGCGGTATTATCACTGAGAGCGGTACTACCGCTTCGTGGAGCGGTATTACCATCGAGGGCTTTCGGTATTATTATCATTGAGATCATGGGTACTACCACCGCACAAGACGGCAGTCTACGAAGAGAAGTTGTAGCTCCAAAGATGCGAAAGGAAGACGACGGGTGTGATTGGGATGTGTACGTGTTGATTCCACCCAAGTCTTACCAAAGCGGATCCCCTCTTAATAGTACGGTGACTCCTACGAAACTAGTCCACCAACAACGAAACGAAGGAGCTACACCGTCTTGAATAAAACACCGAGGGGAGAAAATCGTCTCGTGCCAATGGATGAATCTCTGAAAGAAACTTAACGCACACGATTAGTCCGCAAAAGCATTGTCATCAATCACCAAAACCACTTGGGGATAAATATGCCCTTACACCTCCGCCTGCTTGTTGACCTGCCATCCGGGTGCAATGGCAGTGATTTCTTGTTTCTGCTCGGATGAGAGGTTGTCCCAGATGGCTTTGAAGCTTGAGAAGGCCATGGCGGGCGTACTGTAGAGAGGAGGAAGGGAGTGAAGGATGATAGATGCGGTTATGCCGGGTCTGCGGTTTATATAGTGGGAGAATGGCGAGGGTGGCACTCTCGACTAGCCCACCGTTTCAATGTCGGAGCGCTGTGAGAGGTCGCGTCGCTTAAGCCAAAGATGATCAGATCACCGGTGCTCGCAGCGATGGCGTCCTTTTCGAAAGGTGAACGCCCGCGGCACGGAAAGGGGCTTTGGTAAGCCGTGTTGGTCACACATGGGCGCCCCAACAATATGAACGCCCGCAATCACAAAGAAAAAGTGCATTCGGACCGCCGAACGGACTGATGCAGAACCGCTTTAGAGAGCGAAACAAGTTTCTAAAGTGAAGCAAGTTTGAGGGTCCGTGTTGAAGATGCCCTGACTGTACTGCTATGGACAACCTTTGGGAAGTCAAATTAACAGAGCGCTTACTGTACTGATTCCCAAGAGGCCGAATGCGGAGCAGGTGAATGACTTCCGCCCGATCAGTCTCCCTCACAGCCTGTCAAAGATTTTCGCGAAGCTCTTGGCTGTTCGTGTTAGGCCTTACATGAAGGATCTTGTCACTTTCAATCACTCGGCTTTCATAAAAGGAAGGTGCTCGCACGATAACTTTCTACCGTTAGACAAGTGGCTAAGAAGCTTACCTCTCGGAAGTGCAAAGGAGTCTTCCTCAAGCTGGATATCTCGCGCTTTCGACTCCTTTCTTGGCCGCTTCTATTTGAAGTGCTTAAGGCGAAGGGTTTTGGACATAGGATGATCACATGGTCGACCATACTTTTGCACATCAAGTCCACTCAGATCATTGTCAATGGCAGGCCAGGAAGAAGCATCATCCACGCACAGGGCCTCAGGCAAGGTGACCCTATTTCCCCCTTGTTGTTTGTCATAGCAATGGATGCCCTTACAGCCACGGTTGCCAGAGCTTCGGAGATGGGAGTGCTAAGTTCTTTCAGAGGATCTCGCAGCCCAACAAGATTTCTATTTACTACCGACGATGTTATGTTCTTCATCCCACCCACGCCCAAGACCTTCTATTTGTCGAGAGGCGCCATGAAAGTGTTTGGTTCGGCCTCGGGGCTGAAAGTGAACTATGGCAAGTCGACGGCGACGGTTATTCGAGGAAATTTGGAGGATAAAGCAAGAGTATCCAACCTTCTGCATTGCACGCTGACGGAATTCCCTATTAGGTATCTCGGATTACAGCTGGCCACTAGGCAATTAACAAGGAATGAGTGGCAGCCACTGCTGGACATGGTGAAGAAATTGGTTCCTGGTTGGCAGAGAGGATTCATACAGAGATCGGGTAGATTGGTGCTTATCAAATCAGTGGTTACGGCGAGGCCTGTGCATCAACTATTTATCATGGACGCTCCAGACTGGGTTTTTGAAGAGATTAATGCTTGGATGAGATCGTTCTTTTGGGCAGGCAAAGACAAATCAAACGGAGGCCAATGTCTGGTGGCATGGAGCACTATCTGCAGGCCGACTTGCTTCGGAGGTTTGGGAGTTAAAAATCTAAAACTTCAAGCCTTAGCGCTTCGAGTGAGATGGGAATGGCTCAGAAGAGTAGACAAGGACAGGCCATGGAGCAATCTGGCGCTTCGTGGATGACGGTTACTTCGTGTTTGACAGTTTGGTTGCTATCGAGGTCGGGCGAGGAGACCGTGTCCTCTTTGGAAGGATCGTTGGATACAAGGCTTCAAGATCAAGGACTTTGCTCCTCTCATACAGCCATGGTTGCCACCAGAGTGACCAACTCGAGGACGGTGCAGGAGGCATTGGTGGACAACAGTGGGAACAGACATTCGGGCGAGGTCTCCTTCACGGCGCAGATGCAACCGATGCACCTCAAAGAAGCGATCGCCACCGCCCGTAGAGATCCCATGGAGGAAGACAAGTTCAAGTGGCCGTGTCCGGAGAGGAGGGCGGTATTCTCAAGGCCACATACGAGAGACTATGCCAAGGCTCGACCAGAGCACCGGCCGCAACCGCTATCTGGAGGAGCTATGCGCCGCTAAAGCTCAAGATCTTTGCTTGGTTGGCTTCATAATGAGGATTTGGACCTCGGATCGGAGAGCTAGACATGGCTTGCAAGAGCTCCCTCGCCTTTGCTATACCTGCCACAAGAGGAAGACAACGTGGAGCATATCTTGGTCCGCCTGTGTATGCCCAAGAAGTCTCGGTTCACGTCGCGAACAGTCTGCACTTGCCAACCGCGGCACCATCGACGGAGGATACGCTTGTGGAGTGGTGGCTGAGAAAGCGAGAAGTTATCATGGTAAAGAGAAGAGAGGGTTCGATAGTCCGGTTATATGCACGGTGTGGGCCCTATGGAAGCAACGGAATGCCGAGTTTTCAATGTAAGAGAGCAGCAGTTGGCGCATTAGACCTAGCGGGGTTATTCTTGAGGAGCTTAGAGAGTGGAACTTAGTGGTTAGCGGAGCAGGAGGTTTACAACGTTTTGTGAGACATTAGATAGTTGTGTTGTGTGGAGTGGCGACCCATGACAATGTGCGCATTGTTATGCGGTTTCTTGTAAATATTGTTCTCCTTCTTCTATAAAGCTATGGTACGCAATTGCGTACTCTCGAAAAAAAAAAATTACGGCACAATTTCGGAGGCACCTGATCCTGGCGTACTCGCATCTTATTCGTGAAGGCTCTCTCAGTCTCAGCTGGAGGAGCTGGGGGTGGTAGTAGTGAGATCGTCAGTTGGCAGATACGATCTGAGTTGTTGAACAAATTCGTCGATATATCTCTCATGGCGTTCCTTGTCGGCTACGATCGCCTGCATCTTGAGGGCACTCGCCACAAACCCCCTCCTGGCTTCTCCGTCCAGCATGACGGTCCGGACGGCAGCCGCAACGCCATGGCGGTCGAACGACCCGTCATCGTCGTCCCTGGCCACCTGCAGCCCTACCTTCTTGGCCTCCATTTGGCGGGCATTCGGGCCCTGGTCCCCGAAGATGGGCAGCATGACGAGAGGGTGCCCGAACAGAAGCCCTTCGATGAGCGAGTTCCGGCCGCA
Source organism: Aegilops speltoides (assembly GCA_021437245.1). Classification (NCBI taxonomy): domain Eukaryota; kingdom Viridiplantae; phylum Streptophyta; class Magnoliopsida; order Poales; family Poaceae; genus Aegilops; species Aegilops speltoides. The sequence continues at coordinate 101,847,427 of CM038141.1, read as the reverse complement.
GTGCGTCAGGAACGCGCCCACGGCGGCGTGCGCCAGGATGCTGATCTGGGGCACCCATCCCATGGTCACCACCCCATGGCCGCGGGTGCGGTCTTGGAAACCGGGGGGAAGGGTGTGGTTGTTGTCGAGGGCGGCGCCGGCGGGCTTGCGCAGAGCCCAGAGGAAGCGTGTCCCGGCGAGCTCCAGCCCCAGGGCCAGCTCGTGCACCTGTTCAACGCTCAGCGGCACCTCGCTCCCCAGCGCGATGTACACGACGGAGTCGGGCGGCTGCTCTTCTAGCCAGCGCAGGGTGACGTGGTCCTCCGATGACCCGGCCGCGCGGCGCCTGCCTCCGTCGACCGACGGCGGCAGGAGGCCCAGGGGCACGACCGGCTTGCCGAGGAGTGTCTCCACCAGCGGGAAGGTCTCGGGCTCCCACTCCACGCAGCTCCGGATGGCCAGGACCGTGCACCTCTCTTTCGCCAAGAACCAGCGCTGGGCGATGGACATACCAGACGCGCAGTCGTCGGCGTAAGCAGGTGCCACGTCGTCCCGCTCGTAACGGGGAACGGCGAGGCGCACGGCCGCGGCGGCGTGTCCAAGCACAGAGGCAGCGGCGGCCTCCACGGGCTCCGATTCCAGCGGTTGCTGGCGGGGCGCGGCAGCGAGCATAGCGGCCGTCGGCAGAAGCACCGCGCACGGCACCTTGTGGTCGAGGGCGGCCGCGGCGGCCCAGTGGTGGAAGCAGTCGGCGATGATCCAGTGAGGCCTCCTGCCGTCGTCCGCGCACGCGGCGGCAAGGAAGTCCGCGAAGGGCGCGGCGAGGCCGTCGAAGGCCTTCCAGTGGAGCTCCCGCTTCTCGTCGGGGACGTCGTTGGTGGACTCGGCGCCTTCGGGGAGGCCGTCGACGCGCGGCAGCGGCAGCGCGACGAGGTCAACGTTGGACGGCGAGGCGGGCGGCGGGAGGCGAGCGAGGTTGCGCGGCGTGGAGACGAAAGTCACGCGGTGGCCGCGCGACGCCAGGCGCTCCGCGAGCTCCAGGTACGGGAGCAGATGGCCGAACGCCAGCCACGGGCAGATCACGATACGAAGAGGCACGGTAGTTGAGAATCCGGCGTCCATGGGCAAGGGTGATCAGCGTGGTAGCAGTGCTCACACCGCGATGGCAACGAACTTAATTTATCACCCGAGACCAGACCATATATGATGGTAGCATCTTGTAAAATACAGTACTCCTATATCACGTGATGGTAACATCTTATAAAAAAAATAGGACGGCAACAACTTGTAGAAATAAAGATATTATTTATTTTGCGGGTATGTCAAAATGTAGATATGATGGTTACATCTTGTAAAAAATAATACTCCACGTGGAGTATACGATGGTAACATGCCACTAACCCCTCTTGCCAGGAGCTTTAGATTAACAAACACTTCCATGTACGGAAACCAAGTGTGAAGCTTAGTAGAGCCTGCAGAGGGAGTGAAATCTATTGAATGTAAATTGATTTTCAAAAGAAAGATGGAGGTGAATGGTAATCCTACTATCTATAAAGCTAGACTTCTCGCGAAAGGGTTTCGGCAAATTCAAGGAGTTCATTAAGACGAGATTTTAACGCTCGTCGGTAATGCTTAAATTTGTGCAATATGTTGGCAATTGCGACTAAGATATATGGCAGATGAACAACTTTTCTAACTGAAAACTTTGAAGAGGACGCATACATGATAGAGCCAGAAGAGGATGCATATGATAGCTTGGAATTGTTTCATGTATTGCTCGAGCCTCGTGGGCATATATAATATATATAAATACATGATATTTTTTTAGTATAAGACAAGCCAGAATAAATCTTAGTCTATCTTATATATTATAATAAAAACTCAAAATCTCTGTTTATGAAAGTACCCTATATTTATTCCGCAAAAATACTACCCTATATTTCATAAAATTATTATTGTTATTTTTCTTTCTCAAGGGCATGGCGAATTGAAGTGCTTAGGCTTCAGGAAGGCCATTCTCTGTTGTTGTCGCACTGGAACAGGAATCACGTGAATGCCATGGCGTGCCGGCCATCACCGCTTCGATTTCGCAGATCTCTCGGGGGCAGTTCGTGAGGTTCTTGCATCCTTGTGCCGTCACATACACATTACTTTCGATGCGCACACCACCAAAGCTTCTGTACATTTCTATCTTTTCCCAGTTGAAGAACTCTGAGCAAATTGGGTCATCCCTAGCCTGCCTCAGCAAAGCGTCAATGAAATAACAGCCCGGCTCGACCGTAATAACCATGCCTTGTTTAAGTTCTCTTGTGGTCCGCAAGGATCTCAACCCCGGCTCCTCCGGCCTCTCCAAACCCTCAGGGTAGCCTCCGGGATCATGGGCGTCGATCCCAAGCAAGTGCCCGAGACCATGAGGCATGAAGACAGCACCCAACCTTCTCTCCATCATGTCACCAATATCACCATGGATGATACCTTCTTCCTTCAGAGACTCGAGTATCCTCCGCTCCGCCAGCTTGTGCATGTCGATCCATTTCACTCCGGGCCGCATATGCGATATCACATCGTTATGAGCCTTGAGGACGGCATTGTACACAACTGCCTGGCTTCTTGTGAATTTTCCGTTTGTAGGGTATGAGCATGTGATGTCGGAGCCGTAGAAGTTGTATTCGGCTCCCATGTCCATGAGAGCCATGTCGCCGTCCTTCACCGTCCCATCATTCTGTCCATAATGAAGAATGGAAGTGTTCTGTCCAGTGGCGCATATGCATGTGTAGGCGCAGTGTCGGCAGCCTTCGTACATTGATGCATGGCAGCAGAAGATGCTCGCCAACTTATGTTCCTTCATGCCTGGCTTGATCTTCCTCATGACCTCAATGTGCGCTTCTGAGCTGACATCGTTGGCATGCTGAATGAGGGCGAGCTCCATGTCAGATTTTGTAACACGGCATTCAGTCAAGATTGGATGGAGCGTGCTTAGATCGGTGTCGAACTTGTCTATCCCCTCGAAACTGGCAGGCCTTGAGTAGTTCCCGCTGTCGGTGTTCCTTCCGTACAAGAGAAAGAGCAGCGGATCTCCATGGCCATGCTCGCTGAATTGACGTCGGAGAACGTGTGCAAGCTCGTCAACATGGAAGACCAAATCGACCTTGTACATGTCCTTGAAATAAGGCAAATCTTTTTCACCCATCCAGATAGCGTTGCCAGGTTGCTGCCTTGGAGCGAACAAGATGGATTGCCCGGAAGCAATGTCGACGGCGCCGTAGAACCCCGGCTCGCGCACCCCGAACAGATACGCGAAGTAGCTCTCCTGCCTGAAGAGCGGGACGTGGTCGGTGCAGTAACGGGTCTGCTCCTCGCCGCCCTGGAGAAGGACGATGCCGCCGCGGAGAGGGCGGCCGGCGGCGGTGAGGTGGGCGCGGAGCGCGGCGACGAGGCGCTCGCGGTTGCCGGCGTGCACCTCCGCAATGGACACCCCGGGTGGAGCAAGGGAGAAGGACTCGCTCATCTTGCACGCCAGGGCCAGGCACGTCCAAGTGCTACGTCGTCGATGGAGATGGAATCCACGCGCGTGTGCAATTTTCGATCGATGGGTGGGGTTGGGTGGAACAAGCCGCGGCGCGCGGCCAGAATATATAGATGAGGAGGAGGGTCCGTCGACGAGATCAATCATGGTCGAAAGGAAAACGGGCTCGGAGATGAATCCGCCTGCGCCTGGGCCTCGTCTCCCTACTCCGTCTCGGTTGCATGCGCGTCGACACGTTGGTGCACACGCGTTGCGGTCGCCTTTCCACGCGCAGCGTCTCGGGCCAAAGCCCCGCCCATCGTCACTCACCAGTAGCCACCGTCCGGGCCACCTCACCGCCCATCCAAACCCCGCCGCCTCCCACAGCACTGCTCCGAGTCCGACTTCAGCCTCATCCCATGAGCATGGTCCTCGACGAGGTCGAATCCGCCGGCACCCACAGCCAGGACTGCCTCCCCCACTCTGGCAGCCCCGGCCGGTCTACAGCAGCTGGCGGCGGCGGCGGCGGCGGCGCTAACGACAGCTGGGCCCGCGAGCTGCTCCGGCGCGGATGGGACCTGACCCGGACGGCCGCCATGGCCGGCGCCGCGGCGACGGCCGCGCCGGTCGTGGCCCCGCCGCTGATCGTCCTCTCCGCCGCCGGCGTCGCGCTGTCCGTCCCCTTCGCCGCCTACCTCGCCAGCCTCGCGGCCGCTAACCACCTCACGGGGGCGCTCCTACGTTCTTGTCAACCGCCGCCGCAGCCGTGCCCCCAAGAATACGACGACCTGGAGCAAGAATTCCTCTACGCGTCAGAAGAGTACGGCCAAGAGGCTCCGGCGTTCGGCCATCTGGATACCGAAACAGAGCAGGGCATCGTCAGAGAGGAGGACGGGAGCTACACTTCGCTGCCCCTGTCACGGGATCCTGACGCGCTTGCCGACGACGAGGTTGAAGGTGAATTTTCTGGCCAAGAATTTTCTGCACCATCAAAGCCACTGTTTCAGGAAGAGGATACTCTGGTTCAGAAAAGAGGAGAAGATGAATTTTCTGTGCTGAATTCAGACCAACAACTATTGCAATCAAACAATTGGAAGGAAAAAGAGGATGGCGTGTATTCGAAAAACAATGAAGAGGATGACAAAACTATGGAGGAAAACAAGTGTGCAGAGGAGACGGTGTTGCAAGGCTTCTATTTTCCTGAATTGGGTGTGCCAGCGTCCGGTGGTGAGGACGACAATGTGGTCTGGGAAAAGGGAGAAGATGAGTTTTCTGTACAGAATTCAGGCCAGCAAGCATTTCAATTTCACTCAAAGAATTTTGGTGAAATTGAAGAAGAGGATGGGCAAACTATGGAGGAAAATAAGCCTACCAAGGAGACGGTGTCACAAGAGGCTCCGGCGTTCGGCTATTTGGATACTGATGAAACAGAGCAGGCGATCATCAAAGAAGATAAGGAGAGCGACACTTCGCCGCTGCTGCCACGGGATCCTGGTGTTTCCGAAGCGTCGGCGCCTGCGTTTGCCGACGACGAGGTGGACGAGAAGGTACAAGGTGGATTTTCTGCCCAAGAATCTGGCCATGGTTCATACATGTCATACCGCGATAATGATACAGAGGAGCACACACCATTGGAAGGAAGGGAGTCTACTCAAAAGGAGACACTACCAAGGGGCTTTGGTGTTTCTGCATCAGCAAAGCCACTGTTTCCAGAAGAGGATGATGTGGTTCAGGAAAAGGGAAACGATGAAGAAGTTGTACAAGTATCAGGCGAGCAGTCATTTCAATCAAAGAATTGGAATGAAACAGAGGATGTCATGTATTCTAAAGAAGAAGGTGATGGTAAAACCATGGAGGAAAACAAGTCTATGAAGGAGACGGTGTCACAAGGCCTCTGTTTTCCAGAATCGCGTGTGCCAACATCAGGCGAAGACGATGACAATGTGGTCCACGAAAAGGGAGAAGGTAAAGTTGCTGCACAGGATTCAGGCCAACAATCATGCCAGCCAAAGAATTTGAATGAAAAAGTAGAAGAGGATGGCAAAACTACAGAGGAGAACAAGTCTACCAAGGAGGCGCTGTTCTATGAATCGGCTGTGCCGGCGTCAGGTGATGAAGACAATGTGGTTCAGGAAAGGAGAGAAGGTGAATTTTCTGTACATAATTCAGGCCAACTACCATTTCAATCAAAGATTTGGAATGAAAAAGAAGAGGATATCAAAACTACAGAGGAAAGCAAGTCTACCGTGGTGACGCATTTGGAAGGCTCCTATTTTCCCGAATCGAGTGTGCCAGCATCAGCTGATGAAGACAAAAAGGGAGAAGAGGGATTCTCCGTACACAATTTAGGCCAGCATCCGCTTTTATCAGACATCGGAGATAAAAAAGAGCATGGCATAACAATGGAGAAAAAAAAGTCTACCGAGGACATGCCACCACGAGAGTCACCAGCTCCAGTGTTCCATGGTGAAGACAATGTGGTTCAGATCAAGGAAGGATTTGAAGTTGCAGTGGAGGGAGTGTTGGAAGAAGCTTATACTAATACCGATCTTGTTACGGACGAAGTGGTTGATTCTCAAGTGGAAATTATTGTAATTGCCGCACCTGAGAGCGAGGTGCTGCCACCGAGTACTGATCTTGTAATGGCAGAAGTGGTTGATGTGCAAGTGGAGATTAGTGCAACTGCAGCACCAGATAGTGAGGTCCTGTCACCGAGTAACCTTGTGCCTCCTGAGTTGCATCCGGATATTGTTACAGGGGAAGTTAATGATGTGTATGCTCGCATTGGTGCTGCTCTGGAACCTGAGAGTGAGGTGCTGCATGAGAGTAACCTTGCGGCTTGTGCTTCAACGGCAGATCTTGGTATTGGGGAAATTTCTGATGTGCAAGTCAACATTGTTGCTGCTGCGAAGCCTGAAGATGAGGTGCTGCCACTGAGTAACCTCACAGAATGTGAGTCACAGGTGGTTGTGGAAACTGCACATGTTGGTGACATTGTAGGAATTGCTGCAACTAGAGACGATGTAAGGGATTTCGGTGATCTAGACAAACAAGGCACGGAATGCTGTTTTGTCCCAGTGGCATCTATGCATGATACTGAAGATGTAATATCCAGTGGGAGCACACCGTATTTCTCCACCATGGGTGAAGAAATCGTTGACCTGTCCGATCAGTCAAGTGATGTGGGTTACACAGTGAGGAATGAAGCATTTAGGAGCAGAGTTGTCGCTGAGAGCGAGGTGAGTCAATGACACGTTTGTGCTTCTTACAGTTAATCAGATTATCTGTAGGATTTTGCCAAGAATGGCTATAGAAATTGTTATTATATATGCAGCAACCACATAGGAAACCAGGGATATGGTAAATATTCCTTGGTTTCTTAAAAGTAACATATATGTTGAAAGCCACTGCCAGCCTGTAGGTTTTACAAACAATTGACATTGTAAACGTACCCTACTTGATTATTTATTTCCGCAATTTGATAGCTCGACATGAAATGATTGGAACATGATTTACTTATAGTCAAATAATGTTATGTCGCTTTACTAGTAATTGACAACCGAGTTGTTTGCATGAAGTGTGGCATTCCCAGTTGATAAAACCATAGATCCACAATTTGGCTTTACGGGGATACGGAAAATAGGTGCCTTATGAGTTCATACAGCATGCATAATGATAACATCACTTCTTAAAGAGGAAATTGCCCAAATACATTAATATTTGGGGCTGAGGTAACACAAAACCACAACTATATGGGATTTTCTAGAGCTTGGCTTAAGCCGACCTGAGCCCAGCTAACTGAAAATATTCAAAATTTGAAAAAAAAATCTCAATTATCAGAATGGGGTCAAATGGGATCAAAGTTCAAAAATATGGTCAGATGTCCTAAAGATTCAGCCAAATTTGGCTCAAATTTTAAAAAATCTGAAAAATATCCAAAATTTGATACATCTTCAATTATTTATCTGGGAAGTTTTCAGCCATTTTCCCTATTCCATTTCAAGTTTGGACAGATTTATAAGAGTCGGCCTTTGCTTTGCCCCTAATTACGAAATTAGTATGTTTGAGAAGAGGCAACACAAATACAAAGTATCTGGGGCTGAGGAAACACCAAAAAACATATTTGGGGCTGAGCTAACACAAAATCACAACTCTATTGGATTTTAACTGATGCTTACAACTGTAGGACTAATCATTATGTTTGAGAAGAGGTAGGGATTTTACCGTAGCCTTGCCCCTTCAGTTGTAGAGTTCAAATTGTATATGGATGGAAAACTAAAAAGATTAAAGAATTGTGAGAGTAGACGTAATACGAATCGTATCAAGTTGTGATGTCCGGAAAGGCTAAAGTGAACAAATAAAGTCGCTCCTTGATGCCTATAAGTTTACCACACTTCTTTTCTTTTGGAAATGGACAGTTTACCACACTGAATGCACAGTTGTAACAAGCATATAGCAGGATTTTATATGTGCGCACTATTTTTTTCCCATGTCTAAGCATGATCTTGTTTCGACCAGGCTTGCTACACGGAAGAACAGTTGAGGGAACAGCTCGACACGATAAGAACAATAACCGGGTACAGTGCCGTGCCTTCTTCGACACTGGAGGGCGAACTGGCAGGACTTTACATATTCGTGGGCGTGGAGGCCCCCGTTGGCTCAGGCGATACCTCTGACCGCCTGATGGCGCTCAGTGCAGAACTCCGGTTCTTGAAATCGATCATCGGAGTGGACTGAATATCTTAGATCTTCGAAGTGAGCTGTGTCTTCCTGTATCTGTATATGCATAGTTGCAGCCGGTTCCTGTCCTCCAGTGGGATTTTAGATACATTCCTGTGTAATACACTGATACTCCGGCATGATATCATTTGTCATATGAAAATAAGCATCTGGTGTGTGTGGAGAGAAATCGATGCTGCTGTAACTGGTGCTGTGAGCTTGTGATTACTTCTCTATTTGATTCGTTGTGCACCAACTTGTCGGTCAATGCTTCATCACCCCTTCGGGCAATTTAGTGTCGAGAACTACTTCCTCCGTTCCAAAATACTTGTCGTGGTTTAAGGGCTCCTTTGGTCTCCACGGACGTAAGTGTGCTAGATAGGGTTTTGTTCCAAAATACATGTCGTGGTTTAAGGCCTCCTTTGGTCTCCGCGGACACTGAGTGTGCTAGATAGGGTTTTGGTTTCCACGGCTAGGAGAGACGATTCCCTCTGGCATCACTTCGGGCTGTCACTAGGGTGTGTCCTTTGATCTCCACGGACACGAGTGTGCTAGATAGGGTTTGGTTCTCCACGGGCTGGGAGAGACGATTCCCTCTGGCATCACTTCGGGCTGTCACTAGTGTGGGTTCGGACCATGTCCCCTTATTGCTCGCGTCGGGCTGCCCAGTGTCACACCCTGATTTTCATGCCACAACACTTAAGTCTATAATCATGCTAAAATGTGGTTTGACAAAAACTTTTGAGTGTTTTGGACTTTGCTTGATTTGATTTTTGTCTGCTGTTTGCAAGTGCTCTAAAAATCAAATAAATCCTCCAACTCCTATACTTCATCTCCTTGATCCAAACTCTTGAACCAATGATCATGCCATGTGTATAGGACATAAAAGTATTTTCTTACAAAAATAATTTGGCCAAAAAGTATTTTTAAAAATTAGTTTTTCAAAAACCCCTAAATTGAGGTTTACACTGCAAGTACTTAATTAAGGGCAGTAAAAATCTTTACAAAAATATATTTGACTCCTATTAGATATAGGATACCCAGAAACCACAGAAATATAATTTTAAAAGTTATTTTCCTATTTTATTTAAAGGCTTTTTCTTAAGGCCAGAAATGGTCTTTAATAGGTAAAAATTATTTTATTGCTTCAAAAATATTTGACAAAATTTAGGGAAACTCATAGGACATATATTGTCCATATATAAGAGTTTCAACACATGGTTACGTTCAAAATATTGGTCAAACCCCTCAAAAACCCTTTCTGGATATTTCAAGCTTTTGAAATATTTACAAAGGAAATATTCTCCAAATATTCCAAGAAAATTCTATCATGTCACATATGACATATTTGGTGATCTTGCCAAGTCTCATGACTGGGAGAACAAGATAGCATCATCAAAACCTCTCAAAACCATTTCTGCCCATTTTGAAGTTTGAGCAACTTTACATTGCCAAACATGTCCAAATGTTCTCAAACCTTGTGAACTTGCTCAAATGGTCTAATAATTCATCTAGACCAAATGGCACAAGTTGGACAGCAAGTTAACTTGATCAAAGTGCCCCAAAACTCTTTCTGTCCAGAACCATATTTGAACAACTTTGCACTGCCAACCTTTTCTCCTTGACCCCAACTTTTGTGAGCATGTTAACATGATCAAATGATGACACTACACCAAGTGGTGCATCAAGGAGAACATATTTTCATGACTATATCTTGGAAAACCCATTTCTGTTCATTTTTAGGGTTTACCAAAGTTGCATTGTCAACTTCCTTCAATTGAGCTCCAAATTGGTGGAAGGCCCTAATTATATGTGTCACTTCACCCTGTGGAACCTCATGACAAATGGGAATCATATTCTTGCCCAAACCAACATCAAACACCTTCTGGCATTTTGCAAAAATCACTATTTTGACCCCTTCCACTATTCTTGGGGAGCTCAACTTTTTGCCACAGCCTCTCCTGACCATCTCCTACCTCCAGTAACTCTCCTCCTTAAATAGCTCAATTATTTGGGGGTAAAACCCATCCCTTTCTCTCTCTGTTTACCCATGGCAACTCCTCCTCTCTCTCTCTCCTTTCTATATGCAGCGCCCCACCTAGCTCCTGACCACTCTAGAGCATCCAAGGAAGCTCCAAGACACAAGTGGACACGGCAGAGCGCAAAGCAACGCTCATGCCGCCAAAGCCCGCCTGAGCTGCCACTGAGCGGCCGAGCCCCGCCACAGACTCCCGTCCACCTCGGGCCGCCCAAGCGCGCGGTCGACGCCCTCGGCGTCCGATCGCGCCACCACTCTGTCCCTTCCTCTCTTTCCCTCCTCTGCTGCCTCCTTTCAGACTTTCGCTGCCGCCGCCGAGAGCTCCAATCGACGAGCTCACACGCTGACGCCTCGACACTTTCCCGCTCCTTCTCTCCCTCCTCTCGCCCTAGACCAACCCCACGAGCACCCCAGACACGCCCACGCTACGCCCGTGGCCTCCAAAGAACGGCTAGGAGCTCGCCAAGACGAGTCCACGGCACCGCTGCTCGCCTATTTAAAGGCCTCCCGAGCCCCTCCGCCTCCTTTGCCACTCTTTCCCTCCTGTGAACCCCTAGACCAATCCACACCTCCTCCGTGCCTCCCTTCTCCTCCTACCACCGCATGGCCAGCCGCCTGCTCGCTCAAATTCGAGCAATGCCGAGCTCACCTCCTCCCTTTCCTCCACACAGACTCCCCGTGGTCCCAAAACCTCCCCACCTCCTCGAACTGTCATGGGATGCTCGAGCGCCGAGAGCCACGGATGGCGATGACCTCCCCGCCATCTGTCAAAGCTGCGGTCACCTCGGCCCCTCCAGTGGCCGTGACCTATGCCGAGGATGCGCCGCTCATACCGAGCTCGCCCATAGGCGAGCGTCATGGGGACGGCCGGAGCGCCGCAATCGCCGGATGAGCGCCGCCGAGCCCAACCTCGCCTCTGTCCGCCCCGACGAGAGGAAGAAGACGACCCAGTGGGCGGGCCCCACTTCCCCGCGGGCCCCACATGTCAGCCGCAGAGAGCGTTGACTCTGACCACTGACGTGGATAAGTGGAAACAGTTTCCGCCGGAGCCGTCTGCCCAGAGCAAAGGCGTACTCCACCGAGTGCGCCATCGACGTCACCTGGGCACCCCGCGCGGCTGATGCCACTGGGCCGGCCCACGGTCTATCTGGCGCCATGTGCGCAGGATAAGGTTAAGCCTTATTCACATTCTTTCTTTTTCCAGTCTACTTCAAAAATCCATAAACAGATCAAATCAAGTCCAAATTTGATGATTCAAATTTCTAGTAGCTCATAAAATCATGATCTATTTCATGGTGCAACTTGCACATTTTTCCAGAAACTTTTTCTTCACAGACATTTATCAAATCTTGTTTTTCCTATTTCTGTGATAAGCTTTAGAAAATCACAGAGAGCACAATATTGATCCAAATGCCATGATTCCAATCCCTAGATGAATCTAAGCTCATAACCTAGTTTATGAACATTTTTTGATACTTTCTGTACCACATAAATTATTGAGCCATTTCTTCATATTTATCAGCTTTGCAAATTCATAGGAAATTCATTTGAACTCCAAATCCAGTGAAACCAATTCCTAGATGCTTCTAAAATTATCCTTTGTTAAATGGGTGCCTTTGCTCATTTTTCAAAAATATATTTCTGTACACTTCTTGCAAATCCATAAACCCCTTGATTCCACCATATCAAATTGTTCCGAGATGTCCATTTATCAAATACTAATGAAACCACTTTGGTCATCCCTCATATGACCAGAGGTATCCTAGAAAAGTCCAACTCACATTTTTAGAGCACTTTTATTTCCTGACTTGTTGTGTTGCTTATTATGCTTGTTTTCGGCAATAGTTGACGAAGTAGACGGAATGCTCGGAGTTGGACCAGGGATATTTGAAGACCTCGAAGACTTCGTTACAACAGGCAAGCAGCCCTTTGACCATGTTTATGAAACCTTCTTATACATGCCATATAGTTCGTTATACTTGTTGCATCGGAATCATGATGAGATGGTGAACCACGTGGTTGGTTGCCTCGGTTACATTCCTCGTTGATACTTGCATTGTGCATGGCCCTACCTTCTTATGAGGGTTATGCCGGTGGGAGTAGATAGGATGCAAATGTAGATGCTACGCAAAAGGGACAGGGATATGCATGGTGATGGAGACAAAATATTTTCAAAGTCTTTTCGCAAACCCCGTCGGGTGCCACTTATGCCCGAGGGAGATGATGAAATGGGTGACCACTTGATGACGAAGTGGTGTGCCAAGCAAAGGGTGTGTTGTTTTCAAAACGGATTGGTCGGAGTTGCGACCGTTATTCCAACCTTACATGCGCGACCACTCTACCCTTATATGGGAAAGGGCATTATTGAGTACCTAGTCTGATACTAGCTTGGAGCCCAGATTACTAGTGACGGGGAGAGTTGGTGCTCTCTCTTGGGATGGGGTCGTGCATGTAGGGCGGCGATGACCATCTTTATGGGGCACCGGACACACCGCTGGTACCCGTGCGGTGGTATGTGATGAATATGGGAGCAAGGCTCCACGAAAATGTTATGTGAAATGTTGGGCACGGGGTTATCGCTAATCGAGTGGACTCCATGTTAGTGTCGTCTAGGGAAAGGTAGTGATCGGGTGCTTACCCCGGGTACTTGAGGTACCGCGGGTCGTGGATGACACGGAAGTTCCCCGGATCTAGTGGGTAAAGTGTGCAACCTCTGCAGAGTGTAAAACTATTCGAATAGCCGTGTCCACGGTCATGGACAGTTGGGTAACCGCTCTTGGGCTACGTCCACTTGTTTACAAAACCGGTGTGTGTGTGTGATGATGGAAATGACTTGGGTCAAGTCAAAGGACTTGACACGATTGAGATGGGTTGGTGCCCACTCTGTTTATGATAAATGGGTTGGTGCCCACTCTATTTATGTTGATATCTGTAACCTGTCCTCATGGTTACTCGAATTCTCTTGATGCATGCTTTATAGGATGTTGAACATGTCATTGCACTCAAAACTAGCTTTATGCAAAATTTACCTATGTCATGCATTGTTGTACCTTGAACCAAAACATGGGTTGCTTAAGTAGTACATTCAAAGTACTCATTGGCTTGCCACTGGTTATTTAATTGACCGGGCATGGAAGAACCGGAGTTCAAAGAAGAGTTCTTTGGAGACGATCATGCGAACTAGGACGCTTCCCACCGAGTAATGCCCGTAGGGTTAAGGCGATGGCATGGGTTCTACTTATTGACGATTTATTTCCGCTGCTATGTTCCATTTGGTGTCCAGTCTTTAAGGCTTTATCGATGTAAGACTTGACCATAATGGTCACAATTTGTGTAAGACGGTATGTATGGATGTAAGACTCTTGTTATTCAGCTTCTGTGTGTTCAGTGAGCATTGATCTCTGGGATCACTGTACACGTGCATTCGGCGATCACGACTTGTGAGTCCGGGTCCCCACACCCAGATTCGGCTTTGAGGCGTTCGTAGTGGTTTAAAGGCTCCTTTGGTCTCCACGGACATGAGTGTTCTAGATAGGGTTTTGTTCTCCATGGGCTGAGAGAGACGATTCCCTCTGGCATCACTTCGGACTGTCACTAGGGTGGGTCCTTTGGTCTTTACGGACACAAGTGTGCTAGACAGGGTTTTGGTCTCCACGAGCTGGGAGAGGCGATTCCCTCTGGCATCACTTCGGGCTGTCACTAGGGTGTGTCCTTTGATCTCCATGGACACGAGTGTGCTAGATAGGGTTTGGTTCTCCACGGGCTGGGAGAGACGATTCCCTTTGGCATCACTTCGGGCTGTCACTAGGGTGGGTTCGGACCATGTCCCCTTATTGCTCGCGTCGGGCCGCCCAGATTCGGCTTTGAGGCATTCGTAGTGGTTTAAAGGCTCCTTTGGTCTCCACGGACATGAGTGCTCTAGATAGGGTTTTGTTCTCCACGGGCTGAGAGAGACGATTCCCTCTGGCATCACTTCGGACTGTCACTAGGATGGGTCCTTTGGTCTCTACGGACACAAGTGTGCTAGATAGGGTTTCGGTCTCAACGAGTTGGGAGAGACGATTCCTTCTAGCATCACTTCGGGTTGTCACTAGGGTGCGTCCTTTGATCTCCACAGACGCGAGTGTGCTAGATAGGGTTTGGTTCTCCACGGGCTGGGAGAGATGATTCCCTCTGGCATCACTTCGGGCTGTCACTAGGGTGGGTTCGGACCATGTCCCCTTATTTCTCGCGTCGGGCCGCCCAAATCCCGCTTTGAGGCTTTCCTAGTGGTTTAAAGGCTCCTTTGGTCTCCACGGACATGAGTGTTCTAGATATGGTTTTGTTCTCCATGGGCTAAGAGAGACGATTCCCTCTAGCATCACTTCGGGCTGTCACTAGGGTGGGTTCAGACCATGTCCCCTTGTTGCTCATTCGGGCAGCCCAGATTCCACTTTGAGACGTTTGGCTGCGCCAGGAGGGCTTGCTAATGCGGTAAAAAACAAGTCTTTTGAGGCTCTCGACTCGCCTCATCGATCTATGTCGGTCTTAGACACTTGGCATCACTGTACCAGGTTGACCAGGCAATTCATGAGGGGTTGGGGTGCCAATCTGGGGCAGGATCTATGGATCCGAAAGGCAGAGCTCTTGGGGGCCTTCCAGTCCATCGACGGCCGAGCGGATACACATGGCCTTGATCCTGAGGAATGGATGGAACGATAATGCGATATGCTCTAGAAGACAACCTCATGGCATTGTTTCAGAACAGGGAAATCTATTGGCAATCTCATGGCCACTTAAACTGGACATTTAGTGGTGATTCCAACATGGCATACTTCCAGGCCATCACTAACGGTCGTCGTTGAAGGTCCTCGATTGTTGTCATTTGGGACGGACCTCAGATGATTCAGGACAAAGTGAAAACTTTTTCAAAAGTCTCTTCAGTGGCCATGAGCGAACAGGGGTCAACCTCCATCACTACAAAAAAAAGACACATATGTGACATTTTGGGCCGAACGAAATTTTTTCTGTCATGCTTATGACACTTCTATGATGATAATTGTGACAAAACCCGGTATCATCATAAATGTGGTGAGCTCATACTTCTATGACAAAAAATCATGACAGAAAATGGGCTTTTTTGTCCTGGGCGGGCCGGAGATGCAGCTGCATGACATTCTTTGGGCCGTCCATGACGGAAAAAACCATGGTAGAAGCGAGGGCGAGGAAAATATCGGGAAGTTCCCGGTTACGGTGGGTGGCCGGGGGCCGAGCGGTGTGCGTTTCTCTCGTACACATACGCTCGTGGGTGCGAGGTGTTGGGCTCTAACTGAACCCGATCGAGGCGTTCGCCTAACTGAACCTGAGCGATTGCACTGTAGGCTACGCGTTATTGAACCCGAGTGATCGATCGATGGCTGTTAACTGAACCCGATCGAGCGATTCCTTCGCTACTGCTGCTAACTGAAGCCGATCGATGCTGTCTCTTGATGAACAGTGAGTGATGTTGGGGGGTAGGATGAACAGTTCCCGGTGGGGGTTGGATGAACAGGACCCCGTGGTGTTGCCGCTGGATGAACAAGACCCCGATCGATCGAGCCGGTTGGGCGTGGATGAACATGACCCCGTGGAGGGCTGGATGAATAGGACCCCATGGAGGGAAGTTTGAACAGTAGCCGGTGGAGGGCTGGTTGAACAATAGCCGGTGGAGGGGTGGATGAACAGTAGCCCGTGGAGGGGTGGTTGAACAGGACCCCGTGGAGAGGGCTGGTTGAATAGTAGCCGGTGGAGGAGCGGTGGAAGCTGGATGAACAGTAGCCCGTGGATGAACAGTCGCTAGTGGAGGCTGGAGGAGGTCGACGGTGGATGAGCAGTAGCCCGTGGAGGCAGTCGACGGTGGAGATGAACAGTATCCCATGGAGTCCTGTTTGGCGGTATGCCACACCCCTCCCGATGAGCAGGACCCCTGTTTAGACCGTAGAGCTCCAACACAAGTTTGTTTCCTCTGTTTTGTGGTATGCCACACCCCTCCCGATCAACAGGACCCCGTTTCGACCGTAGGAGGTCCAACAGAAGTCCACTTCCTCGGTTTTGCGGTATGTCAGACCCCTCCCGATGAACAGGATCCCGTTTTGACCGTGGTCGGTCGAACACAAGGCCGTTTCCTCCGTTCTGCGGTACGCCAGGCCTTGTTTCCATTGGTTGTTCCGTCCAAGCCGGTTGGCTCCCGATGAACAACACGCGTTCCGTTGCCTCCGGATGAACACGACGCATTCCGTTGCCTCCCCATGAACACGACGACGACGTAGTTTCTCCGTTCTGACCCAGCCATGTACACGAGCCCTGGCTGTACGTATGCGCGAGTAGGCGTTCGAGACCCCGCCCGTATGTACGTACGTGGTCGTATTTACTTTCTTGCACCCTGGCCGCTGTACATATGTGTACATGCTACGTGCGCGCCTCTACTACAACACATGCGCACCTCTACTACGACACGTGCCCTTTCCTTCCTTGCACGACCACGGTTCATCGCTATAGCCTGCACACAAACCGATCAACCAGTATGTACGCACACATTCGCGACCAGAATGACAACGCTACGTACGCTTTGACCAGGTGGGTCCTGAAGGAAATATGCCCTAGATGCAATAATAAAGTTATTATTTATTTCCTTATTTCATGATAAATGTTTATTATTCATGCTAGAATTGTATTAACCGGAAACATAATACATGTGTGAATACATAGACAAACATAGTGTCACTAGTATGCCTCTACTTGACTAGCTCGTGAATCAAAGGTGGTCAAGTTTCCTAGCCATAGACATAAGTTGTCATTTGATTAATGGGATCACATCATTAGGATAATGATGTGATTGACTTGACCCATTCCGTTAGCTTAGCACTTGATCGTTTAGTATGTTGCTATTGCTTTCTTCATGACTTATACATGTTCCTGTAACTATGAGATTATGCAACTCCGTTTACGGAGGAACACTTTGGTGCTACCAAACGTCACAACGTAATCGGGTGATTATAAAGGAGTACTACAGGTGTCTCCAAAGGTACATGTTGGGTTGGCATATTTGAGATTAGGTTTTGTCACTCCGATTGTCGGAGAGGTATCTCTGGGCCCTCTCGGTAATGCACATCACTATAAGCCTTGCAAGCAATGTAGCTAATGAGTTAGTTATGGAATGATGCATTACGGAACGAGTAAAGAGACTTGCCGGTAACGAGATTGAACTAGGTATTGGATACCGACGATCGAATCTCGGGCAAGTAACATACCGATGACAAAGGAACAACGATGTTGTTATGCGGTTTGACCGATAAAGATCTTCGTAGAATATGTAGGAGCCAATATGGGCATCCGGTTCCGCTATTGGTTATTGACCGAGAATAGTTCTAGGTCATGTCTACATAGTTCTCGAACCCGTAGGGTCCGCACGCTTAACGTTACGATGATGCTTTTATTATGAGTTTATAAGTTTCGATGTACGAAGGAGTTGAGTCCCGGATGAGATCGGGGACATGACGAGGAGTCTTGAAATGGTCGAGACGTAAAGATCGATATATTGGACGACTATATTCGGAGTTTAGAAAGGTTCCGAGTGATTCGCTATTTTTCGAATCTGGGAGAGTTACGGAATTCGCCGGGAGAAGTATTGGGCCTTATTGGGCCATACGGGGCAAGCAGTCACCGCGCTTCCATGGCCTAGTCCGAATTGGACTAGGGGAGGGCCGCACCCCTCCTTCCTTCCTTCTCTCTTCCCTTCCTTGTCTCCTACTCCTACTACTTGGAAGGACTCCTAGTTGGACTAGGAAGGGGAATCCTACTCCCGTGGGAGTAGGACTCCCCTAGGGCGCGCCATAGAGAGGGCCGGCCCTCCCCTCCTCCACTCCTTTATATACGGGGGCAGGAGGCACCCCATAGACACACAAGTTGATCTACGGATCGTTCCTTAGCCGTGTGTGGTGCCCCCTCCACCATATTCCACCTCGGTCATATCGTCATGAGTTTAGGCGAAGCCCTGCGCCGGTAGAACATCATCATCGTCACCACGCCGTCGTGCTGACGGAACTCGTCCTCGACGCTTCGCTGGATTGGAGCCCGGGGAACGTCATCGAGCTGGACGTGTGCTGAACATGGAGGTGCTGTACGTTCGGTGCTTGGATTGGTCGATTCGTGAAGACGTACGACTACATCAACCACGTTGTCATAATGCTTCCGCTTAACGGTCTACGAGGGTATGTAGACAACACTCTCCCCTCTGGTCGCTATGCATCACCATGATCTTGCGTGTGCGTAGGAAGTTTTTTGAAATTACTACGTTCCCCAACAGTGGCATCAGAGCCTGGTTTTATGCGTAGATGTCATATGCACGAGTAGAACACAAGTGAGTTGTGGGCAATACAAGTCATACTGCTTACCAGCATGTCATACTTTGGTTCGGCGATATTGTTGGATGAAGCGTCCCAGACCGACATTACGCGTACGCTTACGCGAGACTAGTTCTACCGACGTGCTTTGCACGCAGGTGGCTGGCGGGTGTCAGTTTCTCCAACTTTAGTTGAACCGAGTGTGGCTATGCCCGGTCCTTGCGAAGGTTAAAACAGCACTAACTTGACAAACTATCGTTATGGTTTTGATGCGTAGGTAAGAACGGTTCTTGCTCAGCCCATAACAGCCACGTAAAATTTGCAACAACAAAGTAGAGGACGTCTAACTTGTTTTTGCAGGGCATGTTATGATGTGATATGGTCAAGATGTGATAAGATATAAGTTGTTGTATGAGATGATCATGTTTTGTTGAAGTTATCGGCAACTGGCAGAAGCCCTATGGATGTCTCTTTGTTGCATAAGATGCAAGTGCCAAATAATTGCTTTACTTTATCACTATACGATAGCAATAGTTACAAGAGCAATAGTTGGTGAGACAACCATGTGATGACAAATTGATATAGATCAAGATGATGAAATCATGGTGTCGTGCCGGTGACGATAGAGATCATGACAATACTTTGGAGATGGAGATCAAAGGCGCAAGATGATCATGGCCATATCATGTCACATATTTTGATTGCATATGATGTTTATCTGTTATACATCTTATCTTGCTTTGATTGATAGTAGCATTTTAAGATGATCTCTCACTAAATTATCAAGAAGTGTTCTCCCTAAGTATGCACCGTTGCCAAAGTTCGTCGTGCCCAGACACCACGTGATGATCGGGTGTGATAAGCTCTACGTCCATCTACAACGGGTGCAAGCCAGTTCTGCACACGTGGAATACTCAGGTTAAACTTGACGAGCCTAGCATATGCAGATATGGCCTCGGAGCACGGAGACCGAAAGGTCGAGCGTGAGTCATATAGTAGATATGATCAACATAGTGATGTTCACCATTGAAAACTACTCCATCTCACGTGATGATCGGTTATGGTTTAGTTGATTTGGATCACATGATCACTTAGATGACTAGGGAGATGTCTGTCTAAGTGGGAGTTCTTAAGTAATATGATTAATTGAACTTAAATTTATCATGAACTTAGTCCTGGTAGTATTTTGCAAATTATGTTGTAAGATCAATAGCTTGCATTGTTGCTTTCATATGTTTATTTTGATATGTTCCTAGAGAAAATTGTGTTGAAAAATGTTAGTAGCAATGATGCGGATTGGATCCGCGATTTGAGGTTTATCCTCATTGCTGCACAGAAGAATTATGTCCTTAATGCTCCGCTAGGTGACAGACCTATTCCAGGAGCAGATGCAGACGTTATGAACGTTTGGCTAGCTCAATATGATGACTACTTGATAGTTTTGTGCACCATGCTTTATGGCTTAGAATCGGGACTTCAAAGATGTTTTGAACATCATGGACCATATGAGATGTTCCAGGAATTGAAGTTAATATTTCAAGCAAATACTCGAGTTGAGAGATATCAATGAAGGAAATATGCCCTAGAGGCAATAATAAAGTTATTATTTATTTCCTTATTTCATGATAAATGTTTATCATTCATGCTAGAATTGTATTAACCGGAAACATGATACATGTGTGAATGCATAGACAAACAACATGTCACTAGTATGCCTCTACTAGACTAGCTTGTTAATCAAAGATGGTTATGTTTCCTAACCATGAACAAGGAGTTGTTATTTGATTAACAAGGTCACATCATTAGTAGAATGATCGATTGACATGACCCATTCCATTAGCTTAGCACACGATCGTTTAGTATGTTGCTCTTGCTTTTATCCATGACTTATACATGTTCCTATAACTATGAGATTATGCAACTCCGTTTACGGAGGAACACTTTGGTGCTACCAAACGTCACAACGAATCGGGTGATTATAAAGGAGTACTACAGTGTGTCTCCAAAGGCAAATGTTGGGTTGGCGTATTTCGAGATTAGGTTTTGTCACTCCGATTGTCGGAGAGGTATCTCTGGGCCCTCTCGGTAATGCACATCACTTAAGCCTTGCAAGCACTACAACTAATGAGCTAGTTGTGAGATGATGTATTACGGAACGAGTAAAGAGACTTGCCGGTAACGAGATTGAACTAGGTATTGGATACCGACGATCGAATCTCGGGCAAGTAACATACCGATGACAAAGGAACAACGTATGTTGTTATGCGGTCGACCGATAAAGATCTTCGTAGAATATGTAGGAACCAATATGGGCATCCAGGTCCCGCTGTTGGTTATTGACCGTGAATAGTTCTAGGTCATGTCTACATTGTTCTCGAACCGTAGGGTCCGCACGCTTAAGGTTTCGATGACAGTTATTATGAGTTTATGTATTTTGATGTACCAAGGAGTTCGAGTCCGGATGTGATCACGGACATGACGAGGAGTCTCGGAATGGTCGAGACATAAAGATTGATATATTGGAAGCCTATGTTTGGAGTTCGGAATGGTTCCGGACGAAAACGGGAATTTACCGGAAAACCGGGAGGTTACCGGAACCCCCCGGGAGGTAAATGGGCCTAGATGGGCCCTAGTGGAAAGGAGGAGGGGCAGCCCAAGCCTGGCCGCGCGCCTCCCCCCCTTCCCTAGTCCTACTAGGACTAGGAGAAGGGGGCCGGCCCCCTCTCTCTCTTTCCCCCCCTCCGGAAACCTAGTCCAACTAGGATTGGGGGGGGAATCCTACTCCCAGAGGGAGTAGGACTCCCAGGGCGCGCCCCCTTTGGCCGCCGGCCCCCTCCCCCTTGGCTCCTTTATATACGGGGGCAGGGGGGCACCTTGGAACACACAAGTTGATCGTGAGATCGTTCCTTAGCCGTGTCGGTGCCCCCTCCACCATATTCCACCTCGGTTATACTGTCATGAAGCTTAAGCGAAGCCCTGCTACCGTGAAACATCAAGATCGTCCCACGCCGTCGTCTTGACGGAACTCTCCCTCGACACTCGGCTGGATCGAGTCTGAGGGCGCCATCGAGCTGTACGTGTGTCAAGAACTCGGGCGTCGAGTAACGGGCCGGGATCGGTCGGATCGCGAGGAGAACGTCGACTACTTCCTCTACGTTGTGATCGCTTCCGCCGGTCTACAAGGGTATGTAGACAACACTCTCCCCTCTCGTTGCTATCGTCACCATGATCTTGCGTGTGCGTAGGAAAATTTTGAAATTACTACGTTCCCCAACAAAGGTATCGAGCCTAGGTTTTATGGTTTGATGTTTTGCACGAGTAGAACACAAGTGAGTTGTGGGCGATACAAGTCATACTACCTACCAGCATGTCATACTTTGGTTCAGCGGTATTGTGAGATGAAGCGGCCCGGACCGACATTACGCGTGACGCTTCGCGAGACTGGTTTCACCGCCACGAGCACTCGTTGCTTAAAGGTGACTGGTGGGTGTCTGTCTCTCTCACTTTAGTTGAACCGAGTGTGGCTACGCCCGGTCCTTGTGAAGGTTAAAACGGAGTCTATTTGACAAACTATCGTTGTGGTTTTGATGCGTAGGTGAGACTGGTTCTTGCTAAAGCCCGTAGCAGCCACGTAAAATTTGCAACAACAAAGTAGAGGACGTCTAACTTGTTTTTGCAGGGCATGTTGTGATGTGATATGGTCAAAACGTGATGCTATATTTTATTGTATGAGATGATCATGTTTTGTAACCTAAGTTATCGGCAACTGGCTGGAGCCATATGGTTGTCGCTTTATTGTATGCAATGCAATGCATCTGTAATGCTTTACTTTATCACTAAGCGGTAGCGATAGTCGTAGAAGCATAAGATTGGCGAGGCGACAACGATGCTACGATGGAGATCAAGGTGTCGGCGCGGTGACGATGGTGATCATGGTGGTGCTGCGGAGATGAAGATCACGAAGCACAAGATGATGATGACCATATCATATCACTTATATTGATTTGCATGTGATGTTTATCCTTTATGCATCTTATCTTGCTTTGATTGACGGTAGCATTATAAGATGATCTCTCACTAAATTATCAAGAAGTGTTCTCCCGAGTATGCACCGTTGCCAAAGTTAAATCGTGCCCGGACACCACGTGATGATCGGGTGTGATAAGCTCTCGTCCATCTACAACGGGTGCAAGCCAGTTTTGCACACGCAGAATACTCGGGTTATACTTGACGAGCCTAGCATATGCAGATATGGCCTCGGAACACGGAGACCGAAAGGTCGGCGTGAATCATATAGTAGATATGATCAACATAAGATGTTCACCATTGAAAACTACTCCATCTCACGTGATGATCGGTTATGGTTTAGTTGATTTGGGTCACGTGATCACTTAGATGACTAGAGAGATGTCTATCTAAGTGGGAGTTCTTAAGTAATATGATTAATTGAACTTAAATTTATCATGAACTTAGTCCCGGTAGTATTTTGCAAATTATGTTATAAGATCAATAGCTTGCGTTGTTGCTTTCATATGTTTATTTTGATATGTTCCTAGAAAATTGTGTTGAAAAATGTTAGTAGCAATGATGCGGATTTGATCCGTGATCGAGGTTTATCCTCATTGCTGCCTGAAGAATTATGTCCTTAATGCACCGCTAGGTAGCGGACCTATTGCAGGAGCGGATCACGACGTTATGAGCGTTTGGCTAGCTCAGTATGATGACTACTTGATAGTTTTGTGCACCATGCTTTATGGCTTAGAATCGGGACTTCAAAGATGTTTTGAACATCATGGACCATATGAGATGTTCCAAGAATTGAAGTTAATATTTCAAGCAAATACCCGAGTTGAGAGATATGAAGTCTCCAACAAGTTCTATAGCTAAAAGATGGAGGAGAATCGCTCAACTAGTGAGCATGTGCTCAGATTGTCTGGGTACTTCAATCGCTTGAATCAAGTGGGAGTTAATCTTCCAGATAAGATAGTGATTGACAGAATTCTCTAGTCACCATCACCAAGTTAGTAGAACTTCGTGATGAACTATAGTATGCAAGGGATGACGAAAATGATTCCCGAGCTCTTCGTGATCGACGAAGGTAGAAATCAAGAAAGAGCATCAAGTGTTGATGGTTGACAAGATCACTAGTTTCAAGAAAAGGGCAAAGGGAAAGAAAAGGGAACTTCAAGTAGATTGACAAGCAAGTTGTCACTCCCACGAAGAAGCCCAAAGCTGAACCAAAGCTCAAACCGAGTGCTTACCTTGCAAAGGAAATGGTCCTTTGGAGCGGAACTGCCCTAAATATTTGGTGGATAAGAAGGATGGCAAAGTGAAAAGGGTATATTTGATATACTGGTGTTTGATGTGTACTTTACTAGTGTTTATAGCAACCCTCGGTATTTTGTACTGGTTCGGTTGCTAAGAGTAGTAACTCAAACGGAGTTGCGAATAAGCGAAGCTAGTTAAGGTGAAGTGACGATGTGTGTTGAAAGTAGTTTCAAGATTGATATGATCATCATCGCACACTCCCTATACTTTCGGGATTAGTGTTGAACCTAAATAAATGTTATTTGGTGTTTGCGTTGAGCATGAATATGATTTGATCATGTTTATTGCAATACTGATTATTCATTTAAGTAAGAGAATAAAACTGTTATTCATTTTACATGAATAAAACCTTATATGGTTACACACCCAATGAAAATGGTTCATTGGATCTCGATCGTAGTGATACACATATTCATAATATTGAAACCAAAAGATGCAAAGTTAATAATGATAGTGCAACTTATTTGTGGCACTGCCGTTTAGGTCATACTGGTGTAAAGCGCATGAAGAAACTCCATGCTGATGGGATTTTGGAATCACTTGATTATGAATCACTTGATGCTTGCGAACCGTGCCTTTTGGGCAAGATGACTAAAACTCCGTTCTCCGGAACAGTGGAGCAAGCAACTGACTTATTGGAAATAAAACATACCGATGTATGCGATCCAATGAGTGTTAAGGCTCGCGGTGCGTATCATTATTTTCTGACCTTCACAGATGATTTGAGCAGATATAGGTATATCTACTTGATGAAACATAAGTCTGAAATAGTTGAAAGGTTCAAAGAATTTCAGAGTGAAGTGGAAAAATCATCGTGACAAGAAAATAAGATTTCTACGATCTGATCGCGGAGACAAATATTTGAGTTACGAGTTTGGTCTTCAATTAAAACAAAGTGGAATAGTTTCACAAATTCATGCCACCTAGAACACCACATCATAATGGTGTGTCCGAACGTCATAACCGTACTTTATTGGATATAGTACAATCTATGATGTTTCTTACCGATTTACCAATATCGTTTTGGGATCATGCATTAGAGACAGCTGCATTCACGTTAAATAGGGCACCATCTAAATCCGTTGAGACGACACTAAATGAACTGTGGTTTAGCAAGAAACCAAAGTTGTCGTTTCTTAAAATTTGGGGCTGCGATGCTTATGTGAAAAAGTTTCATCCTGATAAGCTCAAACCCAAATCGGAGAAGTGCGTCTTCATAGAATACCCAAAGGAAATTGTTGGGTACACCTTCTATCACAGATCCGAAGGCAAAACATTTGTTGCTAATAAATGGATCCTTTCTAGAGAAGGAGTTTCTCTCG
This sequence comes from Aegilops speltoides, assembly GCA_021437245.1. Classification (NCBI taxonomy): domain Eukaryota; kingdom Viridiplantae; phylum Streptophyta; class Magnoliopsida; order Poales; family Poaceae; genus Aegilops; species Aegilops speltoides. Next base: position 101,822,176 of record CM038141.1, on the reverse strand, counting down.
AAAGAAGTGAGTGGGAGGAAAGTGGAACTTGATGAGGTAATAGTACCTTCTCCCTTACTTGAAAGTAGTTCGTCGCAGAAACCAGTTTCTGAGACACCTACACCAAGTAGTGAGGAAGTTGATGATGTTGATCATGAAACTTCAGATCAAGTTACTACGAACCTCGTAGATCAACCAGAGTAAGATCCGCACTGAGTGGTACGGTAATCCTGTTCGGAAGTCATGCTACTAGATCATGATGAACCTACGAACTATGAAGAAGCGATGGTGAGCCCAGATTCCATAAAATGGCTTGAGGCCATGAAATCGAGATGGGATCCATGTATGAAAACAAAGTATGGACTTTGGTTGACTTGCCCGAGGGTAGGCAAGCAATAGAAAACAAGTGGATCTTCTAGAAGAAGACCGACGCCGACGGTAATGTTATCGTCTATAAAGCTCGACTTGTCGCAAAAGGTTTTCGACAAGTTCAAGGGATTGACTACGATGAGACCTTCTCACCCGTAGCGATGCTTAAGTCCGTCCGAATCATGTTAGCAATTGCCGCATTTTATGATTATGAAATTTGGCAAATGGATGTAAAGACTGCATTCTGAATGGATTTACGGAAGAAGAGTTGTATATGATGCAACGAGAAGGTTTTATCGATCCAAAGGAGCTAACAAAGTATGCAAGCTCCAGCGATCCATCTATGGACTGGTGCAAGCATCTCGGAGTTGGAATAAACGCTTTGATAGTGTGATCAAAGCATTTGGGTTTGTCTGAGACTTTTGGAGAAGCCTGTATTTACAAGAAAGTGAGTGGGAGCTCTGTAGCATTTCTGATATTATATGTGGATGACATATTGCTGATCGGAAATGATATAGAATTTCTGGATAGCATAAAGGGATACTTGAATAAGAGTTTTTCAATGAAAGACCTCGGTGAAGCTGCTTACATATTGGGCATTAAGATCTATAGAGATAGATCAAGACGCTTAATTGGACTTTCACAAAGCACATACCTTGACAAAGTTTTGAAGAAGTTCAAAATGGATCAAGCAAAGAAAGAGTTCTTGCATGTGTTACAAGGTGTGAAATTGAGTAAGACTCAAAACCCGACCACAACAGAAGATAGAAAGAGAATGAAAGTCATTCACTATGCCTTGGCCATAGTTTCTATAAAGTATGCCATGCTGTGTGCCAGATCTATTGTTTACCCTGCACTGAGTTTGGCAAGGGAGTACAATAGTGATCTAGGAGTAGATCACTGGACAGCGGTCAAAATTATCCTTAGTAGAAAAGGGATATGTTTCTCGATTATGGAAGTGACAAAAGGCTCGTCGTAAAGGGTTACGTCGATGCAAGCTTTGACACTGATCTGGATGACTCTAAGTCTCGATCTAGATACATATTGAAAGTGGGAGCAATTAGCTAGAGTAGCTTCGTGCAGAGCATTGTAGACATAGAAAAATTGCAAAATACATAACGGATCTGAATGTGAAAGACCCGTTGACTAAGACTCTCTCACAAGCAAAACATGATCACACCTTAGTACTCTTTGGGTGTTAATCACATAGCGATGTGAACTAGATTACTGAATCTAGTAAACCCTTTGGGTATTGGTCACATGGCGATGTGAACTATGGGTGTTAATCACATGATGATGTGAACTATCGATGTTAATCACATGGTGATGTGATCTAGATTATTGACTCTAGTGCAAGTGGGAGATGAAGGAAATATGCCCTAGAGGCAATAATAAAGTTATTATTTATTTCCTTATTTCATGATAAATGTTTATCATTCATGCTAGAATTGTATTAACCGGAAACATGATACATGTGTGAATGCATAGACAAACAACATGTCACTAGTATGCCTCTACTAGACTAGCTTGTTAATCAAAGATGGTTATGTTTCCTAACCATGAACAAGGAGTTGTTATTTGATTAACAAGGTCACATCATTAGTAGAATGATCGATTGACATGACCCATTCCATTAGCTTAGCACACGATCGTTTAGTATGTTGCTACTGCTTTTATCCATGACTTATACATGTTCCTATAACTATGAGATTATGCAACTCCGTTTACGGAGGAACACTTTGGTGCTACCAAACGTCACAACGTGGCTCGGGTGATTATAAAGGAGTACTACAGGTGTCTCCAAAGGCAAATGTTGGGTTGGCGTATTTGAGATTAGGTTTTGTCACTCCGATTGTCGGAGAGGTATCTCTGGGCCCTCTCGGTAATGCACATCACTTAAGCCTTGCAAGCACTACAACTAATGAGCTAGTTGTGAGATGATGTATTACGGAACGAGTAAAGAGACTTGCCGTAACGAGATTGAACTAGGTATTGGATACCGACGATCGAATCTCGGGCAAGTAACATACCGATGACAAAGGAACAACGTATGTTGTTATGCGGTCGACCGATAAAGATCTTCGTAGAATATGTAGGAACCAATATGGGCATCCAGGTCCCGCTGTTGGTTATTGACCGTGAATAGTTCTAGGTCATGTCTACATTGTTCTCGAACCGTAGGGTCCGCACGCTTAAGGTTTCGATGGCGCTTATTATGAGTTTATGTATTTTGATGTACCAAGGAGTTCGAGTCCGGATGTGATCACGGACATGACGAGGAGTCTCGGAATGGTCGAGACATAAAGATTGATATATTGGAAGCCTATGTTTGGAGTTGGAATGGTTCCGACAAACGGAATTTACTGAAAACCGGAGGTTACGGAACCCCGGGAGGTAAATGGGCCTAGATGGGCCCTAGTGGAAAGGAGGAGGGCAGCCCAAGCCTGGCACGCGCCTCCCCTTCCCTAGTCCTACTAGGACTAGGAGAAGGGGCCGCCCCTCTCTCTTTCCCCCTCCGAAACCTAGTCCAACTAGGATTGGGGGAATCCTACTCCCAGAGGAGTAGGACTCCAGCATGCCCCTTTGGCCCGCCCCCTCCCCTTGGCTCCTTTATATACGGGGCAGGGGGCACCTTAGAACACACAAGTTGATCGTGAGATCGTTCCTTAGCCGTGTCGGTGCCCCCTCCACCATATTCCACCTCGGTTATACTGTCGCGAAGCTTAGCGAAGCCCTGCGCGCGTGAAACATCAAGATCGTCACCACGCCGTCGTCTTGTGAACTCTCCTCGACACTCGGCTGGATCGAGTACGAGGGACGTCATCGAGCTGTCGTGTGTCAAGAACTCGGGCGTCGGAGTAACGGCGCCGGATCGGTCGGATCGCGAGGAGAACGTACGACTACTTCCTCTACGTTGTGATCGCTTCCGCTTCGGGTCTACAAGGGTATGTAGACAACACTCTCCCCTCTCGTTGCTATACGTCACCATGATCTTGCGTGTGCGTAGGAAAATTTTGAAATTACTACGTTCCCCAACAATCAAGTCTCCAACAAGTTCTATAGCTAAAAGATGGAGGAGAATCGCTCAACTAGTGAGCATGTGCTCAGATTGTTTGGATACTTCAATTGCTTGAATCAAGTGGGAGTTAATCTTCCAGATAAGATAGTGATTGACAGAATTCTCTAGTCACCATCACTAAGTTACTAGAACTTCGAGATGAACTATAATATGCAAGGGATGACGAAAACAATTCCCGAGCTCTTCGTGATGTTGAAATCAACGAAGGTAGAAATCAAGAAAGAGCATCAAGTGTTGATGATTGACAAGACCCCTAGTTTCAAGAAAAGGGCAAAGGGAAAGAAAGGGAAACTTCAAGTAGAATGGCAAACAAGTTGTCACTCCCGTGAAGAAGACCAAAGCTGGACCAAAGCCTCAAACTGAGTGCTTACACTGCAAAGGAAATGGTCACTGGAAGCAGAAATGCCCAGAATATTTGGTGGATAAGAAGGATGGCAAAGTGAACAAGGGTATATTTGATATACAGGTTATTGATGTGTGCTTTACTAGTGTTTATAGTATCCCTGAGTATTTGATACTTGTTCGGTTGCTAAGATTAGTAACTCGAAACAGGAGTTACAGAATAAACAAAGACTAGTTGAAGGGGAAGTGACAATGAGTGTTGGAAGTAGTTTCAAGATTGATATGATCATCATCACACACTCCCTATACTTTCGGGATTAGTGTTAAACCTAAATAAATGTTATTTGGCGTTTGCGTTGAGCATGAATATGATTTGATCATGTTTATTGCAATACGGTTATTCATTTAAAATCAGAGAATAATTGTTGTTCTATTTAAATGAATAAAACCTTCAATGGTCATACACCCAATGAAAATAGTTTGTTGGATCTCGATCGTAGTGATACACATATTCATAATATTGATGCCAAAAGATGCAAAGTTAATAATGATAGTGCAACTTATTTGTGGCACTGCCGTTTGGGTCATATCGGTGTAAAGCGCATGAAGAAACTCCATAAAGATGGATTTTCGGAATCACTTGGTTATGAATCATTTGATGCTTGCGAACCGTGCCTTTGGGCGAGATGACTAAAACTCCATTCTTTGGAACAATGGAACGAGCAACAAACTTGTTGGAAATAATACATACTAATGTATGCAGACCAATGAGTATTAAGGCTCGTGGCGGCTATCGTTATTTTCTGACCTTCACAGATGATTTGAGCAGATATGGGTATATCTACTTGATGAAACATAAGTCTGAAATAGTTGAAAGGTTCAAAGAATTTCAGAGTGAAGTGGAAAATAATCGTAACAAGAAAATAAAGTTTCTGCGATCTGATCGTGGAGATGAATATTTGAGTTACGAGTTTGGTCTTCAAATAAAACAATGTGGAATAGTTTCACAAACTCACGCCACCTGGAACACCACAATGTAATGGTGTGTCCGAACATCGTAACCGCACTTTATTGGATATGGTGCGATCTATGATGTCTCTTACTGATTTACCAATATTGTTTTGGGGTTTTGCATTAGAGACAGTTGCATTCACATTAAAAGGGCACCATCTAAATCCGTTGAGACGACAACATATGAGCTGTGGTTTAGCAAGAAACCAAAGTTGTCGTTTCTTAAAATTTGGAGTTGCGATGCTTATATGAAAAAGCTTTTCAACTTGATAAGCTCGAACCCAAATCGGAGAAGTGCGTATTCAAAGAATACCCAAAGGAAATTGTTGGGTACACCTTCTATCACAGATCCGAAGGCAAGATATTCGTTGCTAAAAATGGATCCTTTCTAGAGAAGGAGTTTCTCTTGAAAGAAGTGAGTGGGAGGAAAGTAGAGCTTGATAAGGTAATTTGTACCTTCTCCCGAATTGGAAAGTAGTTCATCACGGAAATCAGTTCTAGTGATTCCTACAACAATTAGTGAGGAAGCTAATGATGATCATCATGAAACTTCAGACAAAGTTACTACAAAACCTCGTAGGTCTTCCAAAGTACAGTCCGCACTGGAGTAGTACGGTAATACTATTCTGGAAGTCATGTTACTAGACCATGATGAACCTACGAACTATGAGGAAGCGATGATGAGCCCAGATTCCGCGAAATGTCTTGAGGCCATAAAATCTGAGATATGATCCATGTATGAGAACAAAGTATGGACTTTGATTGACTTGCTCGATGATCGACAAGCCATGTTAAATAAATGGATCTTCAAGAGGAAGGCGGACAGCGATAGTAGTGTTACTATCCACTAAGCTCGACTTGTTGCAAAAGGTTTTCAACAAGTTCAAGGGGTTGAATACGATGAGATTTTCACACTCGTTTGATGCTTAAGTCTGTCGAATCATGTTAGCAATTGCGCATTTTATGAAATCGGCAAATGGATAAACAAAACTGCATTCCTTAATGGAGTTATTAAAGAAGAGTTGTATGTGATGCAACCAAGAGGTTTTGTCGATCCTAAAGGTGTTAACAAAATGTGCATCTATGGACTAGTGCAAGCATCTCGGAGTTGGAATATACTCTTTGATAAGTTGATCAAAGCATATAGTTTTATCTGACTTGCGGTGAAGCTGTATTTACAAGAAAGTGAGTGGGAGCACTACAACATTTCTGATAAGTATATGTGAATGACATATTGTTGATTGGAAGTAATGTAGAATTATTCTGCAAAGCATAAAGGAGTATTTGAAAGGAGTTTTTCGAAGAAGGACCTCGGTAAAGCTGCTTACATATTGAGCATCAAGATCTATAGAGATAGATCAAGACGCTTGATAAGTTTTTTCAATGAGTACACACCTTGACAAGATTTTGAAGTAGTTCAAAATGGAACAGTCAAAGAAAGAGTTTCTTGCCTGTGTTACAAGGTGTGAAATTGAGTAAGACTCAAAGCCCGACCACGGCAGAAGATAGAAAGAGAATGAAAGTCATTCCCAATGCCTCAGCCATAGGTTCTATAAAGTATGCCATGCTGTATACCAGATCTATTGTATACCCTAACTGATTTTAGCAAAGGAGTACAATAGTGATCTAGGAGTAGATCACCGGACATCGGTCAAAATTATCCTTAGGGGAATAAGGATATGTTTCTCGATTATGGAGGTGACAAAAAGGTTCGTCGTAAAGGGTTACGTCGATGCAAGTTTTGACACTAATCTAGATGACTCTAAGTCTCGGTCTAGATACATATTGAAAGTGGGAGCAATTAGCTAGAGTAGCTCCGTGCAGAGCATTGTAGACATAGAAATTTGCAAAATACTTACGGATCTGAATGTGACAGACCGGTTGACTAAACTTCTCTCACGAGCAAAACATGATCATACCTTTGTACTCTTTGGGTGTTAATCACATAGCGATGTGAACTAGATTATTGACTCTAGTAAACCCTTTGGGTGTTGGTCACATGACGATGTGAACTATGGGTGTTAATCATATACAGATATGATTATTGGTGTTAAATCACATGGCGATGTGAACTAGATTATTGACTCTAGTGCAAGTGGGTCCTGAAGGAAATATGCCCTAGAGGCAATAATAAAGTTATTATTTATTTCCTTATTTCATGATAAATGTTTATTATTCATGCTAGAATTGTATTAACCAGAAACATAATACATGTGTGAATACATAGACAAACAGAGTGTCACTAGTATGCCTCCACTTGACTAGCTCGTGAATCAAAGGTGGTTAAGTTTCCAGCCATAGACATGCGTTGTCATTTGATTAACGGGATCACATCATTAGGATAATGATGTGATTGACTTGACCCATTCCGTTAGCTTAGCACTTGATCGTTTAGTATGTTGCTATTGCTTTCTTCATGACTTATACATGTTCCTGTAACTATGAGATTATGCAACTCCCGTTTACCGGAGGAACACTTTGGGTGCTACCAAACGTCACAACGTAACTGGGTGATTAGAAAGGAGTACTACAGGTGTCTCCAAAGGTACATGTTGGGTTGGTGTATTTCGAGATTAGGTTTTGTCACTCCGATTGTCGGAGAGGTATCTCTGGGCCCTCTCGGTAATGCACATCACTATAAGCCTTGCAAGCAATGTAGCTAATGAGTTAGTTACGGAATGATGCATTACGGAACGAGTAAAGAGACTTGCCGGTAACGAGATTCAACTAGGTATTGGATACCGACGACCGAATCTCGGGCAAGTAACATACCGATGACAAAGGGAACAACGTATGTTGTTATGCGGTTTGTCCGATAAAGATCTTCGTAGAATATGTAGGAGCCAATATGGGCATCCAGGTTCCGCTATCAGTTATTGACCGAGAATAGTTCTAGGTCATGTCTACATAGTTCTCGAACCCGTAGGGTCCGCACGCTTAACGTTACGATGACAGTTTTATTACGAGTTTATAAGTTTTGATGTACCGAAGGAGTTCGGAGTCCCGGATGAGATCGGGGACATGACGAGGAGTCTCAAAATGGTCGAGACGTAAAGATCGATATATTGGACGACTATATTCGGAGTTTAGAAAGGTTCCGAGTGATTCGGCTATTTTTCGGAGTACCGGAGAGTTACGGGAATTCGCCGGGGAGAAGTATTGGGCCTTATTGGGCCATAAGGGAAGCAGGCCGCGCGCGCCCCCATGGCCTAGTCCGAATTGGACTAGGGGGAGGGGCCGCACCCCCTCCTTCCTTCCCTTCTCTCTTCCCGTTCCTTGTCTCCTACTCCTACTACTTGGAAGGACTCCTAGTTGGACTAGGAAAGGGGAATCCTACTCCCGGTGGGAGTAGGACTCCCCTACGGCGCGCCATAGAGAGGGCCGGCCCTCCCCTCCTCCACTCCTTTATATACGGGGGTAGGAGGCACCCCATAGACACACAAGTTGATCTACGGATCGTTCCTTAGCCGTGTGCGGTGCCCCCCTTCACCATATTCCACCTCGGTCATATCGTCGCGGAGTTTAGGCGAAGCCCTGCGCCGGTAGAACATCATCATCGTCACCACACCGTTGTGCTGACGGAACTCATCCCCGACGCTTCGCTGGATTGGAGCCCGGGGGACGTCATCGAGCTGGACGTGTGCTGAACACGGAGGTGCCGTACGTTGGGTGCTTGTATCGGTCGATTCGTGAAGACGTACGACTACATCAACTGCGTTGTCATAACGCTTCCGCTTAACGGTCTACGAGGGTACGTAGACAACACTCTCCCCTCTCGTCGCTATGCATCACCATGATCTTGCGTGTGCATAGGAATTTTTTTGAAATTACTACGTTCCCCAACAGGTCCCGCCTGTCAGGCACTTCCTTGCATGCGAAGATGTAGCTGGTGGGTCCCAGTAGTCAGGGGGGGCGAATCATTTTTTTGCCCGTAATATGGACGCACTTCCTTGCGTGCGAAGATGTAGCTGGTGGGTCCCAGCAGTCAAGGGGGAAACGTTTTTTTCGTGAAATACGATGGCCTGTCCGGTGGGTCCCTGCTGTCAGGTGGAGGAATCATTATTTTGCGCGTAATAAGGAGGCACTTCCTTGCTGCGGCCGTGGACCCAACTGTCAGCCTCTCCACGTACAGTACTCTTTCGATGGAAGTCATTCCTTGACCACGGTGACCACGCCGCGCCGAGAGCACCAGGACAGTGGACGACGGCGAGGCCTAGGAAGGGGAGGACGCGAAGCCGGGGAAGACGCGACAGTGGATGCCCACGCGGAGAGGAGTATGAGGGTTCTATGGTTCGGCTGCGGTGTGAGGCTGTCGTCGCCGCAGAATAACAGGGGGTATGGGTGAGTGGAGGGATGGCCTGGACAGCGGTGGGAGTAGTAGGGGGCGGTGAGGCCTCCGCGGCAGCACAGCCGGCCATGAGAGGCAGGAGCAGGCGACACGACTGGCGTTGCTTTGGGCGGCTGGAGCAAGAAGACCAGAGGTTGAATAAGCACTACGGCCGTTGGATGGACATCGTATGATCAGTAGAGCTAGAATCTTTCATATTGACTAGGTTGACAAAGCCCTCCGTCCCCGTCAACTTAGTAGGCCCACAAGTCAGCCTCCCACTATGCTGGGTCCCAGCTAGTAGGGAAAGTATTCATTTTTTTATGCGTAATAAGGAGGCACTTTCTTGCGTGCGAAGATATAGCTGGTGGGTCTGACCTGTCAGCGGGGGAACATTTTTTTCGCAAAATACAGAGGCCCTTCTGGTGGGTCCCAGATGTCAGGTCGAGGAATCATTATTTTGCATGTAATAAGGAGGCATTTCCTAGTGTGTGGCCGTGGACCCAGCTGTCAGCCTCTCCATGTACAGTCCACGTCCGATGGAAGTCGTTCCTTGACCACGTTGACCACGCCGCGCAGAGAGCACCAGGGCGGTGGACGACAGCGAGGCCTAGGAAGGGGATGACGTGGAGCCGGGGAAGACGCGACAGTGGATGCCCACGCGGAGAGGATTACGAGGGTTCACTGGTTTGGCTTTGGTGTGAGCACAGCGTCGTCCCGTAGAATAACAGAGGGTGTGGGTGAGTGGAGGGATGGCCTGGCCAGCGGTGGGAGTAGTAGGGGGCGGTGAGGCCTCATGGCAAAGACAACCGCCATGAGAGCGGGAGCGGCGGCACGACCGGTGCTGCTTTGGGCAGCTGGAGCAAGAAGACCAGAGGTTGAAGAAGCACGACGGTCGTTGAATATACATCGTACGGTCACTTTAGCTAGAATCATTTATATTGACTAAGTTGACAAAGCCCTTCGTACGCGTCAACTTAGTAGGCCCACAGGTCAGCCTCCGAAATGGTGCGCCCCAGATGTCAGGGGGAGGAATCATTTTTTGGGCGGCTAAAGCAATAATATCTGAGTTTGAAAAAGAAGCACGATATCCGTTGGATGGACATCCAACGGTCGCTGCTGCTAGAACCGTGTGTTGACTATAAGTTGTCAAAGCCTTGCATACGCGTCAACTTACTTTTTTAGGGGATGCGTCAACTTAATAGGCCCACAAGTGTGTGGCAGAGAACTTATAGCCCATTTGCGATTTGTAAGAATGTACAGCCTATTTTTGAATTCTAATGGAATTTACTACAGACCATTTACAGTTTGTTAAAAGTACAACCCATTTTCTAGCTAGGACAACGATTAATAATTTCAACCAACCGTTCAAAACAGAATTCAATAAAATTTCCCACATTTTGATGGGATCCGAAATATTTTTATCCAAAAATTTCTAGTCATATTAAATACAATTTCAATATAAATTTGTATTATGTAAAAAAACAATGAAACATTGCGCACGCAACAATTAATGAAATTAAAATTTTCAAAATCCAAAAATAATATTTTATAAACTAATTACGTGTTTGGTGCATTTTTTTATAGTTACTGCCCAATTTTTATAATTACATCCCATTTATTATTTCTTAAAGCCCATTTTCCTGTTAAGCCTAATGCATCCCTCCTAGGAAAGATTTACAGCCCAGCGGGGCAGAGAATAACAAGTTGACCTTGTTTGGGTATTCCACAAAAAAAGTATAGCTGGGCTAGCCATTTTCAGCTTGAAAAAATTAATATCTAGGCTGGATATCTGGCCTGGGCTAGACGGGCCACAACCCGCCCAGTTTTATGCCCTGCTCTCCTCTGAACAACAACGAAAACATCGCTCAAGAAAAACTCTGCAGTGCTCACACCTCAAAAACACAAATACTGCTCGAGATGCTTGGTCCCAGCTGTCGGCCGCTCCTGGTGCAATTCTCTCGTTTATTGACTACATAGGTTGACAATGGTGTGGGACCGTGATGTCAGGAAACCAGGAGGAAACAAAAAAAATAGTTGTACATAATAAGGAGGCACTTGCGTACGTACGGCTATGGACCTAGTGGGTCCCTACTGTCATCCAGTCAAAATAAAGTCATCTCCTGAATCCTCATGTTTGCTGACCATGTTGACAATGCTCGGCGCCATGGCAAGCGCAACAACTTGAAGGACGACGGAGAGGGCCTCACAGGCCCTACGGATGGTCTGATACAGCGCCCGCTGCTCATTCAGGAAGCCAGGATCATCGAACACCTATGAGCACCTTCGAGAGACTAAGACGGCATGAAACGGTAAGGCCACGCTTGGGAGCTCTGGTTTATTTCACACATGTATTAAGATACAAGTGTAATTTACTCGTCATCGGAAACAACGCGTAAAATACAGGCGTAATGAAACTGAGGGCACGAGGTCTGTAAGTAAAACCGGCGGGTTACGCGTGTAATTTGAGAGACCAGTGTATATTTTACTAGTCGAAATCGACCAACCAAGCGCTTCGCCCGAGACTATCTGCTTTTATTTACAAGCGTCAGTTTTACAAGCGGTTTTGGTTGGAAAACGACGATCCAATCACGACCTAAGATGATGAGTTGGTCGGAAGATCATATGGTTTCTCCTCTAACCTACCCGAGTTGTCGTATAGGCTATGAATGAAACATAAGACAATGAACTTCTTAAGCATAGAAAAAACAGAAGAGGATGATCTTCATAACATGCAAATCACAGGCATTAGCTCAACATGCAAAACAATATGAAGCATTATTCTCAGGAGGCACGGTGAACGGCTGGTGATGCCGCATGCCACATCATTCCAAGCTCAACTTTGTAATCAAACTCACAAGGCCTGGCATTACATAGACAACATTCAGAACAAACTCTTAAAATACCTTACATAAGTCAATAGTCATGTGACTATGCATCTCAGCAGAGTAAATATTTCTGAACTGAAGATAGGAATAGGAAAAAACAATCGACGTTGCTCACATCAAAGGGCGTCCCACTCAAAAATATCGAATGCATGTCTTTTGGCTAACATCAATGAGCAAAATTTGACAAGGTTTTCCAATTCCAATATATTAAACTAATGTCTTGTTGCTAACATCAATGATTAAACTTTGACAAGCTTTTCCCATTCAAAATATGTAATGCCTATGATTGTGGAACATGCAGGGTTTGTCATCAGTTTGCCAACTGATAGTCTGGTGGCTCAAGGTGACAACGAATGATTAGAGAACCATTCGATGTATTGTGCATGATGAAGTATTATGGAGGACGCAAACCATCTGAACATTTTGTGCAGTTCCACTAAAATCAAGCTGAGCATCCCTGTGGATTTCGTATTTATATGCTGCAAGAAAACAAAAACACATCAGCACACACATGAATATTGGCCCCAATGTCAACCCACCAATCGGTGGACTAACAAACTGAAAGTACGGTGAACAGATTACCATACCCAGATGCCCCATCATTGTTGCTTAGAATGACATTGACACACTTGGAGTCCTGTCATGGCTTCTTGTACTTGTTTGGGCACTTTTTGCCCAGTGCACTCCACGTGTTGTAGAGTTTCTTGTGCTCTCTATAGACTAGTCATGTCACCAACGTCTACTAATACTCTGTAAAGCGTCTCGATCATTCCTTCTGTAATGTAGTGCAAACAGTGACTGCTTCTTTCTACAAAGTGGTAAGACCAACTAGACCCACTAATGCAGCAGTTTGCCTTAGACACATTGGCTCCTTTTGTGCAGTTCAACTAAAATCAAAATCGGAATAAAACCGAGCTTTAATTTTGATATCCCTGTAAGCAACAATATGTATAAGGGAAACAATTACTGAGAAATAACGGTTGATGACTTGTACTCCCAGAAGAAAAACATCTACTGATCAGTAGAGTAGCAATTCTCCATCAGTGTGATTCATTCATATTAACTGAGACATTATCTTAACAATGCCTTGTTTCAACATATATAAAGAACGAAAAAGCAGAAAAGTACCATTCCTAAAACAATCGACTGATTCATTTTAAAAAAGACATTGTCTAAACAATACCTTGGTTAAACATGTAGAAAGAACTACAAAGCAGGATAGTACCATTCCTAAAACAATGCGACTGATTCATTTTAACAGAGGCAAAAAAGGAATCAATTACTGGCCAATAAAGGAGGATGAAACATGCGGCCACAAAAATGGTAATCCCGCATATCCCTAACAAGTGTTGCAGTTTTGAACTAAGATTTAGTAGTTAATTAATTCTGAGAGTGGCATTTCTTAATTTTACCAGTGACATTAGATTAACAAAAAGCATAAACAGTTCCAGGGGAGAGTGGGCGCAACAACAGCATGTGCTTCCATCTACTTATAAAGGGGGTGATGCAAAGTTATGTTGTAACAAAGAAACAAGTATCATGTCTGGGTTGGAACATTTTTTGCTCACTTAATGGTAAAAGACAACAGTTCAATAGCTTCAATTCAACATTTATCCAAAACAGTACCAATACAAGTAGCACAACATCTCAAAGCACACTGCAGCATCATGAGGATGAAAGTCGGTACTAACCTTTCTTGACCAAGATTTGAAACAGATCGCGAGGAGGATTTGAATGAAATCCCAACACATATATGAAAATTTTGATCTCCTTTTGTGCAGTTCCACCAAAATTAAGCAAAGTCGCTGATGTGCCATTCAAGTTGAACTGCACAAAACACTCACATAAGTGTTTCATGTAGCGAAGCAAAATGTCGCAATAGCAACAAGTTGAATAGATATCCCTGTTTTAACAGAGGCAAAAAAGGAACCGATTACTGGCAAATGAAGGAGGATGAAACATGCGGCCACAAAAATGGTAATTTTGCCAATCCCTAACAAGCGTTGCAGTTTTGAACTAAGATTCAGTAGTTAATTCTGAGAGTGGCATTGCTTAATTTTACCAGCGGCATTAGATTAACAAAAAAGCATAAATAGTTCCAGAGGAGAGTGGGTGCAACAACACCATGTGCTTGCATCTACTTATAAAGGGGGTGATACAGAGTTTGTTTTAACAAAGCAACAAGCATCATGTCTCGGTTGGTACCATTTTTGTTCACTACTTAATGGGAAAAGAGAGCTTTACAATAGCTTCAATTCAACATTTATTTAAAATAGTACCAATACAAGTAGCACAGCATCTCAAAACACACTGCATGATCATGTGGATGAAGGCTAGTACCAACCTGTCAGGTGATGTCTACTACACAACCTTCTTCTTGTGGACGTTGTTGGGCCTCCAAGTGCAGAGGTCTGTAGGACAGTAGAAAATTTCCCTCAAGTGGATGACCTAAGGTTTATCAATCCGTGGGAGGCGTAGGATGAAGATGGTCTCTCTCAAACAACCCTGCAACCAAATAACAAAGAGTCTCTTGTGTCCCCAACACACCCAATACAATGGTAAATTGTATAGGTGCACTAGTTCGGCGAAGAGATGGTGATACCAGTGCAATATGGATGGTAGATATAGGTTTTTGTAATCTGAAATTATAAAAACAGCAAGGTAACTAATGATAAAAGTGAGCGTAAACGGCATTGCAATGGTAGGAAACAAGGCCTAAGGTTCATACTTTCAGTAGTGCAAGTTCTCTCAACAATAATAACATAGATAGAATATATAACAATCCCTCAACATGCAAAAAAGAGTCATTCCAAAGCCACTAATAGCGGAGAACAAACAAAGAGATTATGGTAGGGTACGAAACCACCTCAAAGTTATCCTTTCTGTTCTATCTATTCAAGAGTCCATAGTAAAATAACACGAAGCTATTCTTTCCGTTCAATCTATCATAGAGTTCATACTAGAATAACACCTTAAGACACAAATCAACCAAAACCCTAATGTCACCTAGATACTCCATTGTCACCTCAAGTATCCGTGGGCATGATTATACGATATGCATCACACAATCTCAGATTCATCTATTCAACCAACACAAAGTACTTCAAAGAGTGCCCCAAAGTTTCTACCGGAGAGTCAAGACGAAAACGTGTGCCAACCCTTATGCATAGGTTCATGGGCGGAACCCGCAAGTTGATCACCAAAACATACATCAAGTGGATCACGTGATATCCCATTGTCACCATAGATAAGCACGGAAAGACATACATCAAGTGTTCTCAAATCCTTAAAGACTCAATCCGATGATAACTTCAAAGCAAAAACTCAATCCATTACAAGAGAGTAGAGGGGGAGAAACATCATAAGATCCAACTATAAATCAAAGCTCGCGATACATCAAGATCGTGCCATAGAGAGAACACGAGAGAGAGAGAGAGAGAGAGAGAGATCAAACACGTAGCTACTAGTACATACCCTCAGCCCCGAGGGTGAACTACCCCCATCTCGTCATGGATAGCGCCGGGATGATGAAGATGGCCACCGGTGAGGGATCCCCCCTCCGGCAAGGTGCCGGAACGGGCTCCCGAGAGGTTTTTGGTGGCTACAGAGGCCTGCAGCGGCGGAACTCCCGATCTATCTTCGTATTCGATGGTTTTAGGGCATATGGGAATATATAGGCGAAAGAAGTCAGTCGGGGGAGCCTCGAGGGGCCCACGAGGGTGGAGGGTGCACCCAGGGGGGTGGGCGCGCCCCCTATCTCGTGGCTTCCTCGAAGCTTCCCTGGCTTGTACTCCAAGCTCCCTAGATTGCTTCCGTTCCAAAAATAACTTTTCTGAAGGTTTCATTCCGTTTGGACTCTGTTTGATATTCCTTTTCTTCGAAATACTGAAATAGGCAAAAAAACAGCAATACGGGCTGGGCCTCCGGTTAGTAGGTTAGTCCCAAAAATGATATAAATGTGTAAAATAAAGCCCATAAACATCCAAAAGGGGTAATATAATAGCATGGAACAATCAAAAATTATAGATACGTTGGAGACGTATCAAGCATCCCCAAGCTTAATTCCTGCTCGTCCTCGAGTAGGTAAATGATAAAAACAGAATTTTTGATGTGGAACGCTACCTAGCATATTTCTCAATGTAATTTTCTTTATTGTGGCATGATTGTTCAGATCCAAATAATTCAAGATAAAAGCTTATAAAACATAAAAAATAATA
This sequence comes from Aegilops speltoides, assembly GCA_021437245.1. NCBI lineage: Eukaryota > Viridiplantae > Streptophyta > Magnoliopsida > Poales > Poaceae > Aegilops > Aegilops speltoides. Next base: position 101,805,964 of record CM038141.1, on the reverse strand, counting down.
ATGCTTCGAAGCATACTATCAAATAATCATGTCCTATCAAAATAGCATAGCCAAAGAAAGCTTATCCCTACAAAATCATATAGTTAGGCCATGCTTCATTTTCATTACACAAAATACTCCCATCATGCACAACCCCGGTTTCAACCAAGCAATTGGTTCATACTTTTTAACGCGCTTCAGATTTTTCAACTCTTACGCAATACATGAGCGCAAGCCATGGACATAGCACTATGGTGGTATATGGTGGTGGTTGTGAGGACAAAAAGGGAGAAGATAGTCTCACATCAACTAGGCGTATTAACGGTCTATGGAGATGCCCATCAATAGATATCAATGTTAGTGAGTAGGGATTGCCATGCAACGAATGCACTAGAGCTATAAATATATGAAAGCTCAACAAAAAAACTAAGTGGGTGTGCATCCAACTTGCTTGCTCACGAAGACCTAGGGCATTTTGAGGAAGCCCATCATTGGAATATACAAGCCAAGTTCTATAATGAAAAATTCCCACTTAGTATATGAAAGTGACAACATAGGAGACTATCTATCATGAAGATCATGGTGCTACTTTGAAGCACAAGTGTGGTAAAAAGGATAGTAGCATTGTCCCTTCTCTCTTTTTATTTCTTTTTTTTCTTTTCTCTTTTTTTTTTCTTTGGCCTTTCTTTTTTTCTTTTTGGCCTTTCTCTTTTTTCTTTTTTTATAAAGTCCAAAGTCTCATCCTGACTTGTGGGGGAATCATAGTCTTCATCATCCCTTCCTCACTAGGACAATGCTCTAATAATGAAGATCATCACACTTTTATTGATTTACAACTCAAGAATTACAACTCAAAACTAGAACAAGATATGACTCTATATGAATGCCTCCGGTGGTGTACCGGGATATGCAATGAATCAAGAGTGACATGTATGAAAATTATGAAGGTGGCCTTGCCACAAATACGATGTCAACTACATGATCATGCAAAGAGCAATATGACAATGATGAAGTGTGTCATAATAAACGGAATGGTGAAAAGTTGCATGGCAATATATCTCGGAATGGCTATGGAAATGCCATAATAGGTAGGTATGGTGGCTGTTTTGAGGAAGGTAAATAATGGGTGCATGATACTGGCAAAAGTTGCTTGGTATAATAGAGGCTAGCAAAGTGGAAGGGTGAGTGTGCGTATATCCATGGACTCACATTAGTCATAAAGAACTCATATACTCATTGCAAAAGTCTACTTGCCCTCGAAGCAAAGTACTACTACGCATGCTCCTAGGGGAAGGGTTGGTAGGAGTTAACCATCGCGTGATCCCGACCTCCACTCATAAGGAAGACAATTAAAAGAGCACCTCATGCAACAAATTTGTCACACAACTTTTACCATACATGCATGCTACAGGACTTGCCAACTTCAACACAAGTATTTCTCAATTTCATAATTACCCACTAGCATGACTCTAACATTACCACCTCTATATCTCAAAACAATTATCAAGCATCAAATTGATCCTAGTGTTTTATGCACTTTCTATGATAGTTTTTATTATACCCAACTTGGATGCTCATCGTTCTAGGACCAAATTTATAACCATAGCAAATACCATGCTGTTCTAAAAGACTCTCAAAATAATATAAGTGAAGCATGAGAGATCAACAATTTCTTCAAAATTAAGCCACCGCCGTGCTCTAAAAGATATAAGTGAAGCACTAGAGCAAATACTATCTAGCTCAAAAGATATAAGTGAAGCACATAGAGTATTCTAGCAAATTCTAATAAAGTGGACTTCTCCCAAAAGGTGTGTACAGCAAGTATGATTGTGGTAAACTAAAAATCAAAGACTAATATAATACAAGACGCTAAAAGCAAAACACATATCATGTGGCAATTAAAAATATAGCTCCAAGTAAAGTTACCAATGAACGAAGACGAAAGAGGGGATGCCTTCCGGGGGCATCCCCAAGCTTAGGCTTTTGGCTATTCTTGAATATATTGTGGTTCCATGGGCATCCCCAATCTTAGGCTTTTCTCACTCCTTATTCCATAGTCCATCAAATCTTTACCCAAAACTTGAAAACTTCACAACACAAAACTCAACAGGAAATCTCATAAGCTCCATCAGTGAAAGAAAACAAAACCACCACATAAGGTACTGTAATGAATTCATTCTTTATTTATATTGGTGTTAAAACTACTGTATTTCAAGTTCTCTATGGTTCATACCACTTAATACTAGCCATAGATGCATCAAAATAAGCAAACAACACACGAAAAACAGAATCTGTCAAAAACAGAACAGTCTGTAGCAATCTGTAACTAACGCAAATTTCTGGAACTCTAACAATCCTACCAAAATAGGAAGTCCTGGAAAATTTGTCTATTGATCTACAGAAAAAAGAATCAATGCAAAATCATATTTATGTGATTTAACAAAACTAATTTCGTGCGTGCAAAGTTTCTGTTTTTCAGCAGAATCAAATTAACTATCACCATAGGTTATCCTATAGGTTCTACTTGGCACAAACACTAATTAAAACACAAAAACACATCTAAGCAGAAGGTAGATTCAAAATTTATTACTAAACAGAAACAAAAACAAAAAACACAAATAAAATTGGGTTGCCTCCCAACTAGCGCTATCGTTTAACGCCCCTAGCTAGGCATGATGATGACAATGATGCTCACATAAAAGATAAGGATTGAAACATAACGGGAGCATCATGAAGCATATGACTAGCACATTTAAGTCTAACACACTTCCTATGCATAAGGATTTTGTGAGCAAACAACTTATGGGAACAATAAGCAACTAGCATAGGAAGGTAAAACAAGCATAGCTTCAAGATTTTCAACACATACAGAGGAAACTTGACATTATTGCACTTCCTACAAGCATATGTTCATCCCTCATAATAATTTTCAGTAGAATCATGAATGAATTCAACAATATAACCAGCACCTAAAGCATTCTTTTCATGATCTACAAGCATAGAAAATTTGCTACTCTGCACATAAGCAAAATCCTTCTCATTCGGAATAGTGGGAGTATCATAAGAGACTCGAATACTAAAAACTGTTTCCATATTAAAAGAGTAATGTTAAGAAAAAGGGTAATCATAATCATGACAAGTTTTATAAATATAATCATCACTACTTTTTATAGCATAAGTTTCATCACAATAATCATCATAAGTAGAAACTTCGTTCTAATCATAATCGATTGAAACCTCTTCCAAGATAGTGGAATCATCACTAAATAAAGTTGACACTCTTCCAAATCCACTTTAATATTCATCACAATAAGATTCAACATCCTCCAAAATAGTGGGATCACTACTTCCTAAAGTTGACACTCTTCCAAACCCACTTTCATCAATATAATCATCGTAGGTAAGAGGCATGATATCATCATATCAACTTTGCATGTCAAAACTTGGGAGACTAAAAATATAATCTTCATTAAACATAGCATCCCCAAGCTTGGGATAGACATTAATTTCAGCAAATATACTCTCAAATATGTCATCCTCATCAAACATAGCTTCCCCAAGCTCAGGCCTTTTCATGTCATAAGCATAATCACTCTCATCATTAATAGTATGAATAGCACCAATAGTATAGGAATTATCATCATCACAATGAGTAGTAGGGGCAACATCATTCGGAAGGGATACCTTTTTACCTTTGTTGCTCCTTCTTTTATTTTCTTCTTCACATTATGTGTGGATTCAACCTTCTTCTTTGAGCTCCTTATTGATGAGATTGGTTGAATAGAAGGCTCCTCCTCGTTACCTGATTCATCATAAGAAATAATAGGAGGAGATTGGGAAGTCTCTTCCCTTTCATTAGTATTCTCTTCATCTTCTATTTGCTTTCTTTTCTTTAGGTAATTGGCAATATAAGGATTTTCAATGCAATTCACCGCACAATACAAATAAATCTTTTCTAGATCAATATCGAGAAAATGCTCAAGATTAAATTCCGGAATATGCTTAGTTGCACGTTTCAATTCTTCCTAACCCAAAAGCAAACTAAGTTCATTATAATGTGCAAGGGAAATCAAATCATCACATTTTTGGACACGATTCGATCATGAAACAATTTGCATCGGAGATTTATATGACCACGTTCATTGCAAAGTTCACAATGGTAAAGATATCTTAAATTTTCAGCACTAACATTAAGCCTTTCTTGCAACCCTTTAGTTTCTAAATACTTATGCCTCTTGCAATATCTATTTTCCCTATTTTGTGTGTACTTGCAAACCCAATCTACTCCACAAAAATCGACATGCTTATAAGAGACATTTTCATCATAACTAGTGCAATCATCATTAGTACTATGGATATTCAAAGAGTTCATACTAACAACATTGCAATCATGTTCATCATTCAAAGATTTAGTGCCAAGCATTTTAATGCATTCTTCTTCTAGCAATTGAGCACAATTTTCCTTTCCATCATACTCACGAAAGATATTAAAAAGATGAAGCGTATGAGACAAACTCAATTCCATTTTTTGTAGTTTTCTTTTATAGACTAAACTAGTGATAAAACAAGAAACAAAAAGATTCAATTGCAATATCTAAAGATATACCTTCAAGCACTCACCTCCCCGGCAACGGCGCCAGAAAAGAGCTTGATGTCTATTACACAACCTTCTTCTTGTAGACGTTGTTGGACCTCCAAGTGCAGAGGTCTGTAGGACAGTAGCAAATTCCCTCAAGTGGATGACCTAAGGTTTATCAATCCGTGGGAGGCGTAGGATGAAGATGGTCTCTCTCAAACAACCCTGCAACCAAATAACAAAGAGTCTTGTGTCCCCAACACACCCAATAAAATGGTAAATTGTATAGGTGCACTAGTTCGGCGAAGAGATGGTGATACCAGTGCAATATGGATGGTAGATATATGTTTTTGTAATCTGAAGTTATAAAAACAGCAAGGTAACTAATGATAAAAGTGAGCATAAACGGCATTGCAATGGTAGGAAACAAGGCCTAAGGTTCATACTTTCAGTAGTGCAAGTTCTCTCAACAATAATAACATAGATAGATCATATAACAATCCCTCAACATGCAACAAAGAGTCACTCCAAAGCCACTAATAGCAAAGAACAAACGAAGAGATTATGGTAGGGTACGAAACCACCTCAAAGTTATCCTTTCTGTTCTATCTATTCAAGAGTCCGTAGTAAAATAACACGAAGCTATTCTTTCCGTTCAATCTATCATAGAGTTCATACTAGAATAACACCTTAATACACAAATCAACCAAAACCCTAATGTCACCTAGATACTCCACTGTCACCTCAAGTATCCATGGGCATGATTATACGATATACATCACACAATCTCAGATTCATCTATTCAACCAACACAAAGTACTTCAAAGAGTGCCCCAAAGTTTCTACCGGAGAGTCAAGACGAAAACGTGTGCCAACGCTTATGCATAGGTTCATGGGCGGAACCCGCAAGTTGATCACCAAAACATACATCAAGTGGATCACGTGATATCCCATTGTCACCACAGATAAGCACGGCAAGACATACATCAAGTGTTCTCAAATCCTTAAAGACTCAATCCGATAAGATAACTTCAAAGGGAAAACTCAATCCATTACAAGAGAGTAGAGGGGGAGAAACATCATAAGATCCAACTATAATAGCAAAGCTCGCGATACATCAAGATCGTGCCATAGAGAGAGAGAGAGAGAGAGAGAGAGAGAGAGAGAGAGAGAGAGAGAGAGAGAGAGAGAGAGAGAGAGAGAGAGAGAGAGAGAGAGAGAGAGAGAGAGAGAGAGAGAGATCAAACACATAGCTACTGGTACATACCCTCAGCCCCCAGGGTGAACTACTCCCTCCTCATCATGGATAGCGCCGGGATGATGAAGATGGCCACCGGTGAGGGATGCCCCCTCCGGTAGGGTGCCGGAACGGGCTCCCGAGAGGTTTTTGGTGGCTATAGAGGCTTGCGGCGGCGGGACTCCCGATCTATCTTCGTATTTGATGGTTTTAGGGTATATGGGAATATATAGGAGAAAGAAGTCGGTTGAGGGAGCCTCAAGGGGCCCACGAGGGTGGAGGGCGCGCCCCCTATCTCGTGGCTTCCTTGAAGCTTCCCTGGCTTGTATTCCAATCTCCCTGGATTGCTTCCGTTCCAAAAATAACTTTTCCGAAGGTTTCATTCCGCTTGGACTCCGTTTGATATTCCTTTTCTTCAAAATACTGAAATAGGCAAAAAAACAGCAATACAGGCTGGGCCTCCGGTTAGTAGGTTAGTCCCAAAAATGATATAAATGTGTAAAATAAAGCCCATAAACATCCAAAAGGGGTAACATAATAGCATGTAACAATAAAAAATTATAGATACGTTGGAGACGTATCATCATGATGCACACAAATAGGAAATCCAATCTCGTTTTGTGCAGTTGCACTGAAATCAAGCAAAGTCGCCGGTGTGACATTTAAGTTTGTTGTAGCAACAAGTTGAATAGATATCCCTATTTTAACAGAGGCAAAAAAGGAAACAATTATTGGCCAATAAAGGAGGATGAAACAAACAGCGATAAAAAGAAGCATCTAACTTATATTGATGGAAAACAAAGTAGGATAGTAGCATTTCTAAAACGGTTGCATTGATTCATATTAACAGAGACATTCTCCTAAAACAACATTCGTTAAAAATGTAATTTACTTTTAACAATGGCATTGCTTCAATTTTCTAGCGGCATTCTTAGATTAACAACAGCAAAATAGTTGTATGGGACATGGGACATGCCAGCACCATGTGCGTCCACACGTATAAATGGGTGATGCAGAGTATATTGCCAAGCAGCATATCTGCATTGGTCCCATATTTGTTCTCTTTGAACCTTTTTCCTATGTGAGGGCAGCAAATCTAGTCCTGCACAAACTACCAGACCCCCTAGTTTATTTTCCTTTTCAACAAAGAGATCGGTTCCTTAAAGATGTGTGTACTGGGTTTCCCCCTTTTTCTCTTTTCGACCAACAAAGCGGCTGGATAGCCAGTCTATACTACTTTCCTCCCTCCTTTCCTCATTGAACCACGTCCTAGATTCGTGCTCCACCCCGCCGCACCCTTCTTTACTCTTTGAACCAAGACCTAGATTCGACTACAGAATCAAAAAGATCCGCATGCAGCTCGAGCAATGACGGTTTCAAAGAAACTTATACTTTAGGGTCATCGGGATGGGGCAAGGCGTGCAGCAGGAGGCCGGATCTGCCCACACTACGTACATCAGCGAGGAAGAAGGGGCCGGTGGCCCTCCTGCATATGCGCTGGGTAAAAGAGAACAGCGCAGCCAACAGTGGATTGCCTCCCTTGCCGAAGGCGATAGAGTGAATGCTGCACCTCCTCCCCTACCCGGTGCGACGGGATCCGGACGCCTCCTTCACGACCTGTGAGGAGGGAGAGAGAGAGACAAAGGCCAACACAATCTTGTTTAGATCTGGTGAAGAGGGTGAGAGACTGTGAATATAGCAAACCCTAGCAAAGGAACGCTGAGCCTCCAGCGTGTATATATATGTAGTGCGGCGAGAGTGTGGAGAGTGCAAACCCTAGCCAACAAGCGCTAAGGCTCCACCTTATATAGTACTACATATATACTGTAGTATGGACTGAGCTCCAGGGCCTTAACTGCACCTGCTTTTGGCTGTATGACAGGTGGGCCAGCCACATTTTGGGCCCACCTGTCATAAACCCAAAGGCAGGTGCACTAAGTCAATGAAGCTGCGTCCATATAGTACTCGTGTATACTACTAATATATAGTGGAGTGGTTTTTCTTATTCTATCCATAACAATCATTTTAAATTGTGTAACTACAAAACAAAACTCTTTATTTAACGTACCAGTGAAGAAAACTACTACTTCCGATGAACTAGCGATCCACGCGTCCTGGTCGCACTACCTAGCCTTCACGTGTGGTACTCCCTTAAGTGAACAACCACACATGCACCAAATTATCGGAAATGTGTGAGAGTGTGTACAAATAAAGAATTTTAATTTCAATTATCGGAAAGGTTTGAGAGTATGTACAGTTTGCCCTCTCGCAATAATTATGGTTTGTTGTGTTCGACCTAAACTTGGTCAAACTTTACAAAGTTTGACTTCAGTCAAATCTAATATGCAGAGTAAATAAAAATGGAGGGCTACTACATCCATCCGGGTTTTTAGTCCACACCATTTTTTAAATCAAAGTTAATAGCTGGACAAATAAAATTACAGGGGAGCTGAAGACAAATTTGTGAGAAGGCTTAGAGATCAATACAAACCTTATGCTCTTAGTACCAACGTCGATCCTTCTTCGAGGAAACATTTGGTTCATAGCCAATTGTGTGATAAAATTGCACCAACGTGAAACACGACTGCGTCTCCAACGCAACCAAGGTGAACTGATGAAGGATATCATCTTTGTGGGTAACAAGCAAAGAGCACTGATGGAAGACAACTTGTTTTTCGTGGAAAATCGATCAGCTTCACCAGCCAATGCAACCATGAGGCGCAACCATGAGCATCGATAGGTCATCATGGTGATGCATCATCCATTTGGCATCATGTTTGGGTGAGGCACCTATGAAGTTTGACAAATCCTCATTGTGGTCTGTTTCTTCTCATTAATCAAGCTCGAGGAAGGAAGAACCACGTGGCAGAGGACAGTGAGGCGGAACAACAATGGCCATCCAATTTTGTGCAGTTCCGCTAAAATTGAGGAAGACATGCCCGGGTATGGAGATAGGCATCGTTGTTTGCAAAAATATAGAAAAGGTATATGGTGTTGTTACTTTGTTTTGGCAGTGGTACAAGATTAACAATGACATCTCAATTGTCAATAAGAATTAATGAAAAGTACACCAACAAACAGAAGCATCATGATTATCTTGATGGGAACTAAACCAGGATACCCGAGAAAAAAAGCATTTCTTCATTTAACTAGTGATAGTATTAGATTAGCAGCAGCAATAGGAGCATATGGACAATGACCGCACAACCACCATGTACTTTTTGTCGAAACAACATGTATACCTCCACCGAGGCATAAATCAGGACAACTTTTCGAGTGGCATTTCCTCTATAATAGTAGGTGATGTTGGACCAGCCGATGAACCCTAGCTACTATACATGGGGAGCTGGGGAGTGGTCGCATAGAAGAAAACCAGCATGCAGCAACCTGGGAAGCTGTACCAGTACAAGAAGATATACCTTAGGTAGGCTGGCGGGTGGGATCTGCCCACACGACGACAGCAAACAAGGGCGTGGAGGACCTTCATCCGCGCCAGCGCTGACTCAGAGAGGACGGTGCGCATTGGCTTCCTCCATCACCGACGGCGACAACGTCAACGCTTCACCTCCTCACCTCCTGCAGCGGACGGGAGAGATAGAGTGGACATTGTCATCTTGTTTTGATATGGAGAGGGTGAGAGAGTGAGACGCGAGAAACCATATCAAACAAAAGGCTATCGATACAATGGAGTAAAAAACTCTCTCCATAGCAGTGGTTTTGAATAGAATACGCATGTTCCCGGAAAAAAGAAATGAAAATTGGCGGACAATTTTTTAACGTACCAAGAAAGAAAACTCGATCAAAAACACGCCCCCGCTTCCAGGCTGCGAGAGTCGTCGCACACACACACACAGACATAGACATGCATATCCGTGTTTACGTAAAATTCCATCTCCATCTCCATCTCCAATCATATTTGTCCAACTGGCACATTATTAACGTTGTTAATTATATACGCAGCAATATTAACATACAACATCTCTTGTTTGTGGGCGTCCAGACCGCTGCCACGCCCGCTCCTGACCAACCCGAACCCTCTTCAACACCCGTGCGTGCTTCCCGCTCGAAACGGTCAGTGACGCATTCATGCCCGGCCAGAGCAGACGCGACCTCTCACTGGTGCCAGCATTGAAGCGACGTGCCGGCCGAGAGAGCGTCGCCCACGCCGCTTCCCGGTGCACGCGACTGCTCCGCATTCAAAGGTCGCAATAGCGGCCACAACATGCATGTAAAAAGTTCTTGGGAGTCCATGCTATAGCTAGCTGTCCTCCCCCAACTCGTCAATCTCTTCCAGTAGTGCTAGTACTCCATGGCGCGATCCATCGACGAGCAGGCGGGAAAGTTATCGTATACTCGGTTTGCAGTGAGTGGCATGCCGAGCGATTGTGTGGGGTCGAGCTGTGGAGGAGGGTGAGACACGAATGCGACAGACGTGATTTAAACGTTGGTTTTGCTGGATGGCGCGATCCAACGAAACGAAACGTTGGTTTCTCTCCATTTCCATTTTTTCTCTGGATAAACGGAAACTTTCCACTCCATTTTCATTCCTACTCCAAGGTTGCCCTGTTACAACATTCCATCAAATACAAAGGAAAACTAACACGCATGCTAATGCATCTCAATGATTCACAGATCATAGCCAATATTTACTTGACAGCTAAAGACAAAAGTTGTGAGAGCATGTACAAAAGAAAAAATACTGATGGGGTCACTATGACTTAAACTCTAAACCCTAAACAGGATTTAATTTCCTGGCTAGGTAGAACCTGTCGAAGGAAAGACGGCTGGCACCCTCAGATCATACGATGCTTTTGTGCAGTTCCACTAAAATCGAGCTGAGCATCCCTGATGGCAAAGATATTGAAGAAGTGTGATTAGAATAATAGTAATGGCACTAGTTCATGAGACATAAACTCATCACAAATATAGGCCGGTACAAGTAGAGAAAGACCGACATGGAGATGGAGCTACGTGGGGAGATGGGGCAGTGGAGCAAGCCGGCTCCAAAAGAAAGATGTACTACCTGGGACGTCGGGCTGTAGCTAGAAGGGCGGTTGGGACGCGACATCAACCATACCATGGGGACCACCAATTGGGACGCGTCGACTGTGGGTTTTCTCCCTCGCCGATGTCGACCGTGTCTATGCAGAACATTGTTCCCTTCGCCCAGCGGCGGGATCAGGCCGGATATGTGACCAGCGGTGTGTCCACCATTGTTCTATGCTTGCGAAGAGAGCAACCCAAGCAAGCAGGCTTGTAGCTTAGGCTCCTGCTAGTGTATATATAGTGGTTTTCTTTTTCTCTCCATATCAACCATTTTATATTGCGTACGTGTCATTGAAGAGTGAAATGATGGTTGCTTCTTCCGACTAACTTACTGTGTGATTTGACTGCTCCTTAGTGGTCCCTACACGTACTCCCCCTATGTGTATGACCATTCCTGAGTCTCACTTGTACTTATCTCTATTTTCTTGCATGACAAGTAGACATGATGCGCATAGAGGAATTTTGTTATTGCACGTTGTTACGTAGTACTGTACTACTAGTACCTACTCCCTCCTTCCGGTTCACTACTGGTACTCCCTCCGTCCTGACTTATTGGTCCCCTTTGTACTCAATTCATGGGCTCGTTTTCCTCAAGAAAATTGTCTTTACCAACATATTAATATCGGGAATGCATATGTGAACAACGAATGATTAAACCTTGCATGCAATGTTTTGACAAAGCATTGAATCATGAATGCTACCTCTTGAGCACTGCGTTGGATTCTCCGAAGAGGAGAGGATGATGCAGCAAAGTAGCGTAAGTATTTCCCTCAGTTTTTAAGAACGAAGGTATCAATCCAGTAGGAGACCACACACAAGTACCTCGTACCTACACAAAATTATAGCAACTTGCAACCAACGCGATTAGGGGTTGTCAATCCCTTCACGGTCACTTACGAGAGTGAGATTTGATAGAGATGATAAATAATATTTTTGGTATTTTTGATAGATAGATGCAAAGTAAAAAGTAAAAGGCAAAGTAAAAACAAAGCAAGTAAATAAAGTGATAGAGATTGATATGATGAGAATAGACCCGGGGGCCATAGGTTTCACTAGTGGCTTCTCTCAAGAGCATAGATATTCTACGGTGGGTGAACAAATTACTGTTGAGCAATTGATAGAATTGAGCACAGTTATGAGCATATCTAGGCAATGATCATGCATATAGGCATCACGTCCGAGACAAGTAGATCGAAACAATTCAGCATCTACTACTATTACTCCACTCATCGACCGCTATCCAGCATGCATCTAGAGTATTAAGTTAAAAACAGAGTAACGCCTTAAGCAAGATGGCATGATGTAGAGGATAAATTCATGCAATATGATAAAAACCCATCTTGTTATCCTCGATGGCAACAATACAATCGTACTTTGCAACCCTTTACATCCTTTGGTAAGGACACATAAAGATTGAACCCAAAGCTAAGCACTTCTCCCATTGCAAGAACTACCAATCTAGTTTGCCAAACCAAAAAGGATAATTCGAAGAGACTTGCAAAGATAACTCAATCATACATAAAAGAATTCAGAGAAGAATCAAATATTTTCCATAGATAATACTATATCATAAATCCACAATTCATCGGTCCCAACAAACACACCGCAAAAAGAAGATTACAGCGAATAGATCTCCACAAGAGAGGGGGAGAACTTTGTATTGATATCCAAAAAGAGAGAAGAAGCCATCTAGGTACTAGCTATGGACCCGAAGGTCTGAAGTAAACTACTCACACTTCATCGGAGGGGCTATGGTGTTGATGTAGAAGCCTTCCGTGGTGGATGCTCCCTCCGGCGGAGCTCCGGAATAGGCCCCAAGATGGGATCTCGTGGATCTGAAGGTTGCGGCGGTGGAATTAGGTTTTGGCTCTGTTACGATCGTTTGGAGATCGTAGGTATATATAGGAGGAAGAATGCGTCGGTGGGCGTCGGGGCCCACGAGGTGGGGCGCCCAGGCGCCCTCCACCCTCGTGACCGCCTCTGGCACTTCTTGGAGTAGGGTCCAAGTCTCCTGGATCACGTTCGGTGAGAAAATCACGTTCGCGAAGGTTTTATTCCATTTGGACTCCGTTTGATATTCCGTTTCTTCGAAACACTGAAATAGGCAAAAAACAAAAATTCTGGGATGGGCCTCCGGTTAATAGGTTAGTCCCAAAAATAATATAAAAGTGGAAAATAAAGCCCATTATAGTCCAAAACAGTAGATAAAGTAGCATGGAGCAATCAAAAATTATAGATCGTTGGAGCGTATCGAGGCATCTAAGCTTAATTCCTGCTCGTCCTCAAGTAGGTAAATGATAAAAAAGAATTTTTGATGCGGAGTGATACTTTGGCATAATTTCAATATAAATCTTCTTACTTGTGATATGGATATTCAGATCCGAAAGATTCAAGACAAAAGATCATACTGACACAAAAATAATAATACTTCAAGCATACTAATCAAAGCAATCATGTCTTCTCAAAATAACATGGCAAAAGAAAGTTCATCCCTACAAAATCATATAGTTAGGCTATGCTTCATTTTCGTCACACAAAGATGTTCCCAACTTCTATACCCCTGATGACAAGCCAATCAATTGTTTCATACTCAAATAATCTCAAACTTTTTCAACCTTCACGCAGTACATGAGCGTGAGCCATGGATATAGCACTATGGGTGGAATAGAATATGATGATGGGGATTGTGTGGAGAAGACAAAAAGGAGAAAGTCTCACGTTGACGAGGCTAATCAACAGGCTATGGAGATGCCCATTGTCGGTGTCAAAACCGGCGGATCTCGGGTAGGGGGTCCCGAACTGTGCGTCTAGGTGGATGGTAACAGGAGACAAGGGACACCATGTTTTTACCCGTTGGGCCCTCTCGATGGAGGTAAAACCCTACTCTGCTTGATTGAAATTGATGATATGGGTAGTACAAGAGTGGATCTACCACGAGATCAAGGAGGCTAAACCTAGAAGCTAGCCTATGGTATGATTGTTGTAATGGTTGTTAGTCCTCTGGGACTAAAACCCTCCGGTTTATATAGGCACCGGAGAGGGCTAGGGTTACAGAGTCGGTTACAATGGTAGGAGATCTACATATCCGTATTGCCAAGCTTGCCTGCCACGCCAAGGAAAGTCCCATCCGGACACGGGGCGAAGTCTTCAATCTTGTATCTTCATAGTCTTGGAGTCCGGCCGACGATGATAGTCCGGCTATCCGGACACCCCGATCGAGACTCCTCGGTAGCCCTGAACCGGGCTTCAATGACGATGAGTCCGTGGCGCATATTGTCTTCGGCATTGCAAGGCGGGTTCCTCCTCCGAATAATTCATAGAAGATTGTGAACACCATGATAGTGTCCGGCTCTGCAAAATAAATTCCACATACCACCGTAGAGAGAATAATATTTACACAAGTTCAATCTGCTGACGCATTTTGTGGCGTGACATCACACCACTACCAAGCCTTTACGTGAATCGTTTTATCATACCACCTCGGCGCATTTAAGCGGCGCGGTTTCCTTGGCACGTCTTGTCGAGCGAGATCGTGTTCCCCTTATTCCGAGATTCCCATCAATACGGACGTGGGTAACCCAACCGCGCCATTGATTGTGGCGCTTGGGAGATAAGCGAGTTTTACCAGGCCGGTGGGGACGCATATGTAACGCCCCGGATCCGATGCGCCAGGTGTATGCCAGTTATTCGCCGTCGTTGTCATGTCATTTGCTTGTGTGTTGCATTTTGCCATGTCATCATATGCATTTCATTTTGCATACGTGTTTGTCTCTTGCACCCGAGCTTTTTCCCCGTTGTCCGTTTTGCAATCCGGCTCTCCTATGTCATCCGGCGTCCCCTTTTTACCTCTTCTCTTGTGCGGGTGTTAAACTTTCTCGGAATGGCCCGAGGTTTGCCAAGCGGCCTTGGTATACCACCGGTAGACCGCCTGTCAAGTTTCGTGCCATTTGGAGGTCGTTTGATACTCCAACAGTTAATCGAGGAACCGTAAAGCCCTCTTTTGTTGCAGCCCAACACCCCTTCCAAACTGGCCCAAAACCCATCTAAGTCACCTCCATGCTCTCGGTCGTTCGATCACGATCGTGTGGGCGAAAACCACTCCTCATTTGGACCCTCCTAGCTCCCTCTACCTATAAATTAGTCCCCCTCCCCCGAATTCACGGTCTAACCCTAGCCTTCCTCTTCCTCGCGCCGCCGGACACGTCCGCCCACGCCGGACATGTCCGCCCGGACCTTGTCGCTCGACTCAATCCGTGGCCCGCCGTCCCTCCACCGCCGCGCCCTCGGAAACCCATCCGGGCCCCTGCGGCCCGATCCGTCGCCCGCCTCTCGCTCCTCTGGGCGCATCCGCCCGCCGCCGCCGCCGGCCGCGGCCCCCCAAGCCTTCCCCACCTCCACCGCCCCGCCGCGCCTCGCCGCGCCGCCCGCCCGCCCTGCGCGCGCCGCCTGCGCCAGCGCGGAGCTCCCGACCTCGCCGCCAGCTCCGTCCTCCGCCGCCGGAGCCCGCGTCGCCTCCCTCGCCCGCCATCGCGCCCAGCGCCGCCGCCTTGCCGCCGGCGACGCCGCCATCGCCGGAGCCGCCCGTTCGCCGCCGTCCCCAGCCGGATCCGGGACGGGACCGGCCGGATCCGCCTCCGCCGCGCCTCCTCGGCCATCTCCCCGCCTCCTCCGGCCTCCCTCCGGCCGATCTTCGGCGAGATCCGCCACCGCCTCGTTTTGCGTGTCGGGTCAACCCCAGATCCGGAGGTATAATTTTCACCAAGTCCTGAGATACTTTTGCATAATATTGCCATGTTCATCGCATCATAACTTGCTCCATACTGCTCCGTTTCGTGCGTGTAATATATCAAATTGTTCGACTCGACGAGTACTTCGTTTAATTACATTGCATCATTTTCATTTGAGTTCATCTTGATGCCCGAAATGCTGTTGGAAGAGTGCATGTTGATGTTAATCTGCTGGAACTGTTATAACTTGCCCATTTGTCATTTTTGCCATGTTTGATGTGTGCATCCTATGAGATTGATGTCTACATGTGTTTTGATCTATGCTATGCCATCTTTCCAGTGGTGCTACCCATGTATTTTTGTGAGTTGGGTAGTGAGTGCATTGAGCTTGTTAAGTAGGGTACTTGCTGTTACTGTTTTGCTAGGCTGATTCTGTTATATTTTGTTGCTATGTAAACCTGCTGCTACTAGTCATTCCATGCATAATCTGGAGATGTTCAGTAAGGATGTTTTGTTATACATGTCATGCTCTATCCGTTCATGCCCCTGGTTGCATTTATAGCTTGCTGTAGATTGTTGTTATCTTGCTCCAAACTTGCTAAATAATGTTGCTGTCAACCTGTTAACATGAAGTTCGGTTTTGGCCATGTGTTTTGCTAGTGATCCATGCACCCTATGAACTTGCTCTTGCCATGCTTAGCTTCATAAACATGTCTTCTTACTGTTGGTTGCCTTTCCATGCCATGTATTGCTCTGTGGTGAGTGGTTCAAGCTCACCAACATGCCTACTTATTGTTGTTCCTGCTATGTATGAATCTGTCATATTATTTGCCATGTTTA
Organism: Aegilops speltoides; assembly: GCA_021437245.1. Classification (NCBI taxonomy): domain Eukaryota; kingdom Viridiplantae; phylum Streptophyta; class Magnoliopsida; order Poales; family Poaceae; genus Aegilops; species Aegilops speltoides. The sequence goes on along the minus strand of CM038141.1, from coordinate 101,789,559 downwards.
CATGGGTGCCATCATATCTTCTGATCCTTTTTGGCTCATGGTCAGTAAGGGACTTTTGTTCTATGGGTTTAGTAGATTCATGCCATGCCTTTATTTGCCATGATAAGTTCCTGTAACATGTTGTTTGCTTGCTCTAAACATTGCAACCTGATGTTATTTTTGCAAGCCTGAAACTGTTATTTTTTGCAATCTTTCCATGTCCTTTTGAGCATGTTCTAGTTGTTTCTGGAGATACATCAGTGTTCATGTCTTGTCATGCTTTACCTTTACTTCATTCCCATGCCTTTTGTTATTACGTTGGGGTGCTGTAGCATATTGTTTTGATGCTTGCAAGATGCCTAGTTGCTGTTTTGGACAGATTGTTGTTATGACTTGTATAGAGTGTATGTGTTGCACCGTTGCTCCGTTTTGGGTGTGCTCTATATGAAACTTGCTTGATTTTGCATGTTGTTTCATATTATCATGTTGCATCCTTGTTTTGAGGTGTTTACTTGATGTTTGAATGCATTTTGCATCAATGCCATGTTTAACTTGTTTTGCTCATATCTTCTAGGCCGTAGCTCCAAATCTAATGAACTTTATATGTAACTTGACTAGAATCTCGTGTAGATCATCTTGGTGCATTTTAACTTGCTGTTTAACAACTTGAACATAAGGTTTATTTAGATCTTGACCAATTTTGAAATTTGCATATGAGGACTTACCAGAATTGTTATATGTTGTTTCCGGCCTCATTTAAACTTGCCTTGATGTGTTGGTCTTGTTTGCACCATCTCTTGCCATGAGTAGCCTCATCTAGTTTTGTCATGCATCATGCTTGTTGTGCATCATGTCTTGTTTATGTGTGGTGTGTTTACTATGTTGTGTGCTTCTTCTCGATAGTTCCTGTTTCGTTGCGATCGTGAGGATCGTTAAATCTCGCTTGGTTCATCTTCGTGGCTTCATCTTCTTCATGGACTCGTTCTTCTTCCTTGCGGGATTTCAGGCAAGATGACCGCTACCCTAGATCTCACTACTATCATTGCTATGCTAGTTGCTTCGTTCTATCGCTATGCTGCGTGACCTATCACTTGTTCTTCAAGCCTCCCCAAATTGCCATGAACCTCTAACCTTTGACACCATTCCTAGCAAACCGTTGCTTGGCTTGTTGGGGAACGTAGTAATTTAAAAAAATTTCCTACACACACGCAAGATCATGGTGATGATATAGCAACGAGGGGAGAGTGTTGTCTATGTACCCTCGTAGACCGAAGCGGAAGCGTTAACGCAACGTAGAGGAAGTAGTCGTACGTCCTCCCGGTTCAACCGATCCAAGCACCGTTACTCCGGCACCTCCGAGTTCTTGACACGCGTACAGCTCGATGATGCACCCTCGATCTCCAATCCAGTAGAGGCACCGAGGGGGAGTTCCGTCAGCACGATGGCGTGGTGACGATCTTGATGTTCTCGAGTCGCAGGGCTTCGCCTAAGCACCGCTACAATATGACCGAGGTGTAATATCGTGGAGGGGGCACCGCTGCGGCTAAGGAATGATCAATGATCAACTTGTGTGTCTAGGGTGCCCCTTACCCCGTATATAAAGGAGGGAGGGAGGAGGTGGCTGGCCCAAGGAGGCGCGCCATAGGAGGAGAAACCTACTCCAAGTAGGTTTCCCTCTTTTCCTCATCAAGTTGGAGGGAAAGGAAGGAGTACTAGTAGTAGGAAGGAAGAGGGAAGGAGAAAGGAAGGGGGCCGACCCCCTCCCAATTCGGATTGGGCTTGGGGCGTGCCCCCCCTTGCTCCTTCTCCCTTCCTTCCACTTGGGCCCAATAAGGCCCATATACTTACCGGGGTTCGGTAACCTCCGAACTCGGTATATTCCCAAACTCTCCGGAACCTTTCCGGTGTCCAAATATATCCGTCCAATATATCAATCTTTATGTCTCGACCATTTGAGACTCCTCGTCATGTCCGTGATCACATCCGGACTCGAACAAACTTCGTACATCAAAATACATAAACTCATAATATAAGCATCGCCGATCGAAACCTTAAGCATGCGGACCCTACGGTTCGAGAACGATGTAGACATGGTGAGACCGTCTCGGTCAATAACCAATAGCGGGACCTGGATGCCCATATTGGTTCCTACATATTCTACGAAGATCTTTATCGGTCAAACCGCACAACAACATAAGTTGTTCCCTTTGTCATCGGTATGTTACTAACCCGAGATTTGATCGTCGGTATCCAATACCTAGTTCAATCTCGTTATCGCTAAGTCTCTTTACTCATTCCGTAATACGTCATCTCATAACAAACTCATTAGTTACATGCTTGCAAGGCTTAGGTGATGAGTATTACCGAGAGGGCCCAGAGATACCTCTTCGACAATCGGAGTGACAAATCCTAATCTCGAATTATGCCAACTCAACATGTACCTTCGGAAACACCTGTAGTACTCCTTTATAATCACCCGATTCGTTGTGGCGTTTGGTAGTACCAAAGTGTTCCTCCGGTAAATGGGAGTTACACAATTCTCATAGTTACAGGAACATGTATAAGTCATGAAGGAAGCAATAGCAGAATACTAAACGATCAAGTGCTAAGCTAACGGGATGGGTCATGTCAATCACATCATTCTCCTAATGATGTGATCCCATTTAATCAAATCACAACACATGTCTATGGTTAGGAAACATAACCATCTGTGATTAATGAGCTAGTCAAGTAGAGGCATACTAGTGACTATATTTTTGTCTATGTATTCACACATGTATCATGTTTCCGGTTAATACAATTCTAGCATGAATAATAAACATTTATCATGATATGAGGAAATAAATAATAACTTTATTATTGCCTCTAGGGCATATTTCCTTGATCTCCCACTTGCACTAGAGTCAATAATCTAGATTACATAGTAATGATTCTAACACCCATGAAGTCTTGGTTACGATCATGTTTTGCTCGTGAGAGAGGCTTAGTCAGCGGTGCAACATTCAGATCCGTATGTATCTTGCAAATCTCTATGTCTCCCACTTGGACTTGGTCCCGAATGGAATTGAAGCGTCTCTTGATGTGCTTGGTCCTCTTGTGAAATCTGGATTCCTTTGCCAAGGCAATTGCACTAGTATTGTCACGAGAAGATCTTCATTGGTCCCGATGCACTAGGTATGACACCTAGATCGGAAATGAACTCATTCATCGAGACTCCTTCATTTCTTTGCTTGAAGCAGCTATGTACTCCGCTTCACATGTAGATCCCGCTTCGGACGCTTTGTTTAGAACTGCACCAACTCACAGCTCCACCGTTTAATATAAACACGTATCCGGTTTGCGATTTAAAATCGTCCGGATCGATGTCAAATCTTACATCGGCGTAACCATTTACGACTAGCTCTTTGTCACCTCCATATCGAGAAACATATCCTTAGTCCTTTTCGGTATTTCAGGATGTTCTTGACTGCTGTCGATGATCCACTCTGGATTACTTTGGTACCTACACCCAAGCTTATTGCTAAGCATCGTCGGTCTGTTACACAACATTGCATACATGATAGAGCCTATGGCTGAAGCATAGGGAACACCCTTCATTTTCTCTTTATCTTCTGCTGTGGTCGGGCATTGAGTTTGACTCAACTTCACACCTTGTAGCATAGGCAAGAATCCTTTCTTTGCCTGATCCATTTTGAAATTTTTCAAAACTTTATCAAGGTATGTGCTTTGTGAAAGTCCTATTAAGCGTCTTGATCTATCTCTATAGATCTTGATGCCCAATATGTAAGCAGCTTCACCGAGGTCTTTCATTGAAAAACTTTTATTCAAGTATCCCTTTATGCTATCCAGAAATTCTATATCATTTCCAATTAATAATATGTCATCAACATATAAAACTAGAAATGCTCTGAGCTCCCACTCACTTTCTTGTAAATCTGAGGCTTCTCCAAAAGTGCAGTATAAAACCATATCTTTGATCACCTTTGTCAAAGCGTTTATTCCAACTCGAGATGCTTGCACCAGTCCATAAATGGAGCATTGGAGCTTGCACACTTTGTTAGCACCTTTTGGATCAACAAAACCTTGAGGCTGCATCATATACAACTCTTCTTCTAGAAATCCATTCAAGAATGCAGTCTTGACATCCATTTGCCAAATTTCATAATCATGAAATGCAGCAATAGCTAACATGATTGAGACAGACTTAAGCATCGCTACGGGTGAAAAGTCTCATCGTAGTCAACCACTTGAACTTGTCGAAAACCTTTACGCAACAAGTCGAGCTTTGTAGATAATAATTGATACCATCGTCGGTCTTCTTCTTAAAGATCCATTTATTCTCAATGGCTTGTCGATCATCGGGCAAGTCAACCAAAGTCCATACTTTGTTTTCATACATGGATCCCATCTCAGATTTCATGGCCTCTAGCCATTTTGCGAATCTGGGCTCATCATCGCTTCCTCATAGTTCGTAGGTTCATCATGGTCAAGTAACATGACTTCGAGAATAGGATTACCGTACCACTCAGTGCGGATCTTACTCTGGTAGACCTCACGAGGTTTAGTAGAAACTTGATCTGAAGTTTCATGATCAATATCATTAGCTTCCTCACTAATTGGTGTAGTTGTCACGGGAACCGGTTCTTGTGATGAACTACCTTCAATAAGGGAGTAGATCTGATTATCTCATCAAGTTCTACTTTCCTCCCACTCACTTCTTTCGAGAGAAACTCCTTCTCTAGAAAGGATCCGAATTTAGCAACGAAAATCTTGACCTCAGATCTGTGATAGAAGGTGTACCCAATAGTCTCCTTTGGGTACCCTATGAAGACACACCATTTCGTTGTGGTGTTCCAGGTGGCGTGAGTTGCGAAACTATTCCGCATTGTTTCAAATGTAAACCAAACTCGTAACTCAAATATTCTCCTCCACGATCAGATCGTAGAAACTTTATTTTCTTGTTACGATGATTTTCTACTTCATTCTGAAATTCTTTGAACTTTTCAAATGTTTCAGACTTGTGCTTCATCAAGTAGATATACCCATATCTGCTCAAATCATCTGTGAAGGTGAGAAAATAACGATATCCGCCACGAGCCTCAACATTCATCGGGCCACATACATCTGTATGTATGATTTCCAACAAATCTGTTGCTCTCTCAATAGATTCGGAGAACGGTGTTTTGGTCATCTTGCCCATGAGGCACGGTTCGCAAGTACCAAGTGATTCATAATCAAGTGATTCCGAAGTCCATCGGTATGGAGTTTCTTCATGCGTTTTACACGATATGACCTAAGCGGCGATTACCACAAATATGTTGCACTATCATTATCAACTCTGCATCTTTTGGCTTCAACATAATGAATATGTGTATCACTACTATCGAGATTCAATAAAATAGACCACTCTTCAAGGGTGCATGACCATAAAAGATATTACTCATATAAATAGAACAACCATTATTCTCGATTTAAATGAATAACCGTCTCGCATCAAACAAGATCCGGATATAATGTTCATGCTCAACGCAGCACCAAATAACAATTGTTCGGTCTAAAACTAATCCCGATGGTAGATGTAGAGGTAGCGTGCCGACCGCTATTACATCGACTTTGGAACCATTTCCCACGCGCGCATCGTCACCTCGTCCTTAGCTAATCTTCGCAATCCGTAGTCCTGTTTTGAGTTGCAAATGTTAGCAATAGAACCAGTATCAAATACCGGTGCTCTGCGAGCATTAGTAAGGTACACATCAATAACATGTATATCACATATAGCTTTGTTCACTTTGCCATCCTTCTTATCCGCCAAATACTTGGGGCAGTTCCGCTTCGATGTCGATCGCTTCTTTGAAAGCACTCGTTTGAGCTTAGGTCCAGACTTGGGTTTCTTCTCTTGAGCAGCAACTTGTTTGCTGTTCTTTTTGAAGTTCCCCTTCTTCTTCCCTTTGCCCTTCTTCTTGAAACTAGTGGTCTTGTTGACCATCAACACTTGATGCTCCTTCTTGATTTCTACCTCCGCAGCTTTCAGCATCGCGAAGAGCTCGGGAATAGTCTTGTTCATCCCTTGCATATTATAGTTCATCACAAAGCTCTTGTAGCTTGGTGGCGATGATTCGAGAATTCTGTCATTGGCGCTATCATCCGGAAGATTAACTCCCGGTTGAATCAAGTGATTATTATACCCGGACATTTTGAGTATATGCTCACCGTGAACTGTTCTCCTCCATCTTGCAGCTGTAGAACTTATTGGAGACTTCATATCTCTCAATCCGGGCATTTGCTTGAAATATTAACTTCAACTCTGGAACATCTCATATGCTCCATGACGTTCAAAACATCGTTGAAGACCGGTTCTAAGCCGTAAAGCATGGCACACTTGAACTATAGAGTAGTCATCGACTTTGCTCGCCAAACGTTCTTAACATCGTCGGTTGCATCAGCGGCGAGGCTGGCACCCAGCGGTGCTTCGGGGCGTAACTCTTACGTGCAGCAATGAGGATAATCGTCGAGATTCTGGACCCGATCCGTGTAATTGCTACCATCATCTTTCAACTTTGCTTTCTCAAGGAACGCATTAAAATTCAACGGAACAATAGCACGAGCCATCTATCTACAAACAAACATAGACAAGCAAAATACTATCAGGTACTAAGTTCATGATAAATTTAAGTTCAATTAATCATATTACTAAAGAACTACCACTTAAACAGACATCTCTCTAGTCATCTAAGTGATCACGTGATCCAAATCAACTAAACCATGTCCGATCATCACGTGAGATGGAGTAGTTTCAATGGTGAACATCTCTATGTTATTCATATCTACTATATGATTCACGCTCGACCTTTCGGTCTCCGTGTTCCGAGGCCATATCTGTATATGCTAGGCTCGTCAAGTATAACTGAGTATTCGCGTGTGCAACTGTTTTGCACCGTTGTATTTGAGCGTAGAGCCTATCACACCGATCATCACGTGGTGTCTCGACGAAGAACTTTCATAGCGGTGCATACTCGGGAGAACACTTCTTGATAATTAGTGAGAGATCATCTTAAAATGCTACCGTCAATCAAAGCAAGATAAGATGAATAAAGGATAAACATCGATGCAATCAATATAAGTGATATGATATGGCCATCATCATCTTGTGCTTGTGATCTCCATCTCCGGCACCGTCGTGATCACCATCGTCACCGGTAGCGACACCTTGATCTCCATCGTAGCATCGTTGTCATTTACGCCATCTATTGCTTCTCGACTATCGCTACGGCTTAGTGATAAAGTAAAGCAATTACAGGCGGTTGCTTTTCATACAATAAGCGACAACCATATGGCTCCACCCGATTGCCGATAACCGGTTACAAAACATGATCATCTCATACAATAAAATATAGCATCACGTCTTGACCATATCACATCACAACATGCCTGCAAAAACAAGTTAGGCGTCCTCTACTTTGTTGTTGCAAATTTTACGTGGCTGCTACGGGCTTAGCAAGAACCGTTCTTACCTCGCATCAAAACCACAGCGATAGTTTGTCAAATAGACTCGTTTTAACCTTCACAAGGACGGGCGTAGCCTTTTCAGTTCAACTAAAGTTGGAGAAACAGACACCCGCTAATCACCTGTGTGCAAAGCACGGCGGTAAACCAGTCTCGCGTAAGCGTCTGCGTAATGTCGATCGAGCCGCTTCATCCAACAATACCATGAACCAAAGTATGACATCTTTGGTAGGCGGATGACTTATATCGTCCACAACTCACTTGTGTTCTACTCGTGCATATAACATCAACACATAAAACCTGGCTCGATACCCTTTGTTGGGGAGCGTAGTAATTTTCAAAAATTTCCTCGCACACGCAAGATCATGATGATGATATAGCAACGAGGGGAGAGTGTTGTCTCGTACCCTCGTGAGACCGAAGCGAAGCGTTGACGCAGCGTAGAGGAAGTAGTCGTCGTCCTCCGGTTCAACCGATCCAAGCACCGTTACTCCGGCACCTCCGAGTTCTTGACACGCGTCACAGCTCGATGGCGCACCCTCGATCTCCAATCCAATGAGGCGCCGAGGGGAGTTCCGTCGACCTGACGGCGTGGTGGCGATCTTGATGTTCTCGAGTCGCAGGGCTTCGCCTAAGCACCGCTACAATATGACCGAGGTGTAATATCGTGGAGGGGGCACCGCACACGGCTAAGGAACGATCAATGATCAACTTGTGTGTCTAGGGTGCCCCTTACCCCCGTATATAAAGGAGGGAGGGAGGAGGTGGCCGGCCCAAGGAGGGGGCGCACCATAGGAGGAGGAAACCTACTCCAAGTAGGTTTCCCCTCTTTTTCCTAATCCAAGTTGGAGGGGAAAGGAAGGAGTACTAGTAGTAGGAAGGAAGAGGGGGAAGGAGAAAGGAAAGGGGGCGGCCCTCCTCCCCAATTCGGATTGGGCTTGGGGGGGCGCGCCCCCCTCCCTTGCTCCTTCTCCCTTCCTTCCACTTGGGCCCAATAAGGCCCATATACTTACCGGGGGGTTCCGGTAACCTCCCGGAGCTCCGGTATATTCCCAAACTCTCCCGAAACCTTTTCGGTGTCCAAATATATCCGTCCAATATATCAATCTTTATGTCTCGACCATTTCGAGACTCCTAGTCATGTCCGTGATCACATCCGGGACTCCAAACAAACTTCGGTACATCAAAATACATAAACTCATAATATAACTATCATCGAAACCTTAAGCGTGCGGACCCTACGGTTCGAGAACGATGTAGACATGACTGAGACACGTCTCTGGTCAATAACCAATAGCGGGACCTGGATGCCCATATTGGTTCCTACATATTCTACGAAGATCTTTATCGGTCAAACCGCACGACAACATACGTTGTTCCCTTTGTCATCGGTATGTTACTAACCCGAGATTTGATCGTCGGTATCGAGTACCTAGTTCAATCTCGTTATCGGTAAGTCTCTTTACTCGTTCCATAATACGTCATCTCATAACTAACTCATTAGTTACATGCTTGCAAGGCTTAGGTGATGAGTATTACCGAGAGGGCCCAGAGATACCTCTCCGACAATCGGAGTGACAAATCGTAATCTCAAATTATGCCAACTCAACATGTACCTTCGGAAACACCTGTAGTACTCCTTTATAATCACCCAGTTACGTTGTGGCGTTTGGTAGTACCCAAAGTGTTCCTCCGGTAAACGGGAGTTACACAATTCTCATAGTTACGAGAACATGTATAAGTCATGAAGGAAGCAATAGCGAGAATACTAAGCGATCAAGTGCTAAGCTAACGGGATGGGTCATGTCAATCACATCATTCTCCTAATGATGTGATCCCATTTAATCAAATGACAACACATGTCTATGGTTAGGAAACATAACCATCTTTGATTAATGAGCTAGTCAAGTAGAGGCATACTAGTGACTATATGTTTGTCTATGTATTCACACATGTATCATGTTTCCGGTTAATACAATTCTAGCATGAATAATAAACATTTATCATGATATGAGGAAATAAATAATAACTTTATTATTGCCTCTAGGGCATATTTCCTTCATGGCTATGTTACCGCTTTTGCTCAGCCCCTCTTATAGCATTGTTAGTTGCAGATGAAGTTGAAGATTGCTCCATGGTGGACAGGGTTATGTTGGGATATCACAATATCCCTTATATTATTAATGCATCTATATACTTGGTAAAGGGTGGAAGGCTCGGCTTTATGCCTGGTGTTTTGTTCCACTCTTGCCGCCCTAGTTTCCTTCATACCGGTGTTATGTTCCCGGATTTTTGCGTTCCTAACGCGGTCGGGTGATTTATGGGACCCCCCTGACAGTTTGCTTTGAATAAAACTTGTCCAACAAGGCCCAACATTGGTTTTACCATTTGCCTCACCACCACCTATTCCCTTCCCTTGGGTCGGCCAACCCAAGGGTCATCTTTATTTTAGCCCCCGGCGATGCTTCTCTAAGTCTTTGGTGCGAACAAAGCAGATCAGGGCCACCTCGGGGCAACTCGAGTGTTGGTTTTACTCGTAGGCTGACCTATCCGGTGTTGCCCTGAGAACGAGATATGTGCATCTCCTATCGGGATTGTCAGCGCATCGGGCGGCTTTGCTAGTCTTGTTTTACCATTGTCGAAATGTCTTGTAAACCGGGATTCCGAGACTGATCGGGTCTTCCTGGGAGAAGGAATATCCTTCGTTGATCGCGAGAGCTTATCATGGGCTAAGTTGGGACACCCCTGCAGGCTATAAACTTTCGAGAGCCGTGCCCGCGGTTATGTGGCAGATGGGAATTTGTTAATGTCCGATTGTAGATAACTTGACACCAGATCTGTATTAAAATGCATCAACCACGTGTGTAGCCATGATGGTCTCTTCTCGGCGGAGTCCGGGAAGTGAACACGGTTTCTGTCGGGGATATACCCCGTGGCGTAAACCGGCCGGAAGTATAACCCGGCCGGACTGGACGACTCACTGGTAACCCGCCTGGAGCTTGGCGGTTCACGAGCTACCCGCCCGGTCTTAGCGGTTCATTAGTAACCCGGTGGGCGGGTTAGATGGATGACGAGGCCCAAGGCCCAGAAGGCCGGTTCACGTTTAATGGTGGGCAGGTTTATGAGGAAAGCGTAAGGACTATTCTCCTACAAAGGAAGCAAGACTAGGACTCCACTTGTAATAGAGTAATCCTAATCCAAATAGGACTAGTCATGTAAACCGCCTTTGACATATATAAGGAGGCGCAGGGTCCCTAAAGAGGACAAGCTACAAGCAAGAAACAATCTCTAGGGCTAGACACAACTAGCGGAGAGCCGGTTCTGGCGACTCCTCGTGATGATAATGAGATCTAGCCTCAAACAAAGATGTAGGGTTTTTACGGATGATGTTTCACAGGGCCCGGTCGTCTAAATCCTGTCTTGTGTTGCGTCTCTCGATTCCGCTCAACCCTCTCAAGCTACCACATAGATGCGTTGGCCTCGCGACAAAGTCCTTACACTAAAGACATCTGCCGTGACAAATCCACGACAGTTGGCGCCCACCGTGGGGCCTGCGCACGATGGTGATGAGTTCTTGAAGGAATCTTTCACAGGGATCGAGAAGGTCGCAATTGGCCGGATGAAGAAAACTCGACAGGAAATGATCTTCGGCACCAGCCGGCTAATCCCATAGTTTGGAGTTTCTGCTGTGTGCCACCGATACAACATGATCCGTCGAAGTCCGAAGTTAGGATCAATTTTTCTACAATCACTTGTCGCCGAGGTTGGCAGGAATTATGTCGCATCCGCTGGGCACTATGTTAGATCAATCAACAAATGTGTGTGCAAACAAGGATCCAACCCCGAGGTGGTTTCGTAAAGAGATCTGTTGTTACGGTTCAGAGTAGTATTACTTTGATTATGCTACTGCTCTCGTGAAAGCGACACTACAGCAAAAATACTCCACGGCGGCTATTCGTGTAAGGGGCTTGGAAGGTTCAGATTCATTTTTAATCATTGCTTTCGTCAAGGTCAGCAACTAGCACTAGTACGCGAAGCTACTAGTAGTACTCCCTCCGTTCCTTTTTACTCTGCATATTAGGTTTGTCTGAAGTCAATCTCATCCAACTTTGACCAAATTTATATAAAAAAATATTGACATTTACATAACAACACCAACATCATTAGATTCATCTCGGAATATATTTTCATATTATATTTATTAGATATTTTAGATGCTCATAATTTCTAATATAAATTTGGTCAAACTTAGCTAAGTTTGAATTTCTGCAAATCCAATGTGCAGAGTAAAAAGGACCGGAGGGAGTATTGGTTCAATTTTTCAATCACCAAAAGACCACACCCCGATCTGTTCAACTGGGGTCGACCGGGAAACAATCACGACTCAGGAGAGAGTTATCTATAGGCACAGACTCCTATGTTTGACCTGCCACTTCCTTGCACGACAAAAACGCCGCCGCTGTCATGGTCCGGCTCGGAGTCCGTCCTTGACTTTGCCGCCTCACTCCGAGCTGCCCTCGGCTCCCAATCTTCCTCGGCCGCTGCGGCGCCTCGAGCTGCCAGATCGCCTGCTACAGCGTCACCTCTGCCTCGGCATGAGTCCCTGTGCCAAGTCGCTCCTGCGACATGCCGCTACGGCTGTGCTCCGGCCTCAGTCTCCGCCCTCCTCAGTGTACGAGTTAGCCTCCCAAGAGCCACTGGCTGCACCCTGCGCTTTAACCATAGCAGTGTCGCCGCCATGACCTTCCGTGGCGTCAAATCGCCAAAACCGCCATTGCATCTCGCGTGCTCACCGTGGCCTACCTGGACTACCCCCGCGAGTTGCCGGGCCACTGCCTTATCAAAACGCTGTAGAGTCGGCCACGACCCGGATTACTCTGAGCTGCCGCTTTGTCACTTCGCCGTTAAACCGCCGGGGCTGAGCTGCTATCCGTCGGACCTCCGCCCTGGCCCATGCCACAGCGCCTCAAGCCGTCCGGCCTCGTGGCCATCTCTGTCGAGTCCCAGCCGTGCCACTGCTCTTACCACCTCCGCTCCGACCGGAATCCGTTCGCCGCAAACCGGCCCTGAAGCGCCCTTGCCGGCTCCGTCTTTCCCAGCAGCCGGCCTGCCTTCAGCCGTCTATGACCCGGTTCAGCTCATCGCTGCACGAAGCTACGCCCGCGTGTCTCCGGTCTGGTTTACGTGGTGCCGCCCGCTCTGCATCATCCGTCCGCGGCCCGGCTCCCGTGTCGCCCTGGCCGCCTTGCCAATCAGTCCCATCTGCGAGCCGACCTGGAACGGGCTCTTACGGTTTCACTAGCGCCGCTCCGTCACCCCCGTCGTATTTCAGCATGCTGAGCTGACCCAGCATCGCCACACCTCTTCTCCAAACCACAACCCGGATTCACCTTTCGACAACCCGGATTCGCCTTAACGTCGCCTGCATCAACTCCAAAGCGCTGCCTCGGATCATCCAGGCCTGCCTACCTCGCGCCCCGCGTGCTGGTCCTGCTCTGAGCCTCCGTCGCCGCAGTCTCGGGCTGACCATGCATCTTCCGCCGTGGTCCTTTTCCTCCTCCAAGCTCAACCCAGACTACCGTGAGCCGCCCTGTATCTGCTCCAGTTCTGCTGTATCTCTCCACAAACCGGCCGGCTGCCGTGGGTGGATCTGCCATGTTACTTCTCCCGCGTGTGACTCGCCACTGTTGGTCATGGCTCGTGTTAAGTCACCGTGCTCACCTGCAGACGCCCGCAGAAGTGCCTCCTCGCGCTGCTGCCTTCCTGAAGCATCGTTACAGAGTTACACATGCGCCTCTGAGCCGTCCGGCCTCATCCGCCAAGCTGCTAAACCGCCGCCTGCCCTCGGGTCGACTTCCGATTCAAGCTGTTCAAGTCGCCGCTTCCGCCGTCTCAAAAACGCTGTCGCTGCAGTTTTTGAGCTGCTGCTATGATGATGCCTACGTTTCGCTGCTGTGTTGAGACGCCGGGGCCGCATTGAGCCGCCTCTGCCATGTTAAGTCGCCCGGGTCATATTGAGTTGTCGGTCTGCCTGAGCCGCCTCCGTTACGTTGAACGGATCACCCGTTATCTGAACAATTAGGTGATATCTATCCATTTAAGCTTATTTTATTTAGCATATATTGCTTTTTGTCAAAGGACAATTACTCTGGCTTGCAATGTTTCTGATGCAGGACAATTGTTCACTACATCAACACGACGTGGTTGACTCGCCCGTCCACGCGGCTTACCGTGCCTGTGATTGACTCGCCCGTCCGCGCCGGCTTACAACGCCGCGACCGACTCATCTGTGTGTACCACCTCTGATGCTACGGTCGACTTTACCGTCCGGCTCTCGCGGCTTGGTCTACATCAACACACTAGGCCGCACCTAGCTGCATGAGCTGTTTATTGAGTATGAGCAAGTCACTGCTTAGGAAGCCCGGTTTTCTTTCAAGCAAAATGGAGGCAAATTATCATATACTATCAACCGCTGTCTGCACTAGGTGGTTCAATGGGCAGACGCACAAGTCGCCGCCATTACAGTTTGGTTAAACTTCAAATCACCAGTTGGAAGGAACCATTGGCCGAGTTGCTGACACGGCTCATACGGGATCATTTATAACCCGCCGCAGTCACCTCAACCTTCTGTGGATTCACATCATGCTATCAACACCAATGATATACAAGTTATGCCGGTTTATATGACGGTCAAATATGGAGAATCTCAAGCCAACTCTTCGAGTCACCTTGAGACTCGGGGGCTACGATGATATGACGCAACAAGTCTTGCCAGTTTCAGCAAATTTAAAAACCCCAAAACAATGGACGGAAAGATAACCCGGTCCCGGAGGCTACTGTTATTTGAAGGCCGTCAGAAAATTTCCGGCTTGGAAAGTATATGACAATTACTAATTCCCGGCTCAATGAAGAAGTTCCGGGTCATCAGAAAAGATTCCGGTTTAAAATCCGGCTCAAGGAAAGCCAGTCTCACTGAAGCTCTCAAATCCGGTTTAAGAATTTCCGGTTCAAAAAGGAATTAACTTCTCGCAAGTTCGAGTTTAAAGGCCTTCAGAAAATTTCCGGCTGAAAATGAGGATTCCGGTTTAAAATCTGGTTCAAGGGAAAGATGTCTCCCACAAAGTTTTGAAGCTCTTAATATCCGGTTTAACGTCTGGCTCAAGAAGGATTTATCTCTTGCAAAAAGTTAAAGGGTGCCAAAGAGGACCTGCTGCCATGATGCGCGGTTCAAACATGGGTATCATGTCTTATTGGCTTATCATGTTAGTGATCACTTGGGGGCTTGGTCATGTCTAAACCATAGTCACACCTCTTGATCGGCGCAATGCCACAATATCACTTGGGGGCTTGGTCGCGTCCGAACCAATGCAACACCTTTTGATAGGCGAAAGCCACCAGATCACTTGGGGACATGGTCAAGTCTGAACCAGTCACGCCTCTTGATCGGCCTAAGGCCACAGAATCACTTGGGGGCTTGGTCGAACCCAAACCATTACCATGCCTTTTGATCGGCATAAATGCCATGGTTTCATTTGGGGACCTGGCTGACTTGAACCATCGCCATGCCTATTGGGGGCTTGGTCCTGTCTGACCATGGTAACACCATCTGATCAGCTCAGTAAAGCATATTTCTTGCAAACGGTTTTATCATTGCCTTTTGCTTCAGTTTTCCTTAAAATGACTATTATTTTTGTTGCGTTTTTTAAACCGACATTGTTAATCCGGTTCGACTGTCAATTAAAATTGGCGGAACACGGTTAAATCTTAATCCGGAGACTATCTGCCCAGTTTGATTTTATGTTACCATCTTATTATGGAGTAAACCGGTGTCCATTAACCCGGCTTGGCTTTCAATTACAAGTTGTCAGTACATGATCAAATCATAATCCGGAGACTATCGGCTGATGCGGTTTGACTACGAGTCGCCAGTATTATATATGGTTAAACCGGTGTTTATCACAACCCGGTACGGTTTTATCATAAACCGGCATAGTATGAAAGGAGTTATCATTACTCAAGATTGGGGTTATCACCCTTACTACAAAAAGTTGGTAAACCAATGATGTTATTCAATGTCACAGGTATGATATATTTCATATTTGATTATTCTTAAGTGCAGCCTTGGTTATAAACCTGGGTTATATGTTGGGCATTATGACCCGTCCGGCGGTAAACCGCCAGGACACTTTAAACTTGTTGTATGCAGAAACAGGTTGAATAAAGCATGATTATAAATCACCGGCGTTTATTAAACCGGCCTGGCTTTAAGACGATAAATCGCCAGTCTATGATGAGAAATTGTCTGGTGTTTATTAAACCGGCATGGCTTCGGACTATAAGTCGCCAGTATATATTTGGATTGCGCCATTGGAATCATGCGCTTATAAATCATTGGATTATATTATTCAAATAGCCAACATGGATGGATTTTTATTATGGTTATTAATATTATGATTGAGGTTTTCAAAGTCGCTTTAGCGCAATGGATATGAATATGATTTATTCTGCAATGGAAGGAATAGTCCCAAGTCACTGCAGGCTCACGACCCGGCACTTGGGGGCTACATTATTTAATGTTGAGATTACATCAAATATGCAAGTTTCATGTCGCTGCAAGCATGCACCATGACACTTGGGGGCTAATGCAAAGTCATTCTTTGTTCATCTTATTGAAGACCCGACTCATCACATTATAATGAGCCGGCCCTTTGGGGCTACCAATTGCTCCTGTTAAACAATTCAAGATACAAAGCTTTTTATTCATTATATTGAAGGGTCCACTGCTCAGTTGGTAAAGCACAAGGCTCTTAACCTTGTGGACGTGAATTCAGGCCCCATGATGGGGGTTACATCATATGATGTTATTTTCATTGAAGTATATATCAAAGTCCCAGCCCAATATTATCTTCTCGAGCCGCCCTTGGGGGCTACACGTTGTTGTTCAAAGATTACATGATTATATTTACAAAGTCCCTGCTCATTATTGCATAATGACCCGGCCCTTGGGGGCTACACTCGTTGAAGTTTTTATGAGCATCAGGAAATTACAAGTCCCAGGTTACTGCAAGCATGACAACCCGGCACTTGGGGGCTACATATGGGGAATACTCAATTCTGACTAGTGATTGAGATTAACAACCTGGATTTCTTCAAGATTGTGATATTTATATTGAGGCAGAGTCTTAAGCCACCACTTTGTTCTGCTCAAAGACTTGGGGGCTACAGGTATTATATTATTATCGAAGAAATATTTTCAAATTCTCTGATTGAGCAAACTAGGTTGACCCAGCGTCACCAATCATTATGACCCTGTGGCTGCAACTCGGCGTCATTAATAATCATGAACCGGTGTTGGCAACAATCATGAATCGGTGTCTGCAACAATCATGACTCGAAATTATCAAATTTTTATAACCCGACAGTCTTTGGCAATGATAAAACCGGTAAGTTCTGCATCTTCAAACCGGTTGAATATCAGATGAGTATTTCAAGACCAATATTTCTTAAACCGGCGCTGTGGAAGCCGATTCAAGTGGATTATTCTTCACAATATTTTTTCTATAAGAAGCCAACATCAGCAATTTGAGTATGAAGCTGGTTATTGACCCGGATTTTCTAGAAGGAGGAAATGACAAGGACTTAAGGACGATCAGGTGCCGGTCTACAAGAATTCTTAACCCGGAGCACAACCTGCCAAATTTGTTCTGGTGTTTATTTTGCAGCATAAGTTTACCATGGATAAATCCAAGCTAAACTGGGGGCTAATGTCGGGGATATACCCCGTGGCGTTAACCGGCCGGAAGTATAACCCGTCCGGACTGGACGACTCACTGGTAACCCGCCTGGAGCTTGGCGGTTCACGAGCTACCCGCCCGGTCTTGGCGGTTCATTAGTAACCCGGTGGGCGGGTTACATGGATGACGAGGCCCAAGGCCCAGAAGGCCGGTTCACGTTTAATGGTGGGCCAGTTTATGAGGAAAGCGTAAGGACTATTATCCTACAAAGGAAGCAAGACTAGGACTCCACTTGTAATAGAGTAATCCTAATCCAAATAGGACTAGTCATGTAAACCGCCCCTTCAACATATATAAGGAGGGGCAGGGCTCCCCAAAGAGGGACAAGCTACAAGCAAGAAACAATCTCTAGGGCTAGACACAACTAGAGGAGAGCCGGTTTACGGCGACTCCCTCGTGATGATAATGAGATCTAGCCTCAAACAGCATGTAGGGTTTTTACCGGATGATGTTTCCCGGGGCCCGAAGCTATCTAAATCCCTGACTTGTGTTGCGTCTCTCGATTCCGCTCAACCCCTCTCAAGCTACCACATAGATGCGTTGGCCTCGCGAAAAAGTCCTGACACTAAGGACATCTGCCGTGACAAATCCACGACAGTTTCTGTGTTATGTTTGACGTAAGTAGGAGTTCAGGATCATTTCTTGATCATTGCTAGCTTCACGACCGTTCCTCTTGCTCTCTTCTCGCTCTTATTTGCGTTGGTTAGCCACCATACTTGCTTAGCCGCTGCTGCAACCTCAGCACTTTACCCCTTCCTTTCCCATTAAGCTTTGCTAGTCTTGATACCCATGGTAATGGGATTGCTGAGTCCTCGTGGCTCACAGATTACTACAACAACAGTTGCAAGTACAGGTTATGCGATGATCTTGACGCGAGAGCGATGTTTGCTTGTTTTGGAGTTCTTCTTCCGCTTCTTCTTTGATCGGGGATAGGTTCGGTCGGCAGCCCGGGCTAGCGAGGTGGATGTCGTTTGAGTTTCGTTTGTGTTTCATCCGTAGTCGGATGGTGCTCTTATGTAATATGATGTTGTATTCGTGTGGCATTGTATGCCTCTTGTATGTATCCCTACCTATTTATGTAATGATATCCACCTTGCAAAAGCGTTTCAATATGCGGGTCTATCCTTGGTGGGACCTTCGAGTTCCTTTTGGATAGGGTCGCACATTGGGCGTGGCAGCATAGTCTTCGTCCGCCCATATATAAGGGGATAAGGATCCGCCTTTTTTACCTACGCCTTCTTCCTCCTTTGCTTATCCATCTCCTTTTCTCGAGCTCCAGCGCCCAAGTCCGCACATCTCGCCTCAACCTTCTCCAGCCATGTCCGGAGCGGGAGGCAGTGAATGGCCTCCTCCGTTACGGAGGGGCACATCGAGCTGCTTGGCGCCGAATACTGTCCAGCGACATCACAGACCGGCCGCCTGATGAGGGGCAGCTCATCCCCACCCCCAGCCCCATGAGAGGGTCGATTTCTTCCCCACTTCCTCCATGGATCTGGCTTCCCTCTTCACCCCTTCGTCCGGGGCTCATGTACTACTACGGCTGGACTTCCACGATCCGGCGCCAAACTTCATTCTCAACATCTCGGCATTTATCGTCAGTGCGAGGCCTTCCTTCAGATCCAGCCCCACTTCGCTTGTGGCTAAAGACCTTCAATGTCAAGTCGAAGGTGGTGAAGGGCGTCCAAGCAGAGTGCGGAGGCGCCATGGTGGGCAAAATGCCCAACGTCACTTGGCTTGAGGGCGCCTTTGTGGAATCCGTCAAGGGGTGGCAATCGGGGTGGTTCTATATCACCGAGCCGCGTGACCCTAAATGGGCGGCGGCCCTGAGTTCAGATCTGGTACCCCCATGCAGCTCACCTCCTGGAAAGAGAAGGGCTTGCTATGGGGCAGTTCGGAGGAGCTGACCGGACTCCAGTCCTATCTCCAGACCCTGGTGAACAAGAAGCTTAAGCTTGTCAACATGATCCAGGTCATTGTCATCCGCCGGATTCTCCCCTGCCAGCAACGGGCCTTTAATTTGTGGGAGTTTGATCCGGCACAGCACCGGACCCTGAGCGGGCTCTTCAACACGACGTACGAAGCTGCCTGGAGGGTGCTGTTCAAGGGCGGAGAAGCCCCCGCATCCGCAACTGAAGATCGCGGATTCAGCACGCAGCGCCCTGCCGGTGAGGTAAGCTACGTTATCCTTTATGGGACACTCATTTCTTTCATAGTTTGACTCTATGTGGGATCTAAACTCCCAATGCCTTTAACAGGACTGGCGGAGGACGTCCGGACAGGTTAATTGTCCGGCCCTTTACGTGGTGCCGGAGAAGAAGGCCAAGAAGAAGGCCACGGGAACCCGAAGGAGTTCCCGGTGCCAGGTGGTGTCGGACTCGTCGTCTGATGGCTCCGAGGAGGACTCCTCCCCCAAAGACAAGGAGGAGAAAGAGGACTCTCCCCAAGAGGGGGGAGAGAGGAAGAGGAAGGCTTCCCTAACGAGGGAGGCCGAAGGGTCCAAGAAGGGAAGGACCCTTCCTCCGGACTGCTCCGCCAACGCCGACGACGGCGACGAGGGGTGACCCTCAAGGGCTAAGCCCTTGGCAAGATCGTAAGTGTCCGAATTCCTGGATGATTTATAATTTCTCTTTTTGCCACGTGGTGTCCTTCTAATGCCGCGTACAACCTGTAGTCCGGCTGAGGACGATCTTCCCGCTTCGTCGAGCGGGTCCTTGGCTCCGTCGAATGTGGATTCCCTTCCGACCGCCTCCACCCCTCGTGACGCTGACGATGCTGAGGTGGGATCCCAGGAGGGGACCCGCCAGGAGGGGGACGCTCTGGAGGTGCCACAGGGCAACCTCCCGGACTTTGCTCCGGACTCCACGCCGGAACCTGCAGTGGTTCTGGAGTCCGGCAGGCGGCCCCTTCATAAGAAGGGCAAGACTGTGACACCGGCGGCCTCCGTCCAACCGGAGGCACCGGATAGCTTGTTGGAGGCGCTCAACGGCGCTTCCATCAAGGAAGAACACCACACTATCATGAGTGCGGTGATTCAGAAGGTTCAGCTTGCCAAGAGCAAGCTGACCGAAGCCAGCAGCAGCCTTCTAACAGGTTTTCAGGTAAGTAATTTAAAATATGTAATATGATACCGCATAGACAGTAGCCCCTGATGCTCGGTTCGGTGTTCGGAAAGAAAAGCCGGACTGAGGATCTTAAAAAGATATACGCACGAGGTCTAAAAATATGTCAATATGGGATTGCAGGCTGCGCTGCGACCTCTGCCGCCAAGACCGATCATGGAGGTTGATGCTTTAAAGCGTAACCTCGAGCGGGCCTCGAGAGCGAGCTTCGGTCGTGCCAAGAAGCAGCTCGAGGACAAGGAAGGTGAGTGACACCGTGTTGAATTTTTACCTTCTGAGAAAAGGATTTTGGTTGCAAGAGAAATAACAAGGATAACATGGGTACTCCAGGGCCACGAGCGAGGTGGTGACCTGAAGGAGGCCGTGTCCGCGTCCGAACGTGTCTGCGGCCGCGGAACAAGCTGAGCGAGAGAAGCAGGAGGCGCGGGTGGCAGAGGTGCAGCAAGAGCTCCAGGCTCTCATGGAAAAGCATGAGAGCTTGGAGCGCAACTCGAAGACTCGAGAGTCCGAGCTTGCCTCGGCTCTTGAGAGTGCCAAAGCCGCTAAGGCCGAAGCCCACAAGGCCCTCCAGGAGATTGAGGTGTTGAAGAAAAGAGCGGAGGGTAAGGCATTTTTCATGCAAAGCAAGCATGTGAATGTGAGTTACCTATTACTTACCCGAATTCGGAGCTCTCCAGGAGCATTTGTAGATCTACCTCGCAGCGTGTCCAATGCTGCCACATTCTACCCGGCCGAGGAGGGGAGCTCGACGGAGAAGGTCTTCGGTCTCAAAGATGTTTGAGGCGGACATCCGTGCCCTTAGCGACCAGTGAAGCAGCTGGTCAAGCTCCTCAAGGTAGCCGAACAGGTCATGAAGGGCCTCATAGTTCGGCTGTGGCCCAAGGAGGCCATGCCTGGGAGCTACTTCGGCCTGGTGCGGCGGCTGGTGGATGCGTGTCCCTGGGTGGAAGTCGTCAAGTAGTCCTCCTGTATTGAAGGTGCCCATCGGGCCCTTTCCCGTGCAAAAGTGCATTGGGGTAGGCTGGATGCTGAGAAGCTTCTGACGGACGCGCCGACGGCGGGCAAGGAGTATCGCACGCCCGAAATAAATTATAAGAGTGTCCTGAAGGGTGCCCGCAAGATTGCAGATGAGTGCTCCAAAGATGTAATATTTGAGTAGACTCGCAATGTGTTATCCTGTGCGCTGAAAACTTTGTTCATATGCGCTAAGCAACACTTATTAATTTAAAATATTACCTTCTGTGCGACCGTTTATCAAATCTGAGAGATGGCAAGTCGTCGGCTTCAGCCCCCATGCCACGAGTGCTGGGGTGTTCGGGATAAACTTGAGCGCTCTTGTTCCCATGTTTGGGTCCATCTAGGGAGGCGCTCAATGCAATAAACGAGCCAACCGGACTTATAATGCTTGAACACTCTCACTTAGCCATAGAATTCTATAATTTTAAATTTCGGCGAAGCCCCTAGTGTTCGGAAGACCGAGTTCGGGGCGCTATCCACGCCTGGGCCGGACAAAGCCGGTTCCTCGCTCTAAGCGGCATAAGTCTTTAGGGACTCGAAAAAACCTCTCGAACAGCGACCAGCTCTCGCCTTATCATGACGGTCAGTTTTAGCTTTCTCCACTGAGGCGCTCGCCTAGCTCAACCGGGGTGCAATCGGAGTGGTTCTTCCAGTGCTACCTTAGCCGATAAAACAGAACGTAAGGTACCAAAACATGGGAGCCGGGCAAACCCAACTATTGACCCAAGACATGATTCGGAGCTGATGCATATAATGCTATAAGTTCGGGGTGCCGCACTTGTGAAAGTGTTCGGACTTATCACACCATAATGCGGGGAACTTAAGCCCCTGGTGTGTTTGGCCGTACCATAGTGTACGGACGGAACATGTCATAAATGAACATATATAAGAAAGAAATGCAAGTATAAGCAAAAAGCGATGCATTGTTTATTCAGAAATACTGCCATGGATGCAGAGGGATACAAATAGTGTGGTAAGCAAGGGATTGGATTATTAAACATGTCCCCCTCCAGGGGTAGGCTGTGGAATGGTGTATTAAACAGGTTTAATGCTCGTAAAGGAGACCACCTGAATGTTCGTCGTAGCCTTTCTCCTTCCCTGGCTGTTGCATCGTGAGTTCGGCAGGTCTACTGGCGGACAAGGCCTCGGATGAATGGAGTCCTGTGGGTGAAAAGAAAGAAGAAAAAAAGAAAAGAGTGACACACTTGGGAGCCCCTGGTGTGGTTGAGCCGCACTCTGGTCCTGTCGTGGTCGTGCCCCTCCCCCTATGCCCATGGTATCTCCAGAGCGTAATGATGTACGCGAAGGACTGGTCTTGCAATTATGCAAGGGCTGGGGTTAGAACGCATTGCTACGATGCTCGGAACGTGCCAGGTGGTCTTGTTGTAGGTTACTCCGGGCGCGTTTGGCCGTGTCTGGTCGCTTAACGGCCGGACTCGAAAATTGCCTTAAGAGGCTGCTTTGTACTTCTGCCACGAGAGCCGCTGTGTGTTCCTTCGTTCGGAGGGAGCGTTTAGTGTTTCCATTGACCGTGATGACTCCTTGAGGGTCTGGCATCTTGAGCTTGAGGTATGCGTAATGCGGCACCGCGTTGAACTTTGCAAACGCAGTTCGTCCGAGCAGAGCATGATAGCCGTTGCGGAACGGGACTATATCGAAGATTAACTCCTCGCTTCGGAAGTTATCCGGGATCGAAGACCACTTCGATGTAACCGAGCCTGCATAATTGGCCTCTACACCTGGTATGACGCCTTTGAAGGTCGTCTTTGTAGGTTTAATCCTTGAGGGGTCTATGCCCATCTTGCGCACTGTGTCCTGATAAAGCAGGTTCAGGCTCTGTCAGAACCCGGCTCGCGATGAATTTGTGCAATGGTTATACAATTTGGATATCCACTTCGATGACAACTGGTTGTTGGTTGGCGATTTTAACTTCATGCGCTCGTTGGATAATCGCAATTTGCCTGGGGGTAATGTCCATGATATTTTTCTCTTTAATGAAATTATTGGCCATCTGGGTCTTGTTGAATTGCCAATTAAAGGTCCAACATGCAGTCTATTCCTTTGTTAGAACAGATTGATTGGTTCTTTACATCTGTCTCTTGGACTAATAATCACCCCAACACTATGGTTTTGCCGTTGGCCCGTACTGCTTCTGACCATGTTCCGTGTGTAGTTAATGTTGCAACCTGCATTCCAAAGGCCAAGCTGTTTCGTTTTGAGAATTATTGGGTCAACCTGCCAGGGTTTTTGGACTGTGTTCAGGATGTTTGGAATAAGCCTTCGGGATTAAAAAGGTGTTCTTTGGTTCTATCTCTGCCAAGTTTAAAGCTCTCAGAGTTGCTCTTAAAAGATGGCATGTGAATCTATCCAAGATTAAAGCTCTCATTGCAGATTGTAACACGGTCATTTTATATTTTGATGGCCTTGAGGAACTGCGTTCTTTAACCTGGCCAGAGTTGAATTTTCGTCGAATTGTGAAGTTGCATTTAGAGGAAATTCTTCACTTGCAGTTTATTTACTGGAAGCAGCGTTGCACCATCCGTTTCATCAAGATTGGTGAAGAGAACTCAAAGTTTTTTCAGGCCATGGCCACTAAAAGGTACCGCAAGAACACCATCTCCTCTATTAAAAATGCTGCTGGAGATGTGGTGTCTGACCATCAACAGCTTGCTGGAATGTTTTGGTCTGAATTCAAAAACCGCATGGGTCATGCTCAAGGTATTCAGATGGGCTTTGACTTGGAGAATCTCCTAGCTAGAGTTGATGGGCTGGAGGATTTATCTAAACCCTTCTCTCAGGATGAAGTGAATGAGGTTATCAAGCATTTACCTAGTGATCGTGCTCCTGGTCCGGATGGCTTTACGGGTCTTTTCTTAAAGAAACGCTGGCATATCCTCAAAACTGATTTTTTGGATTTGGTCAAAGAGTTCTATGAGGGCAAATGTAACTTGGAATGTTTAAATACATCATTCATAACTCTTATACCCAAGAAGCTGAGCCCGGAGTTTGTTGGTGATTTTCGGCCCATCTCTCTCACAAACTCCTGTTTAAAGTTTCTCACCAAGCTTCTGGCCAATCGTTTGCAGAAGGTTATCCTTAGCTGCATTCACCAAAACCAGTATGGTTTCCTCAAATGCCGTTCCATTCAAGACTGTCTTGCTTGGTGTTTTGAATATATTCACCAATGTAAAGCTTCAAGGAGACCCATTGTTTTGTTAAAACTTGACTTTACAAAAGCATTTGATCCTCTTGAGCATGCAGCCATCCTTAGAATTTTGAAATGCAAGGGTTTTGATGATCGTTGGAGGGGATGGATTGATAGTTTGCTATCTTCTGGGTCGTCTTCAGTTTTGTTGAATGGGGTTCCCGGCCAGCATTTCAAGTGTCGATCTGGAGTTCGTCAGGGTGATCCTTTGTCACCTCTTTTATTTGTCATTGTAGTGGACCTGTTACAGTCAGTAGTTAATGATACGTGTCGACGCAATGTACTAACTTTGCCAATTCCCACCAAGTCCAACGACTTTCCAATTGTGCAGTACGCCGACGACACCCTTATTGTTCTACCTGCTATTGACTCTCAGCTAATTGCCCTTAAGAAGGTGCTTGAAGTTTTCGCTGTCTCCACTGGTTTGAAAGTTAACTTTAGTAAGTCTTCGATGATCCCGATAAATATGTCTGATGATGAGGGTTCTAGACTTGCCAGCTTGCTTGGTTGTTCTGTTGGTTCTCTTCCCTTTACCTACCTTGGTTTGCCTATGGGAACAATGAGACCTACAAAATCTGATCTGATGCCTTTGGTTGATCGTATTGAGAGAAGGTTGTCAGCTTCTTCTTGCCTCCTCAATCAGGGCAGTAGATTGCAGCTGCTTCAATCGGTCCTCACTTCAATGCCAATATATTTCCTTTGCACTTTGTTGATCCCTCAAGGCATTCTTAAGCAGATTGAGAGAATTGAACGTCAATGTCTTTGGAGAGGTAACTCGGAATTGCCTCGGCAGTCTTTGGCAGCTTGGGAACTGGTTAGTAGACCAAAGAAATATGGTGGTTTGGGAGTTCTTGATCTGGGTGTGCAGAATGATGCTCTTCTGATTAAACATCTTTTCAAGTTCTTTAACAAGATGGATATTCCTTGGGTGAATTTAATCTGGGACTCCTATTACCAATCATCGGCTCCACAAGCTACCCAGATGTGTGGTTCCTTCTGGTGGCGTGATGTGCTTAAGCTCTATGACAAATTCTGTAATCTGGCAAGGCCGCAGGTTCATGCTGGCGACTCTGTGGTGTTCTGGCTGGACAAATGGGAAATTAGTGGAAATCTTGTTACTCTTAAGGATCAGTTTCCAAGACTCCATTCCTTTGTGATTGATGACTTGGCCACTGTTAAGGATTTCCTCGAGCTACCTAATTTGACTGAGAGTTTCCATCTACCTCTGTCTCTAGAGGCTTTCCAGGAGTTTGATCAGCTTCAGTCCATGCTTCTTCCTATTGAACTTGATCCTAGCAGTAAGTACAGTTGGAGATGGCCATCTAAGTCTGGTAATTTTTAGACCAAGATATATTATGACTATGCTTTCTCTAGCATTGTGGTTGATCCTATCTTCAAATGGATATGGAAATGCTCTTGCACTCTCAAGATCAGAGTCTTTGGATGGCTTCTTCTTATGGACCGCCTAAATACAAGGGATATGATGCAGCGCAGGCACTGGATTATCCAAGATGACTCCTATGTGCTTTGCCTATCCCAAACACACGAAGATAGAATTCATCTATTCTTCACATGCAACTTCAGCCAGAGAGTTTGGAATTATCTTGGGATTTCTTGGCAGGTTCAGCCTCATCAGTCAACCTACTCCATGGCTTCCTCGGCTAGAAAAGAGTTTGGCTTGCCCTTCTTCACAGAAGTGGTTTTTACTGCCACCTGGAATATTTGGACTCAAAGGAATGGCAAAATCTTCAGGAATGAGACACCTAGCTTCATAGCCTAGAGAAGGAATTTTGTACATGATTTAACTCTGTTAATTCATAGGATCAAATGTAAATATAGAGATAAACTTCTAGAATGGTTAGTCTCTTTACCCTAGATAGTTAGTTCTTGTTTATTTCCGTCTTGTACCTTGAACTTTTATGCTGAGTTTTAATAAAGCACTGTGAGGCTGTTGCCTTGCAGTATATAGTCAAAAAAAGCAGGTTCAGGCTGCTACAGCCGTCCATTAGGACTCTGGTGAGGTGAAATCCATCGACGATTGGGTCTAAAACCAATGCGGTGAATCCGCCATGGCGGATACTGGTGGGATGATCCCTTCGATCAAAAGTGATCGGGCAAGAGAACCATGGATTGAACTTCAGGGCGACTGGCTCCATCGCATATACATCCCTAAGTGCATGCTTCCGCTCCCTCTTGGGTATGTGGGTTGCGTATATCATGTTTACCGTCCGTACTTGTGGGGGGAAACCCTTATGTCCTCTACTGTTCGGCGGCCGGGTCTCTTCCTCGTCATCGCTATGCAGCCCCTTGTCGTTGTTTTCGGCAATTAACTTGCCTGCCTGTTTAAATACCCAACAATCCCTGTTGGTGTGATTAGCTGGCTTTTTGGGGGTGCCATGTATCTCGCAAGAGCGGTCGAGTATTCGGTCCAAATTGGACGGACCCGGAGTAGTTCTTTTGAATGGCTTCTTCCGCTGACCGGGTTTGGAGCCTCTGAATCCGGCGTTGACTGCCGTATCCTCATTATTATCGCCGTTAACACGTCGTTTGTTTTTGTTGCGACGCGACCTGCCATTGCGGTCCTTGTTGTCCGGACTGCCAGAATTTTTGCTGAGGTTGTTACTGCGGGCTAGCCAGCTGTCCTCTCCCGCGCAGAAGCGGGTCATGAGTGATGTGAGGGCTGCCATTGATTTTGGCTTTTCCTGTCCTAGGTGCCGGGCCAGCCACTCGTCGCAGATGTTATGTTTGAAGGCTACTAGGGCCTCTGCATCCGGACAGTTGACGATTTGATTTTTCTTTGTTAGGAACCGTGTCCAGAATTGTCTGGCCGATTCGTCTGGCTGCTGAATTATGTGGCTTAGGTCATCGGCGTCTGGTGGTCGCACATATGTGCCCTGGAAGTTGTCAAGGAATGCGGCTTCCAGGTCCTCCCAACTCCAAATTGACTCTGCTGGCAAGCTGTTAAGCCAATGCCGAGCTGGTCCTTTAAGCTTGAGTGGGGCATATTTTATGGCATGGAGATCGTCACCACGGGCCATATGGATATGAAGGAGATAGTCTTCGATCCAAACCGCGGGGTCTGTTATGCCATCGTAGGATTCAATGTTCACGGGTTTAAAACCTTCAGGGATTTGATGATCCATTACTTCATCTGTGAAGCATAGTGGGTGTGGGGCGCCTCTATACTAGGCAATATCACGACATAGCTCAAGAGAGCTTTGTCTATTGTGTTTGGCCCGGCCGAAGTTGCTGTATCCGGCGCGACGGTAGTCGTCGCGCATCGTGGGGCACCCGCGTGATCCGTAGATCAATCTTGATTGTCTTGCCTTGTCCTCCAATATGTCTCGCAAGTCCGGTGCATTCCCCCGTGGCTTCGCGCTTTTCGAGCGGTGCCGGGGTACGGTTCTGGTGGAGGGCCTAGATGCCTCTCTGTCGCGGCCACGAGGTGGTCGGTCTGCCGTATTGTGCGCTGGTGATGAGGGTTTATACTCCTCCTCTAATCAGGGGAGCAACTTGCGTTTTGGGTAGCTATTGGAGGGGCGTTCGAGTTCATACTCTTCGGCCGCCAGGACTTCAGTCCATCTGTCGGCTAGCAGATCTTGATCAGCTCGAAGCTGTTGCTGCTTTTTCTTTAGGCTGTTTGCCGTGGCCATAAGCCTGCGTTTAAAACACTCTTTTTCGACGGGATCCTCGGGCACGACGAATTCGTCATCGTTGAGGCTTGCCTCGTCTCCGGAGGGAGGCATGTAATTATCATCCTCTACCTCTTCATCTGCCGCTCTCTCGTGAGGGCTGGCTTCTTCGTCCTCCCCGCTCTTCTTTTGCCGAGGGGGTTATCTTTGGCACTCTCGGGGTGTTATTATCTCCGTGCGGAATCTCCATCTTGCTGTGGCGGGATTTAGAGCGGCGCCGCTGACGCCGGCGCTTGGGCTGTTTCTTGGAGGAATCTGCCTTCGCTGCTTCTTCGCCATTCCCATCCTTTGGGATGTCCACCATATATATGTCGTATGACGAGGTGGTCTTCCAGCGCCCCGTAGGTGCTGGTTCTTGGTCGTCTCCGACATCGTCGTCCATACCGTCGATGTCTTCGGAGTCGTAGTCTAGCATGTCGGTTAGATCGTCGA
Organism: Aegilops speltoides; assembly: GCA_021437245.1. Classification (NCBI taxonomy): domain Eukaryota; kingdom Viridiplantae; phylum Streptophyta; class Magnoliopsida; order Poales; family Poaceae; genus Aegilops; species Aegilops speltoides. The sequence goes on along the minus strand of CM038141.1, from coordinate 101,760,818 downwards.
CAGTGGCTACAAAGTGGGTGGTTGGTGGGCTTTGAATTTCTTCATCGTCCGCATCCCAACCGTCCTGACCGCAGTCCGGCCAGGGCTCTCCAGATAACGAGAGGTACTTTAGCGAATTCAGGATGTCGCCAAAGGGTGAATGCTGAAAGATGTCCGCAGCGGTGAACTCCATGATTGGCGCCCAATCGGATTCGATTGGTAGGGGCACAGGAGGTTCGGAGTCCGGCGAGGAGTCCGACACCTCGGAGACACGGGCTTTACAAGGGACAAGGTCAGTATTCGGCTCCATCGCCGTAGAGGTTGCAGCCCCCAAGGCGGTGTTTAGCCACCCGTCCTCGATCTGCGCGGTCGGCTCCGAATTAAGGGTCAGAGCGGACTCATGTGCGGCCTCTAGGGCACCATCCGGCAGCAGAGCTAAATCATGCCCATCGTGACAGTGGGGCGCGCTCGGCTGTGGCTCGAATCCATCGAAGATCAAGTCTCCGCGGATGTCGGCCATGAAGTTTAGGCTTCCAAATCTGACCTAATGGCCAGGGGCGTAGCTTTCGATCTGCTCCAGATAGCTAAGCGAATTGGCCCGCAATGCAAAGCCGCCGAACACAAAAATCTGTTCGGGGAGAAAAGTCTCACCCTGGACTGCGTCGTTGTTGATGATTGAAGGAGCCATCAAGCCTATCGGTGACGACACAGAGGAACTCTCAATGAAAGCACCAATGTCGGTGTCAAAACCGGCGGATCTCGGGTAGGGGTCCCGAACTGTGCGTCTAGGCGGATGGTAACAGGAGACAAGGGACACGATGTTTTTACCTGTGTTCGGCCCTCTCGATGGAGGTAAAACCCTACTCCTGCTTGATTGATATTGATGATATGGGTAGTACAAGAGTGGATCTACCACGAGATCAAGGAGGCTAAACCCTAGAAGCTAGCCTATGGTATGATTGTTGTAATGGTTGTTCATCCTACGGACTAAAACCCTCCGGTTTATATAGGCACCGGAGAGGGCTAGGGTTACACAGAGTCGGTTATAATGGTAGGAGATCTACATATCCATATTGCCAAGCTTGCCTTCCACGCCAAGGAAAGTCCCATCCGGACACGGGACGAAGTCTTCAATCTTGTATCTTCATAGTCTTGGAGTCCGGCCGACGATGATAGTCCGGCTATCCGGACACCCCCCAGTCCAGGACTCCCTCACCCATCAATTGATGTCAACATGAGGAGTAGGGATTGCCATGCAACGGATGCACTAGATCTATAAGTATATGAAAGCTCTACAAAAGAAACTAAGTGGGTGTGCATCCAACTTGCTTGCTCACGAAGACCTAGGGCATTTTGAGGAAGCCCAGCATTGGAATATACAAGCCAAGTTCTACAATGAAAAATTCCCACTAGTATATGAAAGTGACAAAATGAGAGACTCTCTATCATGAAGATCTTGGTGCTACTTTGAAGCACAAGTGTGGTAAAAGGATAGTAGCATTGTCCCTTCTCTCTTTTTCTCTCATTTTTTTGTTTGGGCCTTTCTCTTTTCTTTTTTGGCCTTTCTTTTTTTTTGTCCAGAGTCTCATCCCGACTTATGGGGGAATCATAGTCTCCATCATCCTTTCCTCACTTGGGACAATGCTCTAATAATGATGATCATCACACTTTTATTTTTCTTACAACTCAACAATTACAACTCGATACTTAGAACAAGGTATGACTCTATATGAATGCCTCCGGTGGTGTACCAGGATTGTGCAATGAATCAAGAGTGACACGTATGAAAAATAATGCATGGTGGCTTTGCCACAAATACGATGTCAACTACATGATCATGCAATGGCAATATGAAAAAACAAATGTATGTCATGATGATGATGATGGAAGTTGCATGGAAATATATCTCGGAATGGCTATGGAAATGCCATGATAGGTAGGTATGGTGGCTGTTTTGAGGAAGATATAAGGAGGTTTATGTGTGATAGAGCGATCGTATCACGGGTTTGATGCACCGCTAAGTTTGCACTAACTCTCAAGGTGAGAAAGGGCAATGCACGCATCAAGAGGCTAGCTAAGACGGAAAGGTGAGAGTGCGTATAATCCATGGACTCAACATTAGTCAAAAGAACTCATATACTTATTGAAAAAATTTAGAAGCCATCAAAAATCAAGTACTACACGCATGCTCCTAGGGGGATAGATTGGTAGGAAAAGACCATCGCTCGTCCCCGACCGCCACTCATAAGGATGCACAAGCCAGGTACACTTCATGTTTCAAATTTGTTACACAACTCTAACCATACGTGCATGCTACGGGACTTGCAACCTTCAACACAAGCATTTCTCAAATTCACAATTACCCAACTAGCACGACTTTGATATTATCACCTCCATGAAGGAAATATGCCCTAGAGGCAATAATAAAGTTATTATTTATTTCCTCATATCACGACAAATGTTTCTTATTCATGCTAGAATTGTATTAAACGGAAACATGATACATGTGTGAATACATAGACAAACATATAGTCACTATTATGCCTCTACTTTACTAGCTCATTAATCAAAGATGGTTATGTTTCCTAACCATAGACATGTGTTGTCATTTGATTAATGGGATCACATCATTAGGAGAATGATGTGATTGACATGACCCATTCCGTTAGCCTAGCACTTGATCGTTTAGTATGTTGCTATTGCTTTCTTCATGACTTATACATGTTCCTGTAACTATGAGATTATGTAACTCCCGTTTACCGGAGGAACACTTTGGGTGCTACCAAACATCAAAACGTAACAGGGTGATTATAAAGGAGTACTACAGGTGTCTCCAAAGGTACATGTTGGGTTGGCGTATTTCGAGATTATGTTTTGTCACTCCGATTGTCGGAGAGGTATCTCTGGGCCCTCTCGGTAATGCACATCACTATAAGCCTTGCAAGCAATGTAGCTAATGAGTTAGTTACGGAATGATGCATTACGTAACGAGTAAAGAGACTTGCCGGTAACGAGACTGAACTAGGTATTGGATACCGACGATCGAATCTCGGGCAAGTAACATACCGATGACAAAAGGAACAACGTATGTTGTTATGCGGTTTGACCGATAAAGATCTTCATAGAATATGTAGGAGCCAATATGGGCATCCAGGTTCCGCTATTGGTTATTGACCAAGAATAGTTCTAGGTCATGTCTACATAGTTCTCGAACCCGTAGGGTCCGCACGCTTAACGTTACGATGACAGTTTTATTATGAGTTTATAAGTTTTGATGTACCGAAGTATGTTAGGAGTCCCGGATGTGATCACGGACATGACGAGGAGTCTCGAAATGGTCAAGACATAAAGATTGATGTATTGGACGACTATATTCGGACACCGGAAGTGTTCCGGGGGTTTTCGGAGAAAACTGAGTGCCGGGGTTACTGAACCCCCGGAGAAGTAATGGGCCTTATGGGCTTAAGTGGAGAGAGAGAGGGCAGCCCGATGGGCCGCGCCCCCCCTCCGGGTCCGACTGGACTAGGAGAGGGGCGCGCCCTCTTCCCTCTCCCTCCCCCTTCCTTTCCCCCTCCTAGTAGGAGTAGGAAAGAGGGAGTCCTACTCCTACTAGGAGGAGGACTCCTCCTCCTTGGCACGACCCTAGGGCCGGCCGGCCTCCCCCTTGCTCCTTTATGTACGGGGAGAGGGGGCACCCTAGGACACACAAGTTTATCTTCAAGATCGTTCCTTAGCCGTGTGCGGTGCCCCCCTCCACCATATTCCACCTCGGTCATATCGTCGCGGAGTTTAGGCGAAGCCCTGCGCCGGTAGAACATCATCATCGCCACCACGCCGTCGGCTTGTGGAACTCATCCCTGACACTTTGCTGGATCGGAGTCCGGGGATCGTCATCGAGCTGAACGTGTGCTGAACTCGGAGGTGCCATACGTTCGGTACTTGGATTGGTCGGATCGTGAAGACGTACGACTACATCAACCGCGTTGTCATAACGCTTCCGCTTACGGTCTACGAGGGTACGTGGACAATACTCTCCCCTCTCGTTGTTATGCCATCACCATGATCTTGCATGTGCGTAGGAATTTTTTTGAAATTACTACATTCCCCAACAGTGGCATCCGAGCCTGGTTTTATGCCTAGATGTCATATGCACGAGTAGAACACAAGTGAGTTGTGGGCGATACAAGTCATACTGCTTACCAGCATGTCATACTTTGGCTCAGCGGTATTGTGAGATGAAGCAGCCCGGACCGACATTACGCGTAGGCTTACGCGAGACTGGTTTCACCGTTACGAGCACTTGTGCTTAAAGGTGACTGGCGGGTGTCTGTCTCTCTCACTTTAGCTGAATCGAGTGTGGTTACGCCCGGTCCTTGCGAAGGTTAAAACAGCACTAACTTGACGAACTATCGTTGTGGTTTTGATGCGTAGGTAAGAACGGTTCTTGCTCAGCCCGTAGCAGCCACGTAAAATTTGCAACAACAAAGTAGAGGACGTCTAACTTGTTTTTGCAGGGCATGTTGTGATGTGATATGGTCAAGACGTGATGCTATATTTTATTGTATGAGATGCTCATGTTTTTTAACCGAAGTTATCGGCAACTGGCAGGAGCCATATGGTTGTCGCTTTATTGTATGAAATGCAAACGCCCTATAATTGCTTTACTTTATCACTAAGTGGTAGCGATAGTCATAGAAGCAATAGATGGCGTAACGACAACGATGCTACGATGGAGATCAAGGTGTCGCGCCGGTGATGATGGTGATCACGACGGTGCTTTTAAGATGGAGATCACAAGCACAAGATGATGATGGCCATATCATATCACTTATATTGATTGCATGTGATGTTTATCCTTTATGCATCTTATCTTGCTTTGATTGACGATAGCATTTTAAGATGATCTCTCACTAAAATTCAAGAAGTGTTCTCCCTGAGTATGCACCGTTGCAAAAGTTCTTTGTGCTGAGACACCACGTGATGATCGGGTGTGATACGCTCTACGTTCAAATACAACGGGTGCAAAACAGTTGCACATGCGGAATACTCAGGTTAAACTTGACGAGCCTAGCATATAACAGATATGGCCTCGGAACATGGAGACCTAAAGGTCGAGCGTGAATCATATAGTAGATATGATCAACATATTGATGTTCACCGTTGAAACTACTCCATCTCACGTGACGATCTCTCATGGTGTAGTTGATATGGATCACGTAATAACTTAGAGGATTAGAGGGATTTCTATCTAAGTGGGAGTTCTTAAGTAATATGATTAATTGAACTTAAATTTATCGTGAACTTAGTACCTGATAGTATTTTGCTTGTCTATGTTTATTGTAGATAGATGGCTCGTGTTGTTGTTCCGTTGAATTTTAATGCGTTCCTTGAGAAAGCAAAGTTGAAAGATGATGGTAGCAATTACACGGACTGGGTCCATAACCTGAGGATTATCCTCATTGCTGCATGTAAGAATTACGCCCCGAAGCACCGTTGGGTGCCAGGCTCATCTGCTGATGCAACCGACGATGTTAAGAACGTCTGGCGAGCAAAGCGATGACTACTCGATAGTTCGATGTGCCATGCTTTACGGCTTAGAACCGGGTCTTCAACGACGTTTTGAACGTCATGGAGCATATGAGATGTTCTAGGAGTTGAAGTTAATATTTCAAGCAAATGCCCGGGTTGAGAGATATGAAGTCTCCAATAAGTTCTATAGCTGCAAGATGGAGGAGAATAGTTCTGACAGTGAACACATACTCAAAATGTCTGGGTATAATAATCACTTGATTCAACTGGGAGTTAATCTTCCTAATGATAGTGTCATTGATGAATTCTTCAATTCATCGCCACCAAGCTACAAGAGCTTCGTGATGAACTATAATATGCAAGGGATGGACAAGACTATTCCCGAGCTCTTCGCAATGCTAAAAGCTGCAGAGGTAGAAATCAAGAAGGAGCATCAAGTGTTGATGGTCAACAAGACCACTAGTTTCAAGAAAAGGGCAAAGGGAAGAAGAAGGGAACTTCAGAAGAACAGCAAACAAGTTGCTGCTCAAGAGAAGAAACCCAAGTCTGGACCTAAGCCTAAAACTGAGTGCTTCTCATCGCAAGCGATCGACATTTGAAGCGGAACTGCCCCAAGTATTTGGCGGATAAGAAGGATGTCAAAGTGAACAAAGGTATATGTGATATACATGTTATTGATGTGTACCTTACTAATGCTCGCAGTAGTACCTGGGTATTTGATACTGGTTCTGTTGCTAACATTTGCAACTCGAAACAGGGACTATAGATTAAGCGAAGATTGGCTAAGGACGAGGTGACAATGCGCGTGGGAAATGGTTCCAAAGTCGATGTGATCGCGGTCGGCACGCTACCTCTGCATCTACCATCGGGATTAGTTTTAGACCTAAATAATTGTTATTTGGTGCCAGCGTTGAGCATGAACATTATATCTGTATCTTGTTTGATGCGAGACGGTTATTCATTTAAGTCAGAGAATAATGGTTGTTCTATTTATATGAGTAATATCTTTTATGGCCATGCACCCTTGAAGAGTGGTCTATTTTTATTGAATCTCGATAGTAGTGGTACACATATTCATAGTGTTGAAGCCAAAAGATGCAGAGTTGATAATGATAGTGCAACTTATTTGTGGCACTGCCGTTTAGGTCATATCGGTATAAAGCGCATGAAGAAACTCCATAGTGATGGGCTTTTGGAATCACTTGATTATGAATCACTTGGTACTTGCGAACCGTGCCTCATGGGCAAGATGACTAAAACGCCGTTCTCCAGAACTATGGAGCGAGCAACTGATTTATTGGAAATCATACATACTGATGTTTGTGGTCCAATGAATGTTGAGGCTCGCGGCAGGTATTGTTATTTTCTCACCTTCACAGATGATTTAAGCAGATATGGGTATATCTACTTAATGAAACACAAGTCTGAAACATTTGAAAAGTTCAAAGAATTTCAGAGTGAAGTGGAAAATCATCGTAACAAGAAAATAAAGTTTCTACGATCTGATCGTGGAGGAGAATATTTGAGTTACGAGTTTGGTTTACATTTGAAACAATGTGGAATAGTTTCGCAACTCACGCCACCCGGAACACCACAAAGAAATGGTGTGTCCGAATGTCGTAATCGTACTTTACTAGATATGGTGCGATCTATGATGTCTCTTACTGATTTACCGCTATTTTTTTGGGGTTATGCTTTAGAGACAGCCGCATTCACGTTAAATAGGGCACCATCAAAATCCATTGAGACGACGCCTCATGAACTGTGGTTTGGCAAGAAACCAAAGTTGTCATTTCTTAAAGTTTGGGGCTGCGATGCTTATGTGAAGAAACTTCAACCAGATAAGCTCGAACCCAAATCGGAGAAATGTGTCTTTATAGGATACCCAAAAGAGACTGTTGGGTACACCTTCTATCACAGATCTGAGGGCAAGATTTTCGTCGCTAAATTCGGATCATTTCTAGAGTAGGAGTTTCTCTCGAAAGAAATGAGTGGGAGGAAAGTAGAACTTGATGAGGTAACTGTACCTGCTACCTTATTGGAAAGTAGCTCATCACAAGAACCGGTTCCTGTGACAACTACACCAATTAGTAAGGAAGCTAATGATATTGATCATGAAACTTCGAATCAAGTTTCTACTGAACTTCGTAGGTCTATCAGAGTAAGATCCGCACCAGAGTGGTACGGCAATCCTATTCTGGAAGTCATGTTACTTGACCATGATGAACCTACGAACTATGAGGAAGCAATGATGAGCCCAGATTCCGCAAAATGGCTAGAGGCCATGAAATCTGAGATGGGATCCATGTATGAGAGCAAAGTATGGACTTTGGTTGACTTGCCTGATGATCGGCAAGCAATTGAGAATAAATGGATCTTTAAGAAGAAGACTGACGCTGATGGTAATGTAATTGTCTATAAAGCTCGACTTGTTGCAAAAGGTTTTCGACAAGTTCAAGGGGTTGACTACGATGAGACTTTCTCACCCGTAGCGATGCTTAAGTCTGTCCGAATCATGTTAGCAATTGTTGCATTTTATGATTATGAAATTTGGCAAATGGATGTCAAAACTGCATTCTTGAATGGATTTCTAGAAGAAGAGTTGTATATGATGCAACCAGAAGGTTTTGTTGATCCAAAAGGTGCTAACAAAGTGTGCAAGCTCTAGCGATCCGTTTATGGACTGGTGCAAGCATCTTGGAGTTGGAATAAACGCTTTGATAGTGTGATCAAAGCATATGATTTTATATAGACTTTTGGAGAAGCCTGTATTTACAAGAAAGTGAGTGGGAGCTGTGTAGCATTTCTGATATTATATGTAGATGACATATTATTAATTGGAAATGATATAGAATTTCTGGATAGCATAAAGGGATACTTGAATAAAAGTTTTTCTATGAAAGACCTCGGTGAAGCTGCTTACATATTGGGCATCAAGATTTATAGAGATAGATCAAGACGCTTAATAGGACTTTCACAAAGCACATACCTTGATAAAGTTTTGAAAAGGTTCAAAATGGATCAAGCAAAGAAAGGGTTCTTGCCCGTACTACAAGGTGTGAAGTTGAGTCAGGCTCAATGCCCGACCACAGCAGAAGATAGAGAGAAAATGAAAGATGTTCCATATGCTTCAGCCATAGGCTCTATCATGTATGCAATGTTGTGTACCAGACCTGACGTGTGCTTAGCAATAAGCCTGGCAGGAAGGTACCAAAGTAATCCAGGAGTGGATCACTGGACAGCGGTCAAGAACATCCTGAAATACCTGAAAAGGTCTAAGGATATGTTTCTCATATATGGAGGTGACAAAGAGCTAGTCGTAAATGGTTACGTCGATGCAAGCTTTGAAACTGATCCGGACGATTCCAAATCGCAAACCGGATACGTGTTTTTATTAAATGGTGGAGCTGTAAGTTGGTGCAGTTCTAAACAAAGCGTCGTGGCGGGATCTACATGTGAAGTGGAGTACATAGCTGCTTTAGAAGCAGCAAATGAAGGAGTTCATTTCCGATCTAGGTGTCATACCTAGTGCATCGGGACCAATGAAGATCTTCTGTGACAATACTGGTGCAATTGCCTTGGCAAAGAAATCCAGATTTCACAAGAGGACCAAGCACATCAAGAGACGCTTCAATTCCATCCAGGACCAAGTCCAGGTGGGAGACATAGAGATTTGCAAGATACATACGGATCTGAATGTTGCAGACCCGTTGACTAAGCCTCTCTCACGAGCAAAACATGATCAACACCAAGACTCCATGGGTGTTAGAATCATTACTATGTAATCTAGATTATTGACTCTAGTGCAAGTGTGAGACTAAAGGAAATATGCCCTAGAGGCAATAATAAAGTTATTATTTATTTCCTCATATCATGATAAATGTTTATTATTCATGCTAGAATTGTATTAAACGAAAACATGATACATGTGTGAATACATAGACAAACATATAGTCACTAGTATGCCTCTACTTGACTAGCTCATTAATTAAAGATGGTTATGTTTCCTAACCATAGACATGTGTTGTCATTTGACTTATGGGATCACATCATTAGGAGAATGATGTGATTGACATGACCCATTCCGTTAGCCTAGCACTTGATCTTTTAGTATGTTGTTATTGCTTTCTTCATGACTTATACATGTTCCTGTAACTATGAGATTATGCAACTCCTGTTTACCGGAGGAACACTTTGGGTGCTACCAAACGTCACAACGTAACTGGGTGATTATAAAGGAGTACTACAGGTGTCTCCAAAGGTACATGTTGGGTTGGCGTATTTCGAGATTAGGTTTTGTCATTCCGATTGTCGGAGAGGTATCTCTGGGCCCTCTCGGTAATGCACATCACTATAAGACTTGCAAGCAATGTAGCTAATGAGTTAGTGACGGAATGATGCATTACGTAATGAGTAAAGAGACTTGCCGGTAACGAGATTGAACTAGGTATTGGATACCGACGATCGAATCTCGGGCAAGTAACATACCGATGACAAAAGGAACAACGTATGTTGTTATGCGGTTTGACCGATAAAGATCTTCGTAGAATATGTAGGAGCCAATATGGGCATCCAGGTGCCGCTATTGGTTATTGACCGAGAATAGTTCTAGGTCATGTCTACATAGTTCTCAAACCCGTAGGGTCCGCATGCTTAACGTTACGATGACAGTTTTATTATGAGTTTATAAGTTTTGATGTACCGAAGTTTGTTCGGAGTCCCGGATGTGATCACGGACATGATGAGGAGTCTCGAAATGGTCGAGACATAAAGATTGATATATTGGACGAGTATATTCGGACACCGGAAGTATTCCAGGGGTTTTCGGAGAAAACCGGAGTGCCGGAGGGTTACCGGAACCCCCCGGGAGAAGTAATGGGCTTGATGGGCTTTAGTGGAGAGAGAGAGGGGCAGCCAGGATGGGCTGCGCGCCCCCTCTGTTGGGGAACGTAGTAATTTCAAAAAAATTCCTACGCACACGCAAGATCATGGTGATGTATAGCAACGAGAGGGAGAGTGTTGTCTACGCACTCAGAGACCGGGCGGAAGCGATCACAACGTAGAGGAAGTAGTCGACGCTCTCCTCGCGATCCGACCGATCCCGGCCACATTACTCGGCGCCCCGAGTTCTTGACACACGACAGCTCGATGACGCCCTCGGCTCCAATCCAAAGAGAGCTGGGAGGGAGAGTTTCACAAGACGACGGCGTGGGACGATCTTGATGTTCTATCGCGCAGGCTTCGCCTAAGCTTTATGCACGATATGACCGAGGTGGAATATGGTGGAGGGGGGCCAGACACGGCTAAGGAACGATCCGTAGATCAAACTTGTGTGTTCTAGGGTGCCCCCTGCCCCGTATATAAAGGAGCAGGGGAGGGGGGCCGCCGGCCAAGAGGAGGCGCTGCCAGGAGTCCTACTCCTCCGGGAGTAGGATTCCCCTCCAATCCTCGTTGGAATAGGATTCACCGGAAGGGGAAAGAGAGAGGGGGCTGCCCACCTTTCCTAGTCCTAGTAGGACTAGGGAAGGGGAGGTGCGCGCCACCTAGGGCTGGCCCTTTCTCCTTTCCACCAAGGCCCACTATGGCCCATATAGTTCCTGGGGTTCCGTAACCTCCCTAAGACTCGGTAAATTCCCATTTTCACCCGAACCATTCCAACTCCAAATATAGGCTTCCAATATATCAATCTTTATGTCTCGACCATTTCGAGACTCCTCGTCATGTCCGTGATCACATCCGGACTCAACTTCTTCGTACATCAAAATACATAAACTCATAATATAACAAATATCGAAACCTTGCGCATGGACCCTACGGTTCGAGAACAATGTAGACATGACCGAGACACGCCTCCGATCAATAACCAATAGCGGACCTGGATGCCCATATTGGTTCCTACATATTCTACGAAGATCTTTATCGGTCTTACCGCATAACAACATACGTTGTTCCTTTGTCATCGGTATGTTACTTGCCCGAGATTCGATCGCCGGTATCCAATACCTAGTTCAATCTCGCACGCAAGTCTCTTTACTCGCTCAGTAATACATCATCTCACAGCTAACTCATTAGTTGTAATGCTTGCAAGGCTTCAGATGTGTATTACCGAGAGGGCCCAGAGATACCTCTCCGACAATCGGAGTGACAAAACCTAATCTCAAATACGCCAACCCAACATTTGCCTTTGGAGACACCTGTAGTACTCTTTATAATCACCCAGCTTACGCCAGACGCTTGGTAGCACCCAAAGTGTTCCTCCGTAAACGGGAGTTGCATAATCTCATAGTTATAGGAACATGTATAAGTCATGGATAAAAGCAAGAGCAACATACTAAACGATCGTGGTGCTAAGCTAATGGAATGGGTCATGTCAATCGATCATTCTACTAATGATGTGACCTTGTTAATCAAATAACAACTCTTTGTTCATGGTTAGGAAACATAACCATCTTTGATTAACAAGCTAGTCAAGTAGAGGCATACCAGTGACACTGCTTGTCTATATATTCACACATGTATTATGTTTCCGTTAATACAATTCTAGCATGAATAATAAACATTTATCATGATATAAGGAAATAAATAATAACTTTATTATTGCCTCTAGGGCATATTTCCTTTAGTCTCCCACTTGCACTAGAGTCAATAATCTAGATTACATAGTAATGATTCTAACACCCATGGAGTCTTGGTGTTGATCATGTTTTGCTCGTGGAAGAGGCTTAGTCAACGGGTCTGCTACATTCAGATCCGTATGTATCTTGCAAATCTCTATGTCTCCCACCAAGACTAAATCCTGATGGAATTGAAGCGCCTCTTGATGTGCTTGGTCCTCTTGTGAAATCTGGATTCTTTGCTAAGGCAATTGCTCCAAGATTGTCACGTAAGATTTTCATTGACCCGATGCGCTAGGTATGACACCTAGATCGGATATGAACTCCTTCATCCGCATCTTCATTAGCTGCTTCCGGTTGCTATGTACTCCGCTTCACATGTAGATCCCGCCACGACGCTTTGTTTAGAACTGCACCAACCGACGGCTCCTCCGCTTAGTGTAAATACGATCCGGTCCGCGATTTAGAATCGTTCGATCGTGTCAAAGCTTGCATCAACGTAACTGCCATTTATGAGCTCTTTGTCACCTCCATATACGAGAAACATATCCTTAGTCCTTTTCGTATTTCAGATGTTCTTGATCGCTGTCCAAAGGATCCACTCGATTACTTTGGTAACTCCCTCGCTAAGCTTATAGCAAGGAACACATCAGGTCCGTACACAAGATTGCATACATGATAGAGCCTATGGTCAAGCATAGGAACATCTTTCATTTTCTCTCTATCTTCCGCAGTGGGTCGGCATTGAGTCTTACTCAACTTCACACCTTGTAACACAGTGCAAGAACCCTTTCTTTGCTTGATCCATTTTGAACTTCTTCAAAATTTTGTCAAGGTATGTGCTTTGTGAAAGTCCAATTAAGTGTCTTGATCTATCTCTATAGATTTTGATGCCCAATATGTAAGCAGCTTCACCGAGGTCTTTCATTGAAAAACTCTTATTCAAGTATCCCTTTATGCTATCCAGAATTCTATATCATTTCCGATCAGAATATGTCATCTACATATAATATCGTAAATGCTACAGAGCTCCCACTCACTTTCTTGTAAATACAAAGCTTCTCCAAAAGTCTCAGATGAACCCAAATGCTTTGATCACACTATCAAAGCGCTTATTCCAACTCCGAGATGCTTGCACCAGTCCATAAATGGATCGCTGGAGCTTGCATACTTTGTTAGCTCCCTTTGAATCGATAAAACCTTCTCGTTGCATCATATACAACTCTTCTTCCGTAAATCCATTCAGAATGCGCTTTTTACATCCATTTGCCAAATTTCATAATCATAAATGCGCAATTGCTAACATGATTCGACAGACTTAAGCATCGCTACGGGTGAGAAGGTCTCATCGTAGTCAATCCCTTGAACTTGTCGAAACCCTTTGCATAAGTCGAGCTTTGTAGACAAGAATATTACCGCCGCCGCCTTCTTCTTGAAGATCCACTTGTTTTCTATTGCTTGCCTACCCGGCAAGTCAACCAAAGTCCATACTTTGTTTTCATACATGGATCCCATCTCGATTTCATGGCCTCAAGCCATTTTATGGAATCTGGGCTCACCATCGCTTCTTCATAGTTCGAGGTTCATCATGATCTAGTAGCATGATTTCCGTAACAGGATTACCGCACCACTGTGCGGATCTTACTCGTTGATCTACGTGGTTCAGAGAAACTTGATCCGAGGTTTCATGATCAACATCATCAACTTCCTCACTACTTGGTGTAGATGTCTCGTAAACCGGTTTCTGCGACAAGCTACTTTCAAGTAAGGAGAAGGTACAATTACCTCATCAAGTTCTACTTTCCTCCCACTCACTTCTTTCGAGAGAAACTCCTTCTCTAGAAAGGATCCATTCTTGGCAACAAATGTCTTGCCTTCGGATCTGTGATAGAAGGTGTACCCAACTGCCTCTTTTGGGTATCCTATGAAGACACATTCGATTTGGGTTCGAGCTTATCAGTTGAAGTTTTTCACATAAGCATCGCATCCCCAAACTTTAAGAAACGACAACTTTGGTTTCTTGCTAAACCACAGTTCATAAGGTGTCGCCTCAACGGATTTCGACGGTGTTCTATTCAGGTGAATGCGGCCGCCTCTAGAGCATAACCCCAAAACGATAGCGTAAATCTGTAAGAGACATCATAGATCGCACCATATCTAGTAAAGTGCAATTACGACGCTCGACACACCATTACGCTGTGGTGTTCCGGTATGAAGTTGCTAAACTATTCCGCTTTGTTTCAAATGTAGACCAAACTCAGAACTCAAATATTCACCTCCACGATCGATCGAGAAACTTAATTTTCTTATTACGATGATTTTCAACTTCACTCAAATTCCTTGAACTTTTCAAATGTTTCAGACTTATGTTTCATTAAGTAGATATACCCATATCTCGCTTAAATCATCGCTGAAGGTGAGAAAATAACGATATCCGCCACGAGCCTCAACATTCATCGGACCACATACATCCAGTATGTATGATTTCCAACAAATCTGTTGTTTCTCCATAGTACCGAGAACGGGTTCTAGTCATCTTGCCCATGAGGCACGGTTCGCAAGTGCCAAGTGATTCATAATCAAGTGACTCCAAAAGTCCATCAAGATGGAGTTTCTTCATGCGCTTTACAATCGATATGACCTAAACGGCAAGTACACAAATAAGTTGCACTATCATTATCAACTCTGCATCTTTTGGTTTCAACATTATGAATATGTGTATCACTACTATCGAGATTCATCAAAATAGACCACTCTTCAAGGGTGCATGACCATAAAAGATATTACTCATATAAATAGAACAATCATTATTCTCTCGATTTAATGAATAACCGCCTCGCATCAAACAAGATCTAGATATAATGTTCATGCTCAACGCAGCACCAAATAACAATTATTTAGGTCTAAAACTAATCCCAAGGTAGATGTAGAGGTAGCGTCGATCATGATCACATCGACTTTGGAACCATTTCCCACGCCGCATCGCCACCTCGCCCTTGCCGTGTTCGCTAATCCGTAGTCCCTGCTTCGAGTTGCAAATATTAGCAATGTAACCAGATCAAATACCCAAAAGCTATCATGAGCTCTAGTAAGGTACACATCAATAACATGTATATCACATATACCTTTGTTCACCTTGCCATCCTTCTTATCCGCCAAATACTTGGGGCAGTTCCGCTCCAAAGGACTAGTCTTGCTTGCAGAGAAGCACTCGCTTGTGTTTAGGGCCGACTTGGGTTTTTCTCCGAGCAGAACTTGCTTGCTGTTCTTCTTGAAGTTCCCTTCTTCTTCCCTTTGCCTTTCTTCTTGAAACTAGTGGTCTTATTGACCATCAACACTTGATGCTCCTTCTGATTTCTACCTCCGCAGCCTTTAGCATTGTAAGAGCCTGTATAGTCTTTACTAACCCTTGCATATTATAGTTCATCACGAAGCCTTTGTAGCTTGGTGGCAGTGATTGAAGAATTCTCACAATGACACAATCATCCGGAAGATTAACTCCCAGCTTGAGTCAAGTGATTGTAATACCTGCACATTTTGAGTATGTGCTCACCGATGTAACTATTCTCCTCCATCTTGCAGCTATAGAACTTATTGGAGACTTCATATCTCTCAATCCGGCATTCTGTTGAATATCAACTTCAACTCCTGGAACATCTCATATGCTCCATGACGCTCAAAACGCCGTTGAAGTCCCGGTTCTAAGCCGTAGCATGGCACACCGAACTATAGAGTAGTCATCACTTTGCTCGCCAGACGCTCTAACGCCGCCGCTGTCATTGCCACAGCCCCAGTTCAGCCCTTGCTTGACTTTGATTGCTCATCATGACATCATGTTTAAATTTCTAAGAAAACTTGAAATGGGGATTGCCTAAACCCTAGCATTAAAGGAATTCACTAGATCTACCTAAAATATTTTTTAGTAAGTCCAAATAGCTTTCAAAAATGTTCACCATTTATGGTAAATACTGTAAACAGTAGCCAGAGGTGATGCACATTTTTGCATGACATATTTGGGCTCTGAATTAAATCATATGGTATTTTCATTTGGGCATTTGAATACTATAAAATATTTGAAATGCTCAAATAATCATAAACTAAAATGTTTACTGTTGGATATATTCTAAACAGTAGCCATGATTAGTTTCATGATTTTTGAAACTGCCTGAGTATTTTTAATAAAGCCCTAAAATTTACAGAATAATAGAAAACTGCAAGAAAAACAGAAAGCAGAGAGAGAGAAGGAATCTCACCTGGGCTTACCTGGCGGCCCAAGTGGCCGGCCCAGCCCACCACCACAGCCTCCCTGCTGCCTTCCTCCTGGGATGTAAGGATTTAGCGTGCTCGCTGCTACCGCCACGCCGCCTCGCCACTGCTGCTTGCCGCCCCCCTCGACGCCTGCCTTCTCCGGTGGTGCCACGACCTCCCCGCCTCTCTCCTCACTCTTCTTCGCTCCTCCCCTCTCTGTTTCTTCCTCCCTTGAACACCCGAGCGAGTTCGTCCGCTGCTCACCATAGCCGCGCCACCGCCTCCCTCGACCCCTCGCCGTCGCGAGCTCCGCCTCGACGTCCCCGACCTCCTCGACGACTCCACGAGGCCCCGGACGCTGCTGCAACGCCGCCACCGATGCTTTTCCTCCTCGGCTGCCGGAGATCGACCTCGCCGCCCGCCAGCTCCGCCTTCCCGAGCTCGCTGTCTGCACCTTTGCAACCGCCGTAAGCCTCTCCTCGAACCCCCTCTCTGTTGTCTCGCCACGCCAGAGTTCCTAGTTCATCGACGACCGCCGCCACCGCCATGGACGTTGAACCACGCGCCCCGAAGCCGCTTGTTTCGCCTCGTGGCACAGACGTGCTCGGTGATCCAACGACGCCGTTTATGCCTGGTTGAGCTCCTCGTGCTCGCCACGCCGCACCTGCAAACCCGTAGCTGCGCCGCCAAAACTCGCCGCCGCGAAATTCGCAGCCCCGCGACTTCGTTCGTCCTTTTGATGCGCCGAGCAAGGGCTTTCCCCGGCGTTTCGCACGACAAACCGCGCCCTTTAGCGCTTTCGACGACGTCCGCGCGCCAAATGGTCGCCAAGCGGCCGAACGCCGGCGGCCGACGTGGCAACGCTGTTAACTACTAATGATGGGGCTAACTAGCTTCCTCTCATCGACTCATCGGGCCCCACGCCTTAACCAGCACCAGCTTTAATTTCGCTTAGTTTGTTAACCACAAGGGCCCCACGCGTCGGAGTCGACCTAGCAGACGTGGCGCCGACCGTCCCACCTGTCATCCATCGAAACCAGCCTGAGACACTGACGTATGGGTCCCACAGGTCAGGTTTGACCTGGACCGCGCCCGTTGACCGCTGACGTCACGGTGACGCAATGCTGACGCAGTTAACTATTTTCTGGATTTATTTTAATTCAGGAAATTCCAGAAAATAACCAAAACTTCTAAAATTCATATAAATTCAACCGTAGCTCCAAATCAAACAAGTTATATATGAAAATTTATCAGAAAAATTCAAGGAATCCATCTGTACCATTTTCATGCATGTTTGAACAATGTTTGTCCTCTGTTTTGGACAAAACAAATAAAGGGCATTTAAATAATCATATATGGAGTTGGAATTTGAATCATGTATTCAAACCAACTTCATTTAAATCATAGCTAGGTGCATTAGCTCAATCAACAGCATATTGCCTTGACATTATCATGCATCATATTTGTTGCATTGCATTGATTGTGTCCCTCTTTGTTTGCCGGTAATTGTCCCCTCTCGATAGACATGGTTCCGACGACGAGTTCGATGACACCGATGAAGAAGTATAATATCTTCAGAAGTGTCAGGCAAGCAAAACCCCCTTGTTCATTCCGATACAAACCCACTCTCTCGCTCCTGCTCTCTTTATCTGCATTAGGACAACATCGATTCAATCATTACTTGCTGCGGTAGTTGAACCCTTTATCCTTTGCATGACCTCGTTGCTCCACAAGAATAGATGAAACCCACTAGCATGAGTAGGAGTTGTTTGAGCCCTGTTGTGCCTACTCATTCATGCTTGTTTGTCATGCCTGCTATTGCTTAGAGTTGAGTCGGGTCTGATTCATCGAGGATGAATCAGAGGTGTGTGAACATGTCCTACTGTGTGTGAGCTAAGTGTGTGAACACGATTTGGTAAAGGTATCGGTGAGAGGCCATGTAGGAGTACATGGTGGGTTGTCTCATTGAAGCCGTCCTTAGGAACTGAGTTCTGTGTTTGTGATCCATGATACAGCTACTACCATGCATTGGGCCCCAAATATGACCCCGCCGACTTCTTATTCACCCTAGTCCTCTGTCTGTGAGTTGCAAGTAGTTTCGTGTTTGTAGCCCATCGAGGCCGTGGGACAGCGCTGACCGTAGGGGTGGGCTGTGATGCGGTAGGTACGTGGCACGGTGTATCGGATGCCCGCTTGGTATCTCGGGAACCCTGTTCACATCGCTTGGGGCTGTGAGCGAAACTTCGCCGAACTCCTCATAGATGGAACCCAAATAGGCGATAAACCCGACTAGAGACTTGAGTGTTCAGGTAGGTCGTGGTCTACACCCACGTCGGCTTTAAGCTGAAGTCCGCCGAGCACATGTCGGTGCGACGCTAAGTGGTGGAAACATGTATGAAGAAGTACACCCCTGCAGGTTAATATGATCTATTCGAATAGCCGTGTCCGCATGTAATGGACTTCGGGTTGCCTATAACAGTTCATAGACAAGTGAAAGTGGATACTCTAAAATACGCAAGATAAGTGTGAGTGCTATGGATGGCGTTCTCGAGGGGAGACGGAGCGGATCCATAGTGATGTATTGATTTGGTGAATATGTGGACTCGTAGCGCCACCTCAAAAGAGTTACTTGCAAATGTAGTTTAGGATAGCCACCAATCAAAGCTGGCTTGTTGCGCTTAAACCCCACCATCCCTTTATTGATAATGATGCATATGTAGTTAGTTCTGATGTAAGTCTTGTGGGTACATTTGTACTCACGCTTGCCTATTTTATGTTTTTTGCAGAGACTTCAGTCTCGCTAGTAGTTCCATGTGGACTTCGACGCTTAGCTTGTTACCTCAGCTACGATCTTGTGCCCTTGGCAGATCTCGTAGATAGTCGCTTCTAAGCCTTTTTCATTTGTAGATGTCTCACTCGACATGTTAGCTTCCGCTTGTGCTTTGGTTTGTATGCCCTGAATGTTGGGTCATGAGACCCCTGTTTGTAATATCTCGCTCCTCGGAGCCTAATGAATGAATACTTGAGTCGTAGAGTCATGATGTGATGCCATGTTGTATTTGCACATATCGAGCATGTTGTGTGTATGTTATTGAAATGCTTGGTATGTGTGGGATCTGACTATCTAGTTGTTTATCTTTAGTAGCCTCTCTTACCGGGAAATGTCTCCTAGTGTTTCCACTGAGCCATGGTAGCTTGCTACTGCTCCGGAACACTTAGGCTGGCCGGCATGTGTCCTTCTTCGTTCCTGTGTCTGTCCCTACGGGGAAATGTCACGCATTGAGTACCGGAGTCCTGCTAGCCCAGTGCTACAGCCCGGAACTTATTCGCTGATGACCGACACGTTCGATGCTGGGTCATGGATGCCTGTCCCTGTAAGTTTGTGCCACTTTGGGTTTACAACTAGCCATGTCAGCCCGGGCTCCTTATCATATGGATGCTAGCGACACTATCATATACGTGCCAAAAGGCTAAAACAGTCCCGGCTAAGGTAAGGCGACACCTGTTGGGATACCGTATGCGTGAGGCCGCAAAGTGATATGAGGTGTTACATGCTAGGTCGATGTGGCATTGAGTCGGGTCCCGATAGCCAGCATCAAGAAGAGTTCTGCACCTAGCGGTGCATCCAGACGTAACTCTTCGTGCAGCAATGAGGATAATCCTCAAAGTACGGACCCAATCCGTGTAGTTGCTACCATCATCTTTCAACTTTGCTTTCTCAAGGAACGATTAAAATTCAACGGAACAACAAAGACGAGCCATCTATCTACAATCAAACATAGACAAGCAAGATACTATCAGTACTAAGTTCATGATAAATTTAAGTTCAATTAATCATATTACTTAAGAACTCCCACTTAGACAGACATCCTCTAGTCATCTAAGTGATCACGTGATCCAAATCAACTAAACCATAACCGATCATCACGTGAAATGGAGTAGTTATCAATGGTGAACATCTTATGTTGATCATATCTACTATATGATTCACGCCGACCTTTCGGTCTCCGTGTTCCGAGGCCATATCTGCATATGCTAGGCTCGTCAAGTATAACCCGAGTATTCTGCGTGTGCAAAACTGGCTTGCACCCGTTGTAGATGGACGAGAGCTTATCACACCCGATCATCACGTGGTGTCCGGGCACGATTTAACTTTGGCAACGGTGCATACTTAGGGAGAACACTTCTTGATAATTTAGTGAGAGATCATCTTATAATGCTACCGTTAATCAAAGCAAGATAAGATGCATAAAAGATAAACATCACATGCAAATCAATATAAGTGATATGATATGGTCATCATCGCCTTGTGCTTCGTGATTCCATCTCAGCAGCACCATCATGATCACCATCGCCACCGGCGCGACACCTTGATCTCCATCGTAGCATCGTTGTCGCCTCGCCAATCTTATGCTTCTACGACTATCGCTACCGCTTAGTGATAAAGTAAAGCATTACGTATGCGATTGCATTTCATACAATAAAGCGACAACCATATGGCTCCTGCCATTGCCGATAACTTCGTTACAAAACATGATCATCTCATACAATAAAATATAGCATCACGCCTTGACCATATCACATCACAACATGCCCTGCAAAAACAAGTTAGACGCCCTCTACTTTGTTGTTGCAAATTTTACGTGGCTGCTACGGGCTTAAGCAAGAACCAATCTCACCTACGATCAAAACCACAACGATATTTCGTCAAATAGACTCCGCTTTAACCTTCTCAAGGACCGGGCGAGCCACACTCGGTTCAACTAAAGTGAGAGAGACAGACACCCGCCAATCACCTTTAAGCAACGAGTGCTCGAGGCGGTGAAACCAGTCTCGCGAAGCGCGTCGCGTAATGTCGGTCCGGCCGCTTCATCTCACAATACCGCTGAACCAAAGTATGACATGCTGGTAGGTAGTATAACTTGTATCGCCCACAACTCACTTGTGTTCTACTCTGCAAAACATCAAACCATAAAAACCTAGGCTCGATGCCATCATTGGGGAACGTAGTAATTTCAAAAATTTCCTACGCACACGCAAGATCATGGTGATGTATAGCAACGAGAGGGGAGAGTGTTGTCTCGCACCCTCGTGAGACCAAGCGAAGCAATCACAACGAGAGGAAGTAGTCGACGCTCTCCTTGCGATCCGACCGATCCCGGCGCCAGCATTCGGCGCCCAGTTCTTGACACACGACAACTCGATGACGCCCTCGGCTCCAATCCAAGAGAGCTGGGAGGGAGAGTTTCACAAGACGACGGCGTGGTGACGATCTTGATGTTCTACGGCGCAGGGCTTCGCCTAAGCTTTGCGCATTTATATGACCGAGGTGGAATATGGTGGAGGGGGCACCGACACGGCTAAGGAACGATCCGTAGATCAAACTTGTGTGTTCTAGGGTGCCCCCGCCTCGTATATAAAGGAGCAGGGGAGGGGGCCGGCCGGCCAAGAGGAGGCGCCCAGGAGTCCTACTCCTCCGGGAGTAGGATTCCCCTCCAATCCTAGTTGGAATAGGATTCACCGGAGGGGAAAGAGAGAGGGGGCGGCCCACCTTCCTAGTCCTAGTAGGACTAGCGGAAGGGGAGGCGCGCCACCTAGGGCTGGCCCTTTCTCCTTTCCACCAAGGCCCACTATGGCCCATATAGTTCCCGGGGTTCCAAGAACCTCCCTAGATCTCTAAATTCCGCTTTCACCCGAACCATTCCAACTCCAAATATAGGCTTCCAATATATAAATCTTTATGTCTCAACCATTTCGAGACTCCTCGTCATGTCCGTGATCACATCCGGGACTCAACTTCTTCGTACATCAAAATACATAAACTCATAATATAACACCATCGAAACCTTAAGCGTGCATGGACCCTACGGTTCGAGAACAATGTAGACATGACCGAGACACGCCTCCGGTCAATAACCAATAGCGGGACCTGATGCCCATGTTGGTTCCTACATATTCTACGAAGATCTTTATCGGTCTCGACCGCATAACAACATACGTTGTTCCCTTTGTCATCGGTATGTTACTTGCCCAAGATTCGATCGCCGGTATCCAATACCTAGTTCAATCTCGTTACGCAAGTCTCTTTACTCGCTCGTAATACATCATCTCACAGCTAACTCATTAGTTGTAATGCTTGCAAGGCTTCAAGTGATGTCTATTACCGAGAGGGCCCAGAGATACCTCTCCGACAATCGGAGTGACAAAACCTAATCTCGAATACGCCAACCCAACATTTGCCTTTGGAGACACATGTAGTACTCCTTTATAATCACCCAGCTTACGCTGTGACGCTTGGTAGCACCCAAAGTGTTCCTCCGTAAACGGAGTTGCATAATCTCATAGTTATAGGAACATGTATAAGTCATGGATAAAAGCAGTAGCAACATACTAAACGATCGTGTGCTAAGCTAATGGAATGGGTCATGTCAATCGATCATTCTACTAATGATGTGACCTTGTTAATCAAATAACAACTCTTTGTTCATGGTTAGGAAACATAACCATCTTTGATTAACAAGCTAGTCAAGTAGAGGCATACCAAAGGACACTGCTTGTCTATATATTCACACATGTATTATGTTCCCGGTTAATACAATTCTAGCATGAATAATAAACATTTATCATGATATAAGGAAATAAATAATAACTTTATTATTGCCTCTAGGGCATATTTCCTTCACCCTCCCCCTCTGGTCCAAAGCGGCACCCCCCTTTTTCCCTCTCCCTCTCCACCTTCCTTTCCCCCTCCTAGTAGGAGTAGGAAAGAGGAGTCCCACTCTACTAGGAGGAGGACTCTCCTCCTTGGCGCGCCCCTAGGGCCGGCCGGCCTCCTCCTGCTCCTTTATATACGGGGCAGGGGGCACCCTAGGACACACAAGTTGATCTTCAAGATCGCTCTTAGCTGTGTCAGGTGCCCCCGCACCATATTCCACCTTGGTCATATCGTCATGAGTTTAGGCGAAGCCTCGCGCCGTAGAACATCATCATCGTCACCACGCCGTCGTGCTGACGGAACTCATCCCCGACACTTTGCTGGATCGGAGTACGGGGATCGTCATCGAGCTGAACGTGTGCTGAACTCGGAGGTGCCGTACGTCGATACTTGGATTGGTCGGATCGTGAAGACGTACGACTACATCAACCGCGTTGTCATAACGCTTCCGCTTACGGTCTACGAGGGTACGTGGATAATACTCTCCCCTCTCGTTGCTATGCCATCACCATGATCTTGCGTGTGCGTAGGAAATTTTTGATATTACTACGTTCCCCAACACTCCATATCTCAAAACAATTATCAAGCATCAAACTTATCTTAGTATTCAATTCTCTCAAAAGAAAGTTTCACATATCTTGAACACTAAGTATATTAACATTAAGCAAATTACCATGCTATTAATGACTCTCAAAATAATCTAAGTGAAGCATGAGAGATCAATAGTTTCTTTAAAACAAATCCACCACCGTGCACTAAAAGATATAAGTGAAGCATAGAGCAAAAGTTATCACGCTCAAAAGATATAAGTGAAGTACTATGAGCAAAACTATCAAGCTCAAAAGATATATGTGAAGCACATAGAGTATTCTAACAAATTCCAAATCATGTATGGCTCTCTCAAAAGGTGTGTACAGCAAGGATGATTGTGGTAAACTAACAAGCAAAGACGCAAATAATACAAGACGCTCCAAGCAAAACACATATCATGTGGTGAATAAAAATATAGCTCCAAGTAAATTACCGATGGAAGTGGACGAAAGAGGGGATGCCTTCTGGGGCATCCCCAAGCTTTGACTTTTTGGTGTCCTTGTATTATCTTAGGGGTGCCATGAGCATCCCCAAGATTAAGCTCTTGCCACTCCTTGTTCCATAATCCATCAAAAGTATTCACCCAAAACCTGAAAACTTCACAACACAAAACTCAACAGAAATCTCGTGAGCTCCGTTAGAGAAAGAAAGCAAAGAACTACTTAAGGTACTGTAATGAACTCATTCTTTATTTATATTGGTGTTAAACCTACTTTATTCCTACTTCTCTATGGATTGTAAACTATTTTACTAGCCATAGATTCATCAAAATAAGCAAACAACACCCGAAAAACAGAATCTGTCAAAAACAGAACAGTCTGTAGCAATCTGTAACTAACGCAAACTTCTGGAACTCTAAAAATTCTACAAAAATAGGAAGTCCTGGAAAATTTGTTTATTGAACATCAGCAAAAATAATCAACGCAAAATCACGTTCCTGTGATTTAACAAAAATATATTCGTGCGTGCAAAGTTTTTGTTTTTCAGCTGAATCAAATCAACTATCATCGTAGGTTATCCTATAGGTTCTACTTGGCACAAACACTAATTAAAAAATAAAACCACATCCAAACAGAAGGTAGCTGGATTATTTATTCCTAAACAGAAGCAAAAACAAAAAAAAAAATTGGGTTGCCTCCCAACAAGCGCTATCGTTTAACGCCCCTAGCTAGGCATAAAAGCAAGGATAGATCTAGGTAGTGCCATCTTTGGTAGGAAACCCATAAGTGGCTCTCATGATAGATTCATATGGTAATTTTATTTTTTTTCTAGGGAAGTGTTCCATACCCTTCTTTAAGGTAAATTGGAATCTAATGTTCCCTTCCTTCATATCAATAATTGCACCAATCGTTCTAAGGAAAGGTCTACCAAGAATAATAGGACATGAAGGATTGCAATCTATATCAAGAACGATAAAATCTACGGGCACATAATTCCTATTTGCAACAATAAGAACATCATTAATTCTTCCCATAGGCTTTTTAATAGTGGTATCCGCAAGATGCAAGTTTAGAGAGCAATCACCAAAATCACGGAAATCTAGCAAATCACATAAAGTTTTGGGAATAGTAGAGACACTAGCACCCAAATCACACAAAGCATGAAACTCATAATATTTAATTTAAATTTTAATAGTAGATTCCCACTCATCATAGAGTTTTCTAGGGATAGAAACTTTCAACTCAAGTTTTTCTTCATAAGATTGCATCAAGGCATCAACAATATGTTCGGTAAAGGCCTTATTTTGACTATAAGCATGAGGAGAATCTAGCACGGATTGCAACATGGAAATACAACCAATCAAAGAGCAATTTTCATAATTAAATTCCTTGAGATCCAAAATAGTGGGTTTAGCAACATCTAGGTTTTTATTTCTTTCAATCCCACTTTCATCAAATTCATGATCAAGATCTAGAAACTCCGAATTCTTAGAACGCCTTCTAGGTAAAGGAAGATTGTATTCAGTTTCATCAAGATTCATATTGCAAAACAAATATTTAATGGGGGACACATCAATAACTTTTAGATCTTCATCTTGATTTTCATAGGAATTGGAAGAACACACTTTAATAAAGGCATCTTTGGAAGCACGCATCCTAGCCGTTCTTTCCTTGCACTCATCAATGGAAATTCTCATGGCTTTGAGAGACTCATTGATATCATGCTTAGGAGGAATAGATCTAAGCTTTAAAGAATCAATTTCAAGAGAAATTCTATCAACGTTCCTAGCCAAATCATCAACTTTAAGCAATTTCTCTTCACGCAAAGCATTAAAATTCTTTTGTGAATTCATAAACTCTTTAACACTACTCTCAAATTCAGAGGGCATCTTATTAAAATTTCCATAAGAGTTGTTGTAGGAATTTCCATAATTATTAGAAGGATTACTAGGATTAAAATTCCCTCTATAAGCATTGTTTCCGAAACTATTCCTACCAACAAAATTCACATCCATAGATTCATTATTATTCTCAAGCAAAGTAGATAAAGGCATATCATTGGGATCAAGAGGAGTAATTTTAGGAGCAAACATCTTCATAAGTTCATCCATCTTTTCACTCAAAACATTGATTTCTTCTATAGCATGCACTTTTTTACTAGAAGATCTTTCGGTGTGCCATTGAGAATAATTAGCCATAATATTGTCAAGCAATTTTGTAGCATCCCCTAACGTAATTTCCATAAACGTGTCTCCCGCGGCCGAATCTAAAAGATTTTTAGAAGAAAAGTTCAATCCAGCATAAAAAAATTGTATGATCACCCATAAATTCAAACCATGAGTAGGGCAATTGCGAAGCATCAATTTCATTCATTCCCAAGATTGGGCAACATGCTCATGATCAAGTTGTTTAAAATTCATGATATCATTCCTAAGAGTTATGATCTTAGCGGGAGGAAAATACTTAGAGATAAAAGCATCTTTGCACTTGTTCCAAGAATCAATACTATTTTTAGGCAAAGATGAAAAAACAAACTTTAGCACGATCTCTAAGTGAAAACGGAAATAACTTCAATTTGACAATATTGTTATCCGTATATTTCTTATTTTGCATATCACACAAATCAACAAAATTGTTTAGATGAGTAGCGGCATCTTCACTAGGAAGGCCGGCGAATTGATCTTTCATAACAAGATTCAACAAAGCGGTATTGATTTCACAAGACTCGTCATTATTAAGAGGAGCAATCGGAGTACTAAGGAAATCATTATTATTGGTATTCGAGAAATCACACAATTTGGTATTATCTTGCACCATGGCAACAAGTAATCAAACACACAAGCAAACAGAAAGGCAACGGGAAAAAGGCAAACAGAAAAGAGAGGAGGAGATTGGGAAAGAGAGGGCAAATAAAACGTCAAGGGTGAAGTGGGGGAGAGAAAAACGAGAGGCAAATGGCAAATAGTGTAATGTGAGAGATAGGGATTGCGATGGGTACTTGGTATGGTTGACTTGCTTGCGTGAGCCTCCCCGGCAATGGCGCCAGAAATTCTTCTTGCTACCTCTTGAGCACTGCATTGGATTTCCTCGAAGAGGAGAGGATAATGCAGCAAAGTAGCGTAAGTATTTCCCTCAATTTTTGAGAACCAAGGTATCAATCCAGTAGGAGACCACGCACAAGTCCCTCGTACCTACACAAAACGATAGCAACTCGCAACCAACGCGATTAGGGGTTGTCAATCCCTTCACGGTCACTTATGAGAGTGAGATCTGATAGAGATGATAAATAATATTTTTGGTATTTTTGATAGATAGATGCAAAGTAAAAAAGTAAAAGGCAAAGTAAAAACAAAGCAAGTAAATAAAGTGATAGAGATTGATATGATGAGAATAGACCCGGGGGCCATAGGTTTCACTAGTGGCTTCTCTCAAGAGCATAGATATTCTACGGTGGGTGAACAAATTACTGTTGAGAAATTGACAGAATTGAGCATAGTTATGAGCATATCTAGGCAATGATCATGTATATAGGCATCACGTCCGAGACAAGTAGATCGAAACGATTCTGCATCTACTACTATTACTCCACTCATCGACCGCTCTCCAGCATGCATCTAGAGTATTAAGTTAAAAACAGAGTAACACCTTAAGCAAGATGACATGATGTAGAGGGATAAATTCATGCAATATGATAAAAACCCCATCTTGTTATCCTCGATGGCAACAATACAATACGTGCCTTGCAACCCTTTCTGTCACTGGGTAAGGACACCGCAAGATTGAACCCAAAGCTAAGCACTTCTCCCATTGCAAGAACTACCAATCTAGTTGGCCAAACCAAAAAGTATAATTCAAAGAGACTTGCAAAGATAACTCAATCGTACATAAAAGAATTCAGAGAAGAATCAAATATTTTCCATAGATAATACTGGATCATAAACCCACAATTCATCGGTCTCAACAAACACACCGCAAAAAGAAGATTACATCGAATAGATCTCCACAAGAGAGGGGGAGAACTTTGTATTGAGATCCAAAAAGAGAGAAGAAGCCATCTAGCTACTAGCTATGGACCCGGAGGTCTGAAGTAAACTACTCACACTTCATCGGAGGGGCTATGGTGTTGATGTAGAAGCCCTCCGTGGTGGATGCCCCCTCCGGCGGATCTCTGGAACAGGCCACAAGATGGGATCTTTTGGATACAGAAGGTTGCGGCGGTGGAATTAGGTTTTTGGCTCCTGTTCTGATCGTTTGGGGATACGTAGGTATATATAGGAGGAAGGAGTATGTCGGTGGAGCGTCAGGGGGCCCACGAGGTAGGGGGGCACGCCTAGGGGGGCGCACCCTCCATCCTCGTGACCGCCTCTGGCACTTCTTGGAGTAGGGTCCAAGTCTCCTGGATCACGTTCGGTGAGAAAATCACGTTCCCGAAGGTTTTATTCCGTTTGGACTCCGTTTGATGTTCAATTTCTTCGAAACACTGAAATAGGCAAAAAAACAGCAATTCTGGGCTGGGCCTCCGGATAATAGATTAGTCCCAAAAATAATATAAAAGTGGAAAATAAAGCCCAATATAGTCCAAAACGGTAGATAAAGTAGCATGGAGCAATCAAAAGTTATAGATACGTTGGAGACGTAGCAATGAACATGTGAATGTAAGGGACTACAACCTCGTCCTTGCATGCAACATTCACACG
The DNA here is from genome assembly GCA_021437245.1 of Aegilops speltoides. Taxonomy (NCBI): domain Eukaryota; kingdom Viridiplantae; phylum Streptophyta; class Magnoliopsida; order Poales; family Poaceae; genus Aegilops; species Aegilops speltoides. Next base: position 101,732,005 of record CM038141.1, on the reverse strand, counting down.
TACACATGGACATAAAACGCGCGCGAAGTCCTAATGCATGCATGTCCGAGCACACGACGGAACACACACGGTCACACTCAAGTGCTCAACCTACACGTGCATGCACACACATACTCAGCCAGAGTGAGCTAGTGACCATATAAACACCGGAAAAATGTATATATTGAGCGCAATGAGCGTATTATGAAGTCCACTGACCGTATTTTTACAAATATACAGTGACAGGCAGTGTATTTATCTCATTTGAAATTAAGCCATATTAACTGGAAAGGAGGCAGTATGAACTAGCATTACTTTGTTGTGTCCCGTCAACTTGCTGAACAAGGAGAAGCTTGCAGGATGGGAGAAGCTTGCGCGTGCTGGCTCGCAGGACAAGGAGAAACTTTTGACTAATGCAAGCTCTCCCTCGCTCAGGTGGTGGACGTGCAACAGTTAATTTGGTGTCAGATTGCCAGAAGCATACACTATACTAGTACTATTATTGTTCGACTTCTCGAAGAGGCGAACAACCAAGCGCGAAGTTTACTAGTACTAGTACTACTACTATAGAGGTACATACTATACTACTAGGAACCGGATGGAGGAGCATCTGCACTCTTATTATATTTTAAAAATGTGATAAAGCAATCTTCAATACATTTGGTTCTCTTCGAGGGTTCTCGCATGTGATAATGGAAGTTGATTGCATGGAACACTCACCATAATTCTCGCTTAATTTTGGCTCATATCTTGTTACAAATAGGACCACTCAGTAATATTTCCTCTTTTTTTGTTATTCAGCATGTAAACAGGTCAGCAAACCTTGCGGCGCATCTTTGTGCAAACCGTGCTTGCTGCACTTTGAATGTGGCCGAGAGCTGGCTTGATGAAACACCTCGCTTCCTTCTTTCTTTGCGGTACCTCACTTCCTAGTGACCAGTCTCTTGGCTGATCGTCCTGAGAATGCTTATATATGAATAAAGCTCTCTCATTTACCCGCAAAAAAGATTAAGCCATATTAACCGGAAAGGAGGGAGTATGGACTAGCACTACTTTTTGATGTGTTCCGTCAACTCGCAGAACGAGGAGAAGCTTGCAAGACAAGGTGAAGCTTGCTTACACCTTTTTACTAATGCAGCCTACCCTCACCCAGGCAGTGGACATGCATCAGTTTATTCGGTGTCAGATTGCCAGAGGCATACACTGTAGTACCCAACATGCGGATTACCATCATTGTTCGACTTCACAAAGAGGCGAAGAGCCAAGCGCAAGGTTTAGTAATACAAGTAGTACTACTACTAGAACCGCACACTACTGGAATTAGCTTATTGCCGTCTGCCAACTCTTTGTCATCTGCTGGCTAACGGCAAAGAAGGTCTTTGCCGTCAGCCACAAGAAAACGGACGGCAAAGAATTGGCTGATGGCAAACAATGTCTTTGCCATCGGCCAATTCTTTGCCGTCTGCTGGCTGACAACAAATAATCTTTGCCGTCTGCTAGCAGACGGCAAATAGGTGGGTGGGTCCAGTTATTGTTTAACCAAATACTGCCCACCGGCCCCACCTCTTTGCCGTCCACCAACGGACGGCAAAGAATCTTTGCTGACCGTTGGCGGACGGTAAAGAGGCGGGTACATTAACGGCCGTCCCACCCCCGTCCTCTCTCTCTTCTCTCACTCTCTCATTCCCTCCCCACCCACACCCGCGCCGCTGCCGACCACTCTCATCAGTAGCCGCCGCCCGCCACCCCAACCCCTCCCTGCGGTGCCCGACCTCCACCGCACCCCACCGCCTTCAACATCGCCCCCGCCTCTCCCCTCCGTCGCCATCCCCACCCACACCGCCCGCGCCGCATCGCTGCGACCCAGTCCGGCGTGCCCGCCACCCCGCACCCTCCTCGACCTCCACTGCGGCCCCGCCGCCCTGCGCCACCCGTCGCAGAAGATCGCCCCGCCGCCCGTGCCACCCCGTCACAGCGTCGCCTCTGCTTCCCCAGCGAGCCCCTCCTCCGCCCTGCGCCAACCCCTCGCCGCGGCGCCCCCCTCCTCCACCCCGGCACCGTCCTTCCCCTTCCCCCATGTGACGCCCCGGATCCGATGCGCCAGGTGTCCGCCAGTTATTCGCCGTCGTTCCCATGTCAACTGCTTGCATGTTGCATTTGCCATGTCATCTTTTGCATTTTATCATGTCATCATGTGCATTTCATTTTGCATACGTGTTCGTCTCATGCATCCGAGCCTTTTCCCCGTTGTCCGTTTTGCAATCCGGCGCTCCTATGTCCCCCGGCGTCTCCCTCTTCCCTCTTTTTGTGTGCGGGTATTAAACTTTCTCGAAATGGCCCGAGGTTTGCCAAGTGGCCTTGGTATAGCACCGGTAGACCGCCTGTCAAGTTTCGTGCCATTTGGAGGTCGTTTGATACACCAACGGTTAACCGGGTAACCGCAAAGCCCTCTTTTGTTTCCAGCCCAACACCCCTTCCAAAGTGGCCCAAAACCCATCAAACTCCCCTCCGTGCTCTCGGTCGTTCGATCACGATCGCGTGGCCGAAAACCGCACCTCATTTGGACTCTCCTAGCTCCCTCTACCTATAAATATGTGCATCTCCCCCGAAATCCCGGTCTAACCCTAGTCCTCTTCCTCCCGCCGCCGACGACACATCCACCCGCCGCCCGGACATGTCCGCCTCCGCCGCCGCGTCCAATCCGAGCCCGCCACCTGTCCCCGCGCCGCCATCGTCCGCCGCGGCCCTTGTAAACCCGATTCGAACCCATGGGCCCATCCGTCCGCGCTGCCGCCCGCTTGCGGGGCCCGCATCGCCTCCGCCGGCCGCGCCGCCGGCAGGGCCTCGTCGGCGCGCCGCTCCTCGCGCCAGTGCCCTCCTCGCCGGGCGAAGCCTCCGCCGCTTCGCCGCCGGAGCTTCGCCGTCGCCAGACGAGGTCGCCGCGCCTCCGCCCCGCGCCGCCGCCTCCTCGCCGGCCGCCTCCACCGCCTACTGCCGCCGCCCGTCGCCGGCTGCAGCAGCCGCTGCCCTCACCGATCCGGACTTCTCGAGCCCAGATCCGCGGTTCTGCCTCGCTCGACTCTTTGCTGCTGGCCGGGCGCCGACCACCGCCGTCGCCGTGCTCGCCTCGTTCCCGTTCGGGATCGGGGAGGACGATGGCTGCGCCTCCCCCTCGCGCCGTTGTGGGCCTCACAAGCGAGGCCCAGCCCAGCCGGCCCTTTCCCGCGACCTGGGCTCGGCCCATGGTGAGCAGCCCACTAATCCCTGCCCAGGGCACGTTATAGCTATCCACCGTGCATCCTGTTTTTTTTCTCAGATATGTCTAAGTCCAAGATTTCTGTTAAAATCATGCCATATTCATTGCATTACATCTCTGCATCCGTAGCTCCGTTTTGCGCGTATAATATGTCAAATTGTTCGTCTCGAAGAGTACATCATTTCGTTCCATTGCATCATTTGCATTTGAGCTCATCTTGATGCCCGAAATGCTGTTGGAAGAGGGCTTCAGATCGTTAGTTCCAGAATCTTATCAGCTCGAGCTCTTTTGTCATTTTTGCCATGATTTATGTGTGCATCCTATGAGTATGAGCTCTACATGAATGTTGGACTTTGCCATGCCATCTTTCCAGAGGTGTTGACCTTGTATTTTTTGTGAGTTGTGTGCTGAGTGCATTGAGCTCGTAAAGTAGGGTAGTTGCTGTTTTCCTGACAGATTCTGTTACATTTTGATGCCATGTTAACATGCTTCCACTAATCAATATATGCATAATATGGATATGCTCTATAAACATGTTTTGATATACATGTCTTGCTCTATCCATTCATGCCCTTGGTTGCAATTATAGCCTGCTGGAACATGTTCATTTTTTGCTCCAAATTGCTTGAAAATGTTTCCTGACAGATTGTTTGCATGAGAGTCAATTTTCACGGGGTCGTTGTAGTTGATCCGTGTATGCTATGACCTTTCTCTTGCCATGCTTAGCTTCATAATCATGTCTTCTTACTGTTGGTTGCCTTGCCATGCCATGTATTGCTCTGTAGTGAGTGCATCGAGCTCACGAACATGCCTACTCGTTAACTGTTTTTGCCATGCCCAGTTTTTCTGCTAAGTCTGAAATCTGTAATAAAACTTGCTATGTTTACATGGGTGCCATCATTTCTTAAGGTCCTTTTTGGCTTATGGTCAGTAAGGGACTATTGATATATGCTTTGAGTAGAATCATGTCATGCCTTGTTTTGCTATTATAAGTTCCTGTAGCTTGTTGTTTGATAGCTCTAAACATTGCAACCTGATGTTATTTCTGCTAAAGTCTGAAATTGTTATTACTTGCAATATCTCCATGTCATTTTGAGCATGTTCTAGTCATTTCTGGAAATAGCTCAGTGTTCATGTTTTGTTATGCTTTAAGTGTACTTCATGCCAATGCCTTTTGTTATTATGTTGGGGTGCTGTAGCATGCTTTTTTGATGCTTATAAGATGCCTAGTTGCTGTTTTGGACAGATTGCTGCTATGACTTGTATAGTGTGCATGTGTTGCCCCGTTGCTCCGTTTTGAGTGTGCTCTATATGAAACTTGCTTGTTTTTGCATGTAGCTTCATATTATCATGTTGCATCCTTGTTTTGGTGTGTTTGCTTGATGTTTGGGTGCATTTCGCATCAATGCCATGTTTAACTTGTTTTGCTCATATCTTCTAGGCCGTAGCTCCGAATCTAATGAACTTTATATGTAACTTGACTAGAATTTCGTGTAGTTCATCGTGGTGCATCTTAACTTGTTGTTTAACAACTTGAACATAAGGTTTATTAAGTTCTGGACCAATTTCGAAATTTGCATACGAGGACTTACCGGAATTGTTATATGTTGTTTCCGGCCTCATTTAAACTTGCCTTGATGGGTTGTTCTTGTTTGCATCATCTCTTGCCATGAGTAGCTTCATGTAGCTTGGTCATGCATCATGCTTGTTGTGCATCATGCCTTGGTCATGTGTGGTGTGTTTACCTATGTTGTGTGCTTCTCCTTGTTAGTTCCTATTTCGTTGCGTTCGTGAGGATTCGTTCGCTCACGCTTGGTTCGGCTTCATCCGCTCATCTTCTTCATGGACTCGTTCTTCTTCCTTGCGGGATCTCAGGCAAGATGACCGCTACCCGGATCTCACTACTATCATTGCTATGCTAGTTGCCTCGTTCTTTCGCTATGCTTTGAGATACCTATTACTGTTTGTCCAGCCATCCCAAATTGCCATGAACCTCTAACCTTTGACACCATTCCTAGCAAACCGTTGTTTGGCTATGTTACCGCTTTGCTCAGCCCCTCTTATAGCGCTGCTAGTTGCAGGTGAAGTTGAAGATTTCTCCATGGTGGACAGGGTTTATGTTGGGATATCACAATATCTCTTATATTATTAATGCATCTATATACTTGGTAAAGGGTGGAAGGCTCGGCCTTATGCACGTGTTTTGTTCCACTCTTGCCACCCTAGTTTCCGCCATACCGGTGTTATGTTCCCGGATTTTGCGTCCCTTACGCGGTCGGGTGATTTATGGGACCCCCGACAGTTCGCTTTGAATAAAACTTGTCCAGAAGGCCCAACATTGCCTTTTACCATTTGCCTCACCACCACCTATCTTTTTCCCTTGGGAGTCGCTCTCTCGAGGGTCATCTTTATTTCAGCCCCGGGCGTGCTTGTCTAAGTCTGGTTCGAACCGAGTAGATCTGGGGCCCCTCGGGCAACTCGAGGTTTGGTTTTACTCGTAGGATGTCTCATCCGGTGTTGCCACGAGAACGAGATATGTGCAGCTCTGTCGGATTGTCGGCGATCGGGCGGCTTTGCTGGTCTTGTTTTACCATTGTCGAAATGTCTTGATGTACCGGATACCGAGTCCGATCGGAGTGTTTCGGTGAAGGTCTATTCGCCGATGATCGCGAGAGCTTGTCATGGGCTAAGTTGGGACACCCCGCAGGGTTTAAACTTTCGAGAGCCGTGCCCTGCGGTTATGTGGCGATGGGAATTTGTTAATGTCGGTTGTAGACAACTTGACACTTGATCCGAATTAAAACGCATCAACCGAGTGTGTAGCCGTGATGGTTTCTTCTCGGTGGAGTCCGGAAGTGAACACGGTTTCGTGTTATGTTTGACGTAAGTAGGTGTTCGGATCACCTCTTGATCATTGCTAGCTTCACGACCGTTCCGCTTGTTTCTCTTCTCGCTCTCATTTGCGTATGTTAGCCACCATACTTGCTTAGTCCCTGCTGCAACCTCACCACTTTACCCCTTCCTTTCCCATTAAGCTTTGCTAGTCTTGATACCCATGGTAATGGGATTGGTGAGTCCTCGTGGCTCACCAGATACTTCCAAAACCAGTTTGCAGGTGCCTATGTTACCGAGCAGTTGACGCAACCAAGCTCAAGGAGGAGCTTGATGAAGATCTTGCCCTTTGTGTTGTTCCGTTCTAGTTGATCAGTAGTGGAGCCCAGTTGGGGTCGATCGGGGACCTTTGTCGCATTTGGGGTTCTTCTTTTATTTTGGTTCCGTAGTCGGACCTTGATTGTATCTGGATGATGTAATGCTTTATTCATGTAATTGTGTGAAGTGGCGATTGTAAGCCAACTATGTATCTCTTTCCCTTATGTATTATTTGGGTTGTGTGATGATTACCTCACTTGCGACATTGCTTTCAATGCGGTTATGCCTCTAAGTCGTGCTTCGACACGTGGGAGATATAGCCGCATCGAGGGCGTTACACCCCACCACCGGGTACCGCCCCCTCTTCCAAGATGTTGAAGCGAGGTACGGCAAAAAATTTCCCCTTCCTCCATTTCTTTCCAGCATGATTTGTTCCTATTCTTGGTGCGAATTTGGTGGTGGTTTAGGTTTGTCGGTGGTTCATATGTGGTGTAGAAGATGCTTAGAAATGGAGTTGTACTAGTGTTTTTAGTATCAGTTAGGCAGAAACAACAAAGTTTGGATTCAGATTCTATTAAGTGAATAAGGACAAAGTGACTAGCTATTAAATTCAGGTTGTATATTGTGTGAACTGGGATTGTTACAGAATATTGAGTGTGAAATCCCATGCCTAATTTTATTGGGTTATGGTGATACACTTTTTGTTTTAGTGAAATCCCATGCCTAATTTTAGTGAGAGTCTGAAGAAGCAAGCAACCGAAATAATTTGCCACTTTGTATTGTTGATTTCTGCTCAAGTGTTCAGTTCTGGGCCGTAGTTCGGTTTAGTTTAGTTGATCTGCTTCGCCACCAGCACCTTCTTGCAATGACATGCTCACAAATTGATCTATTTTGCCATCTTCTCTCAAGGCTAGTTCAGTTGTAGGCAATAGTTTCCATTTAGTTGTCTTCAAGTTCTGTTCTGGGCAAGATTTTGCAATTCGGTTTAGTTCAGTTAGGGGCAACAGTTGCCATTTAGTACAATTTAGATTATGCACATGCAAAGGTTGCCATTTTGTGGAACATTCAAGTAAATATGCACAATTTGGAACTTAATAATTCTTGGTCAATATTGTTGCATTTATCCTCTAATGATTTATTGGTGATGACCACAATATTACTGCTAATGTACCTATGATCAATTTGAAACATGAGCATTACTAATTGGTCTCTTCTGCTGCTTATCAGAGATGGGGGGAGGCCGCCACCGCAGGCTGCGCTCTGCCACACTGGAGTACGAGTTGGATGCTTTCGAGTTCTTCACTATCATACCTGAGAATTCCTCCAGGAGGCAGGTATATAAAAGGAGAGATCTCCCCTTCACACATATCTTTATGATAACTCTATTGTTTGCTACATCACTCCTTGACCCACGCTGCAGAGGCTGCCTGACACTATTATGAAGATGCTGGACGGCCATCGGCTAAAGAAAGTGAAGCTATGACAGGCCAGCAGTGGGCTTCGCAGGCATTGGGACGTGGAGTTGGTGATCAGGTACGGCCACATGTACCTGTGTCGTGGCTGGGAGCAGTTCTACCGTGCCTACGACCCGCGGCACGGGTACTTCCTTCTCTTCAGGTACGACGATGATGCCATGCTCACCGTGAAGGTGTTCAACACAACTATGTGTTGTATGCGCTACAAGGATGACGATGATGCCAGTACGTTCGGCCTCTTCTTCCTCTACATTTGGCTTTGTCTCACATCAATTGTTAACGGTCATTATTGCATTTGGTCAGGTAATGGGAGCAGCAGCAGCGACTCTGGCTACAGCCAAAGCAAAGAATGACTGCTACAAAGAAAAGCAGCAGCGAGGATGATCCAGAATGGAGTGGGGAAGAAGAGGAGCATAGTGGGGATGAGGAGGTGCAGGCTGACGATGGCAACAGATGGTGGTGGCTGAGGATGACCTAGCGATGGTGCTGCCTGAAGATGGCCTCGCGATGGTGGTGGTGCCTGACAATGACCTCGCGATGGTGGTGGCACCGGCGATCCCACAGCCGGGCGACATGACCATGCCAATTGTGGTAGAAGACTACATCCCACTGCCTCCACCGCCTCGCCGCTTTTGGCGCATTAGGATGAGGAAGGAGAAGGAGAAGAGGGAGGAGGGGTGAACTATGTCAGGTATGTTAGATCTCCAAAATGATCTATATATACTTAGCTTTGTTTCCTCCGAAATGACATAAGTTAGCTCTAATATGCTAAGTTAGCTCTAATATGCCTAGTTTCCTAGGTTTGCATAATAACCTTGCTAACCTCATAAATGTCATAAACTTAGCTTGTTGTCCTCTAAAATGACACAATAAGCTTAGTTAGGTCAAAAATGGCATAATTAGCTACCCAAGCTAAAAATGGCATTTTTCCTCTTATTTAGCCTATTTAGTCCATTTATGACATAATTTAGCCTATTTAGTCCACAAATGACATAATAAGATCAAGATCAAGGAAGAGGAAGAAAAGAAGGAATAGGAAGAAGAAGAAGAAGAAGAAGAAGAAGAAGATCTTCTTCTTCTTCTTCTTCTTCTTCTTCTTCTTCTAGTTTTCTTCTTCTTCTTCTCCAAAATGAAGTTAGCTCTAAGTTAGCTCTAATATGCTTAGTTACCTAGGCTAGTTCACTCAAAAATAGCATAATTAGCTAGGTTAGCTCCATTTTACCAAGTATGCTAACTTCTCCTTCTTCCTCTTCTTCTTCTTCATTTTCTTCTTCTTCTTCTGATTCTAGTCTTCTTCTTCTAACTTTCTTGTTTCCCATTTTGCAGATTTAATTCACTGTATGGAAGCTTGCATGGATGGAGTGCTTGTTTCCCTGTTCTTCTTTTCGTTTGTATCGATGAAAAATGTGGAACTTGTTATGGATGCATGGAACAATGTGTTGGATGAACATTGTGATATTACTGTAATATGTATGGATGGAACTGTGTTTCTTATGTATGTATGTTGTCATGGGTGGAGCTATGTGTTGGATACATCATATGTCTCATTGTGCTGTGAAATATATATATATATATATATATATATATATATATATATATATATATATATATATACGTGTGTGAATTCTGTGAAATTAAATGGATATAAATAAAAGCAGGGGATATATAGCCTCTTTACATCGCTAGCAGAGCGGCAAAAGAGACACGTGGCAGCCACCTGTAGAAACTGGGAACATTGGCTGCCTATCTGGTCACTTTGTCGTCTGCTGGCAGACGGCATAGCTGGCCACGTGGCAGCTTCCCACTGATGGCCTAGCTGAGCTCTTTGTCGTCTATCAGTTGACAGCAAAGAGCACCGTTAACCCCCTAACGGCTCTCACCCCACCCCACTGTCGTCAGTTCTCTTTGTCATCTGCTTGCCTCAGATGGCGTATGGCACAATCCTTTGTCGTCCGTTTCTAAGAAGCGGACGGTAAAGAAGGCCTTTGTTGGCACGTGTTTAGATGGATAGTTTGCCGTCCGGGATCTGTGCCTTTGCCGTCTGCCATGGCGGACGGCAAAGAAGCTGATTCCAGTAGTGGCATGGTAGAGCGTTTGTACTCTTATTTTATTTTAATCTCTGATAAAGTACACATTTATTCGGGAGAAGGGCGGAAAACAGCAGCCCAATAGTATAGTATTAAAAAACATCAAACATGTAATGATGATATCGATCAACGATGCTCGAATATATCTTGGCCTCCGTGTGAGCCCGTCTGTGTGTTCTCGCTCCTCGTCTTTCTCAAGGAACAGCGCGTTGGCCATTTTGCCGTCAATTGAGATCGGTTTGCTCACACTCCAGTCATACATGTCGGTGATATGCCAAGAGGAGGTGCGTTGACCTACTGGCCATACACGTACTTGGTTTTGCACCTTCATACTACTCCTTCCTCCGTCACAGTTTACAGGGCGCACTTCATTATGATGCATTTCTCCCAATGCATTTCCACCACCAGAGAGACTTTAAACATATTTGGTTTAATGCTCAATTAATTAGGGCGTGGTAACCGCAATCAAGTCCACAATTTTCTCTCAGTGTACTATTGAGTGGAGTAAGTGCATGCATGTGTGTACCCGGGGTGGAAGCACTGCATGCATGTGTGTACGCATTATTTCCTCTAGTAATAGACGTCGTGCTATAACTACCAATGCTATTTTTCAGGCTGATCTCTAGTCGCCTTGGTCCCAGAGATTTTTTTGAAGCGCGCTCTATAAATAGTGATGGATGGAGTAGTATGAGCAGATTCAAAGAAGAGTGTATTGGTGGTTGCTTCTTCCGAGCAACTTATAGTGGGAAAGTTGGGGCTTATGATTAGACTACTCATTACTCACTATTAATGCGGTGCAACAACCGGGCTGAGTCTCCCATGCGGTTGTGCACTACTCCCTCGGTTCTTAAATATACTCCGGAGTATTTGTCTTTCTAGAGATTTCAACAACTAACTAAGCAAAATGAGTGAATCTACACTCTAAAATGCCCATTTGAAATTTGTAAAAAGACAAATATTTAGGAACGGATGAGTATAATTTTGTGCATGGCACATGGACCCGGATGCTGAAGAGGCTTCTAGCAATGCTATCAAGCTTCCAGCATTTGTTTACATAATTGACATACTATACAAATAATTTTCCAGCGACATGAAATTGTACAATTTCTGAGCTTTCAGCTTTTGTTTCATGTGTCTTGCCATCGATGCTCTTTCGGAAACAATAAAAAACTAACTTCCTTGCTAATGCATCTCAATGATTAGCAGATCAGAGCTAATATTCACATGACAACTGAAGACAAAGTTGTGAGAAGGTGTTAAATTAAAATTGATCCATGCTTTCATTGGCACCAACGTCCCCCCGGCTCTGTCTAAATCAACAAGGCATGTTGGGAAAAAAATTAGCTGTCTGGAGCATGCAACATTCCGATCATTTTGTGTAGTTCCACTAAAATAGAGTTGAGCGCCCCTGTTCCAAAGATATTAAGTGTGATTACGATAATAAAGGACAACTGATGAAATAATAAACACACAAATAGAAGCCGGTCACCTTTGCAATCTCTCTTAAGACTAACTAGTTGGAGAAGATTAGGCTTGGAGTTGGATGAGGAGGATAGAGCAAAACCAATCTCCCTTTGTGCAGTCGCAGTGAAATGTAGAGACATTGCCCATGTGACATTTTAGTACAATTGCACAAAACACTCTTAATAAAAAAGTGATACAGTTCACCAAAAGGTCGCAATAGCAACGAGGTGAAATGGATAGCCTTGTTTGCAAAAAATAGGTAGAAAGGAAACAATTACTGGCCAATAACAGTTGATGAGACATGCGACAACAAAAAAGAAGCATATTCCTTATCCTAAGGGAAGATAACAACACGGTTGTGTTTGTCTAAAATGGTGTGAGGACGAGATTGCAATATGGAAAGTACGTCGGACGAGCTACGTTTTGGGCAAAGAACTATGGAAGATCCACATGCAAGATTTTCCACATGCAGCGACGTGGGGAGACGGACAGTGGAGCAAGGCCAGAGGGGATACCTGGGGGTCAACGGGATGTACTAGGTGAGCAGCGGTGGGCAGGATCTGCCCATAATGCGGCAGCGAGCGGGTGGCATAGGCCCTACTGCGTTGGAGCTTGGTCAGAGAGAACGATGGGTACCACAGATCAGGATGTGTTGCCTCGGCGTCGTCGAACGGGGAAACGATGCACATCCTCCCTTTCTGCAGGAGGACAGGATGCGGCCGGATCAGTGACCAACAGTGACAGAGAGAGAGGCCACTGCCACCTCGTGTGAGATACTCTGAAGAGAGACAAACCCAAGCAGGCAGGCTCCATTGTATATAGTGGAGTGGACTACCTTTTTCTCCATAAAAATCGTTTTATATTCTGTGTACGTGCCATTGAGCGCTATAACTTTATTTAAAAATAACGCGCCAACGCATCAAGTCAAATTTTGCTTCGTGCACGCGTGGTACACGACCTTCGTAGGTAAACAACCGCTACACGCGTTCAAATTAGCACGTGGGCTGCCATTTCATGCAGAAATAAGCTCCACCGTGTACCCGCGTGGGTGTTGCTGGGCACAAAGCGTGAGTACGTGCACCTATTCTCTTCGTGTACATACACCACCTATGTGGGTTTATGTGAGAGAGATACAAACATAGGGAGATATAGTGTGTGGGTTCGTGAGTGTTTTTTTTGTGGGAGGGGGGGGTCAATCAAAAAATGTAACATATGCAATGTGTGTGAAATAGAGTCCTGGATATATCATATATATAGAGGGGGTGATCCATGAGAAGAGAGTGGAGGTATCATCGGCTTGAGGTATCCATAGAATCAAAGAGAGGGGTGATGTGTGTGTGCGCGCGCGCGTGATCGATAAAGAGTGCCATCAAATTTGTGTGTGCCCACGTCAAAGATATAGAGTGGCTGGCCTACTGGAACATGAGAGGGGACATGTGCAGTTTGTTCCTATGGCATGGATACCTACCTACAGCCCTCGACTATCGGTGTGTGGTGGGGGGAGGCCTAATTAACTATAGAGGTACAATGGCTAGTGTATGTGTGGAGGAGGAGAGAGGCCTACCTTATGTTTTAAGGGAGATCGGTCGGCATCCATGCATACGTGTAGGAGAGGAATAAGGTTGGGAGAGAGAAAGAGCTAGAGTGTTGGAGGGGGTGGTAGTGGAGTTGCTTCTAACAAATGGTGGGAGAGGCTTGCTAGACAAACGAAGGGCACGCCTGCATATCAATAAGAGAGGAGATGGTTACCTGTCTGTGCACGTGCGTGTGAGAGATGGGTCAGGAGGCATGCACGAATGATGAGGGGGGCGATATAATTGTGGTAAGCAAAAGTAACTACATAGGAAGATCAATCGTCCTTTGTCAGAGAAAGGAAAGACATAACTTGTGAGGTACGTCGATCAATGGGTGGGGGAAAATAGTTAAAGTCGACCAAGGTATATGTAGGGAGATTGATCGGTATACATGCATGTATGTGTTAGAAGCAAATAAGGCCTGGGGAGAAGGATAGAGAGAGAGGGATGCATCTAGGAGGTGGTGCGAGAGGCATACTATATCGAGCGGGAGGAGTGTACGAGTACGAGATCTATGAAAAGAGTGGTGGCAATGAGTCATGGACGGTGATAAGAGAAGAGGGGAAGCTTGTGTTTGTGGTAGGCACACCTGGCTAGAGAGGCATACCGATCGATGTCGGCCGCAAAGAAGGAGCTAGGGGGCCTACACACACCATGAGTGAACGACTTAAAGTGAAAAGAAAAATTTGCGCGATGGAGCTAGAGAATGCTGAGGGAGGGTGAGAGGGATGCGGGCGTGTGCATGAACGAGAGAAAGTTAGCGCTAGCTACAAAGATAAGAGGATTCTGTGGGTGTTAAAGACGAATAGAGATCATAATTCATTATAAAAAGTGAATTCGAATATTTGAAGAATTTATCATAGTGTTCTAAACCGACGCATGCGTGAATATATATAACGGTGATACACATGGTGTGGTTATGAACATGTTATACTACATATAATATATTTTATCTCTACTCTTATAAAAACAGAGTTGTTAATGATGGTGTGCCTGCCATCCTGCAATATAGGCCATCCGATTTATATCTGAAGGATAGGAAGGAAACTATGGCAATTTTGAAAAAAGATACCCACACCCCACTCCATATTTGCAAATAAGGCTTCCCCTTGATCATGTTGATGTTCCGTGGAACGAATGGGCATCTTGCTAGTACTACATATAATATATAGAACATTAATTATAATTTGAGCTAATGTGTGGCTTTTGCAGCTCAGGGCTAAATACTTGTCATAATGTAGGGGGCGGGGCACAATACTTTGTGTGATAAGCACGGTGTACGTATGGGACATGGTTTAGATTATGAATATATAGTTAGTACATCAAATGCACTATTGTTTGGAATCAACATCAAGTGTATTCAAAAAATTGAATTCGAGTTCATATAGTACACATATTTCATATCTATCTCTATAGTAATCATGTGGTGTGTTGTTAAGGTAATACACGGATGATGGTTGAAGTTGGCAACAATCATGATTGTAGATTCTTATTGAAATAGAGAAACATATTGAAATTCAGTTCAAATTGCAGCGTGATACGTCTTCAACGTATCTATAATTTTTTATTGTTCCATGCTATTATATTATGCATCTTAGATGTTTATATGCGTTTATATGCTATTTTATATGATTTTTGGGAGTAACCTATTAACCTAGAGCCCAGTGCCAGTTTCTGCTTTTTTCCTTGTTTTTTGAGTTTTACAGAAAAGGAATATCAAACAGAGTCCAATTGATGTGCCAATTTTTGATAATTTTTATGGACCAAAAGAAGCCCCAGAAGTAAAAGAGTTGGGCCAGAAGAGTCCCGAGCTGTCCATGAGGGTGGAGGGCGCCTACCCCAGGCTCGCCCCTATCTCGTGGACACTCGGAGACCCCCCGACATCGCACCGGCGACGCCAAAATTCCTATAAACACATAAACCCCCAAAACATAACCTGGATCGGGAGTTCCGCTGCCACAAGCCTCTATAGCCACCAAAAACCAATCGGGAGCCCGTTCCGGCACCCTGCTGGAGGGGGAATCCATCACCAGTGGCCATCTTCATCATCCCGGTGCTCTCCATGACGAGTAGGGAGTAGTTCACCCTCGGGGATGAGGGTATGTACCAGTAGCTATGTGTTTGTTCTCTCTCTCTCATGTTCTTGATTTGGCACGATCTTGATGTACCGCGAGCTTTGCTATTATAGATGGATCTTATGATGTTTCTCCCCTCTACTTTCTTGTAATGGATTGAGGTTTTCCTTTGAAGTTATCTTATAGGATTGAGTCTTTGAGGATTTGAGAACACTTGACGTATGTCTTGCATGTGCTTATCTCTGGTGACAATGGGATATTCACGTGATCTACTTGATGTATGTTTTGGTGATCAACTTGCGGGTTCAGTGACCTTGTGAACTTATGCATAGGGGTTGGCACACATTTTCGTCTTGACTCTCCGGTAGAAACTTTGGGGCACTCTTTGAAGTTCTTTGTGTTGGTTGAATAGATGAATCTGAGATTGTGTGATGCATATCGTATAATCATACCCATGGATACTTGTGGTGACATTGGAGTATCTAGGTGACATTAGGGTTTTGGTTAATTTGTGTCTTAAGGTGTTATTTTACTATGAACTCTAGGGTTGTTTATGACACTTATAGGAATAGCCCAACGGATTGATCAGAAAGAATAACTTTGAGGTGGTTTCGTACCCTACAATAATCTCTTCGTTTGTTCTCCGCTATTAGTGACTTTGGAGTGACTCTTTGTTGCATGTTGAGGGATTGTTATATGATCTAATTATGTTACCCTTGTTGAGAGAACTTTGCACTAGTGAAATTATGAACCTATTCCTTGTTTTGAAGCATTGCAATACTGTTTTTGCTCACTTTTGTTACTAGTTACCTTGCTGTTTTTATATTTTCAGATTACAGAAACCTATATCTACCATCCATATTGCACTTGTATCACCATCTTTTCGCCGAACTAGTGCACCTATGCAATTTACCATTTGTATTGGGTGTGTTGGGGACACAAGAGACTCTTTGTTATTTGGTTGTAGGGTTGTTTGAGAGAGACCATCTTCATTCTACACCTCCCATGGATTTATAAACCTTAGGTCATCCACTTGAGGGAAATTTGCTACTGTCCTACAAACATCTGCACTTGGAGGCCCAACAACGTCTATAAGAAGAAGGTTGCGTAGTAGACATCACAGCGGTAGTATAAACATTTGGAATGCACTAAAATGTTGGTATGAGTAGGTTACATGCATTATACAGCCAGCAAAAAAATTTAATTGGACATAACATGGATTCATACTCCCTCCTTCCATCTATATAGGGCATGATGTGTTTTTTAGGACCGCCTTTGACTATTGACAAGATTAATAGTACATGACATGCAGATTGTGAAAAATATATCATTGAAAGCTCCTTTCACACATGAATTTAACGGTGTGCTTTGTGTAAGTTGCATGTCATATATTATTGCTCTAATATTTGGTCAAAGTTAGCCTCGAAAAACACATTAGGCCCTATATAGATGGAACGAGGGAGTAGCTTTGAATAGCATTTGTATAGTAAAATGGGACAAGACTCTCTCTTTGTGTGGTGTGAATAGTTTTATTTTTATTTTTATTTCGTTGCGGGAAGTGCGAGTTGATTTGGTACGTACAAGTACAATATTACATGTTAGGCTTGTCCCTAAAATTCAACCAGTGCCTTGTTATATCCCGAAAATTCAGATATCGTGCTCACAAAATTGGCGCCTTCACAACCCGCGCCTTGCTATCTCGAAATTACAACGTGCGCGAAAACTCCCTCCAGCTGCCAAATCCCGACACGCGAAATCCCCCTTCTAACACTGAGCCGAAAGGGCCGCAAGTTCAAATTGGTGGGGGTACTTTTGTAACACACCCTACATTTTTGGACAAGCGCGTCCCTAAGTCATGGTTCCCCCTCCCATCGCCTCCTTTTCGCCATTCAAAATCCCAGGCCGCCATAACCTCTCCGCTCCAGCCGTGAAACCCCACCCTCCCCCGTCCGCCACCTCACTGCTGCCCAGCCGGAGCCTCTTCCCCAATGATGTCGTCCACCGCAATAGCTCGACGTCCCTCATCCACCTCCCAGGATGAGGATCCGTAATCCATCTCATCATCCCGCCGGTTCAGTAGCCCCGTCCTCCACCTCCAAGGAGCTGCTCCGATGATCACCTCTTCTATCGCAGCTTCTCCATCCCCACAGCGCTGCATTAAACTGCTCCACCGGAACCGCATCATCCTCACCGACTCATCGGATGAAGCCCAGGCCTACTCAGCGCCACCAAAGAGATTATACACTCATCGAATCACACCTTCTCCTTAACTCGACCTCCCGGCGCCGATGGTGCTCCATCCCGGACCCCCATGGAGAGGCTACCTCGAAGTCGGCGCCACAGGCAACATATCCATGATGGCTCTCCCATAGTGTGAGGCCCCTTCGGTGGCGGCATCCATACCAGTCGGATCTACTGCTGCTGCTCCGACTCTCGCTCGCTCCTGCAGCTACTGCTGCTCCGACTCTCGATCGTGCTACTGCTACTACTCCCCCTCGCTCGTGCTGCTGCTCTGCTCCGATTTAGCTACACTTTAGTCGACTGAATCGACTTTTGGGTCAGGCGATTTTCAGGGGGTGGGGGGGCTTGCCGGAGTTAAGGAAGAACCACCCGCAGCGGGGAGGGGGCTCGCTAGAGAGGTACCCCACTATCTATCTTAGGGTTCAGGGTGGGGGTGGTGGTCGCCGGCAGTGGGGAGCACGGTGGTGGGGCGGTGGCGTGGGGATCGCCGCCAAGAAAGCTTGGCAGGGGGGGTGGCTAGAGGGCTGGCTGGGGCGGCGGCAGACCGGCGGTGGGGAGTTGTTTCGGGATGGCAAGGCGGCGTGGGGGCCGGCGGTTTGGCCGGTGGTGGCTGGTGGCTCAAGGGGGTGTAGGTTGAAGATGAACCGCAGGCCCTCCCTAAACTACATGTCAAGTGCCTCTCTGCTACCATTGCGTTCAGTTTCGGCAGTAACATTCAGATTCCATAGTAAATTTCAATTTCGACAGTTAAGTTCAGAGTCAACACTTTTACCTCATCTGTTGTAGTCAGGTGGTTTGGTGATGTAAATTTTACATCTATTTTGTATCATCTATTGGAGATGCTATTAGAATCCCACTTGATATTAACGATGTCTGTCTTGTGCTTCTTCACCTTGGCGTCTTACGGCTCACGGAGCTGCTCCAACGACGAGCGATCCATCACAATAGAGCGATGCCTCAGGCGCCATCTCTGATTCCTCAGATCTTCCTCCACACCTCCGACAGCCACCTGTGCCTCAACTTCTTCAGTGACCAACCCAATGATGATGAGGTCGACACGGCTATGGCAAAGAGATTGTACACTTGTTGCATCACTTATTACTCTATATTCATGTCGATCCATTAGGGCTATTTTGGTTCAACGAAAAACATAGCAATAGGAAATTTTCCTATGGCACTCTACTATTCATTTATTCATGCATTTGTTGAAAGGAATGGATCAAAACATCCACCTGGACCTAATTTTCAAATACCTATGCATGAAAACAAGACCAAGTGTATTAGTGGCAGAATAACATTCTAACTATACACGCTTTCATATGGTTTCACTTTATTTTGGCCATGTTTCTTTGCATTCCTCTGCTCTTCCAATTCCTGTGAACCAAACACCAAAGTTGACAGAAATCATGTGTTTACAAATGCTCTGTTTACCATGTGCATTCCTATCCTATTCCGGTGTTTTTCCTATCCCTGCATTTTTAGAACCATGCAAGCCAAATGAGCCCTTACAGAATTACTTCAGTTACAGCTAGGTGTCGAAGAAAACTTTGTGTGGTCTGTCCTGCTCCTGCCGCGACGTCGTCCACCTCACCTGAGCTACTCCATCAAAAGAAGCATCCACCAAACCAGACATCACGACTTCTGACCATCTTTCGCCGCCTCGGATCTCCTTCCCTGCCGCTGGCACCCACCACAACGGCATCACCATCATCGACTCAACAGATGAACCTGAGGATACATGGGTCCACAAGAGAGGTCGCACTTTTTTCTGCTTATGTTATGCTTTGCTTAATATTACCAGCTACTTTATTGTCCTGTTCACCTCTTAGACTCCAAGTCAGGTCCAAATTGATGTTCAAACTTGAGTTCTAAATTAGTTGTGGGGCACATATCAAGGCAACAATGAATAGTATCTCTGTCTAATATCTTGTTCACCTAGGGTATGCCTATGTTGTTCATCTTGGGTGGGAAACAAATAGTAAAGCAATCATCATCTGTTTTTTATTAAATTAAAGCAATCATCAGCCTGCTATCATTATTTTTGGATCCATCCACTAGTTGTTACCATTACTCTAGATTTCTGCATGCTCTCCTTACATAATCTCACTTATTTTTTGTATGCATGTTAGATATTGTACACAGTCATGTTGAACATGTAGAGAAAAAGAGAAGAGTTTTGCGCGGCAATACCATGTCATGCAAACATCGCTCCATGGTGGGTTCAATGGCAAATCCTCCCCCCTCTCCAGATTGTAATCCAGAGGAAGATATCTGTTCTGAGGCGGATTCAGACGCAGGTGGCCACTCCTATTTACCCCCCCCCCAAGGTGTTTGGTCTAACTTGGCATGGTGATGTTAGTCATATCATGCATATGTTGCCTTGCAGTGCCTACTTTGGACATCATATATGTCATCTACTTAGTTTAGACATGTTCTGTAATGCCACCTGTTTAGTTTCAATATCATATATGGGAATTATGCAGTCTCATGTCTTTTAGCCGGCAATAATATATGTGAAATGTGCAATGCCATCCTGTTTAACCAGGCATCATATATTTGACTGATATCTAGCCCATCCTTTTCTTCATTAAATTTCCATTTGTCGACAATGTTTGTACATTAAACTACTCTTCCTGTGAATCAGCCATTTGAGTGGGTGATGGAAAAATCTGGAGTGAAAACAAGGCCTTCAGAGCAAATAGTGCTACCCGTCGAAGCAGATCTCTTATTGGGTCCCAATAGCTCCTCACAGCTGGATTTAGAGACAGATGACCAGTCCTATTCCCCTACCGAGGTGTATGCTCTAACTTGGCATGGTTCTACTGCTCATATCATGCATATGGTGTCTTGCATTGCATAGTTTAGACATCATATACACAATATTCAACACCATGTTCTTAGTTCAAACATCATACATGTGAATGCCCTCTGCTTAGCATATAAATCACATGTGTGAATTAAATCATGCGATCCTGGTTACTTAGATAACATGTATGTGAATTATGTCATGTGATCCTATTTAGTTAGTCATCATATCTTTGAATTATGTTATGCTATGCTATCCAGTTTAGATAGACATCATATATGTGAAATTATGTCATGCTATCCATTTTAGTTAAACAATATACATGTCAACTATTTAATGCCCTCTTTTTCCACACTATCTATTGCATCTATCTCTCATACAATGTCTGTACATTCAACTATGTTTCCTGTTTATCAGCCATTTGAATTGGAGCGGGTGATGGCAGTATCTAGCGGAGTAAAAACACGGTCTTGAAATAAAACAGTGCTACCTCTTGGTGGAGATAGCACCCCGGTTGTACATGCATGAGAACCAGCCCTACCACACATAACCCAGACTCTCGTAGATTTTACCCCTACTACGATGGACAGAGAACCAGCTTCACCCAATCTAACCCCAACCCCAGCAGATAGTAACCCAGTTCTTGTTGACACAACACCATCTCCACCACAGATCTCCTAAACAAGAGTAGTTAGTAAGGCAGCTCCAGTCCCCAAAGCGCCAGTACTACTACGGCGAACCCCAACTCCACCAGTTAGTACACATATTCCTATGGAGGAAGCACAACCAACCATTCGTAGTTTAGCATCTATCGCATTTAATGTTGTTAAATCCTATGTGCGTGTCTTCCCATCATGGAAATATTATACTGAAGATGAAGGAAAATGCCAGTTGCAGGTGTTTGTCCAGGAGTTATGTGTAAGTAATGTTATTCATGGCAATTACCTTGCTTTGTCCCATACATTCTACCTCCATGATGATTAAAATACAACAAATTTTCCCATTTTTCTCTATAGAGAAGGACCGATTTGGAAACTCAGGATGAGGTAACCTATGCTAATACCTCTACTATCTTCAAGAATGTTTGGTGGCAATATTGGAATTACCTGAAGAAAACGTACTTCACTGGCAAAGAAACTCATCAAATTCCCTTACGTTCTCCCGAGACACATTTACTTGACGATGATTGGGAACGCCTTGTTCTTTATTGGTCCCAAACCAAGAATGTGGTAAGCTCTATGAGCTCATTTTATTTTAAGTACTATATGCTTGCGTCTTACTGTACTCTGTTCATGTAGAACAAGTGCTTAAACCTGAAGAACAATTGTTCTCATTTAAGATTCCATTGCTATCGTGCATACTGCTTTGCTCTTGTATCACTGTATTTACTCGTACAAACTTATTTTTAAATTGAACGATCCAATGGAAACTCCAATGGCACAACATGTATGTTTACACACGTTTCTTTAATAGGTTTCCTCTTATAAATAGCTCTGTTGGTTTCAATTTCAATTGTGTATACAGTTGACTTATCATATCATGCACATTACTAGCATCATAACAGGGCCAGTAGTGTTGTTGTACATGTAGACCCGTGGTACCCATCTGAAATCTTGGTGTGTCGTGTAGTTTCCCATGCTTGGTATTCTTTTAGTGCTGCTTTCTCTTGAACTGATATGATTTGAACCGTGTCTCTATTTTGATTTGGCAAGACAATGTAGTGACATAGGACATAGATATATGTTTGTTTGATGCTTTTGTAATGTACTACTTGGCAATAGAAGACTTGGTAGTTTAATCTTGTCCACCTTAATAATGAACTGGTTCACCGAAATGAGTTTCATATACTAGTACATGCTAAACCTGTTATGTGTCTGCTTGTTTCTTCTCTTAGAATGCTGACAGAATATTGGGGAAGAGTGCCTTATTAAGTAATGATAAAGGAAGTAATGTAGATAAGGTTCAGGATCGTGAGACATCCTTGTTGGTCTCCACAAAGCTGATAAAACAGCTAAGGAAAACTATCTTGAAGACAGTGAGGCAACCCCAAAGTCATGTCTTGGTTTACTGTTCGAGTTACTGGCCACTACCTCTTGCACAAGCTATTCAAACTCACTATCTGAATCAGTTCGGTTTCTTGAGTCTCAACTACAAGCTGAAAGACATCGATCAGCTGTGATGCGACAAGAAGCGGAAGGACTGCGGATGTCCCTGGAGCATTCAGATGCATACTTTCTGGTGCAACAACAAGCGTTGGCGGAATTTAGCGCCACACAGGACAAAGCTAATAAGCTTGCTAAGCTTATTGCCAGCATGGTGGATACCAAGGATAACATTTCTTGAGCTCTTCTGAAGTTGTTTCAGTTATGGACTTGTTTTGTTGCGTCGTTTATTTGCACTGGTGGCCAATTTTGACGGCCAGTGTATGTAATATGCAGCTTTGTTCCCTATATTTGCACTAGTGACGAACTTTGATGCCCAGTGGATGTAATATGTGTAATAGCTGTAATAGGCTAGCATTAGTTGCTTGCTTATTTATTTCCTTATTGTCTTGTTTAGTTGTTTGCTTGTAGTCACTGCAGTTCTTTTTCCGCATTTTTCTAGTGGCCATAATAACCTATTTTTGGTAACTAGGCCACAATAATCATGGCCACACACGGATTGTTGTAACCATGGGCCTCCTGCGGGCCGTAGGATCCATGGGCCTTCTACGGGCCCTAGGATCCGTGGGCCTTCTACGAGTCGTAGGAACCATGGGCCTTCTATGGGACGTAGGATCCATGGGCCTTCTACGGGCCGTAGGACCATTGGTCTTCTATGGGCCGTAGGATCCCACAAATGGGATGAATGTAACCACGGGCTAAATTTGGCCCACAAATGGAATAGGCCAGTAACAGACCGTAACTAATCAAAATATACAAATGAGCCCAAGAATAAATGGGCCCTTAGAAGGCCGAAAGTTAACACGGGCTGGAAACGGCCGACAGAATAATGGGTCGTTAATGGTATAAAGTGATACACTATTCATTATGGGTCAGTTTCATCTCGGGTCTTTAATGGGCTGAGAGTTACAAAGGGCCTCATATGGGCCGAAAGAAATCATGGGCCATACATGGGCCGTAAGTTACAACGGGCTGGAATCATATTGGACGGCCCAGATTAAGCTACTGGGCTTAATTCCTATAGGCCGTAACGGGCCAGGAGTTAGCCGGCCGTAATTAGGCAATATATGAACAGGCTGTTAACAGGCTTTCTGTGGGCCAGCCCTTTACCTTTTGACCAAGTCAAATGGGCCGACCTTTTCACCGAAATGGGCCTCTGTTAGGCCGTGCCACGTGTCGACGTATCATAGGCGCCTCCTGTCCAATGAGTGGATGACATCTGTCCCAACGGTGATCCAACACGTGTTTCCTCTGGCCAATGAGAATTTTACACGTGGAAAATCCCCATTTATTCGGGCTGTTAATGGGTTATCGGATCCAAAACCGGACCCGATAGCTTAACGGCGACCTGTTATGGTAGACGCCATGTGTCGGTCACCCTTGACGAAAGCACTTCTATGATGCACGATTTATCGTCATGGAAGTGGGCACTTCCATGATGATAATTTTGGTAATGTCATGGAACACTTCTACGACAGCACATGTATGACTATCTTGATTCTGTCATAAAATCGTCATGGATGTACTTGCATGACAGAAAACGTGACCTACTGTGACAAACACGTATCATCACTGAAGTGTATTTTTTTGTAGTGTATGAGGTTGTCTGGCTGATTAAGTTGCTGGTATCCAAGGAGGAGAATAATGGTCTACTGGATCCCTACTCTGAATCTGAGGTTGAAGTGGCGATTACATCGATGAAGCCGGATTTGGCCTTGGGACCGGATGGGCTTCCCGTCCGATTCTTTATGAAATTCTATAAAGTCATCAAAGGGGTGGTGATGGCTATTTTTCGGGACTTCTTTTTGGGAGTGATAGATGCTTTCTGGCTTAATTATGGTGTCGTTATGTTGATCCCCAAAGTAGTGGGGCAATCGACATCCGCAAGTTCTAGCCGATCACTGTTATTAACATGATCTTTTGTATTCTGGCCAAGGTGCATGCCATTAGGGCGGTGCCTGTCATCGCTAGGATTACTCATTTGAATCAATCATACTTCATTTAGAGTCAGTTGATCCATGATGGGGTTTTGGCTCTTCATGAGATCATTCATGAAGTTATGTCAGAAGGCAGTTTTCTACAGAATTGTTTTTCATAAAGACTATGATACGCTTAGTTGGGACTTCCTCGGAAAATCTCTGCGGCGTAAAAGCTTCGACCATAGATAGATTACTAGAATTATGCAGCTAATCGGTATTGAGCACACTGCCATCGACATTACTAGAGAGACGGGTCCATTTTTTAAGCCCTCAAGGGGTGTGAGGCAAGGTGACCCGCTTTCTCCATTATTGTTTAATGTCGATGTTGATGGGCTCACAGACATTATGGATGTGGCTAGGCGTGCAGGTCATTTGCGAGGGGGCGAGGTGGGTAGCACACTTGATTGCAAGAGGTAGAGTCCCGCACTTGCAATATGCGGACGATAAATTGTTCGGCTTGATGAGGCCTCCGTGCACCTCGACTACTAGGGCCGTTGTGTGCTCCTCAGTACGGAGGGAGCGCTCCATATTTCCATTTACTGTGATGACGCCACGCGGCCCAGGCATTTTGAGCTTTAAATAAGCATAGTGCAGGACTGCATTAAAGTGGGCGAAAGCAGTTCGTCCAAGCAATGCATGATAACCACTGCAAAAAGGGACGATGTTGAAGATCAATTCTTTGCTTCGGAAGTTGTCTGGAGAGCCGAATACTACTTCTAGTGTTAAGGAGCCCGTGCAGCAGGCCTCCATGCCGGGTATCACTCCTTTAAAGGTAGTGTTACTAGGCTTGATTCGTGACGGGTCGATACCCATTTTACGGACAGTATCATGATAGATCAAGTTAAGACTGCTGCCGCCATCCATAAGGACTCTAGTGAGATGGTATTCGTCGATGATAGGATCCAGTACCAGGGCAACCGAACCTCCATGACACATACTGGTTGGGTGGTCCCTGTGATCAAAGCTGATCGGACAAGCCGACCATGGGTTGAATTTTGGGGCGACAGACTCTACGGCGTAGACGTCCCTTAATGCACGCTTGCGCTCCCTCTTGGGGATGTGGGTGACATAGATCATGTTCACCGTTTTCACCTCGGGAACCGCTACGCCCCAAAGTGTTGGTGGCGACGGGCTCATCGTTGTCCTCGCTTGGAGGTCCTTTCCCCTTATGTTCAGTGTTTAATTTACTGTCCTGCTTGAAAACCCAGCAATTTCTATTGGTGTGATTGGCAGGCTTGTCGGGGGTGCCATGAATCTGGCAAGGCCTCTCGAGGATTTTCTCCAAGTTGGATGGATCATCATTGTTGCCCTTGAAAGACTTCTTCCGCTGACCGGGTTTGGAACCACTAAATCCGGCATTGACTGTCGTATCTACTGTTTCGTCGTTATTGTTCTGACGCTTGTTTTTGTTGCGTCGTGGTCTACCATTGCCGTCCCTGGCCTCAGAAGTGCCGGGGTCGCTGGCACTGTTGCTTCTACGAGCCAACCAGTTGTCTTTGCCTACACAGAAGTGGGTCATTTGTGTAGTAAGAGCTGCCATGGTCTTCGGCTTTTCCTGCTCGAGGTGTCGGGCGGGCCATTAAATCCTGAGCGCTATGTTTGAAGTCCGCTAAGGCTTGAGGTGCAGACGATCCATGATTTGGTTCTTTTAATTAGGAACCGATTTCAAAGTTTTCGAGTGACTCTCGAGTTCTTTGGACAATGTGACTTAGGTCATCAGCATCCGGTGGTCGGACATAGGTGCCCTGAAAGTTGGCCTGGAAAGCATCTTCTAAATCTTCCCAGCTCCCAATGGAGCTCTCTGGGAGGCTATTCAACCAGTGTCGTGCTGGTCCCTTTAGCTTTAGAGGGAGGTATTTAATGGCGTGGAGGTCATCTCCGCGAGCCATGTGAATGTGGAGAAGAAAATCTTCAATCCATACGGCAGGGTCCTTCGTTCCATCGTTCTGCTCGATGTTCACGGGTTTAAACCCTTTCAGAAATTGGTGCTGCATTACTTCATTGGTAAAGCACATAGGGTGTGCGGCACCTCTATACCAGGCGACATCGCGATGGAGTTTGGATGACATCTGTTTTTGGTGCTGACCCCGAACTTGATGATGCTCATTGTGCCAGGCTTGATGGTTGTCATCTCGTGCTAGGGCACGTCCTCTGGATCCAAAGATCGATCTAGTCTGGCCGGCTTTATTGGCCAGGTCTTGACGTAAGTCGTATGTGTATCCCGGAGCCGTTGTCTCCTTGCCTCTACGATGAGGAGGCGCAGGCTGATGTTCAGCGTGATGAGTCGTTTTGTCTCGTTGACGTGGTGGTCGGTTTGGTTGATCAGCATAATTGTATTTTGACGGTATTGGCTCAAGGGCTTCGTCGTCGAATTGTGGCAGCAGCCTGTGTTTGGGGTAACTCTTTACTGGTCGTGTGAGGCCGTATTCTTCAGCGCTAGGACCTTGGTCCATCTGTCGTTTAGCGTATCCTGTTCGGCTTGAAGCTGCTGTTGTTTCTTTTTCAGGCTCCGCGCAATGGCAATGAGTTGTCGCTTGAAGCGTTCTTGTTCAAGGGGTTCCTCTGGGATGATAAAATCTTCATCACCGAGGCTAACATCCTCTTCGGAGGCACGTAAGTAGTTACTATCTTCTGAATCTTCGTGATCAGCGTGTTCGGGGCTGTATTCGCCGTCTTCCCTCTCATCCTGTTCGGGCGCGGGTTTGACGGGGTCCTTGGCATTGTCCGGAGTGTCATTATCTCCGGTACTGATACGTCTCCAACGTATCTATAATTTTTGATTGTTCCATGCTATTATATTGGGATAATTAGATTTATGCCCCTAGTTGGGTCCCACTCATCTGTTTTACACCTAATTCCCAAAATTCACAGGTTCTGTCCAAGTCACTTTGCTCCTCTTGTGCTTTTGCCCTTTAACCGTTTGACCGTCAGTTTGAAAACTTCATAACTAATTCATATTAAATCAGAAAAATGCAAATAAGATACCAAAATGTTCAGAAAAACATCACCTATATGTCAGTGTCATTTGCATTCATGAAAAAAGTGTTGGAAAGTGCCCATCCGAGTTTTAGCTCTCATGCTACCACCATGAATAGTAAACTCTAAAAACATTCAAAAAAATTCAAAAAAAAAAATTGGTGGCAAAAAAGAATGACAAATGTTTTAAGTGCACTTGCCAAGTTTCATCGAGGAATAACTTTAAGTAATGTCGCTTGGAAAAAAAGAATCGGCACTCCAAAATAGATTATTTTTTTTAGAGTTTACTATTCATGGTGGTATCAAAAGAGCTAAAACTCTGATGTGCACTTTCCAACACTTTTTTCATGAACGCAAATGACACTTACATATAGGTGATGTTTTTCCTAACATTTGGTATCTTATTTGCATTTTTCTCGATTTATTATGAATTAGTTATGAAGTTTTCAAACCGACGGTCAAACGGTCAAAAGGCAAAAGCATAAGAGGAGCAAAGTGACTTGGACAGAACCGGTGACTTTTGGGAATTAGGGGTAAAATGATTTAGTGGGACCCAAATTAGGGCATAAATCTAATTATCCGTATTATATTACCCCTTTTGGATGTTTATGGGCTTTATTTTACACATTATATCATTTTTGGGACTAACCTACTAACCGGAGGCCCAGCCCGTATTGCTGTTTTTTGCCTATTTCAGTATTTCGAAGAAAAGGAATATCAAACGGAGTCCAAACGGAATGAAACCTTCTGGAGCGTGATTTTTGGAACAAACGTGATCCAGAGGACTTTGAGTGCAAGTCAAGAAGCGATCAAGGCGGCCACGAGGGGGGAGGGCGCACCCACCCCTACAGGGGCGCCCCCTATCTTGTGGGCCCCTCGGGCGGCCACCGACGTACTTCTTCCTCCTATATGTACCCACGTACCCCGAAAACATCCAAGGAGCCAACGAAAAACAATTTCCACCGCCGTAACCTTCTGTATCCGCAAGATACCATCTTGGAGCCTTCGTCGGTGCTCCGCCGGAGGGGGAATCGACCATGGAGGGCTTCTACATCAACACCATATCCCCTCCGATGAGTTGTGAGTAGTTTGCCACAGACCTTCGGGTCCATAGTTATTAGCTAGATGGCTTCTTCTCTCTTTTTGGATCTCAATACCATGTTCTCCCCCTCTCTTGTGGAGATCTATTCGATGTAACTCTTTTTGCGGTGTGTTTGTCGAGATCCGATGAATTGTGGGTTTATGATCAAGTTTATCTATGAGAAATATTTGAATCTTCTCTGAATTCTTTTATGTATGATTGAGTTATATTTGCAAGTCTCTTCGAATTATCAGTTTGGTTTGGCCTACTAGATTGATCTTTCTTGCAATGGGAGAAGTGCTTAGCTTTGGGTTCAATCTTGCAGTGTCCTTACCCAGTGACAATAAGGGTTGCAAGGCACGTATTGTATTGTTGCCATCGAGGATAACAAGATGGGGTTTATATCATATTGCATGAGTTTATCCCTCTACATCATGTCATCTTTCTTAATGCGTTACTCTGTTCTTCTGAACTTAATACTCTAGATGCATGCTAGATAGCGGTCGATGTGTGGAGTAATAGTAGTAGATGCAGGCAGGAGTCGATCTACTTGTCACAGACATGATGCCTATATACATGATCATGCCTAGATAATCTCATAATTATTCGCTTTTCTATCAATTGCTCGACAGTAATTTGTTCACCCATCGTAATACTTATGCTACCTTGAGAGAAGCCACTAGTGAAACCTATGGCCCCCAGGTCTATCTTTTATCATATAAGCTTTCAATCTACTTTTATTTCCATCTTTACTTTTCCAATCTATATCATAAAATACCAAAAAAATATTTATCTTATCATACTATCTCTATCAGATCTCACTTTCGCAAGTGGCCGTGAAGGGATTGACAACCCCTTTATTGCGTTGGTTGCGAGTTCTTTGTTTGTTTGTGTAGGTGCGTGGGACTTTTGAGGAGCCTCCTACTGGATTGATACCTTGGTTCTCAAAAACTGAGGGAAATACTTACGCTACTATTGTTGCATCACCCTTTCCTCTTCAAGGAAAACCAACGCAAGCTCAAGACGTAGCAGGTACCGATATTACATTTGTCACGCCCAATATGTGACCCTATCCTAAAGGAACTCGAAGGCCCCACCAAGGATAGAAGCGCATATTGGAGACGCTTTTGCAAGGTGGATATCATTACATTGTACCATTACACAATAGTTGGGGATACATACAAAAGGCATACAATGCCGCATGAATACAACAACATCATACACAAACGCAACATCTGACTATGGATGAAACACAAACAAAAACTCAAACGACATCCACCCTGCTAGCCCAGGCTACCGACCAGGAACCTAACCCCTGATCAAAGAAGAAGCAGAAGAAGAAATCCCAAAACAAGTAAACATCGCTCTCGCGTCATGATCATAGCATCAGCCACAAGGACTCAGCAATCCCATAACCATGGGTATCAAGACTAGCAAAGCTTCATGGATATGGAAATGGATAAGTGGTGAGGTTGCAGCAGCGACTAAGCAACGTATGGTGGCTAACTTACGAGTACAAGAATAAGATGAGAAGCTACGCAAACGGTCGCAAACTAGTAATGATCAATAAGTGATCCTGAACTACTTACGTTCAAACATAACAGCGCCGTGTTCTCTTCTCAACCCACTCGAAAAGAGACCATCACAGTTACACACGCAGTTGGGTATTTTAATTCGAATCTAGTGTCAAGTTCTCTACAACCGGATATTAACAAATTCCCATCTACCACATAACCACGGGCACGGCTCTCGAAAGTTTAAACCCTGCAGGGTGTCCCAACTTAGCCCATTGTAAGCTCATGATCCGCGGAGACAATCCTCCATCGCGGGACATCCGATCAGACTCGAGGTCCCGGTGCACAAGAAATTTAGACAATGGTTGTCGGTGTCAAAACCGGCGGATCTCGGGTAGGGGGTCCCGAACTGTGTGTCTAGGCGGATGGTAACAGGAGACAAGGGACACGATGTTTTTACCCAGGTTCGGGCCCTCTCGATGGAGGTAAAACCCTACTCCTGCCTTATTGATATTGATGATATGGGTAGTAGAAGAGTAGATCTACCATGAGATCTAGGAGGCTAAACCCTAGAAGCTAGCCTATGGTATGATTGTTGTTCGTCCTATGGACTAAAACCCTCCGGTTTATATAGACACCGGAGAGGGCTAGGGTTACACAGAGTCGGTTACAATGGTAGGAGATCTACATATCCGTATCGCCAAGCTTGCCTTCCATGCCAAGGAAAGTCCCATCCGGAGACGGGACGATGTCTTCAATCTTGTATCTTCATAGTCTTGGAGTCCGGCCAATGATGATAGTTCGGCTATCCGGACACCCCTTAGTCCAGGACTCCCTCAGTAGCCCCCGAACCAGGCTTCAATGACGATGAGTCCGGCTCATATATTGTCTTCGTCTTTGCAAGGCGGGTTCTCCTCCAAATTCCATGTGCTTGCCGAATAGTGTCTGGCTTCCTTATAAATGTTGCGCTCCTTGGCTTCCACGTCCAATAATGGCCCTCTTCCACGTGTCGTATGAATGCGAAAAGCCAGGTTACTTTTCCGTTTTACCCCCTAGCTGCGCGAATAAGCTGCCTATAAGAGAGGCAAGGATCTAGATCCAAATCACACCATCCTCCTTTCGTGAGTACTCATTGAAGCACCTCAGACAAAAATCCACTCCATCATGGACAGTCGACGCGGCTCCTCCTCTCGCGCTCCCAGCCCTCAGCCAGGAGATTGGAGGAGATGTTCATCCCTTGCAATGAGCTAGTGACGCTCCAAGCGGAGGGATACCTTCCCCCAGCCTTTATGGTTCCGGTTCGAGCCGGACTGGCCACCTACAAAGGTGGAAAGCAGGCGGAGAGCGTCCCCAATCCCTCCAAAGGAGAGCGGGTATGCTTTGTCCCTTATCTAATAAGGGGACTCGGATTTCCCATACATCCGTTTCTCCGGGGACTCCTGGAGTTCTATGGGCTCCACCTTCACCACCTTACACCTGCCTCCATCTTGCACATTGCGGGCTTTGTTGCCCTTTGCGAGCTGTTCTTGGGCATCGAGGCCCATTTTGCGCTGCGGAAGAGATTGTTTTGCCTCGTACCCCGTTCTCACGAGGGGTCGATCTATCAAGTGGGTGGAGCCGAAATATGGCGCATCGCCGGGACCGGATACCTATCCGGAACCCCGAAGAAGGCGTCCGAAGACTGGCCTTCGGAATGGTTTTATATGGAAGACGCCCCACTGCCGGACCTAGTTCGAATCGGCCTCCCGGAGTTCAGCAACGCTCCTCTGAAGAAACACCTGAGTTGGCGCCCGCGGAGCCCTCAACGGGAGAATGACAGGAGCGTCCAATATATGATGGGCCGGATAAGATTACTGGCTCATTCCGGATTGACCATGATTGGAGTCATGGCCACGTGCATCATGTGAGGGGTGCAGCCGCTCCAATATAGGGGCCAACCCATGTGGGATTTCAACAGGGAGGATGACGCCACCCGTCATGGCCCCAAGGGGCCGGGATCGGTTGCCGATCTGGTGAAGATCATGTCCGGCTTGTACAAGGGGGAGAAAGAGGACTTCCTCTGCGCGAGTCCATTGAATGGATTCTCCATGAATAACCCTCGGAGCTGGGTAAGCGGACGTTTATCTATCCGATCCTTATTTGCAAAGTTAAGTGTCTTACTTTGTGATTTCGACGCAGGAACTGCGCCGGGATGTAGAGGGCATACACAGCCTGACTCCACAACCCGAGGATCCGGGACGATCCCTTGATCCGGCCTCCGAAGAGGATCCGGACATAGAGGTGGAGCTGATCGATGGGGTGTTCCACCAACTTAGCACGGACAATGCTTTGGTCGCCATTACGGCTGACTACCCCAGCTTATCTCCGACTTCCCAGGTAACTATGACCGGAGTCCTGACATTATTACTCATCCATGCTTACTTCTGACCACCATATACCAACGGTGCCCCGCAGGAGGTGCCTTTAAGGCGGGAAGCCGAACCCGCGGTGGCTGACCAACAAGGGTCAGTTCGGCCCAGCAGGCGGAAGAGGAGTGTGGCGCGAATCGAAACATCGCCGCAATGGTATGGCGCACCACCGTATTTAAGGGAAAGATTCCTGGGAGGTATATTAACGCTCATGATTTTTCCAGGAGAAAGAGCGCTCACCGGACTATGTCCGGAGAGGTTGCCAATCAAGCCTCCGCCAGCCAGGCTCCAACGCCTGGTCTAGTGGGGGAGGCGAACACAAGGCGTGAGCCGGATGCTCCTCCAACGGAGGATGCCGATAGGCTGTCCGCCACCAGGTCTGAGGTGGAGAGCGCCATGAATCATAGGCGCCGCCGGACAGTTCTTCGTGATGCGTGTTTCTCCCCGGAGGCGTTGAATGCCTTTAATGCGGGAGACGCGCACCTCCGTGCCGCTCGAGATGGTCTAACCAGAACCACGGAGCAGTATGCGAAAGACATACGGGTGAGAAATTTTAATAGTTATATATGCCAGTAGCCCCCAAGACTTAAAATAGTTAGAATAACTAATTTAAGGATCATTTGTTATGTAGGATCTTACAGAGAAGAATACCCACTTGTCACAGGAACTTCAAGAGTGCAAGGCCCAACTTGAGGCCGTACTAGCCGCCGCGGGGGGAGCCACAGAGACCCCCTCTGGTAATACATACTTCGAAAAGATAAGTAGTTTATGAAGTGCGGCGTGTGTATAAGTCTGACAATAATATTGCAGATGGTGCCGAACTAGATCCGGACAAGCAACATCTACTACGCCAGCTGAAGGCCGGCAAGAAGGTGCTTATGAGGGTGCAGCAGGAGAGGAACAAACTCCAAGATGCCAACACCCAGCTGGGCAAAGAACTAAAAGATGTTCGGTCCAGCTGTGTCGACCAGAAGGAGAATCGGCGGCTTGCCGCGGCATTTACAGTAAGTGCTTGAGCAAACTCTTTTGAAAAGAAGAGTTCGGCGAGGAAGTCGATTGACAGAAATGTGTCTGTAGGTGTGCTCACAGGTCATCCTGCGGAGGAAATGCTCGGTTCCACGGGTGACCTACTTCCCGAGCTGCTACAACTGCACGAACGTGTTCGGCAGGCGATGAGCGGCGTTGCCCAGGCCTTATGGCCGTCCGTCTCCCTACCTGAGGGTCTTGGAGGTCTTGCAGAGAAGCTTCAGGGAGCACGGCAGCGCTTCCGTCTGTGGAAGATATCGGCCTGCCGTCAAGGCGCTAGGGAGGCCTGGGCCATGGTGAAGACGCGGTACACGAAGGCTGATCCAAACCACATGGCCGAGGTCGGACCTGTGGGGCCTGATGGGAAGGATATCTCTATGAGCTTAATGTACGGCCAAGTAGAGTTGGCTGCGAAGTATTCCCAACGGGACTGTAAACTAGACAGCCTGTTAGATGGGATTGAAGAGGAATACAATCAGTCAATTTGACGATGTAATTTAAAATGACATGTAAA
Source organism: Aegilops speltoides (assembly GCA_021437245.1). Lineage (NCBI taxonomy): Eukaryota > Viridiplantae > Streptophyta > Magnoliopsida > Poales > Poaceae > Aegilops > Aegilops speltoides. Next base: position 101,698,238 of record CM038141.1, on the reverse strand, counting down.
ATGCCTTCTAGCGGATTGTAGATCATTTGTCTTTATGACCTTTTCGCTTCAACCTCGGGACCCAACAGTCCGAGTGTGTCCGAATACCCTCACGGTTATGTAAAACCGGGGCATGCATGGAGACCAGGGCGTAGGGGTCATTAGTGCTTTATCAAACAAGTGCCCAACTAGTTATGTTATATTACATGGGTAGTAAGAAACATCTTCCAGGGAGAATAGTTCCGTTAGGGGTTCCTTTCCCTCCGAGGCATGCCCTAAAGTGCATGTCCGGATCATGCTAAAAGAGCGTAAAAGCATCCGGGGCAGATAAATAAATAAGTAAGAAATCATCTTTCAAGTCACCGACCGAATATTCCCTTAAGAACGCTTAGCTTTGGCTTCACCCACCGAGGTACACATCCGGTCAACCACAAGAATAATCGCAGAGGTGCTCCCTTTACCTCCTAGCCGAACAATCGGGAACGTAGGGGTAAGCACAGGAGCCAGGCAACCCAGCTTGGCCAAAACTTAAGTCATATCGATGCATATAATGGTGAGTAAAAGGTACATGCGGAAGTGTGACACATGTGTTGGGCATGAAGCCCGTATAAATAAGCTTCTATTAAAGAAACCCCCAGGTATAATGAGTGCGAGTAGCACGTCAAGTGTGTGCGAACAATGCGCAGATCAGCCTTCAAAGGCTTTACGAAAAAGGGAGGGAAAAAATAGAGAAACAAAAGGCAGCTAAAGTATAAAATGTGGACGGAGGAAGGAGACGAACTCTGAGTCCGGCGCTAGGCGTAGAATCTTCGGAGATGGGCTGCGTTCCATGGGTTCGGCTCGAGTCGGTTGTCCGATGCATTTTGTAGACGGTATGCTCCGCCGGTCAGGACTTGGTCGATGATGAAGGGACCTTCCCATTTGGGCTTGAGTTTGTCCTTTTTCTTGTCCGGCAGGCGTAGAACTAGTTCGCCAACATTGTAGGTTTTGGCCCGTACTTCTCTACTTTGATATCTTCGAGCCTGCTGCTGATATAATGCGGAACGAGCTTTTGCCACGTCGCGCTCCTCTTCTAAGGCGTCCAAACTGTCCTGCCGATCCAACTCGGCCTCTCTTTCCTCGTACATGCGCACGCGAGGTGAGTCACGAATTATATCACAGGGCAAGACTGCCTCTGCGCTGTATACCATAAAAATGGTGTGAATCCGGTAGTGCGGTTTGGCGTGGTCCGCAGCCCCCAGAGCACGGAGTCGAGCTCCTCCACCTAGTGCGTGTTAGATTCCGTGAGGGACCGCACTAACCTGGGTTTGATGCCACTCATGATTAGACCATTTGCTCGTTCGACTTGATCGTTAGTTTGAGGGTGATAGACTGAAGCGTAGTCGAGCTTGATGCCCATATTTTTGCACCAGAGTTTAACCTCGTCGGCTGTGAAGTTCGTGCCGTTATCAGTGATGATGCTGTGGGGGACGCCATAACGGTGTACTACCCTAGATATGAAGTCTATCACCGGTCCAGATTCAGCCGTTTTAACTGGCTTGGCCTCTATCCATTTGGTGAATTTGTCCACCATGACTAATAGGTATTTTTGCTTGTGGGTTCCCCCTTTAAGGGGTCCAACCATGTCAAGCCCCCAGACCGCAAACGGCCAGGTGATGGGTATAGTTTTGAGGGCGGTGGGTGGCATGTGGATTTGATTAGCAAAGAGCTGGCAACCGATGCATCGTTGGACTAGGTCCTAAGCATCTGCCCGGGCCGTCAGCCAATAAAATCCTGTACGGAAGGCCTTGCCTACAAGGGCCCGGGCTGCGGAATGGTGCCCGTCGATTCCAGCGTGAATTTCAGCCAGAATATTTCGCCCTTCCTCTTTGGAGATGCACCTTTGAAGGACTCCGGTTGTGCTTTTCTTATAAAGCTCTCCCTCATGGACCTTGTAGGCTTTAGATCGCCGTACTATGCAGCGGGCCTCGTTTTGGTCTTCGGGAAGTTCCTGCCTAATTAAGTAGGCTAAGAATGGTTCCGTCCACGGGGCAATGACTGCCATTATTTTGTGGGCTGAAGGTGTTATTTCATTGGCTGAGCCACCGATTGTATCAGAATGTTCAGTGTTGGGCGGTGCGGTTGGTTCCGGGTTATTGTTTCCGGACTCCTTTTCCCATAATACGGATGGCTTAAAAAGCTGCTCCAGGAAGATGTTTGGAGGGACGGCGTCGCGCTTTGCGCCGATGCGTGCCAACATGTCGGCCGCCTGGTTATTATCCCGGGCTACATGGTGGAATTCGAGTCCTTTGAACCTAGCTGACATTTTTAAGACGGCATTACGGTAGGCTGCCATTTTCGGATCCTTGGCGTCAAAGTCTCCATTTATTTGGGATATTGCGAGGTTTGAATCCCCGCGGACCTCTAGGCGTTGAATGCCCATGGAGATTGCCATCCGGAGACCATGTAGAAGGGCCTCGTATTTGGCTGCATTGTTGGAGTCCGTGTACATTATCTGAAGTACGTATTGGACTGTGTCTCCGATTGGTGATGTCAAGACGACGCCAGCCCCCAAGCCGGGCAACATTTTGGAGCCGTCGAAATGCATGATCCAATTGGAGTATGCGCCGTACTCTTTAGGGAGTTCGGCTTCGGTCCATTCAGCGATGAAGTCGGCCAAAACTTGCAACTTTATAGCTCGCCGTGGTTTGTAGGTTATGTCGAATGGTAGGAGCTCAATGGCCCATTTAGCAATCCTGCCCGTCGCGTCGCGGTTGTTTATAATGTCGTTGAGAGGTACTTCAGAGGCCACTGTTATCGAACACTCTTGAAAGTAGTGTCGCAGCTTCCGGGATGCCATGAACACCGCGTACGCTATCTTTTGATAATGTGGATACCGGGACTTGCATGGAGTTAAGATAGTGGATACGTAGTACACTGGTTTTGAAGAGGGAATTTGTGTCCTTCGCTTTCGCTCGACGACGAGCACCGCGCTTACAACTTGATGTGTTGCGCGATATATAATAACATTGGTTCGCCTAAGTAGCGTCAGACCGGATTTGTTGCCAATATGGCCTTTATTTCTTCGAGTCCGCCGTGGCAGATCCGTCCATTCGGTGTGTTGATGCGCCGTAAAAGTCGATAAAGGGGCAACGCCTTTTCTCCCAAGCGGGAGATGAAGCGGCTTAGAGCCGCCACGCATCCAGTCAATTTTTGTATTTGTTTGAGGTCTTTTGGGATATCCAGCTGTGACAGAGCTCGGATCTTGGCTGGATTTGCTTCAATTCCTCTACCAGATACAATGAAGCCCAAGAGCTTTCCGGCTGGTACGCCGAAAATGCATTTTTCTGGGTTGAGCTTAATGTCATATGCTCGGAGGTTGTCGAATGTGAGCCTCAAATCGTCTACTAGAGTTTCGACATGTTTGGTCTTGACGACCACATCATCTACGTATGCCTCCACTGTTTTTCCGATCTGGGTTGCCAGACATGCCTGAATCATGCGCTGATATGTTGCGCCGGCGTTTTTGAGCCCGAAGGGCATTGTGTTAAAGCAGAATGGTCCGTATGGAGTGATGAAGGCCGTTGCGGCTTGGTCTGTCTCCGCCATCTTGATTTGATGGTAGCCGGAGTACGCGTCGAGGAAGCACAATGAATCGTGCCCTGTGGTAGCATCGATGATTTGATCGATGAGGGGAAGGGGGAAAGGATCCTTTGGACAAGCCTTGTTAAGGTCTTTAAAATCGACACACAGGCGCCAGGAATTGTCCTTTTTTGGTACCATTACCACGTTTGCTAGCCAATCCGGATGTTTGATGTCTCTGATGAATCCGGCTTCTAATAGTTTGGCTAGCTCCTCTCCCATTGCCTGTCTTTTGGGTTCAGAAAATCGCCGAAGAGCCTATTTGACTGGCTTGAATCCTTTTAGGATCTTTAGGCTGTGTTCTGCCAACCTGCATGGGATTCCTGGCATATCTGAAGGGTGCCAGGCAAAGATGTCCCAATTTTCCTGAAGGAATTCTCGTAGTGCGGCGTCTACATCAGGGTTTAATTGTGCCCCAATGGAGGCCGTCTTTGTGGGGCCCGTTGGATGGACTTGGAATTTGACTATTCCGTCCGCTGGTTTAAAAGAGGTGGACTTGGATCTCTTATCGAGTATCACATCGTCCCTGTTCACCATGGAGCCCAGCGCAGTGAGTTCCTCTGCCGCTAGGGCTTCGGATAGTGCCTCTAGGGCTAGTGCGGCTGTCTTATTTTCGGCGCGGAGTGCTATGTCCGGATCACTGACAAGAGTGATGATTCCATTGGGCCCGGGCATTTTAAGCTTCATGTACCCATAACGGGGTATAGCTTGAAAAATTGTGAATGCCTCTCGCCCTAATAAAGCGTGATATCCGCCATGAACGGGCCACTTGGAACGTGACCTCCTCGGACCTGTAATTTTCGTGAGCGAACACCACATCTAGTGTAATTTTTCCTATGCAGCATGCTTCCCGACTAGGGAATATTCCTCTAAAGGTTGTGCTGCTTCGCTCAATGCGGCTCCAGTCTATTTCCATTTTTCGAAGGGTTTCCTCGTAGATGAGGTTTAATCCTCTGCCGCCATCCATGAGTACCTTGGTAAGACGAAAGCCGTCCACTATTGGACTGAGGACCAATGTGGCTGGTGCTCGGGCTGTTCGGAATTTAGGTTTGTCGTTGGCATTGAAGGTGATAGCCGTGTCGCTCCATGGATTTGTTATTGCTACTTGGTAGACTTCGGCGAGGCTGCAGATTGTTCGTTTCCGCATATTATTTGATGCGAAAGTCTCGAAGACTGTTAATACCGTACTGGTACTGTTGGGCTGGTTCTCCGGGGCTAGAAGCACTTCGCCACTTTTGGCCACCTACCGTAGTATTCAACATGCTCGAAGGCTATGTGTTGGAGTGGCGCCCTCTGTACTATGGATTTTACAGGGTCCGCTGAGCCATCCCTCCAAAGACGGTTCCGTGCCCTTTAGGGGTTTTGCTTTTGGTTTTTGTCCCTGTGCCTCGAGCATGATGTGTTGGGGAACGAGTAATTTCAAAATTTCCTACGCACACGCAAGATCATGGTGATGTATAGCAACGAGAGGGAGAGTGTTGTCTCGTACGCACTCGTGAGACCCGGCGAAGCGATCACAACGTAGAGGAAGTAGTCGACGCTCTCCTCGCGATCCGACCGATCCGGCGCCGTTACTCGCGCCCAGTTCTTGACACACGTACAGCTCGATGACGTCCCTCGACTCCGATCCAGCCGAGTGTCGAGGGAGAGTTCCGGCCACGACGGCGTGGTGACGATCTTGATGTTCTATCGCGCGAGGGCTTCGCTTAAGCTTCATGACGATATGACCGAGGTGGAATATGGTGGAGGGGCACCGACACGGCTAAGGAACGATCCGTAGATCAAACTTTTGTCCTTCTAGGGTGCCCCCTGCCCCGTATATAAAGGAGGGAGGGGGAGGTGCGGCCGCCCAAGGGAGGCGCTGGAGGAGTCCTACTCCCACCGGAGTAGGACTCCCCCCTTCCTAGTTGGAGTAGGATTGGGGGAGGAGAAGAAGGAAGGCGCGCCCCCTCCTTGTCCTATTCGGACTAGGGGGGGGCGCGCGCCACCCCCGGCCGGCCCTCCTCTTCTCCCTCGAGGCCCACTAAGGCCCAATAGCCTCCGGAGGGTTCCGTAACCCCGGTTTTCGGTAAAATCCCGATTTCACCCGAACCTTCCGAACTCCAAATATAGGCTTCCAATATATCAATCTTTATGTCTCGACCATTTCGAGACTCCTCGTCATGTCCGTGATCACATCCGGGACTCAACTTCTTCGGTACATCAAAATACATAAACTCATAATATAACCATCATCGAAACCTTAAGCATGCGGACCCTACGGTTCGAGAACAATGTAGACATGACCAAGACACGCCTCGGTCAATAACCAATAGCGGGACCTGGATGCCCATATTGGTTCCTACATATTCTACGAAGATCTTTATCGGTCGATCCGCATAACAACATACGTTGTTCCTTTGTCATCGGTATGTTACTTGCCCGAGATTCGATCGCCGGTATCCAATACCTAGTTCAATCTCGCACCGCAAGTCTCTTTACTCGTTCCGTAATACATCATCTCACAACTAACTCATTAGTTGCAATGCTTGCAAGGCTTAAGTGATGTGTATTACCGAGAGGGCCCAGAGATACCTCTCCGACAATCGGAGTGACAAAACCTAATCTCAAATACGCCAACCCAACATCTGCCTTTGGAGACACCTGTAGTACTCCTTTATAATCACCCGATTCGCTGTGACGCTTGGTAGTACCAAAGTGTTCCTCCGTAAACGGAGTTGCATAATCTCATAGTTACAGAACATGTATATGTCATGGATAAAAGCAGTAGCAACATACTAAACGATCGTGTGCTAAGCTAATGGATTGGGTCATGTCAATCAGATCATTCTACTAATGATGTGACCTTGTTAATCAAATAACAACTCCTTGTTCATGGTCGAAACATAACCATCTTTGATTAACAAGCTAGTCTAGTAGAGGCATACTAGTGACATCTTTGTTTGTCTATGCATTCACACATGTATCATGTTTCCTGTTAATACAATTCTAGCATGAATGATAAACATTTATCATGAAATAAGGAAATAAATAATAACTTTATTATTGCCTCTAGGGCATATTTCCTTCATCTCCCACTTGCACTAGAGTCAATAATATAGATTACATAGTAATGATTCTAACACCCATGGAGTCTTGGTGATGATCATGTTTTGCTCGTGGAAGAGGCTTAGTCAACGGTCTGCAACATTCAGATCCGTATGTATCTTGCAAATCTCTATGTCTCCCACCGACTAAGTCCCTGATGGAATTGAAGCGCCTCTTGATGTGCTTGGTCCTCTTGTGAAATCTGGATTCCTTCGCTAAGGCAATTGCTCCAAGATTGTCACGAAGATTTTCATTGGACCCGATGCACTAGGTATGACACCTAGATCGGATATGAACTCCTTCATCCGCACTCCTTCATTAGCTGCTTCCGGCTGCTATGTACTCCGCTTCACATGTAGATCCCGCTATGACGCTTTGTTTAGAACTGCACCAACCGACAGCCCTCCGCTTAGTGTAAATACGATCCGGTCTGCGATTTAGAATCGTTCGGATCGTGTCAAAGCTTGCATCAACGTAACTGCCATTTATGAGCTTTTTGTCACCTCCATATACGAGAAACATATCCTTAGTCCTTTTCGTATTTCAGATGTTCTTGACCGCTGTCCAAATGATCCACTCGATTACTTTGGTACCTCCTGCTAGGCTTATAGCAAGGCACACATCAGTCTGTACACAAGATTGCATACATGATAGAGCCTATGGCTGAAGCATAGGAACATCTTTCATTTTCTCTCTATCTTCTGCGGTGGTCGGCATTGAGTCTTACTCAACTTCACACCTTGTAACACAGCAAGAACCCTTTCTTTGCTTGATCCATTTTGAACTTCTTCAAAATTTTGTCAAGGTATGTGCTTTGTGAAAGTCCAATTAAGCGCCTTGATCTATCTCTATAGATCTTAATGCCCAATATGTAAGCAGCTTCACCGAGGTCTTTCATTGAAAAACTCTTATTCAAGTATCCCTTTATGCTATCCAGAATTCTATATCATTTCCGATCAGCAATATGTCATCTACATATAATATCGTAAATGCTACAGAGCTCCCACTCACTTTCTTGTAAATATAGGCTTCTCCAAAAGTCTCAGATGAACCCAAATGCTTTGATCACACTATCGGCGCTTATTCCAACTCCGAGATGCTTGCACCAGTCCATAAATGGATTGCTGGAGCTTGCACACTTTGTTAGCTTCCTTTGGATCGATAAAACCTTCGGTTGCATCATATACAACTCTTCTTCCGTAAATCCATTCAGAATGCAGCTTTACATCCATTTGCCAAATTTCATAATCATAAAATGCGGCAATCGCTAACATGATTCGGACAGACTTAAGCATCGCTACGGTGAGAAGGTCTCATCGTAGTCAATCCCTTGAACTTGTCGAAACCCTTTGCGATAAGTCGAGCTTTGTAGACAATAATATTACCGTCGGCGTCGCCTTCTTCTTGAAGATCCACTTGTTTTCTATTGCTTGCCTACCCTCGGCAAGTCAACCAAAGTCCATACTTTGTTTTCATACATGGATCCCATCTCAGATTTCATGGCCTCAAGCCATTTTGCGAATCTGGGCTCACCATCGCTTCTTCATAGTTCGTGAGGTTCATCATGATCTAGTAGCATGATTTCTAGAACAGGATTACCGCACCACTCAGTGCGGATCTTACTCGTTGATCTACGAGGTTCTCAGAGCAATTTGATCTCAAGTTTCATGATCAACATCATCAACTTCCTCACTACTTGGTGTAGGTGTCTCGAAACCGTTTCTGCGACAAACTACTTTCAAGTAAGGAGAAGGTACAATTACCTCATCAAGTTCTACTTTCCTCCCACTCACTTCTTTCGAGAGAAACTCCTTCTCTAGAAAGGATCCATTCTTAGCAACAAATGTCTTGCCTTCGGATCTGTGATAGAAGGTGTACCCAACTGTCTCCTTTGGGTATCCTATGAAGACACATTCGATTTGGGTTCGAGCTTATCAGTTGAAGCTTTTTCACATAAGCATCGCATCCCCAAACTTTAAGAAATGACAACTTTGGTTTCTTGCTAAACCACAGTTCATAAGGTGTCGCCTCAACGGATTTCGACGGTGTTCTATTCAGGTGAATGCGGCCGCCTCTAGAGCATAACCCCAAAACGATAGCGGTATATCAGAAGAGACATCATAGATCGCACCATATCTAGTAAAGTACGACACGACGCTCGACACACCATTACGCTGTGGTGTTCCGGTGGCGTGAGTTGCTAAACTATTCCGCATTGTTTCAAATGTAGACCAAACTCGTAACTCAAATATTCACCTCCACGATCGATCGCAGAAACTTAATTTTCTTGTTACGATGATTTTCAACTTCACTCTGAAATTCTTTGAACTTTTCAAATGTTTCAGACTTATGTTTCATTAAGTAGATATACCCATATCTGCTTAAGTCATCTGTGAAGGTGAGAAAATAACGATATCCGCCACGAGCCTCAACATTCATCGGACCACATACATCTCAGTATGTATGATTTCCAACAAATCTGTTGCTCTCTCCATAGTACCGAGAACGGGTTCTAGTCATCTTGCCCATGAGGCACGGTTCGCAAGTGCCAAGTGATTCATAATCAAGTGACTCCAAAAGTCCATCAAGATGGAGTTTCTTCATGCGCTTTACACCGATATGACCTAAACGGCAAGGCCACAAATAAGTTGCACTATCATTATCAACTCTGCATCTTTTGGTTTCAACATTATGAATATGTGTATCACTACTATCGAGATTCATCAAAATAGACCACTCTTTAAGGGTGCATGACCATAAAAGATATTACTCATATAAATAGAACAACCATTATTCTCTCGATTTAAATGAATAACCGTCTCGCATCAAACAAGATCCAGATATAATGTTCATGCTCAACGCAGCACCAAATAACAATTATTTAGGTCTAAAACTAATCCCAAGGTAGATGTAGAGGTAGCGTGCCGATCGCGATCACATCGACTTTGGAACCATTTCCCACGCGCGCCGTCACCTCGCCCTTTGCCGTGTTCGCAATCCGTAGTCCTGCTTCGAGTTGCAAATATTAGCAATGAACCAAGATCAAATACCAGTGCTATCATGAGCTCTAGTAAGGTACACATCAATAACATGTATATCACATATACCTTTGTTCACCTTGCCATCCTTCTTATCCGCCAAATACTTGGGGCAGTTCCGCTTCAAAGGACCACCGCTTGCAGAGAAGCACTCGGCCAGGCTTAGGTCCGACTTGGGTTTTTCTCCCGAGCAAAGAACTTGCTTGCTGTTCTTCTTGAAGTTCCCTTCTTCTTCCCTTTGCCTTTCTTCTTGAAACTAGTGGTCTTATTGACCATCAACACTTGATGCTCCTTTTTGATTTCTACCTCCGCAGCCTTTAGCATTGCGAAGAGCTCGGTATAGTCTTTACTAACCCTTGCATATTATAGTTCATCACGAAGCCTTTGTAGCTTGGTGGCGTGATTGAAGAATTCATCAATGACACAATCATCCGGAAGATTAACTCCCAATTGTGTCAAGTTGATTGTAGTACCCGGACATTCTCGAGTATGTGCTCACTAATGTAACTATTCTCCTCCATCTTGCAGCTATAGAACTTATTGGAGACTTCATATCTCTCAATCCGCATTCTGTTGAATATTAACTTCAACTCTGGAACATCTCATATGCTCCATGACGCTCAAAACGCCGTTGAAGTCCCGGTTCTAAGTCGTAAAGCATGGCACATCGAACTATAGAGTATTCATTAGCTTTGCTCGCGCAGACATTCATAACATCCGGTGTTGCTCCAAAGAAGGCAGTTCGCACCCAGCGGTGCATCTAGGGCGAACTCTTCAGGCAGCAATGAGGATAATCCTCGAGTTACGGACCCAATCCGTAATTGCTACCATCATCTTTCAACTTTGCTTTCTCAAGGAACGATTAAAATTCAACGGAACAACAAAGACGAGCCATCTATCTACAATCAAACATAAACAAGCAAGATACTATCAGTACTAAGTTCATGATAAATTTAAGTTCAATTAATCATATTACTTAAGAACTCCCACTTAGACAGACATCTCTAGTCATCTAAGTGATCACGTGATCCAAATCAACTAAACCATAACCGATCATCACGTGAAATGGAGTAGTTTTCAATGGTGAACATCTTATGTTGATCATATCTACTATATGATTCACGCCGACCTTTCGGTCTCCATGTTCCAAGGCCATATCTGCATATGCTAGGCTCGTCAAGTATAACCCGAGTATTCATGGTGTGCAAAACTGGCTTGCACCCGTTGTAGATGGACGAGAGCTTATCACACCCGATCATCACGTGGTGTCCGGGCACGATTTAACTTTGGCAATGGTGCATACTGGGAGAACACTTCTTGATAATTTAGTGAGAGATCATCTTATAATGCTACCGTCAATCAAAGCAAGATAAGATGCATAAAAGATAAACATCACATGCAAATCAATATAAGTGATATGATATGGTCATCATCATCTTGTGCTTCGTGATCTCCATCTCGCAGCACCACCATGATCACCATCGCCACCGCGCGACACCTTGATCTCCATCGTAGCATCGTTGTCGCCTCGCCAAACTTATGCTTCTACGACTATCGCTACCGCTTAGTGATAAAGTAAAGCATTACAGTATGCGATTGCATTGCATACAATAAAGCGACAACCATATGGCTCTCGCCATTGCCGATAACTTCGTTACAAAACATGATCATCTCATACAATAAAATATAGCATCACGCCTTGACCATATCACATCACAACATGCCCCGCAAAAACAAGTTAGACGCCCTCTACTTTGTTGTTTGCAAATTTTACGTGGCTGCTACGGGCTTAAGCAAGAACCAGTCTCACCTATGCATCAAAACCACAACGATATTTCATCAAATAGACTCCGTTTTAACCTTCTCAAGGACCGGCGAGCCACACTCAGTTCAACTAAAGTGAGAGAGACAGACACCCACCACCACCTTTAAGCAACGAGTGCTCAGAGCGGTGAAACCAGTCTCGCGAAGCGTCGCGTAATGTCGGTCCGGGCCGCTTCATCTCACAATACCGCTGAACCAAAGTATGACATGCTGGTAGGTAGTATGACTTGTATCGCCCACAACTCACTTGTGTTCTACTCGTGCAAAACATCAAACCATAGAAAAAAACTTGGCTCGATGCCACTGTTGGGGAACGAGTAATTTCAAAAATTTCCCTACGCACACGCAAGATCATGGTGATGTATAGCAACGAGAGGGGAGAGTGTTGTCTACGCACTCGTGAGACCCGGCGAAGCGATCACAATGTAGAGGAAGTAGTCGACGTTCTCCTCGCGATCCGACCGATCCCGCGCCAAGCATTCGGCGCCCGAGTTCTTGACACACGACAGCTTCGATGACGTCCCTCAGACTCGATCCAGCCGAGTGTCGAGGGAGAGTTCCACAAGACGACGGCGTGGGACGATCTTGATGTTCTACCGGCGCAGGGCTTCGCCTAAGCTTCGCGACGATATGACCGAGGTGGAATATGGTGGAGGGGGGCACCGCACACGGCTAAGGAACGATCCGTAGATCAAACTTTTGTCCTCTAGGGTGCCCCCCTGTCCCCGTATATAAAGGAGGGAAGGGGGAGGTGCGGCCGGCCCAAGGGAGGCGCGCCGGAGGAGTCCTACTCCCACCGGGAGTAGGACTCCCCTTCCTAGTTGGAGTAGGATTGGGGGAGGAGAAGAAGGGCGCCGCCTCCTGTCCTATTCGGACTAGGGGAGGGGGCGCCACCCCCGGCCGGCCCCTCCTCTTCTCCCTCGAGGCCCACTAAGGCCCAATAGCCTCCGGAGGGTTCCGTAACCCCGGTTTTCCTAAAAATCGATTTCACCCGAACCTTCCGAACTCCAAATATAGGCTTCCAATATATCAATCTTTATGTCTCGACCATTTCGAGACTCTCGTCATGTCCGTGATGACATCCGGACTCAACTTCTTCGGTACATCAAAATACATAAACTCATAATATAACCGCATCATCGAAACCTTAAGCGTGCGGACCCTACGGTTCGAGAACAATGTAGACATGACCAAGACACGCTTCTCGGTCAATAACCAATAGCGGGACCTGGATGCCCATATTGGTTCCTACATATTCTACGAAGATCTTTATCGGTCGATCCGCATAACAACATATGTTGTTCCTTTGTCATCGGTATGTTACTTGCCCGAGATTCGATCGTCGGTATCCAATACCTAGTTCAATCTCGCTACGGCAAGTCTCTTTACTCGCTCCGTAATACATCATCTCACAACTAACTCATTAGTTGCAATGCTTGCAAGGCTTAAGTGATGTGTATTACCGAGAGGGCCCAGAGATACCTCTCCGACAATCGGAGTGACAAAACCTAATCTCAAATACGCCAACCCAACATCTGCCTTTGGAGACACCTGTAGTACTCCTTTATAATCACCCATTCGTTGCTGGACGCTTGGTAGTACCAAAGTGTTCCTCCGTAAACGGAGTTGCATAATCTCATAGTTACAGAACATGTATATGTCATGGATAAAAGCAGTAGCAACATACTAAACGATCGTGTGCTAAGCTAATGGATTGGGTCATGTCAATCGATCATTCTACTAATGATGTGACCTTGTTAATCAAATAACAACTCCTTGTTCATGGTCGGAAACATAACCATCTTTGATTAACAAGCTAGTCTAGTAGAGGCATACTAGTGACATCTTTGTTTGTCTATGCATTCACACATGTATCATGTTTCCGGTTAATACAATTCTAGCATGAATGATAAACATTTATCATGAAATAAGGAAATAAATAATAACTTTATTATTGCCTCTAGGGCATATTTCCTTCATGATGCACCCTTTTATTTCGGACTAGGGTTGTGTTCGAAGCCGGATTGTCCCAAAACTTAGTTTCGGTTTTCCAGGCACTCTCCATCGCGCAGTACTTTCGTACTATGGACGCCAGGTCGTTGAAGCGTGTAATTTCGCGATGACTTATGGCGTTCATGATTCCCTTGTCCATGCAATTGTTGCAGAAAATTGAGATTGCGCTTTCCTCACGGCAGTCCTCTATCCTGTTCATAACTAGGAGGAATCTGGCCCAGTAATGATGTACTGTTTCAGCTAGCTCTTGTCGGATTTGAGATAGATCGCTTGTGCTTGGGTGGGCGGGTGGAATTAAGTTTGGAACCCCGCCCAATCTGAGGCTCAAGGGCCGAAAAGTTTCCGAATTTGGAAGCTTGGATTGCTGGATGTTGTCCAACGAATCTGGTCTGCTGCCTGACTTTAGGTTCAGTACTTGATTGACGTCCATCCCTCCGCGGGAATCCGGCATGGAGGGATCAGGAATCCGGACATAACTGGTCTTTAATATAGAAGAAGAGTCGCCGCGCTGTTCCTCTACCACAAGAACGTGGTTGGTAGCCCGGGAGAGTTAATCTCTCTCGGATCGGTTTTAAGCCCGATCCGATCATAGTCTCAGAAGCGACTCCTGATGCGGCGATGCGATCCAAGAGCTCGTTTATGGAGGAGAGCTCCATCGGATCTAGCTGCTCGACGAATTCTGAGTTGACGTTAAGATCGCTTTTGATGACCCGAGAGGTCGTTGTCGGAGCGGCGGCCGAACATGCGGTCATAAGAAAACCACCTAGCCGGATAGTTTGGCTGGTGGCCAAAGCTCCCTTGCCAACGGCACCGTCTTTAAAGACGGGAAGAGTCATCCTTCCTGATTGCGACGGCACAGAGGAACTCTCAATGAAAGCACCAATGTCGGTGTCAAAACCGGCGGATCTCGGGTAGGGGGTCCCGAACTGTGTGTCTAGGCGGATGGTAACAGGAGACAAGGGACACGATGTTTTTACCCAGGTTTGGGCCCTCTCGGTGGAGGTAAAACCCTACTCCTGCTTGATTGATATTGATGATATGGGTAGTACAAGAGTAGATCTACCACGAGATCAAGGAGGCTAAACCCTAGAAGCTAGCCTATGGTATGATTGTTGTTCGTCCTATGGACTAAAACCCTCCGGTTTATATAGACACCGGAGAGGGCTAGGGTTACACAGAGTCGGTTACAATGGTAGGAGATCTACATATCTGTATCGCCAAGCTTGCCTTCCACGCCAAGGAAAGTCCCATCCGGACACGGGACAAAGTCTTCAATCTTGTATCTTCAAAGTCTTGGAGTCCGGCCAATGATGATAGTTCGGCTATCCGAACACCCCCTAGTCCAGGACTCCCTCAATGGTAAAACAAAACTAGCAAGACCTCCCGGTGTGCCGACTAATCCCGATAGGAGCCGCACGTATCTCATTCTCAGGGCACAACGAATGAGTCAAGCTACGAGTAAAACCAGCCCTTGAGTTTCCCCGAGGTGGCCCCGCAGGCTGCTCGGTTTGGACCAACACTCAGAGGAGCACTGGCCCGGGGGGTTGACTAAAAATACTAGGGGGCCGGCAAAATCCCCTATTTAAGTTTTAGTTGTTATTAGGCAAATGGAAAACCAATGTTGGGCCTTGCTGAAAGAGTTTCATTCAAAGCGAACTGTCAAGAGGGTCCCATACCCCTCACCATGTTAGGGACGCAAAATCAAGGAACATAACACCGATATGACGGAAACTAGGGTGGCAAGAGTGGAACAAAACACCAGGCATAAGGCCGAGCCTTCCACCCTTTACCAAGTATATAGATGCATTAATTAAATAAGAGATATTGTGATATCCCAAGATATCCATGAATCCATGTTCCGACATGGAACAACCTGCAACTGCACCTGCAACTAGCAAGACTATAGGAGGGGCTGAGCAAAGCGGTAACATAGCCCAACAACGGTTTGCTAGGAAGGGTGAAAAAGATTAGAGGCTGACATGGCAATTTGGGAGGCTTGATAAACAAGTGGTAGGAAGCGCGACATAGCGATAGCATCTAGACAACTAGCATAGCAATGATAGTAGTGAGATCTAGGGTAACAGTCATCTTGCCTAAAATCCCGCTAGGAAGAAGAACGAGTCCATGAAGAAGACGAACGGGTGAAGATGAACCAAGCATAGTCGAACGAATCGTCACGGTCGCAATGAAACAGGAACTATCGAGAAGAAGCACAACCAAGAAGAAGCAAACAACACGGTAAACCCACAACACATAAGCATGACATGATGCTCAACCAAGTATGATGCATGACAAGGCTATATGATGCTACTCATGGCAAGGGATGATGCAAACAAGAACACCACATCGAAGCAAGTTTAAATGAGGCCGGAAACAACATATAACAAATCTGGTAAGTCCTCATATGCTAATTTTGAAATTAGTCCAGATCTAAAAACACATTATGTTCTAGTTGTTAAATAGCAAGTTAAGATGCACCAAGATGGCCTACGCGAAAATCTAGTCAAGTTACATATAAAGTTCATTTAATTCGGAGCTACGGCCTAGAAGATATGAGCAACACAAGTTAAACATGGCATTGATGCAAAATGCATACAAACATCAAGCAAACACACTCAAAACAAGGATTCAGCATGACATATGAAACTACATGCAATTCTAAGCAAGTTCCATATAGAGCATGCTCAAAACGAAACAACGGTGCAACACATACACTCTAAACAAGTTTAAAGGACAAGCTGTCCCAAACAGCAAATAGGCACTTTGCAACTAGCAAAACAACATGCTACAGGAATCATATGAACACAAACTTGACATGCACTTCATGTACAGATAACATACTTCAAATATCATTAAGGTTCAGGTTCATAGGCATCAAGATTAACCCAATATGATCAATGCAAAATACAACTTTATAACACAGGGACATATACATGAGCAGAGTTAATATGATGGCATGTTGGAGGCATGAAACAAAGATGCTACAGCAACTATATATAGTAACCAAGGGCATGGCATAAAATAACACATAACAAAGAGTAAAGAACATCAAGGCATCATATACATATGACTCATGTATTAGTGGGAACCAACAAGACAAGATTGAAAGTTGAAACAGTTTCAGCAAGTGTAAAACAGCAACATTATGATAGCATGTTTGCAAGCATGGAATAGAGGTCATATGATATCCAAAATTATCAAACATGGCATGTGAACAGAGTACTCATAGCATAGTTCAAATCATGTAATTAGAGCATCTCCAAAAGAGGCATAGATCAATTAATAACAAGCTCACAACATGGCATCATGAAGTTAACAGAAAACTGGAACATATTATAAGCATGTTCATGGCAATGTAAACATATTCTACATGACATATATAGGGCATCAAAAGGCATGTAATTTAGAGCATAACATGGACGTCAAAACATGTCAACTAAGCATCTCCAGATTATGCATGAATTGATTGGTAGCATCAAGCAAACATAGCAACATGATATGACAGATTCAGACTTGACAGAACATTAACAGCAAGTAACCCACTTCACAAGCTTGTTGCACTCACTACGGGGAATATCAAAATACATGGATTGCACCACAGCGAAGACGGAATAATTATGCTCCTAAAACATGTAGACATAATGCTCAAAAGAAAATCACACAAAAAGATATAAAAATGACGAATAGGCAAGTTATAACAATTTTCAGTAGTTAACAGTAACATGCACTTTTGCAACAGAGATTAACATGCCAAGATGCACCCTAACATGAATGAAAAGCACACCAATATGTAGATCATGAAGAACTGAACATTTGCATATCAAGATCATCACCATAGGATTAATAGAGACAAAGTTATATCACTCACACTACAAGAAATATGTCAACTTGTGACCACCACTATTGGTCACTGAATGGTCACTGTTTTCAATTTGTGACCTTTTTGTGACCAAAAACATAAGGTCAAAAGCTAGCCGTCGTTACTGACTATAGCGACCTTTCTTCTGGAATGGTCGTAGATGTTTATGACCAAAATATGTCTACTGTGGCGTTTTGGTCACAAGCAACCTCCCCACACCATGTAAGCATCCAGCGTGGCAAGCTGATGTGGCACAAGAATCAGCCCGGTCCAATTCGGTTTTCTACATGGGCCAAGCCCATTAATTCGGCCTTTTTAATATTTATTTTTCCTATTAATTTTTGATAGCTACATGGGCTGGCCTAGCTATAATTCGGCCTATAATTCAGCCTTTTCATTTTTGGGTTGTCGCCTATTTTTTCTTTTTTCAAATGGGTCCCAATTGTCAGGTTCTGATATGTGGGTCCCAAATTTCTGATTCTGGTTTGTGGGTCCTTGCTGTCATGGTCATGTTCCTCAGATTTCAATATGCCAACAATTAAACAACCAATATTTAAATCAAAATAGACAGAAAACAAGTGTAATACTTCAAATAACAAGAAGCAACAATCTGTTACATCAACACATACAAATGTGATCACAGTATAATAAGCCCTACAGGTGTACAATATGTCACATGAGCCGATGAGCATCAAGCTCTATATGTCACAGTTCGTGCTATCAGCATCAAGGGCTTCATTACTCCTTGAACTAGCTCTGATGAGCTTGAACTATGCTTCTTCCGACTTCTTCGTCTTGATGCTCGCGACGAAACATGAAACGCAAAATGGTTATAATTGAGCAATTTGAAACAGCAGCAGCAATTTTAGGGGCTCTAAGTTTTGACTTAAACAGCAGTAGCAGATATTTGAAACAGTGGGAGGAAAGCAGCAGTTGACTAGAACAATAGTAGGAGGGAAATAGCAGTAACAACAATTTGAAATAGCAGGAGGGAAACAACAACAGTACTAAGAAGCAACAACAGCATCAGTTTTGACTTGAACGGAGAAGCAACAGCAGCAACATTATTGAGAAGCAACAAAGAAGAGCCATACCGAGAAGCAACAAAGAACAATAATATGAAAGAAACAACAATAGTAGCAGTACCTGAAAGGAACAACAGCAGCAGCACCTGGTTATGAGTGAATCTATCTCTCTTTTTTGTGATGGAGACCGAATAGAGGTATTCAACGTATGTTGTTGAAGACTGCATGAACAAGAAGAAAAAAAGCAATCTACAAGGTCAGGTCGAGTGAGGAAATGGAGCATGGAGCGGGCTAGCAGGGCATGGCTCAAAGGTCAAAACGTATAGATCTGAAATTGTGCTAAAAAACTGAAGTAGGAGCAGGTTGAAGTAGGCAACTGGGGCAGGGGATACAAGCAACGAGCAGGAGCAGACCAGTCCGTTAACTAAAAGAGCCCATGGTTCTATCTATATTTGCACTTTGATCATCAGCAGCCCAACATGCAACACGCAACAAACTACACATACTAATTAACTGTAAGATTTCAAAGCAACTACCAAGTCACTAACAAAGACTGCTAACCTGACTACTACCTACAGATATTAGGAAATAATAGTACTCAACTAAAACCTACAAGTCCACTTCACAGGCAACCAACACACTACATAGTTAAGCTCTGTTTATGACATGTCATTACGTGTACGCAAAGAGGATCACTAAGTTTATTTACATGATGGAGGTTGGACTTGTGCTCGAACCAGAGGCCTCAGCATGCAGATGAAGAATGGGTCCGACTTCTGAAACGCCATGTTGTGCACGTGCCTGTCATTGTTTTATGTGAGTGAGACAACATTCAGAGTATTATAACAGTTTCAGAGTTACTGGGCTGAGGTGGATGACTGTTTGTTTACCTGAAGGCGACCACATCCACGAATTCAGTGTCAACCTGCACATCACCAAAATAACAACACATTCAGAATTAATCCTCACCAAAAGGCCTCTCAAAGAACGGGCATCCAAGTGCTCGGTTCTCTTTCTTACCCCTGTTTCTTCCTGCACCTCTCTGATGGCTCCCGTATATATTTCTTCTGACTGCAAGGGGAAGAACAGTTGCTTTAGTAACAACAACGCACTTGGATACAAAATGTTAAGATTGTGAATAGACCGCACCTTTATTCCGTTGCTGGCGTTTCGGTCGATCATGGCTCCAAGGGGCATCCCGCCCATGGTGTCCCGGTGCTCGAGCGAGGACGACGTCCTGGATCTGGGAGGGAGAGCACACGAGGTGAGGAAGTGAGGGAGGGCTGTGAGGAGGAGGAGGGGAGGAGATTGAGTGGAGGGACGCACCTAGCACTTGAGCATATGGTGTGCATCATCGTTGACGCTGGACATTGCATGTACTTGTCCATTTAGAATTATGCCATGCAAAATGTTACACATGCAGGTATTAGCATAAAGTAGAGCTTCTACAGTACATACAAGCTTTAGATATGAAGGACCAAGCAAACTGTTCAGGAAATATCTAAAGTTACAAAAAATCATGTATTGGCCAATTAGCACGAACATGGGTAAATCACATAACTAAGTACAATTCAAAATCCTAGCTGCCACAAAATTTCTTTAGCCAACAGAATTTATATAAAAGATCTTTTTGCAATAAAATTATCTTATGTATATATGAATGACACCCAAGTAATTGGAGATGGAAACAACTACATCTAGCAATCTAACATGTATAGTGGCACCAACAAAAGGGCAAGACACAGAAGAATTTTAGGTTTACATAATGTTTACAAGAACAGGACCCTGATACAGGATTTATCTTGTCCTCAACACTGTTAACAAGGTACTGAAAGTAGCTATGCGCATCAGCCTCTCCAAGTTTTATCATGAATTGGTTGCTTTTACAAATTGTACTATATTTCTGGACAGCAAACTAAATAGATGGCTGCTCTCAAACTGTACATCCAAACGAAGCAAATAAGTACTCTACGGAAACCTTGGAACATGCTTTACAACTCATATGTAGAGGCCAACTTGAAATTATGAGCATAACAAAGTCGTTTTTCAGTTAGAAGCTCGCTGCCCAAAACTGTCAGGTAGTGCCGTTTTTTAACTGAACCAAATTCAGTTTACACAGAGGTAAGGAACTACTTCAAAAACAGAGGTAAGTAAGGAACTACTTCAAAAACAGAGGTGCTAACTATGTTTACACAGAAAAATTGTACTATATTTCTGGACAGCAAACTAAAATAGACGGCTGCTCTCAAACTGTACATCCAAACAAAGCAAATAAGTACTCTACAGAAACTTTAGAACATGCTTTACAACTCATATGTAAAGCTCAACTTGAAATTATGAGCATAACGAACTCGTTTTTCAGTTAGAAGCTCTCTGCCCAAAACTGTCAGGTAGTGCAGTTTTTTAACTGAACCAAATTCAGTTTACACAGAGGTAAGTAATGAACTACTTCAAAAACAGAGGTGCTAACTATGTTTACACAGAAAAACGAGTACAGTATCTATTTGCCAAACTTGCAGCAGCTAAGAATTCATTCCCCACAGAGAAAATGAACTAACTGAGACTATGATATGATTGTCGGCGGCCTACGTTTATGGTATCCTATTAACACAGCATAAAGAAAAGAGAGCATGTCCTGTCGTCATTAGATTAAATTTCTACTAGCACACAGTGCTAGAATCATACGACCTAAATCCACATGACCTAAATAAATCACAATCGAACCAAATCCAACAACAGAACCAATCATGGCGGGGCTCACAGCATCAAAACAGAAAACACTAGAATCCCAGCCACCGGGGCGCTGGAGCTGCAGAATTAACCTGTATGTGCCCATGGCCATCACTACGGCGCTTCTTGTCGACGGCCGCCTCGGCGCTCAATCTCGCCCACAAGAAACGCTGCTCAAGCATACCGCCAGTAATGCTTGTGCGGCCTCGGGCTCGGAGGAAACCCTTCTCAGATACTTCTTTGTTAACTTCATGACTGGATTTTGATCCGCAGAATCAAGACAGTGGACTTGTCAAGCAATGCTATCTTTTGTTCAGACAAAACAGTGGTGACTGCCACTTGCAGATTATTAACAGGCACAGGCCCATGCTTAGTTTACAGGGCCTATTTATTCAGCTAATTTACAGATCAGTTGTGTACTGTCTACAAAAATAAACATTTTGGTACCCCAAAGTTGCAGATCATGTATGATTGCCTAGTTTAAGAGCAGAATTCCAATGGAGACAATGCACATGTAGCAGGTGCATAAAGAACATTTTTCAGGAAGTTTATGAATGAGAATATTAGCCTAGTAGCAGCAGCTTTGACAAATGAACAGATATTGGGTACACTTGCACATAAGCCAGGATCAATTCAAAATATTTTGTCCTACTGAAAATCCATCTGCTACATAAAGAACTATCTAGTATCTAGGACAAATAGTTAGCACAGCCACAGACTGAGAACATTCAATACTCACAAGAGGAAGAATAACTATAGGTCCCGGGACTGGCTACCTTTGCTTTGCTTGAGGGCCGGCCATGGTCTCCTCTTGCTCTTGGTGTTGATGGAGCGCGCCGTGCCGAGTCCCATCACCTCCTTGACGAACAGGTCAGGTCCTGCGACGAACCCGTCCATCAGAGAAGCGGGCGCCGGCTGATACGTCTCCAACGTATCTATAATTTTTTATTGCTCCATGCTACTTTATCTACTGTTTTGGACTTTATTGGGCTTTATTTTCCACTTTTATATTACTTTTGGGACTAACCTATTAGCCGGAGGCCCAGCCCAGAATTGTTGTTTTTTGCCTATTTCAGTGTTTCGAAGAAACGGAATATCAAACGGAGTCCAAACAGAATGAAACCTTCGGGAACGTGATTTTCCAATCGAACGTGATCCAGGAGACTTGGACCCTACTCCAAGAAGTGCCAGAGGTGGTCACGAGGGTGGAGGGCGCCCCCCCTGGGCGCGCCCCCCTACCTCGTGGGCCCCCTGACGCTCCACCGACGTACTCCTTCCTTCTATATATACCTACGTATCCCCAAACGATCAGAACAGGAGCCAAAAACCTAATTCCACCGCCGCAACCTTATGTATCCATGAGATCCCATCTTGGGGCCTGTTAGAGTTCACGAGGGGGCATCCACCACGGAGGGCTTCTACATCATCACCATAGCCCCTCCGTGAAGTGTGAGTAGTTTACTTGAGACCTTCGGGTCCACACTAGTAGCTAGATGGCTTCTTCTCTTTTTTGGATCTCAATACAATGTTCTCCCCTCTCTTGTGGAGATCTATTCGATGTAATCTTCTTTTTGCGTGTGTATGTTGAGACCGATGAATTGTTGGTTTATGATCCAAATTATCTATGGAAAATATTTGATTCTTCTCTCAATTCTTTTATGTATGATTGAGTTATCTTTGAAAGTCTCTTCAATTATCCTTTTGGTTTGGCCAACTAGATTGGTAGTTCTTGCAATCGGAGAAGTGCTTAGCTTTGGGTTCAATCTTGCGGTGTCCTTATCCAAAGGATGTAAAGGGTTGCAAGGCACATATTGTATTGTTGCCATCGAGGATAACAAGATGGGGTTTTTATCATATTGCATGAATTTATCCTCTACATCATGTCATCTTGCTTAAGGCATTACTCTTTTTAACTTAATACTCTAGATGCATGCCGGATAGCGGTCGATGAGTGGAGTAATAGTAGTAGATGCGTAATCGCTTCGATCTAATTGTTTTGGACGTGATGCCTATATACATGATCATTGCCTAGATATACTCATAACTATGCTCAATTCATCAATTGCTCAACAAGAATTTGTTCACCCAATCGTAGAAAATCTATGCTCTTGAGAGAAGCCACTAGTGAAACCTATGGCCCCTGGGTCTATTCTCATCATATCAATCTCTATCACTTTATTTACTTGCTTTGTTTTTACTTTGCCTTTTACTTTTTACTTTGCATCTATCTATCAAAAATACCAAAAATATTATTTATCATCTCTATCAGATCTCACTATCGTAAGTGACCGTGAAGGGATTGACAACCCCTAATCGCGTTGGTTGTGAGTTGTGAAGGAAATATGCCCTAGAGGCAATAATAAAGTTATTATTTATTTCCTTATTTCATGATAAATGTTTATTGTTCATGCTAGAATTGTATTAACCGGAAACATGCTACATGTGTGAATACATAGACAAACATATAGTCACTAGTATGCCTCTACTTGATTAGCTCATTAATCAAAGATGGTTATGTTTCCTAACCATAGACATGTGTTGTCATTTGATTAACGGGATCACATCATTAGGAGAATGATGTGATTGACATGACCCATTCTGTTAGCCTAGCACTTGATCGTTTAGTATGTTGCTATTGCTTTCTTCATGACTTATACATTTTCCTGTAACTATGAGATTATGCAACTCCGCTTACGGAGGAACACTTTGGTGCTACCAAACGTCACAACGTAATCGGGTGATTATAAAGGAGTACTAAGGTGTCTCCAAAGGTACATGTTGGGTTAGCGTATTTCGAGATTAGGTTTTGTCACTCCAATTGTCGGAGAGGTATCTCTGGGCCCTCTCGGTAATGCACATCACTATAAGCGTTGCAAGCAATGTAGCTAATGAGTTAGTTACAGAATGATGCATTACGTAACGAGTAAAGAGACTTGCCGGTAACGAGATTGAACTAGGTATTGGATACCGACGATCGAATCTCGGACAAGTAACATACCAATGACAAAGGGAACAACGTATGTTGTTATGCGGTTTGACCGATAAAGATCTTCGTAGAATATGTGGGAGCCAATATGGGCATCCAGGTCCCGCTATTGGTTATTGACCGGAAACGTGTTTCGGTCATGTCTACATAGTTCTTGAACCCGTAGGGTCCGCACGCTTAATGTTACGATGACAGTTTTATTATGAGTTTATGAGTTTTGATGTTCCGAAGGAGTTCGGAGTCCCGGATGAGATCGGGGACATGACGAGGAGTCTCGAAATGGTCGAGACGTAAAGATCGATATATTGGACGACTATATTTGGAGTTCGGAAAGGTTCTGAGTGATTCGGGTATTTATCGGAGTACCGGAGAGTTACGGGAATTCGCCGGGGAGAAGTATTGGGCCTTATTGGGCCATATGGGAAAGAGAGAAGGGCTCCCTAGGGCAGGCCATGCGCCCCCCAAGGGCTAGTCCGAATTGGACTATGGGGAGGGGCCGCACCCCCTCCTTCCTTCCCTTCTCTCTTCCCTTTCCTTCTATCCTACTCCTACTACATCGAAGGGATCCTAGTTCTACTCGGAAAGGGGGAATCCTACTCCCGGTGGGAGTAGGACTCCCCGAGGGCGCGCCATAGAGAGGGCCGGCCCTCCCCTCCTCCACTCCTTTATATACGGGGGTAGAGGACACCCCATAGACACACACGTTGATCTACGGATCGTTCCTTAGCCGTGTGCGGTGCCCCCCTCCACCATAATCCACCTCACTCATATCGTCGCGGAGTTTAGGCGAAGCCCTCACGCCGTAGAACATCATCATCATCACCACGCCGTCGTCCGACGGAACTCATCCCCGACGCTTCGCTGGATTAGAGCCCGGGGGACGTCATCGAGCTGGACGTGTGCTGAACACACAGGTGACGTACGTTCGGTGCTTGGATCGGTTGAATCGTGAAGACGTACGTGTCACGTCCCTAGCCTTGCTATGCACTTGGACTAGCTTGGTTGCTACATCATGTTTAAATTTCATTTAAACCTGAAATGGGGATTGTCCAAACCCTAGCACCAGAAAGAAATCAATAGGATCAAATAAAATCTTTTCAAGAACCCAAAATGCTCTTTAAAAATGTTCATGATTTTTTATAAAGGTGAAAACCTCTGCCAGAATGATGAGCATATTTATTGGTCATTTATGGATTTTTGAATTAATCCATATTGTATTTGAATTGGGGCATTTAAATTCTATAAATAGTTTAAATGTTCTAATATTGGTGAAACTAGTTGAGGGCTGTTGGAAATAATTTCAAAAGTGCCCACAAATATTTTCAGCATTTTACAAAATGATTTGGTATTTTATTACTAAATCAAAACAGAGAAAATAATAGAATAACAGAAACAGAATTAGAAATAGAGGAACCTTACCTGACTTACCTGCCTGGCCCAACTCCTGTTCTGGCCCAGCCCACAGGGGCAACACCGTCTTCTTCCTCTGCTTGGGAGGAGAAGCAAGCTTGTCTCTGCACACGCCTTGACGACGCCACCTCCTCCTGCCGCATCTCTCCCGACACCACGGACGACGCCACACACCCCCGACCCCCCGTCCCTTCCCCACTTTCTGGCTCTCCCCTCCCCTCGCTGCCCGCAGCCATGGCCGAACGCCACCATCGCCACCGACACCGTTCGCGCGCCCACACGCCACCGCCTTAGCCTCCCCAACTGTCCGGAGCTCCACCTCCGCCGTCTCACGCCTCGAGGACACACGCGCCGCGGACGCCCCAACGCCCACACCGCCGCCTTCTTCAACCTTCGCCCGTCGACGCCGTCGCCGATTCGCCCCGACAAGACATCTTCGAGCTCACTAACCTTCCCAACGGACTCACGGTGAGCCCTCGAGTCATTTCTTCTCCCTGGTCGCTTTGACCTCTAGGCCATAGCCCGTCGTGGCCGAGCTCACCGCCGCCTTCGCTCGCGTGCCGCCGCGAATAGGCTAGCCATCGTCCGCATGAGCACCGCTACGTGCTCATCATGTTCCCAGGAACCCAACACCACCATCCTCTACTCCTCCCGCGCACCGCAGCGTCGTTGCCGAGCTTGTCCGAACTCCGGCTGCCACGCTTGCCATCGCCGCCGTCGTTACGGTCCACTCCGGCGCGAGCTGATCACTCCGTTGGATGCGGACGAGCTCCAGCTTCTCGCCAAGCCAAACCGCGCTTTCGTTTAAGCTTGCGGTGCTGCGTTTCCGAACCGCGCCGCCGTCTCGGGCCTCGCCAGCGTCATGTCGCCGGTGGGTTTGACCCATTTGACCATGTGGGCCCCGCCCCTGGTCAAACCTAGATTAGGACTTAACTAATATTAATTTAGTTAGTTAAACTAATGACACTGACAGTGGGCCCCGGAGCCCTAATCTTTTAATTAGATTAGCAATAACCCCTGTTAATTAGCTGTGTCACTGACGTGTGGACCCCACACGTTAGGTTTGACCTCGACCGGCCTGTTGACCTGCTGATGTCACAGTGACGTAGTGCTGACGCCATAAATCATTTTCTGGATTTATTCTTTTTAGGAAATTCCAAAAAATAGTATAAACTTCTAAAAATCATAGAAATTCAACCGTAGCTCCAATTGAAATAAGTTATATATGAAAAATGATCAGAAAAATCCAATCTATCCATCTGCACTAGTTTCATGCATGTTTAAGCAACTTAACCTTGCTGTTCTTATCAAAACATGATAATGCACTTTATGAATTCATAGTTTGAGTTTGAATTTGAATCTTTGGTTCAAATAAGCTCAAACCTTTCTGTTTTTAGTTGCATCAGCTCAAATCATAGCATATTGCCATATCATGATCATGCATCATATTGTTGCATTGCATTGATTGTGTTCTTCCTTGTTTGCCGGTATTTGTCCCCTCTCGATAGACGTGTACCGACGATGTGATCGATGACACCGATGAAGAACTATACTATCTTCAGAAGTGCCAGGCAAGCAAAACCCCTTGTTCATTTCGATATAATCCCACTCTCTCGCTCCTGCTCTATTTTACTGCATTAGGACAACAACGATTCATCTGTTACTTGCTATGGTAGCTGAACCCCTTATCCTCTGCATGACCTGTCATTGCCACAGTAAATAGATGAAACCCACTAGCATGAGTAGGAGTTGTTTGAGCCCTGATGTGCCTACCTTTTCATGCTTGTTTGTCATGCCTGCTATTGCTTAGAGTTGAGTCAGGTCTGATTCATCGGGGATGAATCGAAGGTGTGTGAACATGTCCTACTGTGTGTGAGCTAAGTGTGTGAACACGATTTGGTAAAGGTAGCGGTGAGAGGCCATGTAGGAGTACATGGTGGGTTGTCTCATTGCAGCCGTCCTCAGGAACTGAGTTCTATGTTTGTGATCCATGAATAGCTACTACCACGCATTGGAATGCTTAAGTGCCCCTCTCGACTTATTAATCAACCTGATCTCTGTCCAGGAGTTGCAACTAGTCTCTGGTGTTTGTAGGTAGTGTTAGTAGTCTACCAAGTGGCACCCGGTACAGGTGGGCTTGGGACAGACTAGGCACAGTGGCCCGATGTACCAAGTGGCACCCGGATGGTGGACTTGCGAACCTCACACACATCGTTTGGGGCCGTGGCGACACCCCGGCGGATCTCCTTGCGGATGGAACCCGAATAGGCGATAAACCTGGACGAGAGACTTGTGTGGTTAGTCAGGTCGTGGCCGACTCCCTCGCCCGGCTTCCGCTTGAAGGTTGCCTAGGTACATGACGTGTATGTAGGCGATAAGTGGCGAGAGCGTGTGTGAAGAAGTACACCCTGCAGGTTATCATTATCTATTCAAATAGCGGATTCCTCGGATATGGAAACTTGGACCCTTGCATAGTTCATAGACAAGTGAAAGTGGATACTCTAAAATACGCAAGATAAGCATGAGTGCTATGGATGGCGTTCTCGTGAGGGAGACGGAGCGGATCCGTAGTGGTGTATTGATATGGTGAATATGTGGACTCGTGTGCGCCACCTCAAAAGAGTTACTTGCAATCGTAGTTCAGATAGTCACGAGTCAAAGCTGGCTTGCCGCAGTTAAACTCCACCACCCCCCTTTGTTGATAATGATGCATATGTAGTTAGTTCTGATGTAAGTCTTGCTGGGTACATTTGTACTCACGTTTGCCTATTTTATGTTTTTGCAGAGAGACTTCAGTCTCACTAGTAGTTCCATGTGGACTTCGACGTTTAGCTTGTTACCTCAGCTACGATCTTGTGACCTCGGCAGGATCTGGTAGTTAGTCAGGCTTCTCAGCCTTTTTCATTTGTAGTTGTCTGTCCTCAGACATGTTAAGCTTCCGCATGTGCTTTGACTTGTATGCTCTGAATGTTGGGTTGTGAGACCCATGTTTGTAATATCTCGCTCCTCGGAGCCTATTGAATAAAATACTTGAGTTGTAGAGTCATGTTGTGATGCCATGTTGTATTTGCACATATCGAGCATATTGTGTGTATGTTATTGAAATGCTTGGTATGTGTGGGATCTGACTATCTAGTTGTTTATCCTTAGTAGCATCTCTTACGGAAATGTCTCCTAGTGCTTCCAATGAGCCATGGTAGCTTGCTACTGCTCCTAACACTTAGGCTGGCGGCATGTGTCCTTCTTCATTCTGTATCTGTCCCTTCGGGAAATGTCACGCGATGAATACCGGAGTCTGTTAGCCCGCTACTGCCCGGTTCACGAGTCTGCTAGCCCAAAGTGCTACAGCCTGATTCACTCGCTGATGACCGCCACGTTCGATCTTTGGGTCATGGATGCTGTCCTTGTAAGTTTGTGCCACTTTGGGTTTACGACTAGCCATGTCAGCCGGGCTCCTTACCATATGGATGCTAGAGACACTATCATATACGTGTGCCAAAAGGCTAAACGGTCCCGGCAAAGGTAAGGCGACACCGTGGGAATACCGTGCGTGAGGCATAAAGTGATATGAGGTGTTACATGCTAGATCGATGTGGCATTGAGTCGGGTCCCGACAGCTTTGGTATCGAGCTTGATTGCTCAGAGGATTACCAAGCCAAACTGGTCGGGTTGTGTCTAGAAATGCTTTAGTTATGTAAGGGAATTGATTGTGGGATGGAACGTAAGGCTCTTTTTACTCCTTATACCTCATGGCCTTCTGATCTGAGTCACCCTCTTCTTCTCTACGGGGTTAAGGAACTAGGCCTTCTCTTCTTTCTATTAGGATCACGTGTTACTAATCCATAGACTTATAGGATTGATGGATTTAAGCTTCAGTTCAGTTCCTACTACTTCCGTATGTTAACTGTTGATCTCGAAACCTTGATATTGTGCTTCTGAGTGGCTATGCCACCATTTTTGTAGCATGTCTCCAATCTTTTCGAGCATTTACAGCCGTTATGCTGTCCGAGTCATCCCAGGTTTCTAAACAGTCTGATGCATTTGCAAATCCCTTCCTCCCGTTCCTGATGTCCTTTTAGGCCAGGTTAATCACACTAATTGCTGAGTTGAGGTACTCTATTGCCTTGACATATATGTTGGAGTTATTATTATGACCCTAGGTGTCTTAGAGGATCACCTAGTAAGCTAGCCATGATTTGTGTTCCCAGTGTGATGATTTTGGCCTTTATTCTTGAAAGCATCCCGTGATGTCATTTAGCTAGTAGGTATTCTAGTCCTGGGTTTTGAACCCGAGATTCACTCCACCTACTCCATGTTGATAGTGTTTGCTAGTCCCTTCAGGATATTAGTAACCTTGTGATAGCCTCGAGGTTCGTGGTATATCGTTCTTCCAAATACCATGAACTACTTATGGCAACAGTTCCTCGTTGAACCAAAAGATCTCAACCAGAGTGCTCTTGATGAGTTCTTCTCTCTATATTGTGACTCTGCCAGTTCAACCTTTCTGCATGGGTTATCTGGAAGAAATATGTTGAACTCGTTCAACATGCTAGACCATGCATCCACAACTCAGAAAATCATATGTTCTCTTGGGTTGTCCCTCTTTAATTGTATTCCGACCCTCGTCTGTCAATTGATAGTCAAGAGTATGCGTGCATTCGTTCATCGATGTTTATTACCCTTGTGGTCCATCAAGCCATTCTATTCCAGGATGACTAGGAGAAACAAACTCCAGTACCTCATCCATATCCAAGATTGGGTCAAAGTAGTTGTACTCCACAGATCAAATACTAACCCAGCTTTTGATTCTGTTCTACCCTGAAGTATTACCGTCTTTATGTCAGGATTTTCATGAGAATTGCACCGGCTCTTGTGAATTCTTGACGTAGTGATACTTCTCGCCATCATTATTCATCCCTCGGTTCCGTGTTGTCGCAACCGGAATGCCGACAAGTGAATCGTGATGTGTGAATTCAATACTCCTAGCAACTTTGTTGCTTGGTATTTAAAGGACAATAATTTCATTCTTAGCGTGTTGGTTCTTGAATCATCATTCTAAGATAGATTGTGCTACCTAGTCCTTATTTCTAGTGCACTCTTCGACCAATGAGTTCGGATTTTGTTAAACCCTTGCTCTGTTGATCATATCGTCTTGCCCTGAAAAGCAAGATTGTTCTCGAGCTTAGTAACATATCGGTGGTTCGTGATTTTTCGAATATCTTCTCGGAGGTATCACCAGGTTGTCACCTGACCGCTATGTTGATTTCGTGATCAAGTTGGTTCCTTGTAACCACCCCCTTCTCCAAGAATCTGTGTTGGATACCCCTGAGCTAGCTGGTTAAGCTAAACAACAACTTGGAGAGTTGGAAGATGAAAGCTTGTCCGACTTAGTTCATTGTAAGGGATATCTTTTATGTGTGTTGAAGAAAGATGTTATCTTCATCGATTGGTCCCTGTGATCAGTTGTTGGATCGATTATCTTAAACAATCTTTGATTTGAGCATGGGCTATTGTCAAGTCAAATCAGAACCAACGATATTCGTAATGTTGTCTTACTCGTGGTTGATTCCTCGAGCATACACCATTATACTCTTTGGGTCTGACCAATGCTATCACCTTGTTCACATAATTGTGGAACTCCAATTATATGGAAACCTGGATGAATTGTTGTTGAGCCCATCGACAACATCCTTGTCTTCTCCATAATTCTGTTGAGCATTAAGCTGGTGTTGGAAACTTTTGAAAGCATTTGTTCATGCTAGCTCATGAAGCTTATGCCCAGGTGAAAGAAGTGACTTCCTCTAATTCATGTGCATTTGTTGCAAGTTGCCGCCGTGGATTCGAGAAAGTCAATGTTGCTTCCTTTGGAATCATCCCAAATCAGTCATGCATACGTACGAAGTATTCTATGGTTTGGAGACTTGCAACCTTCATTCCATATGTATCCCTAGCACACCAAGCCACTAACTGCTTTGTTCAAGGAGAAGAAGTTCCTTCATAAGAGCTAATCATATGACTTATGCAAGGACTTCGTTATCCGCGGTGATGGTTCCCAACTAGAACTCGGTAGTGTTTTATTGTAAGACTACCACGTGGTCATGCTTGTCTTGGACGGCGTGTTCACAGGTTTGTAGCAGAACCAGCTCATGTTTTGAAGCTTGCTATCATAGTTCATTCCCCGAGAATCTCCCAACGTCATCTCGTCGATTTATGTTGCAAACTTTCATTTTTCTTCCTAGACTCGATGAGTTTGGAATATTCTGACACCAACCAGATCTGAATCTCAGGCAGATATGATGGTTCGAACATCTCCCAAGAACTATAATATTGGTCTCTCGATAACCGGTAAAGTTGATGTCGTGGCCAACACACCCAGCCGGAAGACCTATTATTGTAGTATCTCGATTGAAGGAAGTTGGCCACCTCCCCATAAGGATTTCGTAGGATTTACTCCAGAAGTTGTTCCTTATGGATTTGGTGTTACTGAAGTCTGACCTTTTACTTGATGTTCTAGATATCAACCCATATCTATGAATGGATTACGCTAGCACATCAAGGAGAACATTAAAAGCAGAGTGCTAAATGTCTCTCGGTCGATCATTCAGATTTCGTCCCTTGGCCTCGCTAAGGTGAAATCCGAGAAGGTGTTATCTTCCTTTGCATCTGCATTATCCATGACTATTCATCATGGTAGTATGTTGTGTTGCCAGGATCCTTGACACGGATATTGGTAAAACCTTGATGAATATGGAGATGCTCAAGTTCTTGAGAGCTCGCAAAAGCACTAGGTGTTATCATCAGCACTAACTGGGATTGCTCCTAGTTTCCTCGGTTATGCTATAACTTTTCAAACAGTGGACTCACTCTCTACTGTTGAGCTTCTCCCCAGTTACTAAAATCATCCCTTGTGTTGTTTTCGACAAGGTAATCCACATCATCCATTCTAATCTAGGTATGCCATTCTACCGAACCCCTCCAAATGATCGCTCGAGAATTGCCTTAGGCTGGTATAAAGAGTTTCAATGATCTCTGAATCAAAGGTAATTCTTTTTGCCACTTAAGGGGATATTTCTACGAGTCACCTTCCCTAAGGTGCCCCGTTATGGAATCATGGCAATTCTTCCTCGCTATTCTGAAACCCTCGTCAAATGGTTTCCTCCGTCCCTCCTGATGCATGTTTTGCCTCTCAGCTCTAGAGATGTTTCTATGTCCCATTCCGTGAGTTGATCTTGTGATCATCTAGATCGATCCTTTTAGAATTCTCCTTTTCTTGTCGTTGTTATGTTGGATGTAGTTCTCAAAGCAAGACGTCGTGATCAAGGTGATGCAATGAATCAACACCCTCGAGAAGGACATCTGGATCTTGAAGATTGTGTTAGTTCGCGTCCCCTCCTTCATCTTATCCTACGCTTGAATCTCGGGACGAGATTTTTGTTTAGTGGGGGTGAGTTGTCACGTCCCTAGCCTTGCTATGCACTTGGACTAGCTTGGTTGCTGCATCATGTTTAAATTTCATTTAAACCTGAAATGGGGATTGTCCAAACCCTAGGACCAGAAAGAAATCAATAGGATCAAATAAAATCTTTTCAAGAACCCAAAATGCTCTTTAAAAATGTTCATGATTTTTTATAAAGGTGAAAACCTCTGCCAAAATGATGAGCATATTTATTGGTCATTTATGGATTTTTGAATTAATCCATATTGTATTTGAATTGGGGCATTTAAATTCTATAAATAGTTTAAATGTTCTAATATTGGTGAAACTAGTTGAGGGCTGTTGGAAATAATTTCAAAAGTGCCCACAAATATTTTCAGCATTTTACAAAATGGTTTGGTATTTTATTACTAAATCAAAACAGAGAAAATAATAGAATAACAGAAACAGAATTAGAAAGAGAGGAACCTTACCTGACTTACCTGCCTGGCCCAACTCCTGTTCTGGCCCAGCCCACAGGGGCAACACCATCTTCTTCCTCCTGCCAGGAGGAGAAGCAGCTGCAAGTCTGCACGCGTGCGGCCAACGACGCCACCTCCTGCCTGCCTGCATCTCTCCCCGACACCCTGGACGACGCCACGCAGACCCCCTTGACCCCCCCCTCTGTCCTTCCCCCCACTTTCCTGGCTCTCCCCCTCCCCCTCGCTTGCCCGCAGCCATGGCCGAATGCCACCATCGCCACCGACGCCGTTCGCCGCGGCCACAGCCACCGTCTAGCCTCCCCAACTGTCCGGGAGCTCCACCTCCGTCGTCTACGCCTCCTCGAGGACACACGCGCCGCCGGACGCCCCCGAACGCCCACACCGCCGCCTTCTTCAACCTTCGGCCCCGTCGATCGCCGTCGTTGATTCGCCCCCGACAAGACATCTTCGAGCTCACTAACCCTCCCAACGGACTCACGGTGAGCCCCTGAGTCGTTTCCCCCTTCTCCCCTGGTCGCTTTCGACCTCTAGGCCATAGCCCCGTCGTGGCCGAGAGCTCACCGCCGCCACGCTGCGTGCCGCCGTGAATAGGCTAGCCACCGTCCGTCACGAAAGCATCGCTACGTGCTCGGCATGTTCCTGAACCCAACACCACCATCCTCTACTCCTCCCGCAAGACCGCAGCGTCGTTGCCGAGCTTATCCGAGCTCCGGCTGCCGCGCTTGCCATCGCCGCCGTCGTTACGGTCCACTCCGTGGAAGCGATCGCTCCGTTGGATGCGACGAGCTCGACTTCTCGCCAAGCCAAACCGCCGCTGTTTAAATGCGCCGGTGCTGCATTTCCGAACCGCGCCACCGTCTCGGGCCTCGCCGGCGCCATGTCGCCGGTGGGTTTGACCCATTTGACCATGTGGGCCCCGCCCCTGGTCAAACCTAGATTAGGACTTAACTAATATTAATTTAGTTAGTTAAACTAATGACACTGACAGTGGGCCCCGAAGCCCTAATCTTTTAATTAGATTAGCAATAACCCCTGTTAATTAGCTGTGTCACTGACGTGTGGACCCACATGTTAGGTTTGACCTGGACCGGCCTGTTGACCTGCTGATGTCATAGTGACGTAGTGCTGACGCCATAAATCATTTTCTGGATTTGTTCTTTTTAGGAAATTCCAGAAAATAGTATAAACTTCTAAAAATCATAGAAATTCAACCGTAGCTCCAAATGAAATAAGTTATATATGAAAAATGATCAGAAAAATCCATTCTATCCATCTGCACTGGTGTCATGCATGTTTAAGCAACTTAACCTTGCTGTTCTTATCAAAACATGATAATGCACTTTATGAATTCATAGTTTGAGTTTGAATTTGAATCTTTGGTTCAAATAAGCTCAAACCTTTCTGTTTTTAGTTGCATCAGCTCAAATCATAGCATATTGCCATATCATGATCAAGCATCATATTGTTGCATTGCATTGATTGTGTTCTTCCTTGTTTGCCAGTATTTGTCCCCTCTCGATAGACGTGTACCGACGATGTGATCAATGACACCGATGAAGAACTATACTCTCTTCAGAAGTGCCAGGCAAGCAGAACCCCCTTGTTCATTTCGATATAATCCCACTCTCTCGCTCCTGCTCTATTTTACTGCATTAGGACAACAACGATTCATCTGCTACTTGCTATGGTAGCTGAACCCCTTATCCTCTGCATGACTGTCATTGCCACGAGAAATAGATGAAACCCACTAGCATGAGTAGGAGTTGTTTGAGCCCTGATGTGCCTACTCATTCATGCTTGTTTGTCATGCCTGCTATTGCTTAGAGTTGAGTCAGGTCTGATTCATCGGGGATGAATCGGAGGTGTGTGAACATGTCCTACTGTGTGTGAGCTAAGTGTGTGAACACGATTTGGTAAAGGTAGCGGTGAGAGGCCATGTAGGAGTACATGGTGGGTTGTCTCATTGCAGCCGTCCTCAGGAACTGAGTTCTATGTTTGTGATCCATGAACAGCTACTACCACGCATTGGAATGCTTAAGTGCCCCTCTCGACTTATTAATCAAGTTGTTCTCTGTCCAGGAGTTGCAACTAGTCTCTGGTGTTTGTAGGTAGTGTTAGTAGTCTACCAAGTGGCACCCGGTACAGGTGGGCTTGGGACAGACTAGGCACAGTGGCCGGTGTACCAAGTGGCACCGGATGGTGGACTTGGGAACCCCACACATCGTTTGGGGCCGTGGCGACACCCGCCGGATCTCCTTGCGGATGGAACCCGAATAGGCGATAAACCCGACGAGAGACTTGTGTGGTTAGTCGGTCGTGGCCGACTCCTCGCCCGCTTCCGCTTGAAGGTTGCCGAGGTACATGGCGATGTCTGAGGCGATAAGTGGCGAGAGCGTGTGAAGAAGTACACCCTGCAGGTTATCATTATCTATTCAATAGCGGATTCCTCGGATATGGAAACTTGGACCCTTGCATAGTTCATAGACAAGTGAAAGTGGATACTCTAAAATACGCAAGATAAGCGTGAGTGCTATGGATGGCGTTCTCGTGAGGGAGATGGGAGCGGATCCATAGTGGTGTATTGATATGGTGAATATGTGGACTCGTAGCGCCACCTCAAAAGAGTTACTTGCGTTGTAGTTCAGATAGCCACCGAGTCAAAGCTGGCTTGCTGCGGTTAAACTCCACCACCCCTTTGTTGATAATGATGCATATGTAGTTAGTTCTGATGTAAGTCCTGCTGGGTACATTTGTACTCATGTTTTCCTATTTTATGTTTTTGCAGAGAGACTTCAGTCTCACTAGTAGTTCCGTGTGGACTTCGACGTTTAGCTTGTTACCTCAGCTACGATCTTGTGCCCTCGGCAGATCTCAGTAGTTAGTCGCTTCTCGGCCTTTTTCATTTGTAGTTGTCTGTCCTCAGACATGTTAAGCTTCCGCATGTGCTTTGACTTGTATGCTCTGAATGCTGGGTCGTGAGACCCATGTTTGTAATATCTCGCTCCTTGGAGCCTATTGAATAAAATACTTGAGTTGTAGAGTCATGTTGTGATGCCATGTTGTATTTGCACATATCGAGCATATTGTGTGTATGTTATTGAAATGCTTGGTATGTGTGGGATCTGACTATCTAGTTGTTTATCCTTAGTAGCCTCTCTTACCGGGAAATGTCTCCTAGTGCTTCCACTAAGCCATGGTAGCTTGCTCTTGCTCCTAACACTTAGGCTGGCCGACATGTGTCCTTCTTCGTTCTGTCTGTTCTTCGGGAAATGTCACGCGATGAATACCGAGTCCCGTTAGCCCTTCTACAGCCGGTTCACGAAGTCTGCTAGACCAGTGCTACACTGGATTCACTCGTGATGACCGACACGTTCGATCTTTGGGTCATGGATGCCTATCCCTGTAAGTTTGTGCCACTTTGGGTTTACGACTAGCCATGTAAGCCCGGGCTCCTTCTCATATGGATGCTAGCGACACTATCATATATGTGTGCCAAAAGGCGCAAACGGTCCCGGGTAAAGGTAAGGCGACACCCGTGGGAATACCGTGCGTGAGGCCGCAAAGTGATATGAGGTGTTACATGCTAGATCGATGTGGCATTGAGTCGGGGTCCTGACAGTACGACTACATCAACCGCGTTGTCATAACGCTTCCGCTTGACAGTCTACGAGGGTATGTAGACAACACTCTCCCCTCTCGTTGCTATGCCATCACCATGATCTTGCGTGTGCGTAGGAAATTTTTTGAAATTACTACGTTCCCCAACAGTGGTATCAGAGCCAGGTTTTATGCGTTGATGTTATATGCACGAGTAGAACACAAGTGAGTTGTGGGCGATACTGAAGGAAATATGCCCTAGAGGCAATAATAAAGTTATTATTTATTTCCTTATTTCATGATAAATGTTTATTATTCATGCTAGAATTGTATTAACCGAAAACATAATACATGTGTGAATATATAGACAAACAGAGTGTCACTAGTATGCCTCTACTAGACTAGCTCGTTGATCAAAGATGGTTATGTTTCCTAACCATAGACATGTGTTGTTATTTGATTAACGGGATCACATCATTAGGAGAATGATGTGATTGACTTGACCCATTCCGTTAGCCTAGCATTTGATCGTTTAATATGTTGTTATTGCTTTCTTCATGACTTATACAAAGTTCCTACAACTATGAGATTTTGCAACTCCCTTTTACCGGAGGAACACTTTGTGTGCTACCAAACGTCACAACGTAATTGGGTGATTATAAAGGTTCTCTGTAGGTGTCTCCGAAGGTACATGTTGGGTTGGCATATTTCGAGATTAGGTTTTGTCACTCCGATTGTCGGAGAGGTATCTCTGGGCCCTCTCGGTAATACACATCACTTAAGCCTTGCAAGCATTGTAACTAATGAGTTAGTTAAGGGATGATGTATTACGGAACGAGTAAAGAGACTTGCCGGTAACGAGATTGAACTAGGTATTGGATACCGACGATCGAATCTCGGGCAAGTAACATACCGATGACAAAGGGAACAACGTATGTTGTTATGCGGTTTGACCGATAAAGATCTTCGTAGAATATGTAGGAGCCAATATGAACATCCAGGTTCCACTATTGGTTATTGATCGAGAATAGTTCTAGGTCATGTCTACATAGTTCTCGAACCCGTAGGGTCCGCACGCTTAAGGTTTCGATGACAGTTTTATTATGAGTTTATGAGTTTTGATGTACCAAAGGAGTTCGGAGTCCCGGATGAGATCGGGGACATGACGAGGAGTCTCGAAATGGTCGAGATGTAAAGATCGATATATTGGACGACTATATTCGGAGTTCGGAAAGGTTCTGAGTGATTCGGTTATTTTTCGGAGTACCGGGGAGTTACGGGAATACGGGGAAGAGTATTGGGCCTTAATGGGCCTTAGTGGGAAGGAGCCAGGAAGTGGCACGCGCCCCTCCCAAGCCCAGTCCGAATTGGATAAAGGGTTTGGGGCGCGGCCCCCCTCTCCCTTCCTTCTCCACTTCCCTCCTTTCCTCCCATCTCCTAGTTGGACTAGGAAAGAAGGAGTCCTACTCCCAGTGGGAGTAGGACTCCCCTTGGCGCGCCCTCCTCCTAGGGCCGGCCTCCTCCTCGCTTGCTCCTTTATATACAGGGGCAGGGGGCACCCCATGACACATAAGTTGATCTATGGATCGTTCCTTAGCCGTGTGCGGTGCCCCCCCTCCACCATAATCCACCTCGGTCATATCGTCGCGGAGTTTAGGCGAAGCCCTGCACCGGTAGAACATCATCATCGTCACCACGCCGTCGTGCTGACGGAACTCATCCCCGACGCTTCGCTGGATTGGAGCCCAGGGGACGTCATCGAGCTGGACGTGTGCTGAACACGGAGGTGCCGTACGTTCGGTGCTTGGATCGGTTGAATCGTGAAGACGTACGACTACATCAACCGCGTTGTCATAACGCTTCCGCTTGATGGTCTATGAGGGTACGTAGACAACACTCTCCCCTCTCGTTGCTATGCCATCACCATGATCTTGCATGTGCGTAGGAAAATTCTTGAAATTACTACGTTCCCCAACAGTGGCATCCGAGCCTAGGTTTTATGCCTTGATGTTATATGCACGAGTAGAACACAAGTGAGTTGTGGGCCATACAAGTCATACTGCTTACCAGCATGTCATACTTTGGTTTGGCGGTATTGTTGGATGAAGCGGCCCGGACCGACATTACGCGTACGCTTACGCGAGACTGGTTCTACCGACGTGCTTTGCACATAGGTGGCTGGCGGGTGTCAGTTTCTCCAACTTTAGTTGAACCGAGTGTGGCTACGCCCGGTCCTTGCGAAGGTTAAAACAGCACCAACTTGACGAACTATCGTTGTGGTTTTTGATGCGTAGGTAAGAACAGTTCTCGCTCAGCCCGTAGCAGCCACGTAAAACTTGCAACAACAAAGTAGAGGACGTCTAACTTGTTTTTGCAGGGCATGTTGTGATGTGATATGGTCAAGACGTGATGAGATAT
Organism: Aegilops speltoides; assembly: GCA_021437245.1. Classification (NCBI taxonomy): domain Eukaryota; kingdom Viridiplantae; phylum Streptophyta; class Magnoliopsida; order Poales; family Poaceae; genus Aegilops; species Aegilops speltoides. The sequence continues at coordinate 101,658,734 of CM038141.1, read as the reverse complement.
AAGTTGTTGTATGAGATGATCATGTTTTGTTGAAATTATCGGCAACTGGCAGAAGCCCTATGGTTGTCTCTTTGTTGCATAAGATGCAAGTGCCAAATAATTGCTTTACTTTATCGCTATGCGATAGCAATAGTTGCAAGAGCAATAGTTGGCGAGACGACCATGCGACGACACATTGATATAGATCAAGATGATGAAGATCATGGTGTCGTGCCAGTGACGATAGAGATCATGACAGTACTTTGGAGATGGAGATCAAAGGCGCAAGATGATCATGGCCATATCATGTCACGTATTTTGATTGCATATGATGTTTATCTGTTATACATCTTATTCTGTTTTGTTTGTGGTAGCATTTTAAGATGATCTCGCACTAAAATTATCAAGAAGTGTTCTCCCCAGTATGCACCTTTGCCAAAGTTCGTCGTGCCTGCACACCACGTGATGATCGGGTGTGATAAGCTCTACGTCCATCTACAACGGGTGCAAGCCAGTTTTGCACACGCAGAATACTCAGGTTAAACTTGACGAGCCTAGCATATGCAGATATGGCGGAACACGGAGACTGAAAGGTCGAGCATGAATCATATAGTAGATATGATCAACATTGTCACACCCTAGCTAGTCCATGCATTAGAGTGTTGCATCATGTCTATTTTTTTCAACAGAAATTTGAAATGGGATTGCCAGAACCCCCAGCCCCCTCTCAAACAACTAGGGTTTACTAAAAATATTTTCGATGAACACGAATGCCCTTCTAAAATGTCCATCATTTTGTCTTGGTCGAAGCTTTGCCAAAAGTGATGCACAATTTCCTAGGTCATCCTGTGGTCTTTGAGTTAAATCATAGCTATTTGAATTTGGGCATTTAAAATTTATAAAATATTTCAAATGTCCAAATATCTCCAAACTAAAATGTTTCATGTTGGAAATATTCCAACACCGGACCAGAGTAGTTTGGTGAATTTTAAAACCTTTTGGTAATTTAAATAAATCAACAAAGTTGCAGGAAAATAGAAAAGAAAATGAAGCGAGCGAAAGGACTTACTCGCCTCGGCCCACTAGCCAGCCCACTGGCCGCCCAGCCCAAAGATCAAGGCCAATGAAGCTGCTTGTCGACGAGCGAGCAGCCAGGGTGCTCGACGGCGAGCACCGCATGGGTGCCACGCACCTGCTCGCCGTCTCGCCGTTTCCCTCGCCTTGCCACGTCGGGGATCGCCCCCTCGCTCTCTCCCGCACCCCCAGACGCCCCCGTTCCTCTCCAGCTCGCCTCCCTCGCTCCCCCACGCCATGGCCGACGCCACCGTCGCCGCACCACCGTCGTAGCCGCGTTCTCCGTCAACCCCACGCCGCGCCACCGTGTCCAGGAGCTCCGCCGTCGTCGACTCCTCCGAGCTAGCCGAGCCCCGAGCACTCGCGTGCCCTGAAGACGCCGCACCAGCCTCGCCGAGTCCGCCCGTCGCGGAGATCCCCTTCAACGCCGTCGCCGCTGCAGCTCGTCCCGACCACGCCGTCTCGCACCGTCGCGTCGCTGTGAGCTTAGCTACCTCCCCGACCCTCTCTCTCTCGCTCCCGTGCACCACAGCGAGCGCACGAGGATCGCACGCACGCACCGCCGCGGACCTCGTCGCCGACGTGCTCCCGGCCACACTCCGGCCTTCTCACCGTGTCCAACGCGTTCACCACATCGCTGGTGCTAACCAAGCACTCCACGCACCCCACCGCACACCCCAAAGACGAGTTCGTTTTCACCCGAGCTCGGTGGCATAAAATCGCCGCCGGCGCCAACTCCGCCACCAGAGCCCAACGGACTCCGCCAAGAGCTGCGGTTCGTCCTCGGCTTCACTCCGGTGGTCTCCGCGCCCCATTTGGTGGCGGAACAGCTAAAACCACTTCCGCCGCCGCGTCGCTTCGCCGGCGGCTAAGCAAACGATGGGTTTGACCTGGTTTTGACCACGGGTGGGCCCAGTTGACCCCTTGGGTCTATGACATGTGGGCCCACCACGCTAATTAACCTAGTTTAGTTTTAATTAAATCCTAACTAAACTAACCCCATCGACATGCGGGACCCACTGGTCAGTTTGACCTGACCAGCCCGTTGACCCCGACGTCATCATGGCAGTTGATCTTGTGTGATATTTAAATTCTTGGAATTATTTTTACACAGAAATTCGTAAATTGTTTCAAACTTCAAAATTCATATAAAATCAACCATAGCTCCAAATGAGACAAATTATATATGAAAAATGATCAGAAAAATCCAATCTTTCCATCTGTACAGGTTTCATGCATGTTTACAGAAGCTAACTTGCTGTTTATGGCAGAACAAGTTTAAACACTTTAAATGATCATAATGGGTTTGGAAATTGCATCAATAGTTCAAAATGCTTCAAACTCATTTGGTCCTAGTTGCATTAGCCCAAAGCACTCATTTTGCCATGTCTCATTGCATGCATCATATTGTTGCATCTTGTTTGGTAATGCTGTGTATCGGTGTTCTGCGGCGGAGTTACGCCCCGAGGAGTACCGTGATAACCCCGACGAAGAACAATACCCGTGTAACGACCGTCGAACAAGCAACCAACCATTTGATCATATCGATAAAATCCCATGTTCTTGCTCCTGCTCTCGTTCTTCGCATTAAGACAACGCGATTCAAACTGCTTTGTGTCTTGCGGTAGTTGAACCCTTTTCCTCTGCATGACTGTCATTGCCACGAGAACTAGATGAAACCCACTAGCATGTGTAGGAGTTGATTGAGCCATATGAATGTGTTGTTCCTACCTTGCTATGCGGCTATGCTTAGAGTCGTGTCGTCCGGTTCATCTGGGTGATGACTAGAGTGAAATGATCGAGTCGATGAGAGTAAGGTGTTGAACACGATTTGGTAAAGGTATCGATGAAAGGCCATGTAGGAGTACATGGTGGGTTGTTTCATTGAGGCCGTCCTTAAGCATCGAGATCTGTATGTGTGATTTAAGAAACAGCTACTACCATGCATTGGGCCTGAAATATGACCCCGCCGACTTCTTATTCACGCTAGTCCTCTGTCCGGGAGTTGCAAGTAGTTTCGTGTTTGTAGCCTCTTCGAGGCCGTGGACAGCGCCGACCGTAGGGGTGGGCTGTGATCACGGTAGGTGCGTGGCGGGTGTACGGATGCCCGTTTGGTATCCCGGAACCTTGTTCACATCGTTTGGGGCTGTGAGCGAGACTTGGCCGAACTCCTCATAGATGGAACCCAAATAGGCGATAAACCCGGACTAGAGACTTGAGTGTCTAGGTAGGTCGTGGTCTACACCCACGTCGGCTTTAAGCTGAAGTCTGCCGAGCACATGACGTGTGCGGGCGCTAAGTGGTGGAAACATGTATGAAGAAGTACACCCTGCAGGTTAACATCATCTATTGAATAGCGCGTCATGATAAAGCACTACTTGGTTGCCTATACGGTTCATAGACAAGTAAATGGATACTACTAAAAGCCTCAAGATAAGCGTGAGTGCCGAGGATGGCTCCTCCGTAGGAAGGCGGGGTTGGATCCTCGGTGGTGTATTGAAGTGATGAGTAGTGGACTCGAGTCATAAAACTATTTCAAGTTGGTGTCTCGTGGGATAGCTTAGCCATGAGTCAAAGCTGGCTTGTTGCAATAACTCCACCAACCCCTCTTGATAATGTGCATGTATGTAGGGTCTGATGTAAGTCTTCTTTGAGTACCTTTGTACTCATGTTGCTTTAATTTACATTTTTCAAGATGCCACAAACCCTTCCGACGGGTTCTTCGTGAGCGTTGACATCGATTTAGTAGACTAAGGCCAGTGGTGATCTGAGCAAGAGAAGGACCATGTAGAATAGCTAGGCTTACCCAAGCCTCTTTTATTTTACTAGTTATGCGTACTCGGACAAAACACTTCATTGTTGGCTTGTATGCTTGTATGACTTGTATGTGGGTCGTGTGACCCGTACTTGTGTGTATGATATGAATGGCTCTCTGAGCCTTTAAACAAAATACTTGTGTCGTAGAGTCATGTTGTGATGCCTTGTTGTATTTGCACATATCGAGCATATTGTGTGTATGATTGAAATGCTTGGTATGTGTGGGATCGACTATCTAGTTGTTTATCTTTAGTAGCCTCTCTTACGGAAATGTCTCCTAGTGTCTCCATCGAGCCATGGTAGCTTGCTACCGCTCCGGAACACTTAGGCTGGCGGCATGTGTCCTTCTTCGTTCTGTATCTGTCCCTTCGGGAAATGTCACGCATTGAGTACCGGAGTCTGTTAGCTCGCTACAGCCCGGTTTATCGAGTCTGCTAGCCCAGCGCTACAGCCGGAACTTACTTGCTGTGAGACCGACACGTTCGATCTTTGGGTCATGGATGCTGTCCTGTAAGTCTGTGCCACTTTGGGTTTACGACTAGTCATGTCAGCCGGGCTCCTTATCATATGGATGCTAGCGACACTATCATATCGTGTGCCAAAAGGCGCAAACGGTCCCGGCCAAGGTAAGGTGGCACCCGTTGGGATACCGTGCGTGAGGCCGCAAAGTGATATGATGTGTTCTGAGCTAGATCGATGTGGCATTGAGTCGGGTCCCGACAGCGTTAGCATCGAGCGGACTGCTGTAGGTTCTCCAAGCCAAACTGGTCGATGTTGAGTCTAGAAATGCTTTAGTTATATGTAGGGAATTGATTGTGGGATGGTACGTAAGGCTCTTTTACTTCCTTATCTCATGGCATTACGATCCGAGTCGGTCCATTCTTCCATCGGGGTTAAGGATTAGGATCTCTTCTCTCTATTAGGCTCACGTGTTACTATTCAAGAGTACCTTGTAGGTTTGGTGGTTACAAGCCTGGTTCAGTTTTACTATCTGTTATGCTACTATTGGACCCGTAACCTTGATATGAAATTGTTGAGTGGTTATGCAATTCCTTGTGAAATGTCTCAAACCCTTTTGAGCGTTCTGATCGTTATGCTGTCCAAATTCGCTAGAAATACTAATGTCTTTGCATTGTGGTTGTGCTTCGGATGGCCACTCGTGATCAAAATCAAGTGGTTCGTCGACCAGATGCATTGGTGTGACCGGTCATACAACCATGCTAGTTCGGGTTATGATCGAGCGGGATACCGTTGGTACCCGAATACACGAGTTGAAGAGCGATGTCGAGATTTTAATCAAAGTCGAGATCTTTGCCTTTGTCCGGTGTTTCCCTCTTATCCTGTTCCACCGAGGCTCTTCACAGCTCCTATGGGCTTGGTGTTACCATTGATATGGCGGTGCAAGGCGCTGCATATTCTATGATGACCATTATCTGAGCCAGATGGGCTGCTCCGCAACACCGACTTCCCAGATATGCCGAGTTCACTTCTGAGCGTTTGGTTATCTTGAGCCATCTATGCTGATTCGGTCGGAGGACTCACTAACCCGTACTACCGCTGAGTTGCTCGAGGACAAGGACCGAGAGAGTCGGGCCTTGAGGATGGAGCTCTTCAATGCCCGTGCTTGATCACCGGGCCACCTTGACTCGTTTTGCACCGGCTGTTCAAGCTGGTTACATGGATATGAGAGATTTGTATCTGTCGGGGCTGCTCTGCGGACATGATGGATCTGGCGTGATGTGGGGGCATCACCCCACCCGTGGTCCACGCTTGCCACCGTTCAGAGGTCAAGACCTCACCCATGCCCTTATGGTCCACAGGCTCCCGGGACCGCCTATTCCCGACGATCACGTTGAACTCCTGAGTTACGGAGGAGACTTCTATGAGAACTACTACGAGACGCCTCGAGTTAGTAGTAGTCCCACTAGTATTGTAATGGTTGTATTTCCACCGTCTGCGTGACTCGTGGAATATGACTTAGTGTGTACTAATCCGGAGGTGTAACAAAAATAATGTATAGGAGCTTGGTGTGCCTCCGATGAGATGTAATCTTCCTTTCACCGTAGTAGTACTTTGTTTGGTCTTGTACTAAACCTTGTATGGTGTGTATGACGATGGAATAAAGAAGTAGTTTCTGTATCTACCATGTCATACGGATGATCATCTCGCACTCCGAGTTATCCATTACATTCTACACTTCTATGTCGGAATCTTGCCATCCTGGACTAAATCCTTGCCTTGTTTTCCTAGGATGGTTAACACCCGCAACAACCCTGCTCCGCCAGAGCAGGCCGAAGGCAGTGGAGTTGGAGAAGCGAACCTGCCTCACCCTCCTTCTCTGGCCGAAGTTATGCTAGAGGCCGAGAGAAACAAGCGGAGACCAACCGTTTCTTGGGCGTATCGAGCGAATGAACACAGCCCACCATCCGAGAAACAACTTGGTGTCGCTCGGTGACTTCATCAAGTTACACCCTCCTACCTTCCACCACTCCGTCGAACCTCTCGACGCTGATGGTAACCAAAGCATTACTCACAAGCTGCGTTACGCCTTTGTAGCCGAGGCGACAAGGTCACCTTTGCTGCATATCATCTTGAAGGCCCCGCCATCTCGTGGGAGAACTATATGGCTATCGCCCGATTGGCCATGTCACTACTTGGGCAGAATTCAGCGAGGCTTTCCGTGAACATCACATTCGGAGGGTCTCATGGATAAATAACGTGAGGAGTTCTGCAGTTTCACCCAAGGTCGTCTCTCCGTGGGCGCCTATAGTAGAGAATTCGGTAATCTCGCACGTTATGCAATCAAGAGGTCTCCATCGACGCCAAGAAACAGGCAAGGTTCCGCAAGGACTTAGCCCGAACTTCGCCGAGATCTCCGTCGCATGAGTGCACCTCTTCCGAAGCTTGTTAACAAAGCCATCAGCGCTGAAACTGGTCGACCGATTTGAGGCAACACGCAAGCATGGTCGTGATATGGGTTCCTCATCCGGTCTTTGGACCACGAAGCGCCGTGTGTGGGTGCCTAATCTTGCCACGCCACCCAGATTCACACCGAGGCCATCCTTCCAGCGCCTCGCCCGATTCAGCGAATGCACCAGCTAGACCCTATGGCGGGCCAACCAACAACGCCTCCTCTGGCGCCAGCCCGTGGCGTGCTTCAAGTGTGGGGAATCAGGCCACTACATGCGCGATTGTCCCAGACCAACCCCAACCAGATCCGCAAAAGCTGTTGGCCATGGCAAGCCAGCAGAAAGGTGTTCTATGCCAAGCGCCACCACCGCGTGGCCATGTTAATTGTGTCTCACCGAGGAGGCCCAAGAGGATCCCAACGTCGTGCTCGATGCGCTTCTTGTTAATTGCCACCCGGCATCCGTTCTTTTCGATCTTCGAGCATCTCATTCATTCATATCTGAAAACTATGCTCGTTTGCATAACACCGCATTCTGTGACATGCCTTCCACCATGGAAATTTCTACTCCGGGTTCTAGATGGCAAACCTCTAGAGTAAGTCATGGTAATGAAATTCAGGTCGACAGACTTGTTTTCCTTGCATCGTTGATAGCTCTCAAATCTTCGGATATAAACATCATCTTGGGTATGGATTGGATGTCAGCCCATCATGCCAAGATTGATTGTTTCTCTAGGACTGTTCAACTTACGCACCCCTCGGGAGAGATAGTCAATGTCTTGACCCGAATATCCAAGCGCCAACTTTATTCTCTTAATGCCAGTCCATTGCCAGACCTCGAAGACGTTCCGGTAGTCCGTGACTTTCCGGATGTCTTTCCAGAAGAATTGCCAGGTGTCCCACCTGACAGAGATGTTGAATTCGTGATAGACCTCATTCCAGGAACTGTCCCAATTTCTAGAAGACCCTATAAGATGGCACCCTAGAACTAGCGAACTTAAGAAACAACTCGATGAGGCCTTGCAAAAGGGTTTCATCCGTCCTAGTTCATCTCCTTGGGCTTGCCCCGTCCTCTTCGTCAAGAAGAAGGATGGTACGGACCGGATGGTTGTAGATTATCGACCCGTCAACTTGGTCACAATTAAGAACAAGTATCCGCTCCCGGGATCAACGATCTGTATGATCACTCGCAGGATCCTCGGTCTTCTCTAAGATGGATTTGAGGTTAGGCTACCATCAAATCAAAATCCAAACGGGACATTCCCAAAAGCGGCCTTTGTTACTCGTTACGCCAATCTGAGTACACCGTCATGTCCTTCGCCTAACCAACGCCCAGACCACTTTCTCCCGGTTAATGAACTCAATCTTCATGGAATATTTGGATAAATTAAATGCGTGGTTTACCTCGATGACATACTCATCTATTCCAAGAACGAGGAAGAACATGCCGAACATCTAAGGCTAGTGTTGATGAAACTTGAGAGCATCGCCTTTATGCCAAGTTTTCTAAATGCGAATTTTGGCTGCGAAGTGACCTATCTAGGACATGTAATTTCGGTAAAGGTATTGTGTAAACCCGAGCGAGTTCAAGCCGTCCTTAATTGGACTCCACCGAATCGGTCAAGCAAGTTCGGAGTTTCCTTGGCTTAGCGAGCTATTGCCGCCGCTTCGTCGAGAACTTCTCCAAAGTTGCTAAACCTCTAACTGAACTCCTCAAGAAAGATAAAAAGTTCGAGTGGACTCCACAATGTGAGCACAGCTTTCGAGGCTGAAAAGACGTTTAACCTCTGCTCCCGTCTTTGGTACCACCAGATTTCTCTAAGGACTTTGTTATCTATTACGGCGCCTCGCGACAAGGACTAGGCTGTATTCTCATGCAAGATCGACACGTAATTGCTTATGGTTCACGGCAATTACACCCTCATGAGGAAAACTACCCTACTCATGATCTAGAGCTTGCGGTAGTAGTCTATGCACTCAAAACCTGGCGACATTACCTTCTTGGTAATCGTTATGAAATCTACACCGATCACCAAAGTCTGAAATATATATTCACCCAACCAGATTTGAATCTCGTGCAAAGGCGTTGGGTTGAGTTGATCTCGATTTCGACTTAGGGATAACTTATACCCCGGAAAAGCCAGCGTCATGGCGGATGCGCTAAGTCGTAAATCTTATTGCAACAACTTGATGTTGCAACAAAATCAACCACTTCTCCACGAGGAATTTCGAGCTCAACCTTCACATTGTTCCTCGAGGGTTCCTTTCCACTTTGGTGGCGAAACCTACTCTTATGGATCAAGTCACGCTGCCCAAAAGCGAGATAGAGGAATATCCGGATTAAGGAGAACATTGCTAGCGGAGATGCTAAATGTTTCTCTACAAATGATCATGGTGTTGTATATTTTGAGAACCGCCTAGTGGTTCCCAAAAATCAGCACATACGGCAGTGATCCTTAAGGAGGCTCATGAATCTCCTCTCACCATTCATCCCGTAGCACTAAAATGTATCGGGACCTCGCCAGAGGTTACGGTGGACTAGGATGAAGAGAGACATTGCTCAATTTGTTGCTAATCGCGGCGTGCGTAAATCGTGTAAAAGCGAGCATCAGCGGCCTCTTGGCACCCTTCAACCCTTAGCTATTCCTGAATGGAAATGGGATAAAATTAGTATGGATTTCATCACCGGTTTCCCGGGACCAAGAGAGGGAATAATGCTATTTTTGTCGTTATCGACCGCCTTTCCAAAGTAGCCCATTTCTTACATTCGAGAGTATAACCGCTAGTCACCTAGCAGATCTGTACATCTCTCGAATAGTGTCTCTTCATGGTGTCCCATTGAAATAAACTTCGGATCGAGGAAGTCTCTTCACCTCTCGATTTTGGGAAAGTTTCCAAAACGCTATGGGAACCCATCTTTCCTTTAGCACTCTTTTCACCCTCAATCAAGTGGTCAAGTAGAACGCGTCAACCAAATCCTAGAAGACATGCTTGAGCTTACATTATCTCATTCGAATGGATTGGGAGAAATGCCTTCCATTTGCCGAGTTTGCTTATAACAACAGCTATCAAACTAGCTTGGGCAAAGCACCTTTTGAAGTTCTCTATGGACGAAGGTGTCGAACACCTCTTAACTGGTCAGAAACCGGAGAAAGACAATTCTTTGGCCCGGATATGATCCAGAAGCGGAAGAAACAAGTTCGCATCGTTAGTGAAAAGTTGAAAACAGCCCAATCTCGTCAAAAGAGTCAATATGACCGAAAACATAAGGCTATGACTTACGAGGTTGACGAGAAGGCTTACCTTGAGTTACTCCTCTGAAGGGAACCCATCGTTTCGGTATCAAAGGCAAATTGGCTCCTCGCTACATTGGACCCTTTCGCATTCTTGCCAAACGAGGAGAAGTTGCCTACCAATTGGAACTACCTCCGCATCTCTCCAAAGTCCACGACGTCTTCCACGTTTCTCAACTCAGGCGTTGCTTCTCGGATCCTATCCGTGGAGTGGACCACGAAACGCTTGATCTTCAAGATAACCTCACATATCGAGAATATCCCGTTCGTATTCTCGATCAAGCCGAGCGTACCACTCGACGGCATAATATCAAGTTTCTCAAGGTTCAATGGTCGCACCATTCTGAGAAGGAAGCTACTTGGGAAAGGGAGGATCGTCTTCGACTTGAGTACCCCGCCCTCTTTCGGAGGAACCTAAATCTCGGGGCGAGATTCTTTTGAGTGGGGTGAGTTGTCACACCTAGCTAGTCCATGCATTAGAGTGTTGCATCATGTCTATTTTTTCAACAGAAATTTGAAATGGGATTGCGAACCCCCCCCCTCTCTGAAACAACTAGGGTTTACTAAAAATATTTTGATGAACCTGAAATGCCCTTCTAAAATGTCCATCATTTTTGTCTTGGTCGAAGCTTTGCCAAAAGTGATGCACAATTTCCTAGGTCATCCTGTGGTCTTTGAATTAAATCATAGCTATTTGAATTTGGGCATTTAAAATTTATAAAATATTTCAAATGTCCAAATATCTCCAAACTAAAATGTTTCATGTTGGAAATATTCCAACAATGGACCAGAGTAGTTTGGTGAATTTTAAAACCTTTTGGTAATTTAAATAAATCAACAAAGTTGCAGGAAAATAGAAAAAAGAAAATGTAAAGCGAAAGGACTTACTCGGCGCCTCGGCCCACTAGCCAGCCCACTGCCGCCCAGCCCAAAGATCAAGGCCAATGCTGCTTGTCGACCAGCGAGCAGCCAGGTGCTCGACGGCGAGCACCGCATGGGTGCCACGCACCTGCTCGCCGTCTCGCCGTTTCCCTCGCCTTGCCACGTCGGGGATCGACCCCTCGCTCTCTCCCGCACCCCCCAGACGCCCCCGTTCCTCTCCAGCTCGCCTCCCTCGCTCCCCCACGCCATGGCCGACGCCACCGCCGCCGCACCACCGTCGTAGCCGCGTTCTCCGTCAACCCCACGCCGCGCCACCGTGTCCAGGAGCTCCGCCGTCGTCGACTCCTCCGAGCTAGCCGAGCCCCGAGCGCTCGCGTGCCCTGAAGACGCCGCACCAGCCTCGCCCGAGTCCGCCGTCGCCGGAGATCCCCTTCAACGCCGTCGCCGCTGCAGCTCGTCCCCGACCACGCCGTCTGCACCGTCGCGTCCGCTGTGAGCTTAGCTACCTCCCCGACCCTCTCTCTCTCGCTCCCGTGCACCACAGCGAGCGCACGAGGATCGCACGCACGCACCGCCGCGGACCTCGTCGCCGACGTGCTCCCGGCCACACTCCGGCCTTCTCACCGTGTCCAACGCGTTCACCACATCGCGCTGGTGCTAACCAAGCACTCCACGCACCCCACCGCACACCCCAAAGACGAGTTCGTTTCACCGAGCTCGGTGGCATAAAAAGTCGCCGCCGGCGCCAACTCCGGCCACCCCGAGCCCAACGGACTCCGCCAAGAGCTGCGGTTCGTCCTCAGCTTCACTCCGGTGGTCTCCGCGCCCCATTTGGTGGCCGGAACGGCCAAAACCACTTCCGCCGCCGCGTCGGGCTCGCCGGCGGCTAAACGCCGGTGGGTTTGACCCTGGTTTTGACCACGGGTGGGCCCAGGTTGACCCCCCTGGGTCTATGACATGTGGGCCCAGCCCTGCTAATTAACCTAGTTTAGTTTTAATTAAATCCTAACTAAACTAACCCCACTGACATGCGGGACCCACTGGTCAGTTTGACCTGACCAGCCCGTTGACCCCTGACGTCATCATGACGCAGTGCTGACGCAGTATTTAAATTACTGGAATTATTTTTACACAGGAAATTCCAGAAATTGTTTCAAACTTCAAAAATTCATATAAAATCAACCATAGCTCCAAATGAGACAAATTATATATGAAAAATGATCAGAAAAATCCAATCTTTCCATCTGTACAGGTTTCATGCATGTTTACAGAAGCTAACTTGCTGTTTATGGCAGAACAAGTTTAAACACTTTAAATGATCATAATGGGTTTGGAAATTGCATCCATAGTTCAAAATGCTTCAAACTCATTTGGTCCTAGTTGCATTAGCCCAAAGCACTCATTTTGCCATGTCTCATTGCATGCATCATATTGTTGCATCTTGTTTGGTAATGCCTGTGTATCGGTGTTCCTGCGGCAGGTTCTGGCCCCGAGGAGTACCGTGATAACCCCGACGAAGAACAATACCCGTGTAACGACCCGTCAGGCAAGCAACCAACCATTTGATCATATCGATAAAATCCCATGTTCTTGCTCCTGCTCTCGTTTACTGCATTAAGACAACGCGATTCAAACTGCTGTGTGCTGCGGTAGTTGAACCCTTTTCCTCTGCATGACCTGTCATTGCCACAGTAACTAGATGAAACCCACTAGCATGTGTAGGAGTTGATTGAGCCATATGAATGTGTTGTTCCTACCTTGCTATGCCGGCTATGCTTAGAGTCGTGTCAGGTCTGGTTCATCTGGGTGATGACTAGAGTGAAATGATCGAGTCGGTACGAGAGTAAGGTGTTGAACACGATTTGGTAAAGGTATCGATGAAAGGCCATGTAGGAGTACATGGTGGGTTGTTTCATTGAGGCCGTCCTTAAGCACTGAGATCTGTATGTGTGATTTAAGAAACAGCTACTACCATGCATTGGGCCCTGAAATATGACCCCGCTCGACTTCTTATTCACGCTAGTCCTCTGTCCAGGAGTTGCAAGTAGTTTCGGTGTTTGTAGCCTCTCGGAGGCCGTGGGACAGCGCTGACCGTAGGGGTGGGCTGTGATGCGGTAGGTGCGTGGCGGGTGTACGGATGCCCGTTTGGTATCCCGGGAACCTTGTTCACATCGTTTGGGGCTGTGAGCGAGACTTCGGCCGGAACTCCTCATAGATGGAACCCAAATAGGCGATAAACCTGGACTAGAGACTTGAGTGTCTAGGTAGGTCGTGGTCTACACCCACGTTGGCTTTAAGCTGAAGTCTGCCGAGCACATGGCGTGTCTGACGCTAAGTGGTGGAAACATGTATGAAGAAGTACACCCTGCAGGTTAACATCATCTATTCAATAGCGGCGTCATGATAAAGCACTACTTGGTTGCCTATACGGTTCATAGACAAGTAAATGGATACTACTAAAAGCCTCAAGATAAGCGTGAGTGCCGAGGATGGCTCCTCCGTGGGAAGGCGGGTTGGATCCTCGGTGGTGTATTGAAGTGATGAGTAGTGGACTCGAGTCATAAAACTATTTCAAGTTGGTGTCTCGTGGGATAGCTTAGCCATGAGTCAAAGCTGGCTTGCTGCAATAACTCCACCAACCCCTCTTGATAATGTGCATGTATGTAGGGTCTCGATGTAAGTCTTCTTTGAGTACCTTTGTACTCATGTTGCTTTAATTTACATTTTTCAAAGATGCCACAAACCCTTCCGACGGGTTCTTCGTGAGACGTTGACATCGATGAGTAGACTAAGGCCCTGTGGTGATCCCGAGCAAGAGAAGGACCATGTAGAATAGCTAGGCTTACCCAAGCCTCTTTTATTTTACTAGTTATGCGTACTCGGACAAAACACTTCATTGTTGGCTTGTATGCTTGTATGACTTGTATGTGGGTCGTGTGACCCGTACTTGTGTGTATGATATGAATGGCTCTCTGAGCCTTTAAACAAAATACTTGTGTCGAGAGTCATGTTGTGATGCCTTGTTGTATTTGCACATATCGAGCATATTGTGTGTATGATTGAAATGCTTGGTATGTGTGGGATCGACTATCTAGTTGTTTATCTTTAGTAGCCTCTCTTACCGGAAATGTCTCCTAGTGTCTCCACCGAGCCATGGTAGCTTGCTCTTGCTCCTAACACTTAGGCTGGCGGCATGTGTCCTTCTTCGTTCTGTATCTGTCCTTCGGGAAATGTCACGCATTGAGTACCGAGTCTGTTAGCTCGCTACAGCCCGGTTTATCGGAGTCTGCTAGCCCAGCGCTACAGCCGGAACTTACTTGTTGTGAACCGACACGTTCGATCTTTGGGTCATGGATGCTGTCCTCGTAAGTCTGTGCCACTTTGGGTTTACGACTAGTCATGTCAGCCGGGCTCCTTATCATATGGATGCTAGTGACACTATCATATACGTGTGCCAAAAGGCGCAAACGGTCCCGGGCCAAGGTAAGGTGGCACCCGTTGGGATACCGTGCGTGAGGCCGCAAAGTGATATGATGTGTTACAGGCTAGATCGATGTGACATTGAGTCGGGGTCCTGACAAACATAGTGATGTTCACCATTGAAAACTACTCCATCTCACGTGATGATCGGTTATGGTTTAGTTGATTTGGATCACGTGATCAGTTAGATGACTAGAGAGATGTCTGTCTAAGTGGGAGTTCTTAAGTAATATGATTAATTGAACTTAAATTTATCATGAACTTAGTCCTGGTAGAATTTTGCAAATTATGTTGTAGATCAATAGGTTGCGTTGTTGCTTTCATATGTTTATTTTGATATGTTCCTAGAGAAAATTGTGTTGAAAAATTTTAGTAGCAATGATGCGGATTCGATCTGTGATCTGAGGTTTATCCTCATTGCTGCACAAAAGAATTATGTCCTTAATGCACCGCTAGGTGACAGACCTATTGCAGGAGCGGATCTGCGTTATGAACGTCTGGCTAGCTCAAAATGATGACTACTTGATAGTTTAGTGCATCATGCTTAACGGCTTAGAATCGGGACTTCAAAGACGTTTTGAACGTCATGGATCATATGAGATGTTCCAGGAGTTGAAGTTGATATTTCCAGCAAATACCCGAGTTGAGAGATATGAAGTCTCCAACAAGTTCTATAGCTAAAAGATGGAGGAGAATCGCTCAACTAGTGAGCATGCGCTTAGACTGTCTGGGTACTTCAATCTCTTGAATCAAGTGGGAGTTAATCTTCCAGATAAGATAGTGATTGACAGAATTCTCTAGTCACCATCACTAAGTTACTAGAACTTCGTGATGAACTATAGTATGCAAGGGATGGCGAAAACGATTCCCGAGCTCTTCGTGATGTTGAAATCGACGAAGGTAGAAATCAAGAAAGAGCATCAAGTGTTGATGATTGACAAGACCACTAGTTTCAAGAGAAGGGCAAAGGGAAAGAAAGGGAACTTCAAGTGGAAAGACAAACAAGTTGTCACTCCTGCGAAGAAGCCCAAAGCTAGACCATAGCCTGAAACTAAGTGTTTATACTGTAAAGGAAATGGTCACTGGAAGCGGAAATGCCCTGAATATTTGGTGGATAAGAAGGATGGCAAAGTGAACAAGGGTATATTTGATATAAAGATTATTGATGTGTGCCTTACTAGTGTTTATAGTAGCCCCTGAGTATTTGATACTTGTTCGGTTGCTAAGATTAGTAACTCAAAACAGGAGTTACAGAATAAACAGAGACTAGTTGAAGGGAAAGTTACAATGAGTGTTGGAAGTAGTTCCAAGATTGATATGATCATCATTGCACACTCCCTATACTTTCGGGATTAGTGTTAAACCTAAATAAATGTTATTTGGCGTTTGCGTTGAGCATGAATATGATTTGATCGTGTTTATTGCAATACGGTTATTCATTTAAAATCAGAGAATAATTGTTGTTCTGTTTACATGAATAAAACCTTCAATGGTCATACACCCAATGAAAATAGTTCGTTGGATCTCGATTGTAGTGATACACATATTCATAATATTGAGGCCAAAAGATGCAAACTTAATAATGATAGTGCAACTTATTTGTGGCACTGCCGTTTGGGTCATATCGGTGTAAAGCGCATGAAGAAACTCCATAAAGATGGATTTTCGGAATCACTTGGTTATGAATCATTTGATGCTTGCGAACCGTGCCTTTTGGGCAAGATGACTAAAACTCCGTTCTCCGGAACAATGGAACGAACTACTGACTCATTGGAAATAATACATACTGATGTATGCAGACCAATGAGTATGAAGGCTCGTGGCAAGTATCGTTATTTTCTGACCTTCACAGATGATTTGAGCAGATATGGGTATATCTACTTAATGAAACATAAATCTGAAACATTTGAAAGGTTCAAAGAATTTCAGAGTGAAGTTGAAAATCATCGTAACAAGAAAATAAAGTTTCTACGATCTGATCATGGAGGATAATATTTGAGTTACGAGTTTGGACTTCAACTAAAACAATGTGGAATAGTTTCACAAACTCACGCCACCTGGAACACCACAATGTAATGGTGTGTCCGAACGTCGTAATCGTACTTTACTAGATATAGTGCGATCTATGATATCTCTTATCGATTTACCACTATCTTTTTGGGGTTATGCATTAGAGACAGCTGCATTCACGTTTAATAGGGCACCATCGAAATCCGTTGAGATGACACCGTATGAACTATGGTTTAGCAGTAAACCTAGGCTGTCGTTTCTTAAAATTTGGAGTTGCGATGCTTATATGAAAAAGGTTTTCAACTTGATAAGCTCGAACCCAAATCGGAGAAGTGCGTCTTCATAGAATACCCAAAGGAAATTGTTGGGTACACCTTCTATCACAGATCCGAAGGCAAGATATTCGTTGCTAAAAATGGATCCTTTCTAGAGAAGGAGTTTCTCTTGAAAGAAGTGAGTGGGAGGAAAGTAGAGCTTGATAAGGTAATTTGTACCTTCTCCCGAATTGGAAAGTAGTTCATCACGGAAATCGGTTCCAGTGATTCCTACACCAATTAGTGAGGAAGCTAATGATGATGATCATGAAACTTCAGACCAAGTTACTACAAAACCTCGTAGGTCTTCCAAAGTACAGATCCGCACGAGTAGTGCGGTAATCTTGCTCGAAGTCATGTTACTAGACCATGATGAACCTATGAACTATGAGGAAGCGATGATGAGCCCAGATTCCGTGAAATGGCTTGAGGCCATAAAATCTGAGATATGATCCATGTATGAGAACAAAGTATGGACTTTGATTGACTTGCTCGATGATCAGCAAGCCATGTTAAAATAAATGGATCTTCAAGAGGAAGACGGACACTGATAGTAGTGTTACTATCCACTAAGCTCGACTTGTTGCAAAAGGTTTTCAACAAGTTCAAGGGGTTGAATACGATGAGATTTTCTCACTCGTATCGATGCTTAAGTCTGTCCGAATCATGTTAGCAATTGCCGCATTTTACAAACAAAACTGCATTCCTTAATGGAGTTATTAAAGAAGAGTTGTATGTGATGCAACCAAGAGGTTTTGTCGATCCTAAAGGTGTTAACAAAATGTGCATCTATGGACTAGTGCAAGCATCTCGGAGTTGGAATATACACTTTGATAAGTTGATCAAAGCATATAGTTTTATATAGACTTGCGGTGAAGCCTGTATTTACAAGAAAGTGAGTGGGAGCACTACAACATTTCTGATAAGTACATGTGAATGACATATTGTTGATCAGAAGTAATGTAGAATTATTCTGCAAAGCATAAAGGAGTATTTGAAAGGAGTTTTTCGAAGAAGGACCTCGGTAAAGCTGCTTACATATTGAGCATCAAGATCTATAGAGATAGATCAAGACGCTTGATAAGTTTTTTCAATGAGTACACACCTTGACAAGATTTTGAAGTAGTTCAAATGGAACAGTCAAAGAAAGAGTTTCTTGCCTATGTTACAAGGTGTGAAATTGAGTAAGACTCAAAGCCCGACCACGGCAGAAGATAGAAAGAGAATGAAAGTCATTCCCTATGCCTCAGCCATAGGTTCTATAAAGTATGCCATGCTGTATACCAGATCTATTGTATACCCTAACTGATTTTAGCAAAGGAGTACAATAGTGATCTAGGAGTAGATCACTGGACAGCGGTCAAAATTATCCTTAGGGGAATAAGGATATGTTTCTCGATTATGGAGGTGACAAAAAGGTTCGTCGTAAAGGGTTACGTCGATGCAAGTTTTGTCACTAATCTAGATGACTCTAAGTCTCGGTCTAGATACATATTGAAAGTGGGAGCAATTAGCTAGAGTAGCTCCGTGCAGAGCATTGTAGACATAGAAATTTGCAAAATACTTACGGATCTGAATGTGACAAACCCGTTGACTAAAATTATCTCACAAGCAAAACATGATCACACCTTAGTACTCTTTGGGTGTTAATCACATAGCGATGTGAACAAGATTATTGACTCTAGTAAACCCTTTGGGTGTTGGTCACATGACGATGTGAACTATGGGTGCTAATCACATGGTGATGTGAATTATTCACATGGCGATGTGAACTAGATTACTGACTCTAGTGCAAGTGGGAGACTGAAGGAAATATGCCCTAGAGGCAATAATAAAGTTATTATGTATTTCCTTATTTCATGATAAATGTTTATTATTCATGCTAGAATTGTATTAACCGGAAACATAATACATGTGTGAATATATAGACAAACAGAGTGTCTCTAGTATGCCTCTACTAGACTAGCTCGTTGATCAAAGATGGTTATGTTTCCTAACCATAGACATGTGTTGTCATTTGATTAACAGGATCACATCATTAGGAGAATGATGTGATTGACTTGACCCATTCCGTTAGCCTAGCACTTGATCGTTTAATATGTTGCTATTGCTTTCTTCATGACTTATACAAAGTTCCTACAACTATGAGATTATGCAACTCCCTTTTACCGGAGGAACACTTTGTGTGCTACCAAATGTCACAACGTAACTGGGTGATTATAAAGGTGCTCTACAGGTGTCTCTAAAGGTACATGTTGGGTTGGCGTATTTCGAGATTAGGTTTTGTCACTCCGATTGTCGGAGAGGTATCTCTGGGCCCTCTCGGTAATACACATCACTTAAGCCTTGCAAGCATTGTAACTAATGAGTTAGTTACGGGATGATGTATTACGGAACGAGTAAAGAGACTTGCCGGTAACGAGATTGAACTAGGTATTGGATACCGACGATCGAATCTCGGACAAGTAACATACCGATGACAAAGGAAACAACGTATGTTGTTATGCGGTTTGACCGATAAAGATCTTCATAGAATATGTAGGAGCCAATATGAACATCCAGGTTCCACTGTTGGTTATTGATCGAGAATAGTTCTAGGTCATGTCTACATAGTTCTCGAACCCTTGGGTCCGCACGCTTAAGGTTTCGATGACAGTTTTATTATGAGTTTATGAGTTTTGATGTACCGAAGGAGTTCGGAGTCCCGAATGAGATCGGGGACATGACGAGGAGTCTCGAAATGGTCGAGACGTAAAGATCGATATATTGGACGACTATATTCGGAGTTCGGAAAGGTTCCAAGTGATTCGGGTATTTTTCGGAGTACCGGGGAGTTACGGGAATACGGGGAAGAGTATTGGGCCTTAATGGGCCTTAGTGGGAAGGAGCTAGGAGGTGGCGCGCGCCCCTCCCAAGTCCAGTCCAAATTGGACAAAGGGTTTGGGGCGCGGCCCACCTCTCCCTTCCTTCTCCACTTCCCTCCTTTCCCCCTTCTCCTAGTTGGACTAGGAAAGGAGTCCTACTCCCGGTGGGAGTAGGACTCCCCTTGGCGCGCCCTCCTCCTGGGGCCGGTGAGGGAGTCCTAGACTAGGGGGTGCCCGGATGGCCGGACTATCATCATCGGCCGGACTCCAAGACTATGAAGATACAAGATTGAAGACTTCGTCCCGTGTCCGGATGGGACTTTCCTTGGCGTGGAAGGCAAGCTTGGCGATACAGATATGTAGATCTCCTACCATTGTAACCGACTCTGTCTAACCCTAGCCCTCTCCGGTGTCTATATAAACCGGAGGGTTTTAGTCCGTAGGACACACAACCATTACAACGATCATACCATAGACTAGCTTCTAGGGTTTAGCCTCCTTGATCTCGTGGTAGATCCACTCTTGTACTACCCATATCATCAATATCAATCGGGCAGGAGTAGGGTTGTACCTCCATCGAGAGGCCCGAACCTGGGTAAAAACATCGTGTCCCTTGTCTCCTGTTACCATCCGCCTAGACGCACAGTTCGGGACCCCCTATCCGAGATCCGCCGGTTTTGACACCGACATTGGTGCTTTCATTGAGAGTTCCTCCGTATGCCACCGATAGGCTCGATGGCGTCTTCAATCAACAACAACGCAGTCCGGGGTGAGAGTTTTCTCCCGTCTGAGATCTTCGTGTTCGGGCTTTTGCTCGCGGGCCAATTCACTTGGCCATCCGGAGTAGATCGAAGCTATGCCCCGCCATCGGTCAGGTTTGGAAGCCTAAACTTCACGGCCGACATCTGCGGAGACTTGATCTTGACGGATTCGAGCCACACCGGGCGTGCCGCCTTTATCACGATGGGCATGATCTAGCTCTGCGGCGGGTTTGCCTTGGAGGCTGCACACGAGTCCGCTCCGACCTATAGTTCGGAGCCGACCGTGCAGATCGAGGATGAGTGGCTGGACACTGCCTCTGGAGCTGCAACCTCTACGGCGATGGAGCCGAATACCAACCTTGTCCCTCATAAAGCTCGTGACTCCGAGGTGCCGGACTCCGAGCCTCCTGCGCCCCTACCAATCGAATCCGATTGGGCGCCCATCATGGAGTTCACCGCAGCGGACATCTTTCAGCACTCGCCCTTTGGCGACATCCTGAACTCATTAAAGAATCTCTCGTTATCAGGAGAGCCCTGGCCGGACTTCGGTCAGAATGGTTGGGATGCGGACGACGAAGAGATTCAAAGCCCACCCACCACCCACTTTGTACCCACTGTCGATGATCTAACCGACATGCTATACTACGACTCCGAAGACATCGACGGTATGGACGACGATGCCGGAGACGATTAAGAACCAGCGCCTACAGGGCACTGGAAGACCACCTCGTCATACGACATATACATGATAGACACCCCAAAGGATGGGGACGGTGAAGAAGCAGCGGAGGCAGATTCCTCTAAGAAACAGCCCAAGCGCCGACGTCAGTGGCGCCGCTCTAAATCCCGCCACAGCAAGAATGGAGATTCCGGCACCGGAGATAATAACACCCTAGAGAGTGCCGAAGACAACCCCCTCCAGCACGATTCAGCGCAGGAGGACGGGGAAGCAAGCCCTCGAGAGAGAGCGGCAGGCGAGGAGGATGAAAACTACATGCCTCCCTCCGGAGACGAGGCAAGCCTCAACGACGACGAATTCGTCGTGCCCGAGGATCCCGTCGAACAAGAGCATTTTAAAAGCAGGCTTATCGCAACGGCAAATAGCCTAAAGAAAAAGCAGCAACAGCTTCAAGCTGATCAAGACCTCTTGGCCGCCGATGGACCGAGGTCCTCGCGTCAAGAGTATGAACTCGAACGCCCTCCAAGAGCTACCCAAAACGCAAGTTGCTCCCCGACTAGAGGAGGAAGCATACAAACCTTCATCACCAGCGCTGTCTGGCGGACCGACCACCCTGTGGTCGCGACAGAGAGGCATCTAGGCCCTCCATCAGGACCGTACCCCGGCACCACTCAAAAAGCATGAAGTCACGGGGGAACGCGCCGGACCTGCGGGATATATTGGAGGATAAGGCAAGACAATCCAGATCTATCTACGGATCACGTGGGCACCCCACGACCCATGAAAACTACCGTCGCACCGGAGACAGCAACTCCGACCGGGCCGAACACAGCAGACAACGCTCTCTTGAGCTATGTCGTGATATTGCCCAATATAGAGGCGCCGCACACCCACTATGCTTCACAGACGAAGTAATGGATCATCAAATCCCTGAAGGGTTTAAACCCGTGAACATTGAATCCTACGATGGCACAACAGACCCCGCGGTTTGGATCAAAGATTATCTCCTTCATATCCATATGGCCCGCGGCGACGATCTCCACGCCATCAAGTATCTCCCACTCAAGCTTAAAGGACCAGCTCAGCATTGGCTCACCAGCTTGCCCGCAGAGTCAATTGGGTGTTGGGAGGACCTGGAAGCCGCATTCCTCGACAACTTCCAGGGCACATATGTGCGACCACCGGGCGCCGATGACCTAAGCCACATAATTTAGCAGCAGATTTAATCGGCGATAGTTACGGACATGGTTCTTAACAAAGAAAAATCAAATCGCCGATCGTCCGGATGCATAGGCCCTCGCAGCCTTCAAACATAACATCCGCGACGAGTGGCTGGCCCGGCACCTAGGACAGAAAAGCCGAAATCCATGGCAGCCCTCACATCACTCATGACCCGTTTACGTGCGGGAGAGGACAGGTAGCTAGCTCAAGAAGAACAACCTCGGCAAAAATGCTTGGCAGTCCGGATACTAAGGACCACGATGGCGGTCGCGTCGAAACAAAAACAAACGCGCGTTAACGGCGATAGCAATGAGGATCTGGCGGTCAACGCCGGATTCAGAGGCTCTAAACCCGTCGTGGAAGAAGCCATTCAAAAGAACTACTCGGGTCCGTCAATTTGGACCAAATACTCGACCGCTCTTGCGGATACATGGCACCCCAAAAAGCCAGCTAATCACACCAACAGAGATTGCTGGGTATTCAAGCGAGCGAGCAAGTTAATTGCGAAAACAATGACAAGGGCTGCACAAATGACGACGAGGAAGAGACTCGGCTGCCGAATAGTAGAGGACAGAAGGGTTTCCCCCCACAAGTGCGGACGGTAAACATGATATACGCAACCCATATACCCAAGAGGGAGCGGAAGCGTGCACTTAGGGACGTATATGCGATGGAGCCAGTCGCCCCAAAGTTCAACCCATGGTCCTCTTGCCCGATCACTTTCGATCGAAGGGACCACCCTACCAGTATCCGTCACGGTGGATTCTCCGCATTGGTTTTAGACCCAATCGTCGATGGATTTCACCTCACTAGAGTCTTGATGGACGGCGGCAGCAATTTTGAACTGCTTTATCGGGATACGGTCGCAAGATGGGCATAGCCCTCAAGGATTAAACCTACAAAGACGACCTTCAAAGGTGTCATACCGGTGTTGAGGCCAATTATACAGCTCGATCACACTGAAGTGGTCTTCGGATCCCGGATAATTTCGAGCGAGAGTTAATCTTCGACATAGTCCCGTTCATGCGGCTATCACGCTCTGCTTTCGGACGAACCGTGTTTACAAAGTTCAGCGCGGTACCGCATTATGCATACCTCAAGCTCAAGATGCCAGGCCCTCGTGGAGTCATCACGGTCAATGGAAACACTGAACGCTCCCTCCGAACGGAGGAGCACACAGCGGCTCTCGCGGCAGAAGTACAGAGCAGCCTCTTAAGGCAATTTTCGAGTCCGGCAGTTAAAAGACCGGACATGATCAAACGCGGCCGGAGTAACATCAATCAAGACCACCTGGCACGTTCCGAGCACGCGTAGCAATGCGGCCCCAACCCCAGCCCTTGCATAATTGCAAGACCAGCTCTTCGCGTACATCATTACGCTCTAGAGATACCATGGGCATGGGGGGAGGGGCACGACCACGACAGGCCCAGAGTGCGGCTTAACCACACCAGGGGCTCCCAACCGTGTCACTCTTTTTTCTGACTTTTTATTTTTCCACAGGACTTCGTTCACCAGAGGCCCTGTCCGGCAGTAGATCTGCTGAACTCACGATGCAACAGCCAGGGAGGGACAAAGGCTACGACGAACACTCAAGTGGTCTCCATTATGAGCATTAAATTTGTTAAATACACCAGTCCGCAGCCCACCCCTGGAGGGGGTCATGTTTAAAATAGTCCAATCCCTTGCTTATCGCACTATTTGTATCGTTCTACACTCATAGCAGAATTCCCTGAATAAACAATGCATCATTTTTTCTTATAATTGCATTCGTTTTCTTTATGTATATGTTCATTTATGGCACCTTGCATCCGTACAATTTGGTACGGCCGAGTACACCAGGGGCTTATGTTCCCCACATTATGGTGTGAAGTCCGAACACTTTCACAAGTGCGGCACCCCGAACTTATAGCACTATATGCATCGGCTCCGAATCATGTCTTGGGTCAATAGTTGGGTTTGCCCTGCTCCCATGTTTTGGTACCTTACGTTCCATTCCGTCGGCTAAGGTAGCCTTTGGGAGAACCACTCGCGATTGCGCCCGGTTGAGCTGGGCGGCGCCTCGATGGAAAGCTAAAACTGACCGTCATGATAAGGCGAGAGCTGGTCGCTGTTCGAGAGGTCCTTCGAGTCCCTAAAGACTTATGCCGCTTAGAGCGAGGAACCGGCTTCGTCTGCCCAGTGTGGTAGCGCCCGAACTCGGTCTTTCGAATACTAGGGGCTTCACCAAATTTACAATTATAGAATTCTATGGCTAAGTGAGAGTGTTTAAGCATTATAAGTCCGGTTGCCTTGTTACGTTGTGTTGGCGCCTCCCTATATGGACCCAAAATGGGAACAAGAGTGCTCAAGTTTATCCCAACACCCAAAGACTTTCGTGGCATGGGGGTGAAGCCGACGACTTGACGTCTCTCAGATTTAATAAACGGCCACACAGAAGGTAATATTTTAAATCAATAAGCATTGCTTAGCGCATATGAACAAAGTTTTCAGCGCCGCGAGGATAACACATTGCGAGTTTACTCAATAATTACATCTCTGGGCACTCATCCGCAATCTTGCGGGCACCCTTCAGACAGTCTTATAGTACATTTCGGCGTCGATACTCCTTGCCCGCCCGGCGGCGCGTCCGTCGAAGCCTCTCAACATCCAGCCTGCCCGGTGCACCTTTGCGCGGGGCAAGGCCCGACGGGCACCTTCAATGCAAAGCGAGCGCTTGATGACCTCCACCCAAGGACACGCATCCACCAGCCGCCGACGAGGCGAAGTAGCTCCTGGCATGGCCTCTCCAGCCATAGCCGACTATGAGGCCCTTCATGGCCTGCTCGGCTACCTTGTGGAGCTCGACCACCGCTTCACTGGTCGCTAGGGGCACACCGGATGTCCGGCCTCGATATCTTGAGACCGAAGACCTTCTCCGTTGAGCTCCCTCCTCGTCTCGGTAGAATGCGACGACATCGAGATCGCCATGGGTAGATCTGCAAACGCCTCGAGAACTCCAAATTCGGATAAATAATGTAATTTACATTCACATGCTTGCTTTGCATGAAAAATGCCTTACCGCCGCTATTTTCTTCACCGCCTCAATCTCTGGAGGGCCTTATGGGCCTCGGCCTTAGCGGCTTTGGCACTTTCAAGAGCGAGGCAAGCTCGGACTCTCGAGTCTTCGATTCGCGCTCCAAACTCTCATGCTTTTCCATGAGAGCCTGGAGCTCTTGCCGCACCTCCGCCACCCGCGCCTCCTGCCTCTCTCACTCCACTCGTTCCGCAGCCGCATTGCGTTCGGTCGCGGACACGGCCTCCTTCAAGGTCGCCACCTCGTTCGGGGCCCCTGCAGTACCCATGTTATCCTTGTTATTTCCATTGCAACCAAAATCCTTTTCTGTAAGGTACAAATTTCAAAGTGGTGTTACTCACCTTCTTTGTCCTCGAGCTGCTTCTTGGCAAGGCCGAGCTCTTGCTTGGACCGCTCGAGGTCCTGCTTCAAAGCACCGACCTCCATGATCGGTCTTGGCGGCAGAGGTCAGCAGCGCAGCCTGCAAACCCATATTGACATAATTTTTAGCACTCCTGCATATATCTTTTTTAGATCCTCAGTCCGGTTTTTCTTTCCGAACAACGAACCGAGCATCAGGGGCTGCTGTCTATGCGGTATCACATTACATATTTTAAACTTCTTACCTCAAAGCCTATTAGAAGGCTACTGCAGGCTTCGGTCAGCCCACTCTTGGCGAGCTGAACCTTCTGAATCACCGCACTCATAATAGTGCGGTGTTCTTCCTCGATGGAAGCACCGTTGAGCGCCTCCAACAAGTTGTCCGGCGCCTCCGGTTGGACGGAGGCTGCCGGTGTCGCGATCTTGCCCTTCTTACGAAGGGGCCGCTTGCCGGACTCTGGAACCACAGCGGGTTCCGGCACGGAGTCCGGCATGAAGTCCGGGAGGTTGCCTTGTGGCACCTCCGGAGCCTCCCCCTCCTGGCGGGTCCCCTCCTGGGATCCCACCTCGGCGTCCTCAGCATCGCGAGGGGTGGAGGCGGTCGGAATGGAATCTACATTCGACGGAGCCAAGGACCCGCTGGATGAAGCGGGAAGATCCTCCTCGGCCGGACTACAGGTAGTATGCGGCATTAGAAGGACACTGCGCAGCACAAAAAAGAAATTACAAATCACTTAGGAATCCGGACACTTACGATCTTGCCAGGGGCTTGGCCCTTGAGGGCCATTCCTCGTCGCCATCGTTGGCATTGGCGGAGCTGTCCAGGGGAAGGGTCCTTCCCCTCTTGGACCCTTCGGCCTCCCCCGTTGGGGAAGCCTTCCTCTTCCTCTCTCCCCCCTCCTAGGGAGAGTCTTCTTTCTCCTCCTCACCTTCGGGGGAGGAGTCCGCCTCGGAGTCATCGGACGATGAGTCCGATACCACCTGGCGCCGGGAACTCCTTCGGGTTCCCGTGCCCTTCTTCTTGGCCTTCTTCTCCGGCACCACATAAAGTGCCGGAACTAGCAGCCCCGTTAATTGAGCATCCGCTGGTTCTACGGGGAGGGGAGCTGGACAGTTGACCTGTCCGGACGTCCTCTGCCAGTCCTGTCAAAGGCATTGGGAATTTTAGAGCCCACATAGAGTCAAACTATGAAAGAAAAACGTATCCCATAAAGGATAACTTACCGCACCGGCCGGGCGTTTCGTGCTGAATCCGCGATCTTCAGTCGCGGATGCGAGGGCTTCTCCCCCCTTGAACAGCACCCTCCGTGCAGCTTCAGCGTTGTGTCAAGAGACCACTAAGGGTTGGTCTTTGTGCGGATCGAACTCCCACAAATTGAAGGCCCGTTGTTGGCGGGGAGAATCCGGCGGACGAGCATGACACTGGATCACGTTGACAAGCTTGAGCTTCTTGTTCACCAAGGTGCAGGAGACAGATCGAGTCCGTCGGCTCCTCCGAACTGCCCCATAGAAAGCCCTTCTCTTTCCAGGAGGTGAGCTGCATAGGGGCACCAGATCTGAACTCGAGGGCTGCTGCCCATTTAGGGTCCCGCGGCTTGGTGATATAGAACCACCCCGATTGCCACCCTTTGATGGTTTCCACAAAGGTGCCCTCGAGCCAGAGGACGTTGGGCATCTTGCCCACCATGGCGCCTCTGCACTACACTTGGACGCCCTTCACAACCTTCGGCGTGACATTGAAGGTCTTGAGTCACAAGCCGAAGTGGGGCTGGATGCAGAGGAAGGCCTCGCACACGACGATAAACGCCGAGATGTTGAGGATGAAGTTTGGCGCCAGATCGTGGAAATCCAGGCCGTAGTAGTACATGAGCCCCGGACGAAGGGATGAAGTGGGAAGCCCACCATGGAGGAAGTGGGAAGGAATCGACCCTCTCATGGGGCCTGGGGTGGGGATGAGCTGCCCTTGTCGGGCGGCCGGTGCGCGATGTCGCCGGACAGGTATCCGGCGCGCGCAACTTCTCGGCGTGCTCCTCCGTACGGAGGAGACCATCCACTGCCTCCCGCCCGACATGGCTGGAGAAAGTCGAGGCGAGATGTGCGGACTTGGGCGCTGGAGCTCGAAAAGTCTTGCAGAGATGGATAAGCAAAGGAGGAACAAGGTGTAGGTAAAAAGGTGGATCCTTATCCCTTATATATGGGTGGACGAAGACTATCGTCCCCACCAGCCCGGTAAAACTCGCTTATCTCCCAAGCGCCACCATCAATGGCGCGTTGGGTTACCCACGTCCGTATTGATGGGAATCCGGAATAAGGGGAACACGATCTACGCTCGACAAGGCGTGCCAAAAACGCCGCTAAACGCTACCGAGGTGGTGTAATAAAAACAATTCAAGTAAAGGCTTCGTAGTGGCATGACGTCATGCCACGAAATACGTCAACAGATTGATCTTGTGTACATATTATTCTCTCTACGATGGAATGTGGAATTTATTTTGCGAGCCGGACACTATCTGGTGTTCACAATCTTCTATGAATTATTCGAGCAGAACCCGCCTTGCAATGCCAAACAATATGCGCGCCGGACTCATCGTCATTGAAGCCTGGTTCAGGGGACTCTTGAGGAGTCTGGACTAGGGGTGTCCGGATGGCGGACTATCATCATCGGCGGACTCCAAGACTATGAAGATACAAGATTGAAGACTTCGTCCCGTGTCCGGATGGGACTTTCCTTGGCGTGGAAGGCAAGCTTGGCGATGCGTATATGTAGATCTCCTACCATTGTAACTCGACTGTAACCCTAGCCCTCTCCGTGTCTATATAAACCGGAGGGTTTTAGTCCGTGGACACACAACCATTACAACGATCATACCATAGGCTAGCTTCTAGGGTTTAGCCTCCTTGATCTCGTGGTAGATCCACTCTTGTACTACCCATATCATCAATATCAATCAAGCAGGAGTAGGGTTTTACCTCCATCGAGAGGGCCCAACACAGGTAAAACATCGTGTCCCTTGTCTCCTGTTACCATCCGCCTAGACGCACAGTTCGGGACCCCCTACCCGAGATCCGCCGGTTTTGACACCAACAGCCGGCCTCCTCCTCCCTTGCTCCTTTATATACAGGGGCAGGGGGGCACCCCATGACACACAAGTTGATCTACGGATCGTTCCTTAGCCGTGTGCGGTGCCCCCCTCCACCATAATCCACCTCGGTCATATCGTCGCGGAGTTTAGGCGAAGCCCTGCGCCGGTAGAACATCATCATCGTCACCATGCCGTCGTGCTGACAGAACTCATCCCCGACGCTTCGCTGGATTGGAGCCCGGGGGACGTCATCGAGCTGGACGTGTGCTGAACACGAAGGTGCCGTATGTTCGGTGCTTGGATCGGTTGAATCGTGAAGACGTACGACTACGTCAACCGCGTTGTCATAACGCTTCCGCTTGACGGTCTACGAGCGTACGTAGACAACACTCTCCCCTCTCGTTGCTATGCCATCACCATGATCTTGCATGTGCGTAGGAAAATTCTTGAAATTACTACGTTCCCCAACAGATACAAGTCATACTGCTTACCAGCATGTCATACTTTGGTTCGGCGGTATTGTTGGATGAAGCGGCCCGGACCAACATTACGCGTACGCTTACGCGAGACTGGTTTTACCGCCGTGCTTTGCACAGAGGTGACTAACGGGTGTCAGTTTCTCCAACTTTAGTTGAACCGAGTATGGCTACGCCCGGTCCTTGCGAAGGTTAAAACAACACCAACTTGACAAACTATCGTTGTGGTTTTGATGCGTAGGTAAGAACGGTTCTTGCTCGGCCCATAGCAGCCACGTAAAACTTGCAACAACAAAGTAGAGGACGTCTAACTTGTTTTTGCAGGGCATGTTGTGATGTGATATGGCCGAGACGTGATGCTATATTTTATTGTATGAGATGATCATGTTTTGTAACCGAAGTTATCGGCAATCGCGGCAGGAGCCATATGGTTGTCGCTTTATTGTATGAAATGCAAGCATACATAATTGCTTTACTTTATCACTAAGCGGTAGCGATAGTCGTAGAAGCAATAGATGGCGTAACGACAACGATGCTATGATGGAGATCAAGGTGTCGCTACGCGGTGATGATGGTGATCACGATGGTGCTTGGAGATGGAGATCACAAGCACAAGATGATGATGGCCATATCATATCACTTATATTGATTGCATGTGATGTTTATCCTTTATGCATCTTATCTTGCTTTGATTGACGGTAGCATTTTAAGATGATCTCTCACTAAAATTATCAAGAAGTGTTCTCCCGAGTATGCACCATTGCCAAAGTTAAATGCGTGCCCGCACACCACGTGATGATCGGGTGTGATAAGCTCTCGTCCATCTACAACAGGTGCAAGCCAGTTTTGCACACGCAGAATACTCAAAGTTAAACTTGACAAGCCTAGCATATGCAGATATGGCCTCGAGAACACGAGAGACCGAAGGTCGGCGTGAATCATATAGTAGATATGATCAACATAGAGATGTTCACCATTGAAAACTACTCCAGCTCACGTGATGATCGGTTATGGTTTAGTTGATTTGGATCACGTGATCACTTAGATGACTAGAGAGATGTCTATCTAAGTGGGAGTTCTTAAGTAATATGATTAATTGAACTTAAATTTATCATGAACTTAGTACCTGATAGTATTTTGCTTGTCTATGTTTGTTTGTAGATAGATGGCTCGTGTTGTTGTTCCGTTGAATTTTAATGTGTTCCTTAAGAAAGCAAAGTTGAAAGATGATGGTAGCAATTACACGGACTGGGTCCGTAACCTGAGGATTATCCTCATTGCTGCACAGAAAAGTTACGTCTGGAAGCACCACTTGGTGCCAGCTCGCTGCAGAGCAACACCGATGTTGTGAGCGTCTGCGAGCAAAGCTGATGACTACTCTATAGTTCAGTGTGCCATGCTTTACGGCTTAGAACCGGGTCTTCAATGATGTTTTGAACGTCATGGAGCATATGAGATGTTCCAGGAGTTGAAGTTAATATTTCAAGCAAATGCCTGAATTGAGAGATATGAAGTCTCCAATAAGTTCTACAGCTGCAAGATGGAGGAGAATAGTTCTGTCAGTGAGCATATACTCAAAATGTCTGGGTATAATAATCACTTGATTCAACTGGGAGTTAATCTTCCGGATGATAGCGTCATTGATAGAATTATCCAATCACTGCCACCAAGCTACAAGAGCTTTGTGACGAACTATAATATACAAGGGATGAACAAGACAATTCCCGAGCTCTTCGCAATGCTAAAGGCTGCGGAGGTAGAAATCAAGAAGGAGCATCAAGTGTTGATGGTCAACAAGACCACTAGTTTCAATAAAAAGGGCAAAGGGAAGAAGAAGGGGAACTTCAAGAAGAACAGCAAGCAAGTTGCTGCTCAAGAGAAGAAACCCAAGTCCGGACCTAAGCACTGGCCGAGTGCTTCTACTGCAAGCGGTATCGTCCTTTGAAGCGGAACTGCCCCAAGTATTTGGCGGATAAGAAGGATGGCAAAGTGAACAAAGGTATATGTGATATACATGTTATTGATGTGTACCTAACTAGAGCTCGTAGTAACACCTGGGTATTTGATACTGGTTCTGTTGCTAATATTTGCAACTCGAAACAGGGACTACGGAATAAGTGAGCACTAGCCAAGGACGAGGTGACGATGTGCGTGGGAAACGGTTTCAAAGTCGATGTGATCGCGGTCGGCACGCTACCTCTACATCTACCTTCGGGATTAGTTTTAGACCTGAATAATTGTTATTGATGGGGAACGTAGTAATTTCAAAAAATTTCCTACGCACACGCAAGATCATGGTGATGTATAGCAACGAGAGGGGAGAGTGTTGTCTACGTACCCTCGTAGACCCGAAGCGGAAGCGATCACAACGTAGAGGAAGTAGTCGTGCGTTCTCCTCGCGATCCGACCGATCCCGGCGCCGTTACTCCGGCGCCCCCGAGTTCTTGACACACGTACAGCTCGATGACGTCCCTCGTACTCCGATCCAGCCGAGTGTCGAGGGAGAGTTCCGTCAGCACGACGGCGTGGTGACGATCTTGATGTTCTACTGGCGCAGGGCTTCGCCTAAGCTTCGCGACGATATGACCGAGGTGGAATATGGTGGAGGGGGGCACCGCACACGGCTAAGGAACGATCCGTAGATCAAACTTGTGTCCTCTAGGGTGCCCCCTGCCCCGTATATAAAGGAGGGAGGGGGAGGTGCGGCCGCCCAAGGGAGGCGCTGGAGGAGTCCTACTCCCACCGGAGTAGGACTCCCCCTTCCTAGTTGGAGTAGGATTGGGGGAGGAGAAGAAGGAAGGGGCCGCCTCCTTGTCCTATTCGGACTAGGGGAGGGGCGCGCCACCCCCTGGCCGGCCCCTCCTCTTCTCCCTCGAGGCCCACTAAGGCCCACTAGCCTCCGGAGGTTCCGGTAACCCCGGTTTTCGAAGAAAATCCGATTTCACCCTAACCTTCCGAACTCCAAATATAGGCTTCCAATATATCAATCTTTATGTCTCGACCATTTCGAGACTCCTCGTCATGTCCGTGATCACATCCGGACTCGAACTTCTTCGTACATCAAAATACATAAACTCATAATATAACATCGCCATCGAAACCTTAAGCGTGCAAGGACCCTACGGTTCGAGAACAATGTAGACATGACCAAGACACGTCTCGGTCAATAACCAATAGCGGGACCTGGATGCCCATATTGGTTCCTACATATTCTACGAAGATCTTTATCGGTCGGACCGCATAACAACATACGTTGTTCCTTTGTCATCGGTATGTTACTTGCCCGAGATTCGATCGTCGGTATCCAATACCTAGTTCAATCTCGTTACGCAAGTCTCTTTACTCGTTCCGTAATACATCATCTCACAACTAACTCATTAGTTGCAATGCTTGCAAGGCTTAAGTGATGTGTATTACCGAGAGGGCCCAGAGATACCTCTCCGACAATCGGAGTGACAAAACCTAATCTCAAATACGCCAACCCAACATCCGCCTTTGGAGACACTGTAGTACTCCTTTATAATCACCCGATTACGTTGTGACGTTTGGTAGTACCAAAGTGTTCCTCCGTAAACGGAGTTGCATAATCTCATAGTTACGGGAACATGTATATGTCATGGATAAAAGCAGTAGCAACATACTAAACGATCGTGTGCTAAGCTAATGGATTGGGTCATGTCAATCGATCATTCTACTAATGATGTGACCTTGTTAATCAAATAACAACTCCTTGTTCATGGTCGGAAACATAACCATCTTTGATTAACAAGCTAGTCTAGTAGAGGCATACTAGTGACATCTTTGTTTGTCTATGCATTCACACATGTATCATGTTTCCGGTTAATACAATTCTAGCATGAATGATAAACATTTATCATGAAATAAGGAAATAAATAATAACTTTATTATTGCCTCTAGGGCATATTTCCTTCATCTCCCACTTGCACTAGAGTCAATAATCTAGATTACATAGTAATGATTCTAACACCCATGGAGTCTTGGTGCTGATCATGTTTTGCTCGTGGAAGAGGCTTAGTCAACGGTCTGCAACATTCAGATCCGTATGTATCTTGCAAATCTCTATGTCTCCCACCGACTAAGTCCCGGATGGAATTGAAGCGTCTCTTGATGTGCTTGGTCCTCTTGTGAAATCTGGATTCCTTCGCTAAGGCAATTGCTCCAAGATTGTCACAGAGATTTTCATTGGACCCGATGCACTAGGTATGACACCTAGATCGGATATGAACTCCTTCATCCGCACTCCTTCATTAGCTGCTTCCGGCTGCTATGTACTCCACTTCACATGTAGATCCCGCCACGACGCTTTGTTTAGAACTGCACCAACCGACAGCCCTCCGTTTAGTGTAAATACGTATCCGGTCTGCGATTTAGAATCGTCCGGATCGGTGTCAAAGCTTGCATCAACGTAACTGTTTACGATGAGCTTTTGTCACCTCCATATCGAGAAACATATCCTTAGTCCTTTTCGGTATTTCAGATGTTCTTGACCGCTGTCGATGATCCACTCTGGATTACTTTGGTACCTCCTGCTAGGCTTATAGCAAGGCACACATCGTGTCCGGTACACACATTGCATACATGATAGAGCCTATGGCTGAAGCATAGGAACATCTTTCATTTTCTCTCTATCTTCTGCGGTGGTCGGGCATTGAGTCTTACTCAACTTCACACCTTGTAACACAGGCAAGAACCCTTTCTTTGCTTGATCCATTTTGAACTTCTTCAAAATTTTGTCAAGGTATGTGCTTTGTGAAAGTCCATTAAGCATCTTGATCTATCTCTATAGATCTTAATGCCCAATATGTAAGCAGCTTCACCGAGGTCTTTCATTGAAAAACTCTTATTCAAGTATCCCTTTATGCTATCCAGAATTCTATATCATTTCCGATCAGCAATATGTCATCTACATATAATATCGAAATGCTACAGAGATCCCACTCACTTTCTTGTAAATACAGCTTCTCCAAAAGTCTCAGATGAACCCAAATGCTTTGATCACACTATCAAAGCGTTTATTCCAACTCGAGATGCTTGCACCAGTCCATAAATGGATCGCTGGAGCTTGCACACTTTGTTAGCTCCTTTGGATCGATAAAACCTTCGGTTGCATCATATACAACTCTTCTTCCGTAAATCCATTCAGAATGCAGTCTTTACATCCATTTGCCAAATTTCATAATCATAAAATGCGGCAATCGCTAACATGATTCGGACAGACTTAAGCATCGCTTCGGGTGAGAAGGTCTCATCGTAGTCAATCCCTTGAACTTGTCGAAAACCCTTTGCGATAAGTCGAGCTTTGTAGACGATAACATTACCGTCGTGTCGGTCTTCTTCTTGAAGATCCACTTGTTTTCTATTGCTTGCCTACCCTCGGGCAAGTCAACCAAAGTCCATACTTTGTTTTCATACATGGATCCCATCTCGATTTCATGGCCTCAAGCCATTTTGCGAATCTGGGCTCACCATCGCTTCTTCATAGTTCGTAGGTTCATCATGATCTAGTAGCATGATTTCCGAACAGGATTACCGTACCACTCAGTGCGGATCTTACTCTGGTTGATCTACGAGGTTCTCAGAGCAACTTGATCTCAAGTTTCATGATCAACATCATCAACTTCCTCACTACTTGGTGTAGGTGTCTCAGAAACCGGTTTCTGCGACAAACTACTTTCAAGTAAGGGAGAAGGTACAATTACCTCATCAAGTTCTACTTTCCTCCCACTCACTTCTTTCGAGAGAAACTCCTTCTCTAGAAAGGATCCATTCTTAGCAACAAATGTCTTGCCTTCGGATCTGTGATAGAAGGTGTACCCAACTGTCTCCTTTGGGTATCCTATGAAGACACATTTCTCCGATTTGGGTTCGAGCTTATCAGGTTGAAGCTTTTTCACATAAGCATCGCATCCCCAAACTTTAAGAAACGACAACTTTGGTTTCTTGCTAAACCACAGTTCATAAGGTGTCGCCTCAACGGATTTCGACGGTGTTCTATTCAGGTGAATGCGGCCGCCTCTAGAGCATAACCCCAAAACGATAGCGGTAAATCAGAAGAGACATCATAGATCGCACCATATCTAGTAAAGTACGATTCGACGTTCGGACACACCATTACTGTTGTGGTGTTCCGGTGGCGTGAGTTGCTAAACTATTCCGCATTGTTTCAAATGTAGACCAAACTCGTAACTCAAATATTCACCTCCACGATCGATCGCAGAAACTTAATTTTCTTGTTACGATGATTTTCAACTTCACTCAAATTCTTTGAACTTTTCAAATGTTTCAGACTTATGTTTCATTAAGTAGATATACCCATATCTGCTTAAGTCATCTGTGAAGGTGAGAAAATAACGATATCCGCCACGAGCCTCAACATTCATCGGACCACATACATCTGTATGTATGATTTCCAACAAATCTGTTGCTCTCTCCATAGTACCGAGAACGGGTTCTAGTCATCTTGCCCATGAGGCACGGTTCGCAAGTGCCAAGTGATTCATAATCAAGTGACTCCAAAAGTCCATCAAGATGGAGTTTCTTCATGCGCTTTACACCGATATGACCTAAACGGCGAGTGCCACAAATAAGTTGCACTATCATTATCAACTCTGCATCTTTTGGTTTCAACATTATGAATATGTGTATCACTACTATCGAGATTCATCAAAATAGACTACTCTTTAAGGGTGCATGACCATAAAAGATATTACTCATATAAATAGAACAACCATTATTCTCTCGATTTAAATGAATAACCGCCTCGCATCAAACAAGATCCAGATATAATGTTCATGCTCAACGCAGCACCAAATAACAATTATTTAGGTCTAAAACTAATCCCTAAGGTAGATGTAGAGGTAGCGTGCCGACCGCGATCACATCGACTTTGGAACCATTTCCCACGCCGCATCGTCACCTCATCCTTTGCCGTGTTCGCTAATCCGTAGTCCCTGCTTCGAGTTGCAAATATTAGCAATGAAACTAGTATCAAATACCCAGTGCTCTGCGAGCTCTAGTAAGGTACACATCAATAACATGTATATCACATATACCTTTGTTCACCTTGCCATCCTTCTTATCCGCCAAATACTTGGGGCAGTTCCGCTTCCGTGACTACCGCTTGCAGAGAAGCACTCGGCCAGTGCTTAGGTCCGACTTGGGTTTCTTCTCCGAGCAAAGAACTTGCTTGTTGTTCTTCTTGAAGTTCCCTTCTTCTTCCCTTTGCCTTTCTTCTTGAAACTAGTGGTCTTATTGACCATCAACACTTGATGCTCCTTTTTGATTTCTACCTCCGCAGCTTTTAGCATTGCGAAGAGCTCGTATAGTCTTTACTAACCCTTGCATATTATAGTTCATCACGAAGCCTTTGTAGCTTGGTGGCGTGATTGAAGAATTCATCAATGACACAATCATCCGGAAGATTAACTCCCAATTGTGTCAAGTGATTGTAGTACCCGCACATTCTCGAGTATGTGCTCACTAACGTAACTATTCTCCTCCATCTTGCAGCTATAGAACTTATTGGAGACTTCATATCTCTCAATCCGGGCATTCTGTTGAATATTAACTTCAACTCTGGAACATCTCATATGCTCCATGACGCTCAAAACGCCGTTGAAGTCCCGGTTCTAAGCCGTAAAGCATGGCACATCGAACTATGGAGTAGTCATCAGCTTTGCTCGCCAGACGCTCATAACATCCGGTGTTGCTCCAAAGAAGAAGTTCGCACCCAGCGGTGCATCCAGACGTAACTCTTCATGCAGAATGAGGATAATCCTCGAGTTACGGACCCGATCGTGTAATTGCTACCATCATCTTTCAACTTTGCTTTCTCAAGGAACGCATTAAAATTCAACGGAACAACAAAGACGAGCCATCTATCTACAATCAAACATAAACAAGCAAGATACTCTCGGTACTAAGTTCATGATAAATTTAAGTTCAATTAATCATATTACTTAAGAACTCCCACTTAGACAGACATCCTCTAGTCATCTAAGTGATCACGTGATCCAAATCAACTAAACCATAACCGATCATCACGTGAAATGGAGTAGTTTTCAATGGTGAACATCTTATGTTGATCATATCTACTATATGATTCACGCCGACCTTTCGGTCTCCGTGTTCCGAGGCCATATCTGCATATGCTAGGCTCGTCAAGTATAACCCGAGTATTCTGCGTGTGCAAAACTGGCTTGCACCCATTGTAGATGGACGAGAGCTTATCACACCCGATCATCACGTGGTGTCCGGGCACGATTTAACTTTGGCAACGGTGCATACTGGGAGAACACTTCTTGATAATTTAGTGAGAGATCATCTTATAATGCTACCGTCAATCAAAGCAAGATAAGATGCATAAAAGATAAACATCACATGCAAATCAATATAAGTGATATGATATGGTCATCATCATCTTGTGCTTCGTGATCTCCATCTCGCAGCACCACCACGATCACCATCGCCACCGGCGCGACACCTTGATCTCCATCGTAGCATCGTTGTCGCCTCGCCAAACTTATGCTTCTACGACTATCGCTACCGCTTAGTGATAAAGTAAAGCATTACAGAATGCGATTGCATTGCATACAATAAAGCGACAACCATATGGCTCCTGCCATTGCCGATAACTTCGTTACAAAACATGATCATCTCATACAATAAAATATAGCATCACGCCTTGACCATATCACATCACAACATGCCCTGCAAAAACAAGTTAGACGTCCTCTACTTTGTTGTTGCAAATTTTACGTGGCTGCTACGGGCTTAAGCAAGAACCAGTCTCACCTCGCATCAAACCCACAACGATACTTCGTCAAATAGACTCCGCTTAACCTTCTCAAGGACCGGGCGTAGCCACACTCGTTCAACTAAAGTGAGAGAGA
Source organism: Aegilops speltoides (assembly GCA_021437245.1). NCBI lineage: Eukaryota > Viridiplantae > Streptophyta > Magnoliopsida > Poales > Poaceae > Aegilops > Aegilops speltoides. Next base: position 101,620,548 of record CM038141.1, on the reverse strand, counting down.
CAGACACCCGCCAACACCTTTAAGCAACGAGTGCTCGTGGCGGTGAAACCAGTCTCGCGTAAGCGTCTGCGTAGTGTCGGTCCGGCCGCTTCATCTCACAATACCGCTGAACCAAAGTATGACATGCTGGTAGGTAGTATGACTTGTATCGCCCACAACTCACTTGTGTTCTACTCGTGCAAAACATCAAACCATAGAAAAACCTAGGCTCGGATGCCATCGATGGGGAACGAGTAATTTCAAAAATTTCCTACGCACACGCAAGATCAAGGTGATGTATAGCAACAAGAGGGGAGAGTGTTGTCTACGCACTCGAGACCCGGCGAAGCGATCACAACGTAGAGGAAGTAGTCGACGTTCTCCTCGCGATCCGACCGATCCGGCGCCGTTATTCGGCGCCCGAGTTCTTGACACACGCATTCGATGACGCCCCTCAGACTCGATCCAGCCGAGTGTCGAGGAGAGTTCCACAAGACGACGTGGTGGACGATCTTGATGTTCTATCAAGCAGGCTTCGCTTAAGCTTCGCGACGATATGACCGAGGTGGAATATGGTGGAGGGGGGCACCGCACACGGCTAAGGAACGATCCGTAGATCAAACTTGTGTCCTCTAGGGTGCCCCCCTGCCCCCGTATATAAAGGAGGGAGGGGAAGGTGCGGCCGGCCCAAGGGGAGGCGCTGAGGAGTCCTACTCCCACCGGGAGTAGGACTCCCCCTTCCTAGTTGGAGTAGGATTGGGGAGGAGAAGAAGGAAGGGGCGCCGCCTCCTTGTCCTATTCGGACTAGGGGGGGGCGCGCACCCCCCTGGCCGGCCCCTCCTCTTCTCCTCGAGGCCCACTAAGGCCCAATAGCCTCCGGAGGGTTCCGTAACCCCGGTTTCCCAAGAAATCCCGATTTCACCCGAACCTTCCGAACTCCAAATATAGGCTTCCAATATATCAATCTTTATGTCTCGACCATTTCGAGACTCCTCGTCATGTCCGTGATCACATCTAGGACTCGAACTTCTTCGGTACATCAAAATACATAAACTCATAATATAAGCATCGCCATCGAAACCTTAAGCGTGCATGACCCTACGGTTCGAGAACAATGTAGACATGACCAAGACACGCCTCCGGTCAATAACCAATAGCGGGACCTGGATGCCCATATTGGTTCCTACATATTCTACGAAGATCTTTATCGGTCGACCGCATAACAACATACGTTGTTCCCTTTGTCATCGGTATGTTACTTGCCCGAGATTCGATCGTCGGTATCCAATACCTAGTTCAATCTCGTTACGCAAGTCTCTTTACTCGTTCCGTAATACATCATCTCACAACTAAATCATTAGTTGCAATGCTTGCAAGGCTTAAGTGATGTGTATTACCGAGAGGGCCCAGAGATACCTCTCCGACAATCGGAGTGACAAAACCTAATCTCAAATACGCCAACCCAACATCCGCCTTTGGAGACACCTGTAGTACTCCTTTATAATCACCCGATTACGTTGTGACGCTTGGTAGTACCCAAAGTGTTCCTCCGTAAACGGAGTTGCATAATCTCATAGTTACGTGAACATGTATATGTCATGGATAAAAGCAAGAGCAACATACTAAACGATCGTGTGCTAAGCTAATGGATTGGGTTATGTCAATCGATCATTCTACTAATGATGTGACCTTGTTAATCAAATAACAACTCCTTGTTCATGGTCAGGAAACATAACCATCTTTGATTAACAAGCTAGTCTAGTAGAGGCATACTAGTGACATCTTTGTTTGTCTATGCATTCACACATGTATCATGTTTCCGGTTAATACAATTCTAGCATGAATGATAAACATTTATCATGAAATAAGGAAATAAATAATAACTTTATTATTGCCTCTAGGGCATATTTCCTTCAGTTATTTGGTGCCAGCGTTGAGCATGAACATTATATCTGGATCTTGTTTGATGCGAGACGGTTATTCATTTAAATCAGAGAATAATGGTTGTTCTATTTATATGAGTAATATCTTTTATGGTCACACACCCTTGAAGAGTGGTCTATTTTTATTGAATCTCGATAGTAGTGATACACATATTCATAATGTTGAAGCCAAAAGATGCAGAGTTGATAATGATAGTGCAACTTATTTGTGGCACTGCCGTTTAGGTCATATCGGTGTAAAGCGCATGAAGAAACTCCATACTGATGGACTTTTGGAATCACTTGATTATGAATCAATTGGTACTTGCAAACCGTGCCTTTTGGGCAAGATGACTAAAACTCCGTTCTCCGGAACAATGGAACAAGCTACTGACTTATTGGAAATAATACATACCGATGTATGCGATCCAATGAGTGTTGATGCTCGTGGCAAGTATCGTTATTTTCTGACCTTCACAAAATAATTTGAGCAGATATGGGTATATCTACTTGATGAAACATAAGTCTGAAATAATTGAAAGGTTCAAATAATTTCAGAGTGAAGTGGAAAAATCATCATAACAAGAAAATAAAGTTTCTGCGATCTGATCGCGGAGACGAATATTTGAGTTACGAGTTTGGTCTTCAATTAAAACAATGTGGAATAGTTTCACAGCTCACGCCACCTGAAACACCACAACGTTATGGAGTGTCCGAACGTCGTAACCGCACTTTATTGGATATGGTGCGATCTATGATGTTTCTTATTGGTTTACCATTATCGTTTTGGGGTTATGCATTAGAGACAGCTGCATTCACGTTAAAAGGGCACCATCTAAATCCGTTGAGATGACACCATATGAACTGTGGTTTAGCAAGAAACCCAAGTTGTCGTTTCTTAAAGTTTGGGGCTACGATGCTTATGTGAAAAGGTTTCATCCTGATAAGCTCAAACCCAAATCGGAGAATTGCGTCTTCATAGAATACCCAAAGGAAATTATTGGGTATACCTTCTATCACAGATCTAAAGGCAAGATATTCGTTGCTAAAAATGGATCCTTTCTAGAGAAGGAGTTTCTCTCGAAAGAAGTGAGTGGGAGGAAAGTAGAACTTGATGAGGTAACTGTACCTTCTCCCGAATTGGAAAATCGCTCATCATCAAATCAGTTCCAAAGGATTCCTACACCAATTAGTGAGGAAGCTAATGATGATGATCATGAAACTTCAGATCAAGTTACTACAGAACCTCGTAGGTCATCCAGAGTACGGTCGGCACCAGAGTGGTACGGTAATCCTATTCTGAAAGTCATGTTACTATACCATGATAAACCTACGAACTATGAGGAAGCGATGATGAGCCCAGATTCCGCGAAATGGCTGGAGGCCATGAAATCTGAGATAGGATCCATGTATGAGAACGAAGTGTGGACTTTGGTGGACTTGCCCGATGATCGGCAAGCCATAGAAAATAAATGGATCTTCAAGAGGAAGACGGACGTTGATAGTAGTGTTACTATCTACATAGCTCGACTTGTCGCAAAAAGGTTTTTGATAAGTTCAAGGTGTTGACTACAATGAGATTTTCTCAACTGTAGCGATGCTTAAGTCTGTCCGAATCATGTTAGCAATTGCCACATTTTATGAAATCTGGCAAATGGATGTCAAAACTGCATTCCTTAATGCATTTCTTAAAGAAGAGTTGTATATGATGCAACCAGAAGGTTTTGTCAAACCTAAAGGTGCTAACAAAATGTGCAAGCTCCAGCAATCCATCTATGGACTGGTGCAAGCATCTCAGAGTTGGAATATACGCTTTGATAAGTTAATCAAAGCATATAGTTTTGTACAGCCTTACGGTGAAGCCTGTATTTACAAGAAAGTGAGTGGGAGCACTACAACATTTCTGATAAGTATATGTGAATGACATATTGTTGATCGGAAATAATGTAGAATTATTCTGCAAAGCATAAAGTAGTGTTTGAAAGGAGTTCTTTAAAAGTAAGACCTCAGTAAAGCTACTTACATATTGAGCATCAAGATCTATTGAGATAGATCAAGACGCTTGATAAGATTTTCAATGAGTACATACCTTGACAAGATTTTGAAGTATTTAAAAATGGAACAGTCAAAGAAAGAGTTCTTGCCTGTGTTGCAAAGGTGTGAAATTGAGTAAGACTCAAATCCCGACCACGGCAGAAAATAGAAAAGAGAATGAAAAGTCATTCCCTATGCCTCACCATAGGTTCTATAAAGTATGCTATGCTATGTACTGCACCTATTGTATACCTTGCACTGAATTGGGCAAGGGAGTACAATAGTGATCTAGGAGTAGATCACTGGACATTGGTCAAAAATATCCTTAGTGAGGACTAAGGAAATATTTCTCGATTATGGAGGTGATAAAAGAGCCCATCGTAAAGAGTTACATCGGTGCTAGCTTTTACACCAATCTAGATGACTCTAAGTCTCAATCTGGATACATATTAAAAGTGGGAGCAATTAGCTAGAGTAGCTCCGTGCAGAACATTGTAGACATAGAATATTTGCAAAATACATACGGCTCAATATGATGCAGACCTTGACTAAGCTTCTCTCACGAGCAAAACATGATCACACCTTAGTACTCTTTGGGTGTTAATCACATAGAGATGTGAACTAGATTATTGACTCTAGTAAACCCTTTGGGTGTTGGTCACATGACGATGTGAACTATGGGTGTTAATCATATACGATATGAATATTGGTGTTAAATCACATGGCGATGTGAACTAGATTATTGACTCTAGTGCAAGTGGGAGACTGAAGGAAATATGCCCTAGAGGCAATAATAAAGTTATTATTTATTTCCTTATTTCATGATAAATGTTTATTGTTCATGCTAGAATTGTATTAACCGGAAACATGATACATGTGTGAATACATTGACAAACATATAGTCACTAGTATGCCTCTACTTGATTAGCTCATTAATCAAAGATGGTTATGTTTCCTAACCATAGACATGTGTTGTCATTTGATTAACGGGATCACATCATTAGGAGAATGATGTGATTGACATGACCCATTCCGTTAGCCTAGCACTTGATCGTTTAGTATGTTGCTATTGCTTTCTTCATGACTTATACATGTTCCTGTAACTATGAGATTATGCAACTCCCGTTTACCGGAGGAACACTTTGGGTGCTACCAAACGTCACAATGTAACTGGGTGATTATAAAGGAGTACTAAAGGTGTCTCCAAAGGTACATGTTGGGTTAGCGTATTTCGAGATATGGTTTTGTCACTTCGATTGTCGGAGAGGTATCTATAGGCCCTCTCGGTAATGCACATCACTATAAGCCTTGCAAGCAATGTAGCTAATGAGTTAGTTACAGAATGATGCATTACGTAACGAGTAAAGAGACTTGCCGGTAACGAGATTGAACTAGGTATTGGATACCGACGATCGAATCTCGGACAAGTAACATACCGATGACAAAGGGAACAACGTATGTTGTTATGCGGTTTGACCGATAAAGATCTTTGTAGAATATGTGGGAGCCAATATGGGCATCCAGGTCCAGCTATTGGTTATTGACCGGAAACGTGTTTCGGTCATGTCTACATAGTTCTCGAACCCGTAGGGTCTGCACGCTTAACGTTACGATGACAGTTTTATTATGAGTTTATGAGTTTTGATGTACCGAAGGAGTTTGGAGTCCCGGATGAGATCGGGGACATGACGTGGAGTCTCAAAATGGTCGAGACGTAAAGATCGATATATTGGACGACTATATTCGGAGTTCGGCAAGGTTCCGAGTGATTCGGGTATTTATCGGAGTACCAGAGAGTTACGCGAATTCGCCGGGGAGAAGTATTGGGCCTTATTGGGCCATACGGGAAAGAGAGAAGGGCTGCCTAGGGCAGGCCGTGTGCCCCCCCAAGGCCTAGTCCGAATTGGACTAGGGGGAGGGGCCGCACCCCCTCCTTCCTTCCCTTCTCTCTTCCCTTTCCTTCTATCCTACTCCTACTACATGGAAGGGATCCTAGTTCTACTAGGAAAGGGGGAATCCTACTCCCGGTGGGAGTAGGACTCCCCTAGGGCGTGCCATAGAGAGGGCCGGCCCTCCCCCTCCTCCACTCCTTTATATACGGGGGTAGGGGGCACCCCATAGACACACAAGTTGATCTACGGATCGTTCCTTACCCGTGTGCGGTGCCCTCCTCCACCATAATCCACCTCGGTCATATCGTCGCGGAGTTTAGGCGAAGCCATGCGCCGGTAGAACATCATCATCGTCACCACGCCATCGTGCTGACGGAACTCATCCCCGACGCTTCGCTGGATTGGAGCCTGTGGACGCCATCGAGCTGGGCGTGTCTTGAACACGGAGGTGCCGTGACGCTCGGTGCTTGGATCGGTTGAATCGTGAAGACGTACGACTACATCAACCGCGTTGTCATAACGCTTCCGCTTGACGGTCTACGAGGGTACGTAGACAACACTCTCCCCTCTCGTTGATATGCCATCACCATGATCTTGCGTGTGTGTAGGAAATTTTTTGAAATTACTATGTTCCCCAACAAGTTGCTATCGTTTTGTGTAGGTACGAGGGACTTGTGCGTGGTCTCCTACTGGATTGATACCTTGGTTCTCAAAAACTGAGGGAAATACTTACGCAATTTTGCCGCATCATCCTCTCCTCTTCGGGGAAATCCAACGCAGTGCTCAAGAGGTAGCAAGACGAATTTCTGGCGCCGTTGCCGGGAAGGCTCACGCAAGCAAGTCAACAATACCAAGTACCCATCGCAATCCCTATCTCTCGCATTACATTATTTGCCATTTGCCTCTTGTTTTCCTCTCTCCCACTTCACTCTTGCCATTTTATTTGCCCACTCTTTCCCAATCTCCTCCTCTCTTTTCCGTTTGCCTTTTTCTCGTTGCCTTTCTGTTTGCTTGTGTGTTGCATTACTTGTTGCCATGGCGCAAGATAATACCAAATTGTGTGATTTCTCGAATACCAATAATAATGATTTCCTTAGTACTCTAATTGCTCCTCTTAATAATGATGAGTCTTGTGAAATCAATACTGCTTTGTTGAATCTTGTTATGAAAGATCAATTCGCCGGCCTTCCTAGTGAAGATGATGCTACTCATATAAACAATTTTGTTGGTTTGTGTGATATGCAAAAGAAGAAAGATACGGATAACAATATTGTCAAATTGAAGTTATTTCCGTTTTCACTTAGAGATCGTGCTAAAGTTTGGTTTTCATCTTTGCCTAAAAATAGTATTGATTCTTGGAACAAGTGCAAAGATGCTTTTATCTCTAAGTATTTTCCTCCCGCTAAGATTATCACGCTTAAACGACATCATGAATTTTAAACAACTTGATCATGAGCATGTTGCCCAATCTTGGGCAAGAATGAAATTAATGCTTCGCAATTGCCCTACTCATGGTTTGAATTTATGGATGATCATACAAAATTTTTATGCCTGATTGAATTTTGCTTCTAGAAATCTTTTAGATTCGGCCGCGGGAGGCACGTTTATGGAAATTACGTTAGGAGATGCTACCAAATTGCTTGAAAATATTATGGCTAATTATTCTCAATGGTGCACCGAAAGATCTTCTAGTAAAAAAGTGCATGCTATAGAAGAAATCAATGTTTTGAGTGAAAAGATGGATGAACTTATGAAGATGTTTGCTCCTAAAAATACTCCTCTTGATCCCAATGATAGCCTTTATCTACTTTGCTTGAGAATAATAATGAATCTATGGATGTGAATTTTGTTGGTAGGAATAGTTTTGGAAACTACGCTTATAGAGGGAATTTTAATCCTAGGCCTTATACTAGTAATCCTTCTAATAATTATGGAAATTCCTACAACAACTCTTATGGAAATTTTAATAAGATGCCCCCTGAATTTGAGAGTAGTGTTAAAGAGTTTACGAATTCACAAAAGAATTTTAATGCTTTGCTTGAAGAGAAATTGCTTAAAGTTGATGATTTGGCTAGGAACGTTGATAGAATTTCTCTTGAAATTGATTCTTTAAAGCTTAGATCTATTCCTCCTAAGCATGATATCAATGAGTGTCTCAAAGCCATGAGAATTTCCATTGATGAGTGCAAGGAAAGAACCGCTAGGATGCGTCCTTCCAAAGATGCCTTTATTAAAGCGTGTTCTTCCAATTCCTATGAAAATCAAGATGAAGATCTAAAAGTTATTGATGTGTCCCCCATTAAATCTTTGTTTTGCAATATGAATCTTGATGAATCTGAATATGATCTTCCTTTACCTAGAAGGCGTTCTAAGAATTCGGAGTTTCTAGATCTTGATGATGAATTTGATGATAGTGGGAGTGAAATAAATAAAAATTGTGATGTTGCTAAACCCACTATTTTGGATCTCAAGGAATTTAATTATGAAAATTGCTCTTTGATTGGTTGTATTTCCTTGTTGCAATCCATGCTAGATTCTCCTCATGCTTATAGTCAAAATAAGGCCTTTACCGAACACATTGTTGATGCCTTGATACAATCTTATGAAGAAAAACTTGAGTTGAAAGTTTCTATCCCTAGAAAACTCTATGATGAGTGGGAACCTACTATTAAAATTAAAATTAAAGATTATGAGTTTCATGCTTTGTGTGATTTGGGTGCTAGTGTCTACTATTCCCAAAACTTTATGTAATTTGCTAGATTTTCGTGATTTTGATGATTGCTCTCTAAACTTGCATCTTGCGGATTCCACTATTAAAAAGCCTATGGGAAGAATTAATGATGTTCTTATTGTTGCAAATAGGAATTATGTGCCTGTAGATTTTATCGTTCTTGATATAGATTGCAATCCTTCATGTCCTATTATTCTTGGTAGACTTCCCTAGAAAGAAAATAAAATTACCATATGAATCTATCATGAGAGCCACTTATGGATTGCCTACCAAAGATGGCAATACCTAGATCTATCCTTGCTTTTATGCCTAGCTAGGGGCGTTAAACGATAGCGCTTGTTGGGAGGCAACCCAATTTTATTTTGTGTTTTTTGTTTTTTTTTCTTCTGTTTGGGAATAAATAATCCATCTACCCTCTGTTTGGATGTGGTTTTATGTTTTAATTAGTGTTTGTGCCAAGTAGAACCTATAAGATAACCTATGATGATAGTTCATTTGATTCTGCTGAAAAACAGAAACTTTGTGTGCACGAATGTAATTTTGTGAAATCACAGGAACGTGATTTTGTGTTGATTCCTTTTGCTGCTGTTCAATAAACAAATTTTCCAGGACTTCCTATTTTGGTAGAATTTTTAGAGTTCCAGAAGTTTGCGTTAGTTACAGATTGCTACAGACTATTCTGTTTTTGACAGATTTTGTTTTTTCGTGTGTTGTTTGCTTATTTTGATGAATCTATGGCTAGTAAAATAGTTTATAATCCATAGAAAAGTTGGAATACAGTAGGTTTAACACCAATATAAATAAAGAATGAGTTCATTACAGTACCTTAAGTAGTTCTTTGTTTTCTTTCTCTAACGGAGCTCACGAGATTTCTGTTGAGTTTTGCGTTGTGAAGTTTCAAGTTTTGGGTGAATTCTTTTGATGGATTATGGAACAAGGAGTGGCAAGAGCCTAAGCTTGAGGATGCCCATGGCACCCCCAAGATAATCCAAGGACACCAAAAAGTCAAAGCTTGGGGATGCCCCGGAAGGCATCCCCTCTTTTGTCCACTTCCATCGGTAATTTACTTGGAGCTATATTTTTATTCACCACATGATATGTGTTTTGCTTGGAGCGTCTTGTATTATTTGCATCTTTGCTTGTTAGTTTACCACAATTATCCTTGCTGTACACACCTTTTGAGAGAGCCATACATGATTTGGAATTTGTTAGAATACTCTATGTGCTTCACATATATCTTTTGAGCTTGATAGTTTTGCTCATAGTGCTTCACTTATATCTTTTGAGCATGATAATTTTTGCTCTAGTGCTTCACTTATATCCTTTAGAGCACGGTGGTGGATTTGTTTTAAAGAAACTATTGATCTCTCATGCTTCACTTAGATTATTTTGAGAGTCGTTAATAGCATGGTAATTTGCTTAATGTTAATATACTTAGTGTTCAAGATATGTGAAACTTTCTTTTGAGTGAATTAAATACTAAGATAAGTTTGATGCTTGATAATTGTTTTGAGATGTGGAGGTGATAATATCAAAGTCGTGCTAGTTGATAATTGTGAATTTGAGAAATACTTGTGTTGAAGTTTGCAAGTCCCATAGCATGCACGTATGGTTAAAGTTGTGTAACAAATTTGAAACATGAAGTGTACCTGGCTTGTGCATCCTTATGAGTGGCGGTCGGGGACGAGCGATGGTCTTTTCCTACCAATCTATCCCCCTAGGAGCATGCGCGTAGTACTTGATTTTTGATGGCTTCTAAATTTTTTCAATAAGTATATGAGTTCTTTTGCCTAATGTTGAGTCCATGGATTATACGCACTCTCACATTTCCGCCTTTGCTAGCCTCTTCAGTACCGTGCATTTCCCTTCCTCACCTTGAGAGTTCGTGCAAACTTCGCCGGTGCATCCAAACCCCGTGCTACGATATGCTCTATCACACATAAACCTCCTTATATCTTCCTCAAAACAGCCACCATACCTACCTATCATAGCATTTCCATAGTCATTCCGAGATATATTGCCATGCAACTTCCATCATCATTATTATGACATACATTACTTTTGTCATATTGCCATTGCATGATCATGTAGTTGACATCGTATTTGTGGCAAAGCCACCATGCATTATTTGCCATACATGTCACTCTTGATTCATTGCACCATCTCGGTACACCGCCGGAGGCATTCATATAGAGTCATATTTTGTTCTAAGTTTCGAGTTGTAATTGTTGAGTTGTAAGAAAAATAAAAGTGTGATGATCATCATTATTAGAGCATTGTCCCAAGTGAGGAAAGGATGATGGAGCCTATGATTCCCCCATAAGTCGGGATGAGACTCCGGACGAAAAATAAACAAAAAGGAAAAAAAAGCAAGGCCCAAAAAAGAAAAGAAAAAAATGTGAGAAAAAGAGAGAAGGGACAATGCTACTATCCTTTTACCACACTTGTGCTTCAAAGTAGCACCAAGATCTTCATGATAGAGAGTCTCTTATTTTGTCACTTTCATATACTAGTGGAAATTTTTCATTATAGAACTTGGCTTGTATATTCCAATGATGGGCTTCCTCAAAATGCCCTAGGTCTTCATGAGCAAGCAAGTTGGATGCACACCCACTTAGTTTTTTTTGTAGAGCTTTCATATACTTATAGCTCTAGTGCATTAGTTGCATGGCAATCCCTACTCCTCATGTTGACATCGATTGATGGGCATCTCCATAGCCCGTTGATTAGCCTCGTCAATGTGAGACTTTCTCCTTTTTTGTCTTCTCCACACAATCCCCATCATCATATTCTATTCCACCCATAGTGCTATATCCATGGCTCGCGCTCATGTATTGCGTGAAGGTTGAAAAAGTTTGAGATTATTTGAGTATGAAACAATTGCTTGGCTTGTCATCGGGGGTATAGAAGTTGGGAACATCTTTGTGTGACGAAAATGAAGCATAGCCTAACTATATGATTTTGTAGGGATGAACTTTCTTTTGCCATGTTATTTTGAGAAGACATGATTGCTTTGATTAGTATGCTTGAAGTATTATTTTTTGTGTCAATATGAACTTTTGTCTTAAATCTTTCGGATCTGAATATTCATATCACAAGTAAGAAGATTTATATTGAAATTATGACAAAATATCACTCCGCATCAAAAATTCTTTTTTATCATTTACCTACTCGAGGACGAGCAGGAATTAAGCTTGGGGATGCTTGATACGTCTCCAACGTATCTATAATTTTTGATTGCTCCATGCTACTTTATCTACTGTTTTCGACTTTATTGGGCTTTATTTTCCACTTTTATATTACTTTTGGGACTAACCTATTAACTAGAGGCCCAGCCCAGAATTGCTGTTTTTGCCTATTTTAGTGTTTCGAAGAAACGGAATATCAAACGGAGTCCAAACGGTATGAAACCTTCGGGAACGTGATTTTCCAACCGAACGTGATCCAGGAGACTTGGACCCTACTCCAAGAAGTGCCAGAGGCGGTCACGAGGTGGAGGTGCCCCCGGCGCGCCCCTACCTCGTGGGCCCCCGACGCTCCACCGACGCACTCTTCCTCCTATATATACCTCGTATCCCCAAACAATCGAACAGGGCCAAAACCTAATTCCACCGCCGCAACCTTCAGATCCACGAGATCCCATCTTGGAGCCTGTTAGGAGCTCACGGAGGGGGCATCCACCACGGAGGGCTTCTACATCATCACCATAGCCCCTCCGATGAAGGGTGAGTAGTTTATTTCAGACCTTCGGGTCCATAGCTAGTAGCTAGATGGCTTCTTCTCTCTTTTTGGATCTCAATCCAATGTTCTCCCCCTCTCTTGTGGAGATCTATTCGATGTAATCTTCTTTTTGTGGTGTGTTTGTTGAGACCAATGAATTGTGGGTTTATGATCTAGTATTATCTATGGAAAATATTTGATTCTTCTCTGAATTCTTTTATGTATGATTGTGTTATCTTTGCAAGTCTCTTCGAATTATCCTTTTTGGTTTGGCCAACTAGATTGGTAGTTCTTGCAATGGGAGAAGTGCTTAGCTTTTGGTTCAATCTTGCGTGTCCTTACCCAAAGGATGTAAAGGGTTGCAAGGCATGTATTGTATTGTTGCCATCGAGGATAACAAGATGGGGTTTTTATCATATTGCATGAATTTATCCCTCTACATCATGTCATCTTGCTTAAGGTGTTACTCTGTTTTTAACTTAATACTCTAGATGCATGCTGGATAGCGGTCGATGAGTGGAGTAATAGTAGTAGATGCAGAATCATTTCGATCTACTTGTTTTGGATGTGATGCCTATATACATGATCATTGCCTAGATATACTCATAACTATGCTCAATTCAGTCAATTGCTCAACAATAATTTGTTCACCCACCGTAGAAAATCTATGCTCTTGAGAGAAGCCACTAGTGAAACCTATGGCCCCCGGGTCTATTCTCATCATATCAATCTCTATCACTTTATTTACTTGCTTTGTTTTTACTTTGCCTTTTACTTTTTACTTTGCATCTATCTATCAAAAATACCAAAAATATTATTTATCATCTCTATCAGATCTCACTATCGTAAGTGACCGTGAAGGGATTGACAACCCCTAATCGCGTTGGTTGCGAGTTGCTATCGTTTTGTCTAGGTACGAGGGACTTGTGCGTGGTCTCCTACTGGATTGATACCTTGGTTCTCAAAAACTGAGGGAAATACTTACGCTACTTTGCCGCATCATCCTCTCCTCTTCGGGGAAATCCAACGCAGTTCTCAAGAGGTAGCACCGGCGGAGTAAGAGGACCGGCCAGATCTGAGCCGTCTCGCTGTGGACAAACACGAGAAGAAGCATCTCAGCACACCATTCTTACAGCCTCGCTCAAAGGGGTTCCTTGTCATAAAAAAATCGACCGATGGTGGCTCAGCTCAGCCTATGATTCCACGAGAAAGAAGAGGAAATTTTCAATTGGGAAAGATGAGGGGCGCTTGCTACCAGTAGGTGTCGAGGCTGTCATCACGGAGGAGAAGCTGACCCGCAGCCGAAGGTCAGCGTCTTTGCTCGATGAGGGCGCCAACCTCACCGCCGCTGTCGTACGCAAGGGCGCCGACTACTACGTCCTCGCCGGGATCACGCGTGGCACGGACGGGGAGGTGATGGAGGTGGCGAGGAGATGGGGACGAGGGAGGAGGAGGTCGGCGGCGGTGGGTGGGGGTGGCGGCGGTGCCTCGATCGGATCTGGGAGAAAGATGAGACGATGGATAGGAAGGCGGGGGCAGTGGGGTGCCTCGATCTGATCTGTGGAATGGGAGAGAATGAGGGTGGGTGGGTGGGTTAGGGTTTGGATTTCTCTGGAGAAGCTCCACCGTTGATGGGTGTGTGATGGATGGCTCAGATCATTTCGGACTGGGCGATCCGCGTGATTGTGGTTCCTCGCTTCTCATTGGCCGGTTGTTTTATGCTAGAATCTTTAAAATTTGGACCCAAATCTTCTACGTTTTTAATAAAAAATTACAAATCTGTCTTGCAAAAAGGACCGCAACTTTTTTTCAAAAATATTAGTCCACAACTTATTTACAATTAACTAAAATGTCAAGATCACAACTGTTTACAGTTAAGCTAGAAAATCAAAACACTAGCGGCCCGACACTGCTTCATTGCAACTCTGTCAGTCCCGACAATGTTGGATCATAGCACCGGCAGTCCCTGGTGATGCTCTGTTGCATCACCGATGACTATTGCAGCATCACCTTCTGCTACAACCCCCGACGACCTTGCGGCGCCATGCATGACCAATGGCCACTACCCGGCAGCCAGCGGCACCACAAACCACTACCCCACACCATGAGCTTCGACGCCCCTTGCATCAACAAGTTTTAATGCGTACAAAAGACGGGAGGGGTGGTGGAAGGGAGGATGGCCGGCGCTGGGGGCGATGAGGAGGTCGTCGGCGGTGGGGATGGGGGAGGCCGGCGGCGAGGTTGGGATGGCAGAGAGAGGGAGGTCGGGCAGAGGGGAGAGGGGGATCTGGGAGGAGGTGGCGGCGGGGAGGAGCTGAGGGAGGAGAGGTGGGCGGGTGCGGGTTAGGGTTTGGGCTGCGGATGGATGGTTGGATGGAGAGGTGGAGAGTTGGACGGATGGATGGGCGGCCATGTCATCGATCTGTGTGACAACTAAACCAACCAATAAGAATAGAGCACACATAATTATGTTTTTTCTTTTATTTTTCTTCAACTTTTACACATGAAAAAATCATAAAAATGGTCTCACATTGTGCACAAGTTTGTATCTTGAATGACAAACAATGTTGACTAAGGAATTTTTCATTTTCTTTGCATGAAAAATTCATTTCCCATTTTTCGAGTGCCTAAAATAAGTTTTTTGTGAAGAACCTACTGAATAATTGTTGCAAAATTGTACCAAATCAATTTTGTAAAATACTAGGCCATATTTAATGCATAATTTACCAAATGGTTGGGTGTCAAAAGCTTTTATCCACCTCTCGTGAAAAAGACAAATTTCTGCCGATTCAGTTGGAAGCGGGTCAAATTTAAACTGTAGCTGCCTTGTAGTTTGCTCTTTATTTTTTCCAAAAATCATTTCTAGGTATATAAGTATCTATTTAATAAGAGAAACACCAAAAAAATTCCAAGATTCAACCACTAGCTAGGAACGGTCATTCCCGCTGTTTTGACCGCATTTTGAAACGGGCATAAAAAATTCAAAAAAAAATCAAAAAATTGGGAAACCTTCGCATTGTGTCATTATATGTGGCCAAGTTCCCAGCAAAAATAATAAACTTGTAATACGGCAATTATTTTAAAAAAGTGTTCTGAGAAACAAGCTATCATGCGTGAAGATTCATGGCTATCAAGCCAAATGATCAATCTTATGGCCACATTCATGGCATAGTTTGTTCAAATGATCTCATATTGTGCACAAGGGTGCATATTGGAATGGGAAACAATGTTGCCTAAGGAAGTTTTCATTTTCTTTGGACGAAAAAACTATTTTCCATTTTTCGAGTGCCCCAAATGAGATTTTTTTTGTGAAGGACCTACCAAATAATTGTTGCAAAATTGGACCAAATCATTTTTCTAAAATATTAAGCCATATTTAATGCACAATTGACCAAATTGTTTGCTGTAAAAAGTTTTGATCCACCTCTGGTGAAAAAGACAAATTCCCGCCGATTTAGTTGGAAACGGGTCCAATTTGAACTGCAGCTGCCTCATAGTTTGCTATTTATTTTTTCCAAAAATCATTTCTAGGTACATAAGTATCTATTTAATCAGAGAAACATCAAAAGTTTTCCAAGATTAAACCACTAGCTAGGAACGGTCAAGCCCGCCGTTTTGACCGCATTTTGAAACGGGCATAAAAAATTCAAAAAAAAACAAAAAATTGGGAAACCTTCGCATTGTGTCATTATATATGACCAAGTTTCCAGGAAAAATAATAAACTTGTAATACGGCAATTATTTTAAAAAAGTGTTCTCAGAAATGAGCTATCATGCGTGAAGATTCATGGCTTTCAAGCCAAATGACCAATCTTATGGCCACATTCATGGCATAGTTTGTTCAAATGATCTCATATTGTGCACAAGGGTGCATCTTGGAATTGCAAACAATGTTTCCTAAGGGAGTTTTCACTTTCATTGCACAAAAAAGCCATTTTCCATTTTTCGAGTGCCCCAAATGATGTTTTTTTGTGAAGGACCTACCAAATAATTATTGCAAAATTGGACCAAATCATTTTTATAAAATACTAGGCCATATTTAATGCACAATTGACCAAATGGTTGGGTGTAAAAAGTTTTGATCCACCTCTGGTGAAAAAGACAAATTCTCGCCGATTCAGTTGGAAAAAGGTCAAATTTGAACTAAAGCTGCCTCATAGTTTGCTATTTATTTTTTCCAAAAATCATTTTTAGTTACATAAGTACCTATTTAATCATAAATACATGGTTTGGTGGCGATACGTCGAGGTTTGGATGGTGGCCGAGGGCCCCAACTCTAGAGCGCGTAAACTTGCATGCCCGCCGCGTGGTCACCGCGTGACCGTGGCATTGCCATGTGTTCTGGGCTACCTGGGCATGTTTAGTGGGTTGGGCACTCCCCAGGTAGGTGCTAGGAAGAAAATCACAACATAAGATTCTCATGAGGAGACCGATCGATGCTCAAACATGAATAAGCAGCCAAGTGTTTGATTAGGGGTACGGGAAATGCACATGGCTAATGGGTGTGAGTTTTGGCTGAGGATGATCAATTACTAAGAAGACCGTCTTTACAAATTTTCAGCTCAAAAGGAGGAGCCTAGGTGGTACTTGCTTTGCAAAGTACCACACTAGACATAAATACGAATGTTGAAGCCGGGCTCAAAATAATGAATGGATTGAGCTGGCATTTGGTGGAGGATGGTTATTTGGGTAGAGCAAAGCACTGTAGAAAATGGATACCATTTGGACATGCCAAAGTGGTACTTCCTTCACAAAAGTGTTTTTCTGAACAAAATAGGAAAATGAATATTTTTAAATTATTTCTGAACTACGCAAGGAAGGTTTTTTTTACATATTTGACGAATATATGACCCAAAAAAATTATGAGATTTTTTTGGGAATTTTGGGAATGACAGAAATATAGGTTGCTTCACAACCTAGGGCAAAAACTGCCACATGGACATGACACATAGGCAAAACTGATGAGGTGGTGGCTAGTCATAGCAACCCACCACAACTTACAAGGTTATAACCATCTATATTGGTCATGATCAGCTAGAAATAAGGCAGTGGAGCAGTGCTATCTGCTTTATGACCATTTCGTGTAAGGAAATTACGACCTTTCTGACCAAAATGGTCGTTATTGTTTAGAGTTTGGAGCCCCCCGAACAGCTTTTGACCAATTGTTCTGAAATGGTCATAGATCTATGACCAATTCTTCCAGGGTCACTGACAGAAGGTCACTAGTTGACATATTTCTTGTAGTGTCACAAGACACCTAAATGATGCTAACGTGGAGCAGTTTTCAGCAGCTTATATCACTTAGCAGTTTTGCAACGAAGATTAAGGCATCAATATGAACAGTAAAATGAATGCAAACTACTCCATCATCTAGAGCATCTAGAGATGAACATTTCGACATATCAAACACACAAAATGGAGCAATATGCACGAAGTTACATGCATCACAATATGCACATATGATGTTTGAAAATCTGGGACTTGGCAGAAATTTACCCTCGTGAAAAGTCAACGCGGGACGAGGACGAGCGGGACGGAAGGATCCAGGGCGCGGAGAATCCGTTTGGATGGAGGGAGTGGTGGATCTAATCCACTTCCTCGGATCCGTCCGGAGTCTCGCCAGAGTTGGGCGTGGAGGTGGCCGGAGTGGGAGACGGCGGCGGAGGGGCGGATTCAACGGCGGGGTCACGGGGCAAGGAGGCGGCAGAGCAGTGGAGTGGCTCTGGCGGTAAGAGGGCGGCGGTGGAGGCGTGCGGCACGCGGCGCTGCAGCCGAGGCGCGGGCGGCGTGGTTGACGGCGGCGGGTGCGGCTTATGGGCGGCGGGCGCGCGACGGACGGCGCGAGGTGGTGGCATAGCGCGACAAAGGGATACGGGCGGCGGGCGGCGCGCCCGGCGACGGCGGGCTTGATCGTTGAAGACGGGCGCGCCGAAGGGAGGCGCGAGCTCCCTGATGGCGGAGCAAAGCGGGCTCGGAGACGGGCCCCGATGGGCTCCACGGGCTCGCCCCGGGCCTGGGCAGGCCGCGGCGGCGCGGGAAGGAGCTGGGACGATGTGACAGAGCAGGAGTGGGCGATGGGGCGGCCGAGCGGACGTGCCCGACGTGGGCGGATGCGTCCGGCAGCGCGAGGAGGGTTTGATCTAGGGTTTGCCCAAGAATGGAGGGGGAGGAGCCTATTTATAGATACAGAGAGCTAGGAGAGTTCAAATGAGGAGCGGTTTTCACCCACATGATCGTGATCCAACGGAGAAGGACATGGAGGGGGTTTAGATGGGCTAGCGGGCTGTGTGGAGGGATGCTGGGCTGCAAAGAGGAGGGTTTCGCTTAACACGGTTAACCGTTGGGGCATCAAACGATCTCCAAATGGAACGAAATTTGACAGGCGGTCTACCGGTGATGTACCAAGACCACTCGTCAACTCTCGGCCCATTCCGAGAACGTTTTTCTCCCGCTCACGAAACAAGATCTGAAAGGTGCAACGGGTGCATGCGAGTGTGGTTGGGCTCAGAACGGACAACGGAGAGAACCGGGGAAACCCGAACGGATGCAAGTTTTGAAAACATGCTGATGAAATGTAGATGATGACATGGCAAAGTGCAACACGCAAGCGAAAGGCATGGCAACAACGGCGAATAACTGAAAGACATCTGGCGCATCGGTCTCGGGGCGTTACAACTTTCCCTTGCCCGACGCGATCGTGAGCGGTGCCGCTGACGCCAGCGCTTTGGTGGTTCACCGACGGGCTTGTCCTTGTCTGGATCTTGAGTGCCATCGTCGTCCCTCTTCGCAGGTATATCCATCATGTATACGTCGTAGGTAGAAGTGGCCGTCCAACGCCCTGTGATGGGCGGGTTTTGACCTGGTTCGGCGTCGACATCATCGTCCATGCCGTCGATGTCTTCGGAGGCGTAGTCTAGCATGTTGGTTAAATCCTCGACGGTGGCTATTAAGTGGGTGGTGGGTGGGGTGTAAAATTCCCTGTTCTCAGCCCCCCATTCGAGCTGGAGGTAGTTCGGAGGAGACACTTCGGTGATGGCAAGAGATTGTATTAAGTCCAGTGTTTCGTTTAAGAGCGAAAGCTGGATAGGAGTCTGCGGATCTGCGGAGCCAGGCTCTGTGATAATCACTAGATCGAGCCCGATGAACGGCAGACCTCAATAGTTTGGAGTTGACGTCCAGAGGCGAGTCCGGCTTCCCGATAACGGGGAGAGTCCCGTTTGACTTCGGGTTCGCAAACGGCGTTGTCGCATCTGGGCTTCCGGTTGCGAGCTCCGTGACAGGAGAGAGTCTGGCGGGGTTAATCCTCCCGCGGATGATGTGGTCTGCCCCGGATCTAAGGCCGAGGCGGGTATGAGCATCGACCCCTGGATGGGATCTGATAGTGGATCCGAAGGACCTTCTTCATAAGGGTGGAGAGCGGCGGCCGAGGCCGCAAACCCCTCGAAGATCAGGTCTCCTCGGATATCAGCAATGTAGTTCAGGCTTCCAAACCTGGTCTGGTGACCGGGGGCATAGCTGTCGACCTGCTCAAGGTGGTCGTTCGAGTTGGCACATAGCATGAAGCCGCCGAACACAAAGAGCTGACCAGGGAGAAAGGTCTCCTCGGACACAGCATCATCGTTGGTGACTAAGCGAGCCATCGATTCCTCTGTTGACAACACATAGGAGCTCTCAATGAAAGCACCAATGTCGGTGTCAAAACCGGCAGATCTTGGGTAGGGGGGCCCAAGCTGTGCGTCTAACGATCAATGGTAACAGGGGACAGTGGGACACAATATTTACCCAGGTTCGTCCCTCTTAAAGGAGGTAAAACCCTACGTCCTGCTTGATTGTATCCGATGAGTATAGGGGTTACAAGAGTTGATCTACCTCGAGATCGTAATGGCTAAACCCTAGCTGTCTAGCCTATGATTATTCTGATCGTCTCTACTGACTAAATCCTCCGGTTTATATAGACACTGGAGGGACCTTGGGTTGTACAAAGCCGGTTTACAAGGAATGGAAATAGAATATCCGGACACCAATCTTGCCGTCCACGCATATAGGAGTCCTACCCGGACACGGGGGGTGGTTTTCTGCTTTATCTTCACGGCTCATCAGTCCGGCCCATATCGAATAGACCGGACACCCGAGGACCCCCTAATCGAGGACTCCCTCACCCCTCCTGCTTCTTCTTTCTTGGCCACCCCTAGATGGGAGGAGGGTTTCCCCTTAGTCTCATGGCCTCCATGGCGGCGGAGGGGCGAGAGCTCCTCCGAGATTGGATCTCTTTCTCTCTTTGTTATCTTCTGTTTCGCGTTCCTATTTTCTGGCCTTTCACCGTTTCTTAAATATCCTGAGATTCGTAACTCTGACTGCGCTGAAATTTTAACATGATTTTTTCCAGATATAAGCTTCCTTGTGCCCGAAGAAGAGCCCCAGTCGACTTATGGTGTGCTCACTAGGCACCACCGCGCGCCAGGGGGGCCAGGCGCGCCCCAGTGGTTAGTGGAGGCCTGGGCCTATGTTTGCATTGGTTCCACCTCCAAAAAATCATATATATTCCAAAATAATTATCCATAAAATTTTATCGCATTTGGACTTCGTTTGATATGGATATTCTGTGAAACAAAAAACATGCAACAAATAAGAACTGGCACTGAAAGTCCTATAATACTGTATGAAGTTGTAAATAAAAAATGTAACAAACAAAAAAGGCCGCCAAAAGTGTATGAAGTCCTATAATATTGTATAGTCCTATAATATTATGTAACTTCATACACTTCTGTCGTATGTTGTTTGTTACAAATATGTTAGTCCCAAAAATAATATAAAATATTGCCAAAAGTGTATGAAGTTGTATAATATTGGCATGGAATAATAAAAAATTATAGATACGATAGAGACGTATGAGCCACTCCAACCCTATACTTCTCGTATTCCTGCGTTTTCAAAATTCTATTAATCAAAGAGGCCCTTACTTCTTTGGGATGGAAGGTTTTAGGCAAGCGGTAAATCGCTAATAAAACTCTAGATTTATCCAACATAAACTCTTCCAAAATTTGCATTTTTTTTAAAATTTTGTCTTTTTTCACTGTTTTCAAAGGTATTAACAAAACAGGAAAAATGAACCAGGCGGGCCAGCGTGCGCCAGGCGGGCCGACATGCCTGGGCGTGTCGCGTGCCGGCCCACGTAGCCGCCGTGTTGTGCCTGCCTGCTACCTCCAGCTCGCGGGCCGGCACGGCACAGCCCGGCTATTATTCGTGTCGTGGCGGGCTGTGCCATGCCAGGCACGTATACGGTGGGCCGGGCCGGCCCGTTTGGCCAGGTATGACGATGATAGGCTTTCAGTGGTCGTTTGCAGAGGGCACGGTCGGCGCAAGTCCTGCATATTGTGGTTCGTGTGTGTCTATCTGTTGGCATGTTGGCCCATTTTATAGGTTGGGTTTGTATCAGTTTTAGCACGATTTTTCATGAGTTAACGGGGCAATTCTCACTTCTTCTTAATCAATAAAATGGCAAGTCTTTTGCCTCGTTTAGAAAAAACTCCCAAATTAGTTTGTGCCAGTCCCTTTGTTCTTTTACGGAGCCCCTTTGTTTACCTTTGCTTGGCTGAGCCGGTCTGACCCGGCAGTAACCAAACCCTGAACCCTAGCTAGGCTAGAACCGAACCCTGCTTTCCCCCAAAACAAAGAGAGAGAAAATAAGCAGAGCCTGCTTGCCGTCGCGATGCCGCCGGCGGCCGGGGAGCTCGCCGGACCTCGCGGTGGAGTGGAGGCGGAGAGGGTCTTCATTGGCGCCGGGTGCAACCGTGTCGTGAACAACGTCTCGTGGGGCGCCTGTGGTCTTGTCGCCTTCGGCGCCCAGAACGCCGTCGCCCTTTTCTCCCCTTCGGTCCGTCGATCTGGCCCCTCTCACTCTTCTGTTTTTAGGTATCCTGATGTGTTCTTTGTTTGATCCGATTGGTCTCGGTTCGTGTGTGTGTGCTGGAACAGAGAGGGGAGATCGTGACGACGCTGCCGGGGCACAAGGCGGCGGTGAACTGCACGCTGTGGCTGCCAACCAAGAAGGATGTACTCCAAGGTCTGCTACCTCCTTATTACACCTATTTTATGCCTCTCTTACTAGTTTCCTGTTGCATCTGAACTGAAATGATTAGCCAGAGTAACCAGTCTGAAATAATACCATGTCTTGTACTGTTGCTGTTGATGCGCTGAGCTGCATTTTGAGGTAAAAATTTAGAGTATCAACCTGAAATTGTCTCAATGAATAATTGGTGGGACTTGAGAGGAGATGGATCAAGCAAAAAGGTGTTTTGGACTGATCCTGTAATGAGTACTGAACCGTTGGCTTGTGGTTTGTTTCATTTTGCTCCTCTGCAGTTCAAAGCAGGGAGACACACTATCTATTGTCCGGAAGTTCTGATGGTGCTATTATGGCATGGAAGATTGGTTCTGGAATAGGCAAGGTGAATTTCTTCTGTTTCACCATATATGAGTTTGTTGTCGTTAGGATTCTGTTTGAAGCCTTTGCTGCAATTTCGTGGCATTAGATTTCTTCTTCTTCTTCTTCTTCTCATGTGCTTGCTCGGAATATGTTTATCTGTTTATCTTGACCCAAGTTGATTGATTTTGCTGTTTATGTCTGCTTTGCAGTGGTCTCATGTTTTGCAACTACCAGCCATGCATAAGAAAGGCGTGACCTGTCTTGCTGGAAGAATGGTGTCGGATAGGGTATCAATTTTCGCTTCCACCTCCTCAGATGGTATAGTGGTTATTTGGGAAATGGTGGTTGAGCCGACTGCTGATGGTAAGATGATCGACTAGCATTCTAATACTTTGTCCACGGATCCTAAGCTTAGTGATTTATATCTCGAATAGTCGCATTAATCTTTAGCTTATCTATAAAGCAAAATTTATAGTCCAATTCTTTTAACTTGTATGATCTTAAAGCTTTACAAATGCGTGCTGTCATCCCATTTAAGTCATCTGGTTTCACTTCTGCAGGCTCCTGCAAAGTGTCTTGTTTGCATTCTCTTTCCGTTGGTTTAAAACCAATGGTTTCACTTTCATTGGCGGTGTTGCCGGAACAGGAAGGCCTAATTTTAGCAATGGGGGGATTAGATCATAAGGTCCACATATATTGTGGGGATCAGTCAGGCAAGGTTTGTAAGATTTCTTATTACTTCCGTTGCTATACCTGCTCGCATTTCTGTACTGACCAGCATTTTATGATGCGCAGTTCATTAAAGCCTGTGAACTTAAGGGCCATTCTGACTGGATTAGAAGTTTAGACTTTTCTTTACCTGTGATGACGAGCAGTGAGAAACACAGCCTTTTTCTCGTTAGCTCGTCTCAGGACAAAACCATTCGGATATGGAAGATGACTTCAGATGTGCAACAAAGGAAGGATAATATTGGGATGGCCTCCTACATTGAAGGTCCTCTATTTGTGGCAGGTAATACAAGTTACCAGGTATCATTGGAGTCTCTTCTTGTTGGGCATGAAGATTGGGTATATTCAGTAGAGTGGCAGCCTCCTAGACTGCTACTTGGTGGTGAAGCTCATCAGCCAATGAGCATATTATCTGCATCTATGGACAAGATGATGATGATATGGAGGCCTGAAAAAAATACTGGCCTTTGGATAAATTCAGTGACAGTTGGTGAATTAAGTCACTCAGCACTTGGATTTTATGGTGGCCATTGGGAACCTGATGGTAAATCTATTCTTGCACATGGCTATGGTGGATTTTTTCATATGTGGAGAGATGTTGGACTGGATTCAGAAAATTGGCAGCCCCAGATTGTCCCATCCGGTCATTTTGCACCCGTATCTGACTTAACATGGTCTAGATCTGGCGAATATTTGCTAACAGTTAGCCATGACCAGGTAGGTTCTTGTACTTCAGCTTCAGCGCAGTTTTATAGAACATTTATCTTTGGTTATTATCATTTTTGCTTACTTACTTGCTAAGCCTGTTTTGCATCAATGTTTATTATGCAGACAGCGCGCATATTTGCTCCTTGGAGAAGTCATGTTAACCCAGGAGATGTGATTTGTTGGCGCGAAATCGCTCGCCCCCAAATCCATGGGCATGACATTAACTGTGTGGCATTCATTCAGGGTACAGGAAACCACCGGTTTGTTTGTGGTGCTGATGAAAAGGTCTGTAGAGTCTTTGAAGCTACTTTATCATTCCTGAGGACCCTACAGGAAGCAACTTTGTTGAAACCTGACAATGAGGATTTTGACGATGTGCAAGTCCTTGGAGCAAATATGTCTGCTCTTGGGCTTTCACAGAAACCTATATATACACATGGTAAAAATCCCTCACGTATTGGGCATAGTGTCTTGTTAGCTTTTCATAACAAATTTTAGTAGCACCTACTTTATTGTTTCAGTGATTCTTTTTCATTTGACTGATACTTTTTTATTGATGGTTTTATGCAGGAAAGGAATCCCCAAGCAGCGCTTCTAATGATGGTCCAGATTCCATGGAGACGATTCCTGATGCAGTGCCAACTGTGTTTACTGAGCCTCCTGTGGAGGACCAGCTTGCATGGAATACCTTATGGCCTGAATCTCACAAACTTTATGGGCATGGAAATGAACTCTTTTCCATCTGCTGTGATCATGCAGGGAAGCTCGTTGCATCGTCGTGCAAGGTATTACTGCATGCTTTCTTGTCGTGACTGAAAATTTTGTATGATATCCGTTATCAGTTGTGTTAAGCCAGACATCAGCATCACCATGATCATTTACCTCACCTGGCCACAGCTATGTTACTTGATTGTTCTTGTTTAGAGCATGTACGGTTCAGCTAAGTGCTCAAATGTGAATCTGCAAACAGATGTTTTTTTTCATTTTCATAGAAACTTGAACGGATACATAGTATTGCTGGGGCTTTATTTATTTATTTCTGGGAACCACTTAAATGTTTTGCCACTATCGCAGGAAAATAGTTTTGTATCTGTGCATCCTCATGTGGCAAGAATGCATATTACAGTACTATTTGTCGTCATACTACTACAATAGTAGTTGATGGAGAATGTCTATATTTTACTAGGGAGTTCTGAATGATACTTGATTCTCTTGCAGGCTCAATCGGCACCAGTTGCTGAGATCTGGCTCTGGGAGGTTGGAACATGGAAAGCTGTTGGCCGCTTGCAGTCTCACAATCTGACGGTTACGCAAATGGAATTTTCTTCTGACAATGCTTTTCTTCTGAGTGTATCAAGGGATCGTCACTTGTCTGTCTTTTCGATTAAGAAAACTGGTGAGGGATTTGTATCTTTTAGTTTAATATACCTTGTTTGTTGTATTTGATCCATTGCTCATGCTGTGCAATTGTTGGTGCCATCCCACTTTTGTAACTCTTAGAGGAAGGAGCACAGCATCACCTGGTTACAAAGCATGAAGCGCACAAAAGAATCATATGGGCATGCTCGTGGAACCCATTTGGGTACGAATTTGCGACTGGTTCAAGGGACAAGACTGTCAAGATATGGTGTGTTCAAGATGCATCTTCCGTCAAGCTGCTCGCCACATTGCCTCAGTTCCGTGAGAGTGTCACAGCATTGGCCTGGACGGGCCGTGACCGTGCTCGTAATGCCGGCATTATTGCTGTTGGCATGGACAATGGACTGATCGAGCTCTGGAGTGTTTCAGGGGGGAGAGCTGCTTCAGACAATAGCTCAGATCCGTCCCCCCTCAGCGTCGCATGCATGCTCCGGTTGGATCCTCTGTTGTGTCATGTGTCAACTGTGCACCGTTTGCGGTGGCAGAAACCCGACTCGGCTGATGAGAAAGCAGCAATCGAGCTGGCTTCTTGTGGATCTGATCACTGCGTCAGGGTGTTTGCAGTCCGTGATACTTGAGGTATATATGCAACGTTGTGACTCCGAAATTTTGAGCAGATGCATCTACTTTGTTGGCATGACATAGGCATATACGTCTAGATTTAGTGGACTAAAATCCTGGCAGTTCTTGGTGCCCTTGCCAATCCTCCCTGATGTTGTAAAACTTTTATCGTTCTGTTTGTGAGATGATATTTATGTATTGCAATGATGTACACCTTAGTTGACTGGTGAATACAGTGCGTTGGGTTTTTCAATCCAATATTTTAAGCTCTAAGACTGGCACATTGTTGAATACCATGTGCACAACTTTTGCTCCATGTATCTAGTCCGCAACAACTTTATATTTTAGAACTATATTTTGACAGCTATATACAGCCATTCCAGCTGTTTTAAGGAAGCTTTCAGGTTTGCCACAACCTCAAGCAGCACTAGTTTTCTAGGAATAGGATGCATGGAGTGAATCAGGCAATTTTCTAGATCAAATCGACAAAATCAGACTTTGGATCCGACACTTGAACTGTATATGACACTTTAGTGAATCAGGTAATTTTAGTGATGGAATCAACAAAAAGTTAGTATCAGACTTATGAAGCTCTGGACTCCTGACAGCATCAAAAAGAAAAGAATAGTTTTGCTTCACTAGTACTCCCTCTGTTTCTAAACAATTGAATTTCTAGGGTTTTTCAAAGTCAAACTTCATTAAGTTTGACCAAGTTATAGAACTTTAATTATTTTGGAACAGAGGGAGTAGATTATTTCAACATTGACAGGAGCAAAGCTGCAAAGGAACATAAGCTTCCATGCTTTTATTGTTCCCTAGTATGTCAAAGGTAGAACAAAACAGATTACACTACATAATAGGCCATCTAATAGAAAAAGGTAGCTTTGCTTCACTAGTAATTTACTTTTTTTTTTTTTGCAGTGTTCACTAGTAATTTACTGTGCATAACATCACATAGTTTGAGTGCACAATAAGTTTCAACATAAACCCCTCCCAAAAAGAAAGTTTCAACATAGAAGACAGATAGAATACTTGTAAAAGAGGGCATACGCAAACAACAGCCCCAACACAACAATCTGGACATCACAGACTTCACCCATGGTACAATTACATGCTGGTAGTAGCTAGCGACCAACATATACCAGGAAAGGTTTCCCGATGCCCGTAGGTGACGATCTTGTACACTCCAAACAAACTGGGAAGACTTTGCATCTGGTGCATGCCAAGCGGTTGTGCTTTCCTCTCCCAAGCAAGAAACAAAACAGTACTAATCCTGCCTTGCAAGGCAAAGATATGATGAATCCCAATTGGTTACCAACTCCAACAGCTAATGTGTTTAATGCCGTCAAATCACACGGACGAAGCGAAATTTTCCGTGTCTTGAAACTCTTGTTCAAAGATGTCACCCAAGCAGCCGTTCTTGGGTTACAGACCTGGAGAAACTTGGCATAGTTTAGCCCTCAAGGCAAAGCAAGTCAGGACTTACGGGGTGGGGCACTGGCCAGATATACATACTACTAATAAAGAGCTTGTCTCATGCAGACTGCAGGAATGATGAAATGTTCTAAATGGGAAGCAAGCAAGCAGAGGAGATCAAGAATCTTCTTCTCAAGATAATCATTCCCTTGGCTTTTCCCCTGGCAGGTTCTTTTATCTGCGGCCTCATAGCAGACAGAGCAATCAGGCACAGTGACCTAAACTCGTCTGGTAACTCGATCCAGTTGGATCAATCATCGTCAGACGGGCTGAGATTGATCCAAGGAGAAGAGGGAGGAGGAGAAATGGAGTCCCCGAACCGGGCGCCGCGGAAGCTGGTGCAAGCCGAGACCCCCTACAGCACCGGCAGGCTCGTCGGCGGTGGACATGCGAGGCAGGCTTCTCTTACTGAGGAAATCGCGGTGGCGCAGGACACCGATAGCTCATCGGAAGTCTCAGTCAACAACCAGAGGCTCCAGGACGCTCAGGGGACGTCCCCCGCCGGCGCCGAAGAGGTCGAGAGCCTGAAGCGCGTGGTGTCGGCCCTCGAAGAGCGGGCCGCCGGCATCGAGTCGCGGTTCCAGGGCTTCTGTGACGCGAAGGAGCAGGAGTCGACGTACCAGAAGATGCAGATCATGTGCCTGGGGATGAAGCTGGAGCTGCTGGAGTCCCAGAACCAGCGGCTCGAGGCGGCCGCCACGGAGATCCGGGCGGCCGCCGAAGAGTTCACCGTGATGCGGGCGAGCCTCGACGCGCTGCAGAGCAAGTTCAGGAAGGTCGCCAGGAAGAGCAGGCAAGAGTTCGACGCCATTGATGGAAGGATCCTGGCTCTGGATGCCCGGGAGGAAGAGATGGCGACGAGGTGCCGAGGCTTTGAGCAGCTCGTGGCGGAGATGAAGGAGCTGGTTTTGCAGCTACAGAAGGGGAAAGGAACAGACAGTGAGGTACGTATTTTCTTCTTCGCTTCGTCGACATTTCTTCCATTATTTCCTTCTGATCAAAGATTTTCCTTGTGTGCTGTGCATGGCATAGAGCGTGGAGGTCGCCGTGGAGAGGAGCATGCGGAAGCTGTCAAGCAGCAAGGACCTGCTGGACGGGATGGAGGTGCTCCGGGACCGGTGGGCGGCAGACATGGAGGAGCTCATCTACCTCGGCTGGATCACGGCGTGGCTGCAGCACGACCTCCTGGTCAGCGACGGCGAGGGCGGCGCCGCCAAGGGCACGGCAGCGATTGGGGACGACGGCACCCACCCGACGGCGGAGGGGCAGCGCAAGAAGGGGGAGAAGATGGTGGCGGTGGCCGCGCCGATCAACGAGGTCGAGCTCCGCAAGACGTCGTCCAACGCGTCGTCGTGCGCCGCGGGAGAGGAGTCGTGCATGGGGCTGGCGGGCTGCAGGACGGGAATCGGACGCCCGAGATTGCTCCGCAAGATCAGAGGGTGGGCTAAGGGAAAGGGTCCAAGCAAGGGCAATGAGTCATGAACTCATGAATAATTCATTGGTGCTGATTAATTTGCTTGCGATCACTCGTGAGAATAATGTATGTTTGAGTCAAATTGCGTTGTTAAAAGATAATAAATATGGTGCATATATGTGTTTTTTACACAATTCAATCACAGATGCTGACATACGCACACACACACCACACTGAACGCACACACACACCTACATCTATGAGCATCTCTGAGACACTGAGCTAGCACAACATCTTGAGATTGATAAAGTCATCACATATGCCGCATTGTCGATGGAAACGTCGTCCTCCACTGAACGAACATTGCTGGAAAGTTTAGAATAAATCTAGCAAATATATGCACCAGTACCAGTGTAGGACTTGAATTCTGGTGGGCAGGTTTCACCACATGAAAACTAACCATCTGAGCTACAATTTGCATACGATGCTGGATACCAGGACCAATGGTGAGCTAGCTTATGTTCAGATTTTTCTTCGACAAGAAGGTGTCAATTACATCTTCATATGCACACGGATGAATAGTAAATTTCAATGAAAAAGAAAAAGAAAACAATTTAGTTTTGTGATAAACATTGTTAAATGTGCTACCAACATGCAAAGTTTCATGATGAAAAAACGTTCAGGGAGGCCTGGAGAAAAACAAAATTGATATTCCAAATGCTTAAAAATTACCCTTTTGCAGCATTCCATGAATATTTTTTCACCGCAAAAATATTCATGGGGTAAATATATATATATATATATATATATATATATATATATATATATATATATATATATATATATATATATATATCAGATTTTTGATTTTTTTTTTCTATTTTTCTGATTTTACTGCATCTGAATGCACAAACTCCATGCCAACTACACCTAGCCTCTGTATCAACACAACCCAAGAGCTACTCAACACATCGATGATTCACACAACCAACTTATTACAAAAGAAGAAGAAAAAATCTCAACCGAACTGCAAAATGCAACAACAAAAACCATTAACGATGACAACCCAAGAAACACGATATGTGCTTCAATAACAATACCTTCACAAAGGAAGGTAGACCCAACCACTTAGATTAGATCATGGGTTTTCAACCGGGGGTCTAAGTGAACACAATGCAGCAAGGAAATGTTGCATTAACAACGGCATTGCGAGGTTCAACCAACGAAGGTAAAACCTAAAGCTTTCACCCTGGGAACTTGAGCCCCTGCACTAAAAAACACTACTTAAATGATGCTCATATAAAGTCATTCTATTGTGCAAAGTTTAACAGTTTGTTTGGCAGAAAAATATATTCTATAGGGGTCGTTTCCAATAGCCAGTTAATTTATGGAAATCAAAAAATCTCCCGCTGCCGCTTCCTCTATTTCTTCTCCAGCCTTGTTCAAACGGAGTACTATATTCGAGTCCGATGTGAATGATGGTTCTTACGGAAGAAAAAAAGAAAAAAGAAACCCAAATGATAAGTGCCACACGTGTGACACAAAGCACTCTGGCCCTGACGTCTTTTTACAACTAAAGTAGGCGTCCGAAAAGAAAAACAAAATAAAAAAACTGAACTTGTCATCAAAAAAAGTTTGTCATGCTTGACCACTAAAGTTGCCATCCTCGGATCATTAAATTTGCCATAATGAAACTACTTCACAGCCGACCCACCATGCACGATGCATGAACGATTGACCATCTGATGGATGTGATGCATTTGGCTCCTTGATTCGATGGCTGGATGTGAACCATCGTGCACAAATCGTGCATGGAGTGCTGTGTATAGCAACGTTGTTGCCATAAAAACGTTCGGAGTTGCCATGGGTGTGTGCCACGTGTGTCACTTATCAAAGTCCAAAAGGAAATAGCCCTTTGTTCCACAACGAAGGGCTTGTTGTAAACTCTTTTTTCCTTGAACGCTTCTGAAGTACAGTGGATAATACTTAGCGGCCGGCGGCTTCACTGATTACAAAGCGGAAATCACAGCAGAAATGACGAAGATGTCAATTTGCAATCAAAATTAACAAGGTTTCAGGGCTTGTTAATTTTGAAATGAACTTAAATGAACCCAGAGAATTTCGCTTTGATTTGCAATTTCATGCTGTATTATACTGTATTCATACACACAGCGTTTTGCGTGACAAACGCACTGGGTCCTAGTGCCCGCACCGTTGAGCCCACGGAGAAGGGAGGCGGCCGCCAGGTCGTCCCGCAGCTGCTGCGGCTCCCGCGCGGCCCAGAGGAGCAGCTATGCACGACGTCATCCACCGGTCGCTGACCCCGGCGGACGATCACGAGGCGTCACCGCCGGGCTCGACATTGAGGAGTCCAAGCACCCCCACAGCAGAGAGGGCGACCGCCACAGCGAAAGCGGTCTAGCTAGCGAAGGAATAGTCCCACGCCGCCCGTCGACTCACCAGCATTACTCCTCCTTGTTGTCATCCGAGAGCGGCATGACAACGATCCTCCTCGGCTGTCGATGCCTACACGGAGGGCCATTGGTAACAGCAAAAGAAAAGGACCGACGAGGAAATGATGAAGTATGGCGCCCCTCCCCGTTTAATTAGTCAACCTAGCTAGCATTTTAACTAATCTATATATCCAAGTGGAGAACTTGCTTTTTGGGTGATTGTGCAAAATTTTAATACCCTATATATGTATCATATGATGCTATATTACTATGTTGATCTACATAGTGTTTATCACGTTGCATGGCTAATATGAATTTGAAGAATGGATATGAGGATGACAGCTTTGGACGAGGCGTAACGCTGCAGGTGGAGGTGGGATTTAGTGGGACTACCAAGTTCTTCCTAGTTAAATTGCTTTAGTGGGGTCCCATTGAACAGAAAAAATATTAAGTGGGTTAACTCTCTCAGACCGTCGGGATCCCACCAACCCCTTCTCTCTCGTGGACACACAGAAACAGAGGAGGCGCAGCCCTACTCGTGCCGTCGCCGCATCCCCTCCCGTCCTCCCCTTCCTCGTAGCTTCTGCCTCCTCCGCCTCACATCGCCATCCCAATCAAGTTTGGCCAATCCCCACTACTCCGACCGGATGGGGTGGCCAGGTCGCCGCCAGCCGCAACCCAGACCCACAGGTCGACGGAAGTATCAGTCCCACATAAGTGACCGCGGGGACGATGGGCATGGGCGGCATCGTGACCTGGGGCCCGGTGACCGCGGGCACGGCCAGTATGGGTGGTACCGTGACCCGTGGAGCGGTGAGCGCGGGCACGGCTGGCATTGGCGGCACTGTGACCTACGGTATGATGAGCGCGGACACGATTGGCACTGGTGGCATTGTGGCATTGTAGCCAAGGAAAGCTTGGTGCCAACGAGCCCCGGCTGGACGAACGTGCTCACCGACGCGCGACATTTTCGAGCGAGAGCGCGCGCAGCGAGCAATGAAACCAACGCCACCGTTAGGCGGCTTCCTTAACGTCTTCGCTTCTAAGTCTCGCCCTGTTGCCGCCCGTCGTGTCTCTCTGCTCGTGACGCCTCTGCCGGCGCCGTACAACCATTAGAAGGCGAGGTTGCTGACACTTGAGAGGGTGCTGACCGATGGGCGCGGAGGTGGATGTGGTGGCGAGGGCGACAAGAAGAGGACGTCCAACACATGCTTCTGCACTTGCTCCAGCTCGACAATCCCGACGACGTCTTAGTGTTCGCCGCGGCGGCCAATGAGCTGCCATCGCTGGAGCTCGAGACCGAGAGGTCTTCACGTTCGCGGACGACGACGACGACGGACAATGTTTCAGTGCAGGATTGGTGGTCAGCTTGCTTGGTGTAGACAACAGGAATCATACATGCATATTTGTGCAAGATAGCATGACCAGGAGATTAAGGTGTGATTAGGTTGGTGGTTGGCTAGATTAAGCTAAGCAACTTCTATTTGGCGTTGGTGATGGTCAGGCCACTTTGATTCATGCCGCGGCCACATTTCATAAGTGGAATCCCACTTATTCCCAGATAACTCATATAAATTCTACTGCAGTGTTGGCTATCACCCATCAAAATGTGTTGTGATTAAGTGGGCTATGGTAGGACACCCACTACGAGTCCCATTTGTAGCCCGAACGAGGCGAAATAAGGAGTGACCGACCACTACCCGCATACGTTAGGGGGATCTGATCAGTCCGACTACACATGCTCAACAGCGCAACGGTCCAACCGCGCGCCGTATCTGTAGTGGTAGCCTTTTTCGCCATCGAGCTCCTTGATCCCCTCCATCACCTGCAGTTGGATATCCTCCTCCGAGCAGTAGTAGCAGGCGGCGAGCGAGTAGACGAGCTCCGTCTTGGCAGAAGTCGACGACGGCCATGGGAGAACTTGAGCAAGTAGACGACGTCAGCCCGACGTGCGGTACTTCGACGCACCGTTACGCTGGGCACGGCGAACTGGTCAGGTTCCTCCGTTGGTCCGTCTTCGACATGCTGCGAGTTCCACGAGAGGCAGCGGATCGGGGTCTCGTCTTGGGCATGCTGCAGGAGCAGGCGCTGCAATGCCGCTGGATCATATGGATCAGGCTTGCAATGCACACTCCACACTGGCGGCGGCGGTTCTTTACGGTGACTCATCGACATTTGCGCTTCTACCACTCCTTCGTCACCATCGTCGATGAGTTCGTTCCTCCACTGGAGGATGTCGGCACGGTGACTCTCCAAATAATAACCAGTCCAATGCAATGCTACAGAGAGGCCTAATAATCGGAACATTGAACTGTAGCCTACTTGTAAACTGTGGGCTCAGATCTGCACTTGCATAGAGGCATAATAACAACTTAACATGCAAATTGCACCGCAAAATACCAGAAAGGCAACGACATACTCCCTCCGTTCCAAAATAGATGACCCAACTTTGTATTAAAGTTAATACAAAGTTGAGTCATCTATTTTGGAACGGAGGGAGTACTACTAAACATACCCTGATTACATAATAAAGCTTATAAAGTACTACTAATACAAGTTCCATACGTAGGTAGCAAGTGAACAACGGTAGCGAAACACACGGAGCAGAGCAGGTTCAACAAACTGTACAAAAAGCGCAACTAAAGCCGAATCAAGATGCTACATGATCGGCGGGATACCTCAGACATTACCAACATAGGCATCCTCCTGATGCGGCGCAGCACCGTTCCCACAAGCCTGCCGCTCAAGGGCCCTAGCCTGAACCGGACAGTCCAGCGAGGCGCACAGGCTGATTATTTTTGAAGCTCAGACCACCCGCGCCGCCGTTACCACCTGCAAAAGAGTAGGGGGCTGGGCAGTCACTAGGACAGTGCCCAAACTGATTACATCTGAAGCAGAAACCAGGGCTGCCGTTGCCGTTTCCAGCTGAAGAGCCGTGCGAGGCGGCCTGCACCGGACAGTCTCTAGACCAGTGCCCAGGCTGATTGCATTTGCTGCACAGGTGAGCTTTCGATGCAGAGGAGCCGTAGGAGGTGGCCTGCCCTGGACAGTCTCTAGCCCAGTGCCCAGGCTGATTGCACTTGTAGCACGCGCGAGCATTGAATGCAGAAGAGCCATATGAACTCGGCGTGAAGTCCTGACCTGTTGCTGGTAGCTGGATATCCATGGCTGCAGGGCAGTTCTGCACGTCGTGCCCAGCGGAGCCACAAGTACCACATACATATCGTGCTGCTGATGGTGCTGCATTAGGCATCCCGCCAGATACCTTAGCTTGCCGCCCGGCGTCTGAGTTGGTGAAACCAGCGTTCACAGCAGTAGCAACACCATTCGCACCAGGTGCTGAGCCTCGGCCATCCGCCCAAAGGCCATCAAATGCTCCAAGATCAAAAACACGACTCTTGTTTGATGTGTGGTCCAATCTTTCAGCCTTCGTGATGCTGACTTTCACACGCGCCTCATCACCAAAGGTTTCTTCCTTGACTTTCAGCTTCAACAGATATCGCTGATAACAGGCCCCATGTATTATTTCTGCGAATCGTGCGTCATCTAGATCCACATTTTTAATCATGAAAAGCTCTTCCGCTGAGAGGCCAATTATTTCCTGGCCAGCTTCTTGGAATGCAGTAGCATTGGTAGTCCCAGTGTGGTCCTGGATCTTACACTGAAACAAGTATCGATACTCACAATTTTGAGAGCTCTGCTGGCATTTGGGGCAATGCCACATCCCATCACCATTATTTGTTACCTTTCTGTTGCAGCGCTTACCATTAACCTCCCTTGTGCAAGCTGGATAAGAAAATTTCTCGGTGTCGATGTGTGAAATTGTAGCTTCAACAGTGACCCAATCTGGCTGATCTGATCGCCCCAAGTTCTCGTCCTTGATCTGCGCAACTGTTTTTCGCATATACATCTTGCCCACACTTGAGATGTCCTTAGATAAAGAAGTGCAAACCGCTAATTTCCCTTCAGTTATGTACCACTGCATCAGCTTTTCTGCATCAGGCAAGTCTGGATTTATTTTTAACAAGCTTGAGCTGACTGTTCCCACAGTTTTGCCGTTGAATTCGCAGATGCGGCCACCTTTCAAGGCAAGTATAGGGTTAGAGCCAGAAATGCACATCAAGTGCAGCTGCTGACCTTCAGCATTACAGACATTTCCCCATAATGTTATTTCCACACTGCAACCAGACATGTCCTTCAGTTGAAGGGTTCTTTTCTGGGTTTCTGCGCCATCCTTCCGCATTATCATAACAGAAGGGCTAACTGATGTAACAACCCCAAGCAAATCAACCATAACTCCACTGTCCATATTTACTATTTCACTGATCTGCTGGAAATTGTATTGCTGCCGAGGGATGCCGCTGTCGTCACTGGAACAGATTTCTATAGATGTTGAACTATCCAAAATCAGTTCATACACATTGTTTAAATGGTTAAACAACTTCTGTGCTGGTTTCAACAATCCTCCAGATATGAAATACACATTTCCAACAACAAGTTGGTCAGAGAACTGGGCAACCATCGAACCAAAGCATGTTGCACGAATTTCTCCACCCTGTGCATCAAGGAGATCAAAGGATAAGGCTCTCCCGTGGAAGTGATCAATCTTTGCAGTGACCCTACCCTTGATTGTCCATTTACCTTGGTATGGGTTCAAGGCAGCGATAGGGATGACAGAAGGAGTGCCATTGTTAGGAACAGATCCTCTGTTCACACATACTGGAGGTGGCTGCTCACACGAAAACTCTGCAGGGCAAGGGCCAAAGCTCCAACCAGTGGGACGAAGTGCAGGCATTTTCCCTTGATGAGAGTTCAGTGAAAGCTGCTGCATCTTGGCATTTATTGTGTTTTGCTTTAGCACTGAACCATGAAGTCCACTGAACGACAGATTGTTAACAGCATTTTCTGCCCTTGCGGCAATAGAAGAGCGCAATAGATCTTGATCAGGAGAAAATGCCATGTCATTAATACCTTGCTCAGTCCTTGACCCATGGATGCCTAGGCCACCAGAACAGGATCTGATATTTGGTTGAGCAGCATTGAGCTGATAACTTGTAGGACTCCCGATCAGTGTGCACTCAGTTTGCACCACTTCAAGTTGGATAACAATGATGACCCTGAAACAAAAACCCAATATACGTCAGAAATATTATAGAACTGTCAATGGACAGGGCATATATAAGTAGCTCTACCAGAAGAGAAGTTTCAAGGAATGGACTCCATTTACTATTATGGGGCTAAAAGTAACAATGTAACATAGAGTACATCCTAGCAAGAAACCAGTAGGATTAGAAGACACTAAAGAGAAAGTTACTGTAATGGGAAATGTTTAATACTCCCACCGTTCACAAATATAAGATGTTCTAACTTTTTTTTTTCTGATTTGGATGTATATAGACATATTTTAGTCTGTTTGTTCACTCATTTCAGTCCGTATGTAGTCCATATTGAAATATCCAAAACATCTTGTATTTATGAACGGAGGGAGTAGCAAAAAGAAAGATAATTTTGGAAAGTAGAGATTGCCGATAAGGGACACTTATACTCTGCTAAAAAAAATGAAAAAAGAAGAGAACTTTCCTAAGCCCAAAGCCTCTCTTCCACAACAGGAAGAGCCCTGTCACCAGATTGTGGAGGCCGAGTGCCATATCCCCGAGCTTCAAACCATTATCCTACCCAAAGTATCTTGTTGTGGATCAAGGTTAACATTTGGTAAACAGATGGTTAGTAGAAGGGTTTACGATGCTCAGTTAGTGAGCGCCATGACGTGGCGGTCATGGCGGGCTTCATGACTTCGCCGCCTAGGGCTCTTTAAAGGCCATGAAGACCTGGAAGTCTGGAACCATTTCTAGTGTCTTAGGGAATTTGAACAGGATTTGGTAGGAGTTTTGTCAACCGCTTCGGCTGTCACTGCTGTCACTTTGGGAATGCCACTTTCTCCTGAGTGTGGCACAGTGGCACTTTATCCTGGCATGACCAGTGTGGGCCTGGGCAGGCTCTTGTACAAAAATGATCCATTCAGGTTCAGGCTCCTGGGGATGGACATCATTCGATCATCGGCAATAGACGCAGACTTCACTCCCCCTCAACAAGGTGGCTTATAGAAATGGAACCCCAGATGCCAGCTGTCTAGCAAAAGGGGTTGTAATGTTATGGCCTAAAAGTATGGCACATCCAACACAATTGGTATGTAACACACGTCCTAGTCAGAAACCAGCAGAATCAAAGAAGACACTAAAGAACTAAAGATAGAGTCAAAGCAATAGGAAAAGATATATGTTTAATTTAAAAAAAAAGGAGAGATAAGAGTTTGTTAGGATAGTAGAGACACTATTTTTGGTGGTCAAGTCAAGTCTTCTATCCCTACAGAAGAGACCCATGTACTCCACCAAAATCAAGCAATGAAATAAACAGAACTTGTCTAAGCCTCAAAACTTCTCTTCCACGCCAGGGAGGAGCCTTGTCACAGGAGTGTTGTTATGCATGTGTATATACATCATATTAATCTCGACAAATCAAAACAATATGTAAAAATTAGAGGTGTCACAATAACTAGACAAAGAAACTCATACAAATGCACTTGGTAACAACTAACAGACATTGGTAACAATCAAAAGGCAAGTTCCCACATGAATGGGGAGAAAGAAATGAATCTGGAGGTTAGTTTGATGACACAACTGTTGGAGTGATGGAGAGCATTATAGTAAACAGCTATAGTGGTGGATACATAAGGTTTAAGAAGTCTATAGTATATATTGTGGTGGATACATATTGTTTAAGAAGTCTATAGTCTACATAATACGAATCAGATTGTGTATAAGGATGCAATATATTAGTAATATATACTCCCTCCGTCCCATAATATAAGAGCGTTTTTTTACACTAGTGTAGTGTCAAAAACGCTCTTATATTATGGGACGGCGGGAGTACAGTGTAAAAAACGCTCTTATATTATGGGACGGAGGGAGTACATAATAGGAATCAGATTGGCATGGTCCCCAGTAGGCACTTTATTGCTTTTTATAGTCAATACACTAGAGTAATATTGTAACAGCATATATATACTTGATACTATTACTACAGACATTTATGATGAAAATTCTAGTATTCACATTGTCACATGAGCCATTCTCGACCCAAAAGGCAGGCGTCTCATTTATATTGGAAAAAAGTTCTCCAAAATGGTATAAAGCTAAACAACCACGAAGGGTGGCGCGGACATTAAACCACACAAATAAAAGGTAAAATGTTCAGGCAGAAGCCTAAGATCAGGAAAACGGAAGTCCTATCTAGCCAATAAACTTGTGCTGTCAGGTGGACTTGCATGCAGCAAAAATATATATCTGATAATGGAGGGTTTGTGTGCTCTAATGTACATCAAAATAATTGATTTCAACTCTATATATAAATCTTTGTTTCCATACAAATAGACAATGCTAGATCTCACGGCCACAGCACAAATACACAAGTCAGTCTTCTAGTTTTGGTAGTACCGGATAGCTATTTCCTTCCAAACTGGTAAGCAAGGTTGTGATATCTGATTCAAGTTGTACCAAATGAACCAGCTAGACTGGACACCTACCCATCGGCGCCATATGTTGACTACAACTCCGTTGCAACTTAGTACTATTAAAATGTAAAAAAGTTGAGTCATGTACACATCACAGCAAAACCAACACTCGCAAATGCGCATTATTAGCATGTAATGCAAGGAATCAACTACAGGCCTGCGGAAAGCGTGCATGCACCAGCCACAAAAATAGAGCCATAGATCTCGCGGAATACTGCTTGCGCAGTAACCGCGTGGGGGAAATTAGCACAGGAAAACCTTGCAGAACCCTAGCATTTCCCCTCATTTAGCGGACATATAGAGCAAATCAAAACCCTAATCCATCTCGTGGGACAATCAATGCAGATCGCGGGGGGTTGGGCTGGGGAGCGACTGGCCGTCACCTTCGGCTGCAGACGGAGTTGCAGACGTAGTCGAGGACGCGTATGACGGTGCCGTCGCGGAGGCGGCCGGTCCTGACGAGGCTGTCGAGGGAGGGGACGAGGATCCCCTCCTGGGAGTGCACGCCGTCGGAGAGCAGGAAGCGGTACCGGTCCGTGCGGCCCGCCGAGGCGGGGGCGCCCACCACCTGCAGCACGGGCCGCAGGCCTCGCTGGAACCGCGACATCGCTGCCACCGCGCCGTGGGTCAGGTCCACCTCCATAGCACCTCCCCCCATGTCGCCGCGGCGGTGGGGCGGAGCCCGAGAGAGAGTGACCCTGGCTTCTGGAAGAAGGTTCAGGGAGAGGACAGTGAGAGGAGAGCAGAGAGTTCACGGGTGCGCATGTGAGAGAGCGAGGCTGTGGAGGGGTTTGGAACTGCGGAGGGGAGGATGGGGACGGGCTTGGGCGCAGTTATTGGTTGGGAGGGGGCGGTGGCTTACGAGGGAAGCCGCGGGTTGTGTCCCGAATTCCGAGGCGGGTCGTGCCGCGGGTGGGAGCAGACGCGTGTGCAATGGTTCTTTGCGAGTGAACTATGGCGTGTCTGATTCTCAGGGGATGCAAGGTCCAGCTGCAATGGTTCTTCCCAGTTAGGCCAACTCTACCGCACGACTCTATCTTGTCCGTCCCCGTTCGTTTGGGGTAAAGGAACAAATGAGACGGCCCAGCGCGCGACGGTCCGGACCCATCTTGTTTGTTTTGTGTCCGGACAGACCCATTTCGAGCGCAAACTTGCGCCGGTTTTGGGTCGTGGCGGACACCAAACGGACGCGCGCCTCGTTCGCGTCGGGGCCGCGTGGCAGGCGGCCACCTACCTCCCACCCGCCCACATCAATGCGCACGGACGGGCGGCCCCACCTGTCATCCGCATATCGAAGGGTCGCCGTTCTTCTTTAAGTGGAAACCGTGGACCGGTCGTCGTCCACACTGCCCCACGTCACCCCGCGGCCTCCTCGAAACCTGACAGTCCCAGGCCCAAACCCTAGCCAAGAACTCGCCGGTCGGCCGCCCGCAGCCATGGGACTACGGCCGCAAAGGCAAGCACGATCATGCAGGTGGCTCTCGTCGGGCATCGCCATGCGCTCGGTGAAGGAGGAGTCGGCCTCGCAATCGCCACCACGCCGGCCCCTCGCCGCCCGCGTTCTCCATCGCCCGCGCCGTCGGCGGCGAAGCGCCACGCAAGACTACATCCATGCGTCGGTGTCGCGTTGTTATTGGGAGACGAGACACCGATCCTCGAGCGACGCCCACCTCCCCAACAAGCGCACTGTCGGCCGACCACGTGCCAATCCCGCTATGCGCCCGGATTCGTTCGCCAGTGTGTCGCCATTATTCGCGTCGTTGCCATGTCATTTGCTTATGTGTTGCACTTTGCCATGTCATCATTTACATTTTATCATGTCATCATGTGCATTTCATTTTGCATACATGTTCGTCTCATGCATCCGAGCCTTTTCCCGTTGTCCGTTTTGCAATCCGGCGCTCCTATGTCCTCCGGCGTCCCTTCTTCTCTCTGTTGTGGCGGGTGTTAAACTTTCTCGGAATGGCCCGAGGTTTGCCAAGCGGCCTTGGTATAGCACCGGTAGACCGTCTGTCAAGTTTCGTGCCATTTGGAGGTCGTTTGGTACTCCAACGGTTAACCGGGTAACCGTAGAAGCCTCTTTTGTTGCAGCCCAACACCCCTTCCAAAGTGGCCCAAAACCCATCAAACTCCTCTCCATGCTCTCGGTCATTCGATCACGATCGCGTGGCCGAAAACCGCTCCTCATTTGGACTCTCCTAGCTCCCTCTACCTATAAATAACCCCTCCCCCGAAATTCGCGGATCAAATCGCAGACGAAACCCTAGTCTTCTTCATCCCCGCGCCGCCGGACACGTCCGCGCCACCGCCAGACATGTCCGCCCGTTGCCCCCGACCAATCCGGCCTCGCCACGTCGCCCTGGCGGCCCTCTCTCTCCTTCCTCCGTCACCACGTGGCCCGCGCCGCCGCCTCCATGGCCGAGAGCCGAGTGCCAGCCCGCCCGGCCGAACTGGCCCCGACCACGCCCGTGGCGCCGAGCCGCCTGCTGCTCCCGAGCCTCCCGCGATCAATCGGGATCGGAGCGCTTCGCCGCCTCCCTGCTCATAAGCCCACGCCGGCCGGCCACCGGAGCCGCCACGGCGAGCACCTCCGTCCGTGTCGTGCCACCCCCTCTCCTCCTCCTTCCATCCGTGTTTCTCCTCTCCTCACGATCTCTCTCTGTCCCGAGCTTTGTAGGCCGCCATGGATGGCTGCCTCGATCTACGCGCTCGCGCTGCCCCAAGCCGTCCCATCGCCGGGAATGGATTGCCCCGAGCCCGATCTACCCATTCAGGGCCTTCCCGGCGCTCGCCGGAGTCCCACGCCTCCTCCCCGCCGCCGTTGACTTCCGCCGGAGTAGTTCTGTACGAGGGTAGCAGCCAACCCCGACCTGGGAGTTTTTTTTCGCGAGGTGAAAAACCACTAAGTCCCCAGATTTCTGTAATTTTCATGCCATGTTCATGCCATCACATCTCTGCATTCGTAGCTCCGTTTTGCGCGTATAATATGTCAAATTGTTCGTATCGACGAGCACATCATTTCATTCCATTGCATCATTTTCATTTGAGTTCATCTTGATGCCCGAAATGCTGTTGGAAGAATGCATATAGTTGTTAATCTGCTGAAACTGTTATAACTTGTTGTTTTATCATTTTTGCCATGATTTATGTGTGCATCCTATGAGTATGAGCTCTACATGAATGTTGAACTATGCCATGCCATCTTTCCAGAGGTGTTGACCTTGTATTTTTGTGAGTTGTGTGCTGAGTGCATCGAGCTTGTAAAGTAGGGTAGTTGCTGTTGCTGTTTTCCTGACAG
The DNA here is from genome assembly GCA_021437245.1 of Aegilops speltoides. Lineage (NCBI taxonomy): Eukaryota > Viridiplantae > Streptophyta > Magnoliopsida > Poales > Poaceae > Aegilops > Aegilops speltoides. Next base: position 101,578,216 of record CM038141.1, on the reverse strand, counting down.
ATTCTGTTATATTTTGTTGCTATGTTAACATGCTTCCACTAATCATTCTATGCATAATCTGGAGATGCTCTATAAACATGTTTTGATATACATGTCATGCTCTATCCATTCATGCCCTTGGTTGCAATTATAGCCTGCTGGAACATGTTTATTTCTTGCTCCAAAGTTGCTTGAAAATGTTTCCTGACAGATTGTTTGCATGAGATTCAATTTTCACGAGGTCGTTGTAGTTGATCCGTGTATGCTATGACCTTGATCTTGCCATGATTAGCTTCATAAACATGCCTTCTTACTGTTGGTTGCCTTTCCATGCCATGTATTGCTCTGTAGTGAGTGGTTCGAGCTCACGAACATGCCTACTTATTGTTGTTCTTGCCATGTATAAATCTGTAATATAACTTGCCATGTTTACATGGGTGCCATCATATTTTCTGTGCCTTTTTGGCTCATGGTCAGTAAGGGTCTTTTGATATATGCTATTAGTAGATTCATGCCATGCCTTTGTTTGCCATGATATGTTCCTGTAACATGTTGTTTGATAGCTCTAAACATTGCAACTTGATGTTATTTCCTGATAAGTCTGAAATTGTTATTACTTGCAATATCTCCATGCGTTTTTGAGCATGTTCTAGTTGTTTCTGGAAATACTTCAGTGTTCATGTTTTGTTATGCTTTACGTGTACTTCATGCCCATGCCTTTTGTTATTATGTTGGGGTGCTGTAGCTTATTGTTTTGATGCTTGCAATATGCCTAGTTGCTGTTATGGACAGATTGTTGCTATGACTTGTATAGTGTGCATGTGTTGAACCGTTGCTCCGTTTTGAGTGTGCTTTATATGAAACTTGCTTGTTTTCGCATGTAGTTCCATATTATCATGTTGCGTCCTTGTTTTGGTGTGTTTGCTTGATGTTTGGGTGCATTTTGCATCAATGCCATGCTTAACTTGATTTGCTCATATCTTCTAGGCCGTAGCTCCGAATCTAATGAACTTTTTATGTAACTTGACTAGAATTTTGTGTAGATCATCTTGGTGCATCTTAACTTGCTGTTTAACAACTTGAACATAAGGTTTATTCAGTTCTGGACAAATTTCGAAATTTGCATATGAGGCCTTACCGGAAGTGTTATATGTTGTTTCCGGCCTCATTTAAACTTGCCTTGATGTGTTGTTCTTGTTTGCTTCATCTCTTGCCATGAGTAGCTTCATGTAGCTTGGTCATGCATCATGCTTGTTGTGCATCATGTCTTGTTCATGTGTGGTGTGTTTACTATGTTGTGTGCTTCTTCTCGATAGTTCCCGTTTCGTTGCGATCGTGAGGATTCGTTCGTCTTCGGTTGATTCGGCTTCTTCCGTTCATCTTCTTCATGGACTCGTTCTTCTTCCTTGCGGGATTTCATGCAAGATGACCGCTACCCTGGATCTCACTACTATCATTGCTATGCTAGTTGCCTCGTTCTTTCGCTATGCTGCGCTACCTATTACCTGTTTGTCCAGCCATCCCATATTGCCATGAACCCCTAACCTTTGACACCTTTCCTATGCAAACCATTGTTTGGCTATGTTCCCGCTTTGCTCAGCCCCTCTTATAGCGTTGCTAGCTGCAGGTGAAGTTGAAGATTTCTCCATGGTGGACAGGGTTTTTGTTGGGATATCACAATATCTCTTATATTATTAATGCATCTATATATTTGGTAAAGGGTGGAAGGCTCGGCCTTATGCCCGTGTTTTGTTCCACTCTTGCCGCCTAGTTTCCGCCATACCGGTGTTATGTTCCCGGATTTTGCGTTCCTTACGCGGTCGGGTGATTTATGGGACCCCTGACGGTTCGCTTTGAATAAAACTTGTCCAAAGAAGGCCCAACATTGACTTTTACCATTTGCCTCACCACCACCTATTTTTCCCTTGGGAGTCGCTCTCTCGAGGGTCATCTTTTATAGCCCCCGGCCGTTGCTTGTCTAGCGTTGGTCCAAACTAGAGCACCGTCGGGACCATCCCTTGGCAACTTGGGTTACGTCGGTACCAGACGCTTCGCTTATCCGGTGTTGCCACGAGAACGAGATATGTGCAGCTCCTATCGGGATTGTCGGCGATCGGGCGGCTTTGCTGGTCTTGTTTTATCATTGTCGAAATGTCTTGATGTACCGGATTCCGAGACCGATCGGGTCTTCCCGGGTGAAGGTCTATTCCTTCGATGATCGCGAGAGCTTGTCATGGGCTAAGTTGGGACACCCTGCAGGTATAAACTTTCGAGAGCCGTGCCCGCGGTTATGTGGCGATGGGAATTTGTTAATGTCCGGTTGTAGACAACTTGACACTTGATCCGAATTAAAACGCATCAACCGCGTGTGTAGCCGTGATGGTCTCTTCTCGGCGGAGTCCGGGAAGTGAACACGGTTTCTGGGTTATGTTTGGCGTAAGTAGGTGTTCAGGATCACCTCTTGATCGTTGCTAGCTTCACGACCGTTCCGCTTGTTCTCTTCTTGCTCTCATTTGCGTATGTTAGCCACCATATATGCTTAGTCGCTGCTGCAACCTCACCACTTTACCCCTTCCTTTTCCATTAAGCTTTGCTAGTCTTGATACCCATGGTAATGGGATTGCTGAGTCCTCGTGGCTCACGGATACTTCAAAACCAGTTTGCGGTGCCTATGTTATCGGCGGTGGCGCAACCAAGCTCAAGGAGGAGCTCGATGAAGATCTTGCCCTTTGTGTTGTTTCGTTCTAGTTGATCAGTAGTGGAGCTCAGTTGGGGTCGTTCGGGGACCTTTGTCGCATTTGGGGTTCTTCTTTTATTTTGGTTCCGTAGTCGGACCTTGATTGTATCTGGATGATGTAATGCTTTATTCATGTATTTGTGTGAAGTGGCAATTGTAAGCCAACTATGTATCTCTTTCCCTTATGTATTACTTGGGTTGTGTGAAGATTACCTCACTTGCGACATTGCTTTCAATGCGGTTATGCCTCTAAGTCGTGCTTCGACACGTGGGAGATATAGCCGCATCGAGGGCGTTACACCGCCGGTCCCGGTGACCGGCCGTGCGCGCCGCCAGGAGGTCGAGCGCCGCCGCCGCTGATATGTCTCCAACGTATCTATAATTTATGAAGTATTCATGTTATTATACTATTCATCTATGATGTTTTATAAGCATTTATATGTCATTTTATATGATTTTTTGGACTAACCTATTAACCTAGAGCCCAGTGCCAGTTTCTGTTTTCTCCTTGTTTTTGTATTTTATAGAAAAGGGATACCAAACGAAGTCCAATTGACATGCTAATTTTTGAGGATTTTTTCTGGACCAAAAGAAGACCACAGAGCATCGGAGTTGGGCCAGGGGAGTCCCGGGCTGCCCATGAGACAGGGGGGCGCCCCCCCTGGGGTGCGGCCCCCTCTCTCGTGGACAGCCCGGAGGCCCCCTTGACGTGAAACCAACGCCAAAAATTCCTATAAATACGGAAACTTTCGGGAATTAACATAGATCGGAAGTTCCGCCGCCGCAAGCCTCTGTAGCCACGAGAAATCAATCTAGGCCCTCTCTAGCACCCTGCCGGAGGGGGCCATCATCACCGGAGGCCATGGAGGAGGATCTCGGAGGGGCCATCATCTCCATGAAGGCCAAGGACCAGATGGGGAAAGCCATGAAGGAGGAACCACAAGGGGGAGAACCTCTCCTCCTCTCTCTTGGTGGCACCGGAGTGCCATCGGGAGGGGAATCATCGCCGCGGTGATCATCTTCGTCAACATCACCATCATCATCACCATCCTCACCTCTTTTACGCGATCCACTCTCCCGCACCCCGCTGTAATCCCTACTTGAACATGGTGCTTTATGCTACATATTATGATCCAATGATGTGTTGCCATCCTATGATGTTTTGACTAGATATCTTTTGTCCTTGAGTTGATTGATGATCTAGATTGGTACGAGTTGTATGTTTTATTTTGGTGCTGTCCTATGGTGCCCTCCGTGTCGCGCAAGCGTGAGGGATTCCCGCTGTAGGGTGTTGCAATACGTTCATGATTCGCTTATAGTGGGTTGCTAGAGTGACAGAAGGTTAAACCCGAGTAAGGGGGTTGTTGCGTATGGGATAAAAGGGGACTTGATGCTTTAATGCTATGGTGGGTTTTACCTTAATGAATTTCTAGTATTTGTGGATGCTTGCTAGAGTTCCAATTATAAGAGCATACGATCCATGTAGGAAAATTATGTTAGTTTATGCCTCTCCCTCATATGAAATTGCAATGACGACTATCGATCTTGTTAACAATTGCTTAGGACAATTCCGCACACCGATCCACCATTATTCCACACTCGCTATTTATATTATTTAGGAATATATTCTAACTTTATGATAACAGCACCTACTTTTATATTTTATCTCTCCGATATCATACAAAGTTATCCTCTTTATACCCACAATACAGTTTTATTCCTTGCTTCTAGTTGGAAGCAAACGTTCGGTGCACGTAGAGTCGTATCAGTGGCAGATAGGGCTTGAGAGAATATTGATCTTACCTTTAGCTCCTTGTGGGTTCAACACTCCATACTTATCACTTCCACCTTTGGGAATTGCTACGATGATTCCCTGCACTTGGGGATTATCAAGCTCTTTTCTGGCGCCGTTGCCGGGGAGCAATAGCGTGGGGTTGATATTCTCGTGTGTGCTTGTTTGCTTTCTTTACTTAGTAGATTTTGTTTTTCCTTTTTGTTTCTGTTCAGTTGTGGGTGAAACATACAAAAAAATTAAAAAGAATGAAAATACAAAAATATTTACTTGCATCTCATGCCTAAAAAAGTTTTTCAAAAAGAGAAGTGATTGGAAAGTTATGCATTGAAGAAGTGAGGGTCGACCTTGAGCACTTGTGTTCATGCTCACGGAAACAATGTAGAATTTTTCATGGAAGTTTCTCTGTAAATAATTATCCCCTTGTATATATTCATTGTATTATAAAAATATTGTGCCAAGTTTTGGTTTTAGTATGACAAGATTGCTTGCTTACTATGTGCAGAACAAAAACAGAAACTTTGGCTGTAGTGCTTGAATTTACATTTTTTACTGAAAAGTCAAATGGGTCTGAAACTTTTTGCACATTACTTATGTACAAATTTTTCAAATTTTCAAATTTATTTCATAATTGTTGGAGTTACAGAAGTTTACTAAACTTCCAGATTACTACAGACTGTCCTGTTCTTAACAGATTCTGTTTTTCGTGTGTTGTTTGCTTAGTTTGATGCATCTATGGCTAGTATGTCGAGGTATGAACCATAGAGAAGTTGGAATACAGTAGGTTTAACACCAATATAAACAAAGAATGATTTAATTACAGTACCTTAAAGTGGTAGTTTGCTTTATTACACTAACGGATCTCACAAAGTTTTTGTTTAAGTTTTTGTGAATGAAGTGTTCGAAGAACGAGGAGTTACCGATCTAAGAAGAATAAAGAGAGACAAGAGTTCAAGCTTGGGGATTCCCAAGGCACCCCAAGTAAATATTTCAAAGGATACTCAAGCATCTAAGCTTGGGGATGCCCCGGTTGGCATCCCATCTTTCTTCTTCAACAAATATCGGTATACCTCGGTTTTTATTTTGTTCACATTGTTTGTGTCCTTTGTGTTTTTTTGTTTTTCTTTAAGAATCATGCTAGTATGAGATAGATCTTCATTTATTTATAGAATACTTCATGTGCTTCACTTATATCTTTTAAGTATGGTCTTATAGAATTGCTCTTTGTGATTCACTTATATATTTGAGCTTGGATATTGGTTGTAGAATGATCCATGAACTTCACTTATATCTTTTGGAGTATGAATAATACTATAATTTAAAGTGGGTTTGGAAGAGTGTCAACTTTAGGAATTAGTGATCCCACTATCTTGGAGGGTGTTGAATCTTAGTACGAAATTTATGAAAGTGGATTTGGAAGAGTGTCAACTTTAGTTAGTATTCCACTATTTCGGAAGAGGTTCCAATTGAGTATGGGAACAAAGTTGTTATTCATGATGCTACTGAAAATTATTATGAGGGAGGATTATGTGCTTGTAGGAGTTGCAATAATATCAAGTTTCCTCCCTATGTGCTTAAAGTTTCGAAGTTAAACTTGTTTTGCCTTCCTATGCTAGTTGATTCTTGTTCTTATAAATTGTGTGCTCAAAAAATCCCTAGGCATAGGAAGTGAGTTAGATTTAAATGTGTTAGTCATATTCTTCATGATGCTCTCTTTGTGTTTCAACTCTTATCTTTTGTGTGAGCATCATTGAAATCATCATGCCTAGCTAAAAGGCGTTAAAGAAAAGCGCTTGTTGGGAGATAACCCAATATTTATCCTTACTGTTTTTGTGTGCCCACATGATTAAGCTACTGTAGTAATCATGTTTTATGCTTTTTGTTTCAATAAAGTGCCAAGTAAGACCTTTGGGAAGACTTGGGTAAACAGAAACTTTGCGCTCACGAAATTAGCTGTCATTTTTTACAGAAAAAGTGATTTTGAGTTGATTCTTTTTGCAGAAGAGTAATAGACAAATTACTCACGTCCACCAATTTATTTCATAATTTTTGGAGTACCATAAGTATGGTTATTGTTCAGATCATTACAGACTGTTCTGTTTCTGACAGATTCTGTTTTCATTGCATAGTTTGCTTGTTTTCTAGTTTCTATGGGTTATATTTCTCAAATGATATGTTACAGTAAGCATTATGTGAAAACAATTATGAACCTTGTCTTTTACAGTACCAAAGTGCATGGTTTATTCTTTATCATACTAACATATCTCACAAAGTTCAATTAAGTTTTGTGTGATTGAAGTTTTCAAGTTTTGGGTGAGATATCGATATGAGGAAAATAAGGAGTGGAAAGACCCTAAGCTTGGGGATTACCAAGGCACCCCAAGGTAATATTCAAGGAAGACTCAAGCGCCTAAGCTTGGGGATGCCCCGGAAGGCATCCCCTCTTTCGTCTTCAAAACTATCGGTACATCTTACTCGGAGCTATATTTTTGTTCGTCACATGATATGTGTTTTACTTGGAGCATCAATTTCTTTTGTTAGTATTAGCTTGCTGCTATTTATAATAGTGTTTTGCATCTTTAGTTTCAATAAAAATGTCAAGGATAGCCTTTACCATGTTTATTTTGCTAGTATACATGTTGCTGTTTGAAAACAGAAAGTTTACTGCTGTTGCAAAAATTCCCTAGAAAAGTCAGAGCATGATATAATGTTGAAACTTTTTGCATAATGAACTCTGATAAATATACTACAGTGGGAATTTTCTCTCATAATTTTTGGAGTTAGGGAAGTATTGATACTCTTGCATTCTTTACAGGCTATACTGTTTTGACAGATTGCTGTTATGTTTGCATTGTTTGCATATGTTTGCTTGTTTAATGATTCTATTTGAGGATAGGAGTATTAAATATGAAGAGACATTTCGTATGCAATGTTGAATAATAATTTTAGTGTTTTGTTACAGTAGAAAATGATAAGGTTTTGCATTGGTTTATACTAACCTATCTCACGAGTTCTTGTTGAGTTTGGTGTGGATGAAGCTTTTGATAAAAAAGAAAAACCACGATATGAGAAGAATTAAGGAGATATAAAAGTTCAAGCTTGGGGATGACCAAGGCACCCCAAGATAATATTCTAAGAAATCTCAAGCATCTAATCTTGGGGATGCCCCGTTAGGCATCCCACCTTTCTTCTTCAACAACTATCGGTTAGTATCGGTTGAGCCTAAGTTTTTGCTTCTTCACATGAGTTGTGCTATCTTTGTAATGTCATTTTATTTTGTTTTACTTGCTGTTTGAATAAAATCATTGGATATGAAATTTTGAATAGAAAAGGAACCCTCCCATGGCTAGTTAATTATTTGCCTACTCAGTATCTTTCACTCATATCTTTTGGAGTAGTTTGTCATTTACTCATGTGCTTCATGTATATCCTATGAGTAAATGGGAGAATGAATTGAATGTCATAAATCTGAATTTTTATATGTTTCATATGCTTATAACATAGTTAGTGATGACTTCACACATAGAAAGTATGAGGCATAAAAGTTGTTGAGAGTTGGCAAACGTAGTTTTGGTCATCATTGCAATTAATAGGAAGTAATAAGGAAAGAGAGGTTCACATACAAATATATTATCTTGGACATCTTTTATGATTGTGAAGCACTCATTAAGTATGACATGCTAAAAGAGTTGACGTTGGACAAGGAAGACAACATAATGGTTTATATTTTCCGACATCTCAGTTAAAGTATATTGTCATTGACCTTCCGAGCATGCTGAGCTTGCCTTTCCCCCTGATGCTAGCCAAATTCCTTGCACCAAGTAGAGATACTACCTGTGCTTCCAAATACCCTTAAACCCAGTTTTGCCATGAGAGTCCACCATACCTACCTATGGGTTGAGTAAGATCCTTCAAGTAAGTTGTCATCGGTGCAAGCAATAAAAATTGCTCTCTAAATATGTATGACTTATTAATGCAGAGAAAATAAGCTTTGTACGAACTTGTTGTGGAAGTAATAAAAGCGACAGACTGCATAATAAAGGTCCACATACAAGGGGCAATATAAAGTGACGTTATTTTGCATTAAGATTTTGTGCATCAACCCTAAACGCGCATGACAACCTCTGCTTTCCTCCGCGAAGGGCATGTCTTTTACTTTATGTTTTTACTTTATGCTTGAGTCAAGGTGATTCTCACCTTCCCCTTTTTCATTTTGTCCTTTGGCAAGCTCCTCGTGTTTGAAAGATCATGATATATATATATATATCCAATTGGATGTAAGTTGGCATAGGCTATTATTGTTGACATCACCTAAAGGTGAATACATTGGGAGGCAACACAATAAGCCCCTATCTTTCTCAGTGTCCGGCTGAAACTCCATAACCACAAGTATTGCATGAGTGTTAGCAATTGCAGAAGACTATCTGATAGTTGAGTATGTGGACTTGCTGAAAAGCTCTATTCTTGACTCTTTCTGATGTTATGATAAATTGCAATTGATTCAATGACTGATATTATAGTTTGTTAGTTCTCAATGAAGTTTCTGAACCATGCTTGACATTGTGACTAGATTGTTACTTGATCATGAAAAGTTTTATGAGATAAGCTATTATTATGACACATTTTGATGCTAGAAAAGGTGATTGAAATTATCATTGATCAAACTTGTGCACCTACTAGCATTCACACTTCATAGATTATTTCTTTTATCATTTACCTACTCGAGGACGAGCAGGAATTAAGCTTGGGGATGCTGATACGTCTCCAACGTATCTATAATTTATGAAGTATTCATGCTATTATACTATCCATCTATGATGTTTTATAAGCATTTATATGTCATTTTATATGATTTTTGGGACTAACCTATTAACCTAGAGCCCAGTGCCAGTTTTTGTTTTCTCCTTGTTTTTGTATTTTACAGAAAAGGGATACCAAACGGAGTCCAATTGACGTGCCAATTTTTGAGGATTTTTTCTGGACCAAAAGAAGACCACGGAGCATCGGAGTTGGGCCAGGGGAGTCTCGGGCTGCCCACGAGACAGGGGGCGCGGCCCCCTCTCTCGTGGACAACCCAGAGGCCCCCTTGACGTGAAACCAGCGCCAAAAATTCCTATAAATACTGAAACTTTCGGGAATTAACCTAGATCGAAAGTTCCGCCGTCGTAAGCATCTGTAGCCATGAGAAATCAATCTAGGCCCTCTCTGTCACCCTGCCGGAGGGGGCCATCATCACCAGAGGCCATGGAGGAGGATCTCGGAGGGGCCATCATCTCCATGAAGGCCAAGGACCAGAGAGGAAAAGCCATGTAGGAGGAAGCACAAGGGGGAGAACCTCACCTCCTCTCTCTTGGTGGCACCGGAGTGGCATCGGGAAGGGAATCATCGCCGCGGTGATCGTCTTCATCAATATCACCATCATCATCACCATCCTCACCTCTTTTACGCGGTCCACTCTCTCGCACCCCACTGTAATCCCTACTTGAACATGGTGCTTTATGCTACATATTATGATCCAATGATGTGTTGCCATCCTATGATGTTTTGAGTAGATATCTTTTGTCCTTGAGTTGATTGATGATCTAGATTGGTACGAGTTGTATGTTTTATTTTGGTGATGTCCTATGGTGCCCTCCGTGTCGCGCAAGCGTGAGGGATTCCCGCTGTAGGGTGTTGCAATACGTTCATGATTCGCTTATAGTGGGTTGCTAGAGTGACAGAAGGTTAAACCCGAGTAAGGGGGTTGTTGCGTATGGGATAAAAGGGGACTTGATGCTTTAATGCTATGGTTGGGTTTTACCTTAATGAATTTCTAGTATTTGTGGATGCTTGCTAGAGTTTCAATCATAAGAGAATATGATCCATGTAGGAAAAGTATGTTAGTTTATGCCTCTCCCTCATATGAAATTGCAATGACGACTATCGATCTTGTTAACAATTGCTTAGGACAATTCCGCACACCAATCCACCATTATTACACACTCTCTATTTATATTATTTAGTAATATATTCTAACTTTATGATAACAACACCTAATTTTATATTTTAGCTCTCCGATATCATACAAAGTTATCCTCTTTATACCCACAACACAATTTTATTTCTTGCTTCTAGTTGGAAGCAAACGTTCGGTGCACGTAGAGTCGTATCAGTGGCAGATAGGGCTTGAGAGAATATTGATCTTACCTTTAGCTCCTTGTGGGTTTGACACTCCATACTTATCACTTCCACCTTTGGGAATTGCTACGATGATTCCCTGCACTTGGGGATTATTAGCCGCCTCCTCCCGGATGACCTCTACTACGACCCTAGGTACGCCCCCAACTCGCCATTGTGGGACACTTGGTTCCGCGATGAGCACGACATGCGGCGGGCGTCCTTCTTCGCCGGCACGTCGACGGGGCCACAGCGGCCACGCCTAGAGCGCCGAGTGGCTGCTCCCCAGGAGCGCGGGCGTAGGCTGGTGCACGGCCTCACGCCCACGCCGTCGCTGTCGCCATCTCCATCGCCACCACCACCTCCTCGCATGATGGCGGAGGAGGAGCCCCGTCTCGTGCAGTGTGTCATGGAGGACTCCACAAACACGCACGACGAGCGGCAATGGGACGGCTTGGAGGAGGCCATGGCACTCTCTGCCACTGGCGACGTGGCCTTCCCGGAGCTGCAGATGGCGGCCTTGATGGAGGAGAGGAGGGAGGGCGCAATGGAGGAGGAGCCATCGGCCGCGTTCCAGCAGCTGCTGGGCCAGGGGTGGGGCTGGTCCTGCACTGCTCCGGAGATGGCCGCCGGCGTGGGCGTGAACTGGCATGCCACTCCGCCGCGGTCACCGGAGCGGGAGGCGTCGCCACGGGTGAGGTGGTGCAGGCACCTCCCGCCGTCCAGCCCGCCCCCGTCAACCACGCACCACCTATGGACACCGCCGGTCTACGTTAACCTCGTCAGCAACGACGATGACACCGGCGGCCGCTGAAGACGGCCACGACGACGGCATCGACGGGCACGGGCAGGAGCGCGCCGGCGGCGACCGTTATTTATGTTTAATTATTAATGTGACGAAACTAGGCCGTTTTGTGACCATGGACCCCCCTAACTAAGTTTTATCTTTATTAAACTGCGTTTATTTACTTTTTACTCATTTTATTTATGTTTTCCTTTTTTATTGCTTTTTTGACACGGACATGATTTGGGGTGCGGCCGCGCGGTGGGCGCACACACGACCCAACGGACACAGCCGGACACGGGCGAACCCATCGGCGCCCCAAAGGGACAAAATCCGGCCTATCCGGACGTCCGTTTGGGGTCGTGCGGTGGAGTTGGCCTTAGAGCATCCACAGTGTGTAGAGGCAAGGTTGCCTCTAAACTGGGACCCATGGTCTTGCCTCTAACCTCAGGTGAATACGGCAAGGAGCATTGGAGGCCGGCGCTAAGGTTGGAGGCGCCTCCAAGCATTTTTTTGGTTAGAGGCTGAGGATGCAATGTATAGAGGCAACCATTATATACTTGGAGACAACCTTAGAGGCTGTTGAATCATGGATGGGCTTAGGCCCATATGAACAATGGTTCCTAGTTAATCTTGAGGCTCATGTATGGTATGGCAGGTGGTGGAAAGTTTAGTCCCACCTTGCTAGTTGAGGAGAGTTCAGACCCCTTTATAAGGGCTGCTCTACCACTTGCCATTGGGAGCTTGGGAAGAGGAGTGGCACACGCGCACTCCTCCTCCTCCGCCGCCCGCCTCGCCACGCCCCGACATGACGCGACGCGCGCCGCGGGAATGAGCCGAGCCGGAGCTTATTTTTGCCGCTCAGGAACGAATTAATTAATCAGGGATTAATTAACGAGTCGCTAACAGGTGGGCCACTGTCCGAGACGTTGGACTGTGGGCTGACTCGTGTTGCTGGGATTTGCCAACTCCCTTGCCGGGAGACTCCCTTGCCGGCTCTGCTCAGTGAAGTGCCCTAGTTCGGTTCAGTCACTCCCTCTCGTGTAACCTAGACGTCATCTACTGTTCCTTGCTCTGCGCTGTCTCCGACGACCGCGTGCACGGTTGGTCGGGAGAGCAGGTGCCTCCAGAACCCTGCCGTTCGAGATCCTGCCCGGGAGAACGACAATAAGGTTTTTGGGGAGCGTCTCCGCGCGACTGCTCCCGATCTGTCCCCAGCTCCGTCAACCTCTGCTTCCACTACTTCCCCTGCATCAACACCATGGCCGACGACGCCACTGCTAAGAAGAAGGCCACAGACGAAGCCGAGGTTGTTGCTGCCGCTGCCGCGTTGGCCTGGCCAACCGGAGGGTATGACATGTTCATCCCTCATTTACTCGTGTTTGGGCTAGCCGTGTATGTGCTTCTCATAGATGGTCTGCTTCTATTATCTGTACGTGCTAGTATGCTTAGGAATCGGTATGAGGTGCATTCCATATTTGCCATGCTTACTGTTTACTCGTGGATTAGTCTAATTGGAAAAGTGCTAATATATCCAACAATCCCAAAACCTTATTTTAGGCACTTTTCGATTCAAGGCTTTGCTGCGATGCTGAAACCGTAAAAGTTTACTAGGACGCATTTTAAGCGTTGGCAGACAAGGACCACCTTGTGGCTCACAACAATGAATGTGTTCTGGGTTGGTGTTGTGTCTCCCACGGAAACGATTGTTCCTGAATAGGAAAAGGCGTTTAGGAAGGCAACCACCATCTTTGTGGGAGCCATTCTTACTGTGGTCAGAGACAAGTTGGTTGACGCATATCTCCATATGCGTGTTGCCAAAAACTTGTGGGATGCACTCGAAGCTAAGTTCGGCGCACCCGATGCTGGGAGCAAACTGTATGCCATGGAGCAGTTCCATGATTACAGGATGGTTGATAACCGTTCTGTATTGGACCAGGCTCATGAGATACAGTGCATCGCTAAGGAGCTGGAGCTCCTGAAGTGTGAGTTACCGGACAAATTTGTCGCGGGTTGCATTATTGCAAAACTCCCTCCTGAATGGAGGAACTTTGCTACTTCTCTCAAGCACTTGAGACGTGAATTCTCTGTTGAGGATGTCATCGGTCATCTCAGTGTTGAGCATAACTCGAGAGCAAAGGACTCACACATGAAAGGGGCAGAGGGTTCTTCTAGTGCCAATGTGGTGCAGAAGAACTTCCACAAGTTCAAGGGAAAGAACTATGTCCAGCAGAATACTACCTTTAAGAAGAAGGGTAAGAAGAAAGACAAAAAGAGAGATGATTGCTTTACTTGTGGTTCAGAGGAACACTTGGCAAACAAGTGCCCAAACAAGTACAAGAAGTCAGGACAGGACTCCAAGTCTGTCAACGTCACTCTGAGCAACAATGATGGGGCATCTTGGTCGCACGAGATTGTTCCGTCCTGATGGGGAATGGCTCGCATGCTTTTGTTCATGGTGTTGGCACGGTAGATCTGAAGTTTACTTCGGGAAAGATTGTGCAACTGAAGAACGTGCAGCATGTCCCCGCCATCAAGAAGAATCTCGTTAGTGGCTCCCTTCTATGTAAAGAAGGGTTTAAGTTAGTATTTGAGTCTAACAAAGTAGTCGTATCTCGGTATGAACTGTTTGTTGGTAAAGATTATGAGTGTGGTGGTTTGTTCCGCCTTTCCCTGGAGGATTTCTGTAATAAAGTCGTGAACCAAATTCATTCTAATGTGAATCAATCTGAGGTTTGGCATTCACGTCTTTGTCACATAAATTTCGGTTGTATGACGTGGCTAGCAAAGATGGATTTAATCCCGAGTTTCACTTTACCCAAAGGCTCTAAGTGCCATGCGTGTGTGCAAGCTAAGCAACCTCGTAAGCCTCACAAGCTTGCGAAGGAGAGACACCTGACACCGTTAGAGCTCATACATTCAGATCTCTATGAGATGAATGGTGTGTTGACTAAAGGTGGATAGAAATACTTCATGACTTTGATTGATGATTCCACTAGATTCTGCTATGTGTATTTGTTAAACACTAAGGATGAGACTCTACACTACTTTAAAGTCTATAAGGATGAAGTTGAGAACCAACTTGAGAAGGAAATAAAACGAGTCCGGTCTGATCGTGGTGGAGAGTACTTTTCTAACGAGTTTGATTTATTCTGTGTGGAACATGGTATTATTCATGAGAGGACACCTCCCTACTCACCCCAGTCAAACGGGGTTGCGGAACGAAAAAATCGTACTCTAACTGATTTGGTTAATGCCATGTTAGATACATCGGGTTTATCCAAGGCATGGTGGGGGAGGCTGTATTGACATCATGTCATGTCCTGAATAAAGTTCCCACAAAAGATAATGAAACTAATCCCTACGAGCAATAGGAAAATAAAAGAACTACACTCTCTTACTTGCGCACTTGGGGCTGTTTGGCGAAAGTCAACGTGCCAATAACCAAAAAGTGCAAGTTGGGACCAAAGGCTGTGGATTGCGTTTTTCTTGGCTATGCCAAGCATAGCGTTGGCTATAGATTTCTAGTGGTGAAATATGATGTACACGACGTGAAGGTCGGTACGATCATGGAGTCTAGGGATGCTACATTCTTTGAGGATATTTTCCCCATGAGAGATATGCAAAGCACTTCTAGACTGAAATCTGATGAGACTCCTGAACCTGCCATTCCGATGGAATATTATGAGCATAAAAGTGATGAGAGTCCCACTGAGGATGACGAGGAAGCTCCTGTTAGGAGCAAGAGACAAAGGACTACAGAGTCTTTTGGTGATGATTTCCTCGTGTACCTCGTGGATGATAACACTCCCAGCTCCATTTCAGAAGCTTATGCATCTCCGGATGCTGACTACTGGAAGGATGCGGTCCGTAGCGAAATGGATTCTATCTTGGCTAACGGGACATGGGAGATCACTAATCGTCCTTATGGTTGTAAACCATTGGGATGTAAGTGGGTGTTCAAGAAGAAGCTTAGGCCTGATGGTACTTTTGAGAAGTACAAAGCTAGGCTTGTGGCCAAGGGCTATACCCAGAAAGAAGAAGAGGATTTCTTTGACACTTACTCACCCATGGCTAGACTGACAACCATTCGAGTTTTACTCGCTTTGGCTGCCTCGCATGGTCTCCTCGTTCATCAGATGGACGTTAAGATGGCTTTCCTTAACGGAGAGCTAGACGAGGAAATTTACATGCAACAACCAGATGGCTTTGTAGTAAATGATCAGGAAAGAAAGGTGTGCAAGCTAGTGAAATCTTTGTATGGCCTAAAACAAGCGCCTAAGCAATGGCATGATAAGTTCAACACTACTCTGACATCTGCTGGCCTTGTTGTTAACGAATCTGACAAATCTGTATACTATTGCTATGGTGGGGGCGAAGGAGTTATACTCTATTTGTATGTCGATGACATACTGATATTTGGGACCCACCTCAAAGTCATTGAGGAGGTCAAGGCTTTTCTATCCCATAACTTTGAGAAGAAAGACCTGGGCGTGGCTGATGTTATCTTGAACATCAAGCTACTAAGAAACTATGAGGGCGGAATTACACTTTTGCAATCCCACTATGTTGAGAAGATTTTGAGTCGTTTTGGATATTTGGACTGCAAACCTTCTGCAACACCATATGATCCTAGCATGTGGATTTGAAAGTTCGTAAGCACAACTATAGATCAATTGAGATATTCTCAAGTGGTTGGTTCACTGATGTACCTAGCATGTGCTACTCGTCCTGACATCTCATTTGTTGTGTGCAAATTGAGCCGGTTTGTTTCCAATCCGGGAGATGTGCATTGGCATGTTGTTGAGCGAGTAATGTGTTACTTGCAAGGTACTGCGAACTATGGGATTCACTATTCTGGGTACCCAACGGTACTTGAGGGGTATAGTGATTCGAATTGGATATCTGATGCTAATGAGATGAAAGCCACAAGTGGACATGTCTTCACACTTGGTGGTGGTGCTGTTTCCTGGAAGTCTTGCAAGCAGATGATCTTAACCAGATCGACTATGGAAGCAGAACTCACAACATAAGACACATCATGCGTCGAAGCAGAATGGCTTCGAGAGCTTTTGATGGATTTGCCGGTGGTTGACAAACCAGTGTCGGTTGTCCTTATGAACTGCAACAATCAAACGGTGATTGCCAAGGCTAAGAGTTCAAAGGACAACATGAAATCCACAAAGCACATAAGACGAAGATTGAAATCTGTCAGAAAATTGTTGGAAATATGCCCTAGAGGCAATAATAAAAGTACTATTATTATATTTCCTTGTTCATGATAATTGTCTTTATTCATGCTATAACTATATTATCCGGAAATCGTAATACACGTGTGAATACATAGACCATAATACGTCCCTAGTAAGCCTCTAGTTGACTAGCTCGTTGATCAACAGATAGTCATGGTTTCCTGACTATGGACATTAGATGTCGTTGATAACGGGATCACATCATTAGGAGAATGATGTGATGGACAAGACCCAATCCTAAGCATAGCACAAGATCGTGTAGTTCGTTTGCTAGAGCTTTTTCCAATGTCAAGTATCCTTTCCTTAGACCATGAGATCGTGTAACTCCCGGATACCGTAGGAGTGCTTTGAGTGTCTGAAACGTCACAACGAATCGGGTGACTATAAAGGTGCACTACGGTATCTCCGAAAGTGTCTGCGGGTTGACACGGATCGAGATCGGATTTGTCACTCCGTATGACGGAGAGGTATCTTTGGGCCCACTCGGTAATGCATCATCATAATGAGCTCAAAGTGACCAAGTGGTTGGTCACGGATCATGCATTACTGATGCGAGTAAAGTGACTTGCGGTAACAAGACTGAACGAGGTATTGGGATACCGACGATCGAGTCTCGGGCAAGTAACGCATCGATTGACAAAGGGAATTGAATACGGGGTTGTTTGAATCCTCGACATCGTGGTTCATCTGATGAGATCATCGAGGAGCATGTGGGAGCCAACATGGGTATCCAGATCCCGCTGTTGGTTATTGCCTGAGAGCCATCTCGGTCATGTCTACGTGTCTCCCGAACCCGTAGGGTCTACACACTTAAGGTTCGGTAACGCTAGGGTTATTAGGAAGACTTGTATGTGATTACCGAAAGTTGTTTGGAGTCCTGGATGAGATCCCGGACGTCACGAGGAGTTCCGGAATGGTCCGGAGGTGAAGATTTATATATGGGGAGTTGTCATGCGGACACCGGAAAGTTTCGGGGGCATATCGGTATTGTACCGGGGCCACCGGAGAGGTTCCGGGGGTCCACCGGGAGGGGCCACCCCTCTCGGAGGGCCTCATGGGCGGCAAGGGGCAGGGAACCAGCCCCTAGAGGGCTGGGCGCGCCCCCCCTTGGGCCCATGCGCCTAGGGTTGGGGGGGAACCCTAGTGGGGGCGCCCCCCTTTGCTTGGGGGGCAAGCCCCCCTCCCTGGCCGCCGCCCCCCCTCTAGATCTCATCTAGAGGGGTGAGGGGAGGGCTGCTGGACACAACCAAGGCGCATCCCCTCCCCTCCCCAACACCTCTCCTCCTCCGTCACGAGCTTGGCGAAGCCCTGTCAGAGTACTGCTGCTCCACCACCACCACGCCGTCGTGCTGCTGCTGGAGCCATCTTCCTCAACCTCTCCTTCCCCATTGCTGGATCAAGACGGAGGAGATGTCGTCCGTTCCGTACGTGTGTTGAACACGGAGGTGTTGTCCGTTCGGCACTTGGTCATCGGTGATCTGAATCACGGCGAGTACGACTCCATCATCACCGTTCCCTTGAACGCTTCCGCACGCGATCTACAAGTGGTATGTAGATGCAATCTCACTCCCTTGACTCGTTGCTTAGATGAACTCATAGATGGATCTTGGTGAAACCGTAGGAAAATTTTTAATTTTCTGCAACGTTCCCCAACAGTGGCATCATGAGCTAGGTCTATGCGTAGTTCTCTATTGCACGAGTAGAACACAAATTTGTTGTGGGCGTAGATCTTGTCAACTTGCTTGCCGCTACTAGTCTTATCTTGCTTCAGCGGTATTGTGGGATGAAGCGGCCCGGACCAACCTTACACGTACGCTTACGTGAGACCGGTTCCACCGACTGACATGCACTAGTTGCATAAGGTGGCTGGCGTGTGTCTGTCTCTCCCACTTTAGTTGGAGCGGATTCGATGAAAAGGGTCCTTACGAAGGCTAAATAGAAGTTGAAAAAATCACGTTGTGGTTATTCGTAGGTAAGAAAACGTTCTTGCTAGAACCCAATTGCAGCCACGTAAAAGATGCAACAACAATTAGAGGACGTCTAACTTGTTTTTGCAGCAATTGTCATGTGATGTGATATGGCCAGAAGTTGTGATGAATGATGAATGATATATTGTGATGTATGAGATCATGTTCTTGTAATAGGAATCACGACTTGCATGTCGATGAGTATGACAACCGCAGAGCCATAGGAGTTGTCTTTATTTTTGTATGACCTGCGTGTCATTGAAGAACGCCATGTAAATTACTTTACTTTATTGCTAAACGCGTTAGCCATAGAAGTAGAAGTAGTCGTTGGCGTGACAACTTCATGAAGACACGATGATGGAGATCATGGTGTCATGCCGTGACAAGATGATCATGGAGCCACAAGATGGAGATCAATGGAGCTATATGATATTGGCCATATCATGTCACTACTATATAATTGCATGTGATGTTTATTATGTTTATGCATCTTGTTTACTTAGAACGACGGTAGTAAATAAGATGATCCTTACAACAATTTCAAGAAGTGTTCTCTCCTAACGTGCCTTTGTTGCTAAAGTTCGTCGTTTGAAGCACCACGTGATGATCGGGTGTGATAGATTCTTACGCTCACATACAACGGTGTAAGACAGTTTTACACATGAAAAACACTTAGGGTTAACTTGACGAGCCTAGCATGTACGACATAGCCTCGAACACGAGACCGAAAGGTCGAACACGAGTCGTATGGAAGATACGATCAACATGGAGATGTTCACCGACGATGACTAGTCCGTCTCACGTGATGATCGGACACGGTCTAGTCGACTCGGATCGTGTAACACTTAGATGACTAGAGGGATGTCTAATCTGAGTGGGAGTTCATTGTAATAATTTGATTAGATGAACTTAATTATCATGAACTTAGTCTAAAACCTTTGCAAATATTTCTTGTAGATCAAATGACCAACGCTCATGTCAACATGAACCTCAACGCGTTCCTAGAGAAAACCAAGCTGAAAGATGATGGCAGCAACTATACGGATTGGGTCCGGAACCTGAGGATCATCCTCATATCTGCCAGGAAACAATATGTCCTAGAAGGACTGCTAGGTGATGCACCCGTTCCAGAGAACCAAGACGTTATGAACGCTTGACAGTCTCGTGCTGATGATTACTCCCTCGTTCAGTGCGACATGCTTTACAGCTTAGAACCGGGGCTCCAAAAGCGTTTTGAGCAACACGAAGCATATGAGATGTTCGAGGAGCTGAAACTAGTTTTCCAAGCTCATGCTCGGTCGAGAGATATGAAGTCTCCGACAAGTTCTATAGTTATAAGATGGAGGAAAATAGTTCTGTCAGTGAGCACATACTCAAAATGTCTGGGTTGCACAACCACCTGTCCCAGCTGGACATTAACCTCCCGGATGAGGCGGTCATTGACAGAATCATTCAGTCGCTCCCACCAAGCTACAAGAGCTTTGTGATGAACTACAATATGCAGGGGATGGTAAAGACCATTCCTGAAGTATTTTCAAAGCTGAAGTCAACAGAGGTTGAGATCAAGAAAGAACATCAAGTGTTGATGGTCAATAAGACCACTAAGTTCAAGAAGGGCAAGGGCAAGAAGAACTTCAAGAAGGAGGGCAAGGATGTTGCGCGCCCGTAAGCCGCCATTCGGGAAGAAGTCAAAGAATGGACCCAAGCGTGAGACCGAGTGCTTTTATTGCAAGGGAAGGGTCACCGAAGCGGAACTGCCCCAAATACTTAGCGGATAAGAAGGCCGCAACACTAAAGGTATATTTGATATACATGTAATTGATGTGTACCTTACCAAGACTCGTAGTAACTCCCGGGTATTTGATACGGTGCCGTGCTCATATTTGTAACTCACAGCAGAGCTGCGGAATAAGAGGAGATCGGCGAAGGACGAGGTGACGATCGCGCGTCGGGAATGGTTCCAGGGTCGATGTGATCGCCGTCGGCACGCTACCTCTACATTTACCTACGGGATTAGTTTTAAACCTTAATAATTGTTATTTGGTGCTAAGTTTGAGCATGAACATTGTATCTGGATCTCGTTTGATACGAGATGGCTACTCATTTAAATCCGAGAATAATGGTTGTTCTATTTATATGAGAGATATGTTTTATGGTCATGCCCCGATGGTCAATGGTTTATTCTTAATGAATCTCGAGCGTAACATTACACATATTCATAGTGTTAGTACCAAAAGATGTAAAGTTGATAACGATAGTCCAAAATACTTGTGGCACTGCCGCCTTGGTCACATTGGTGTCAAGCGCATGAAGAAGCTCCATGCTGATGGACTTTTGGAGTCTCTCGATTATGAATCATTTGACACATGCGAACCATGCCTCATGGGCAAGATGACCAAGACTCTGTTCTCCGGAACAATGGAGCGAGCAACCAACTTGTTGGAAATCATACATACCGATGTGTGCGGTCCAATGAGCGTTGAGGCTCGCGGAGGATATCGTTATGTTATTACTCTCACTGATGACTTGAGTAGATATGGGTATGTCTACTTAATGAAACACAAGTATGAGACCTTTGAAAAGTTCAAGGAATTTCAGAATGAGGTAGAGAATCAACGTGACCGAAAGATAAAATTCCTATGATCAGATCGTGGAGGAGAATACTTAAGTCATGAATTTGGTACACACCTAAGGAAATGTGGAATCGTTTCACAACTCACGCTGCTCGAACACCTCAACAGAACGGTGTGTCCGAACGTCGTGTCGCACTCTATTGGATATGGTGCGGTCTATGATGTCTCTTACCGATTTACCGCTATCATTTTGGGGATACGCTCTAGAGACAGCTACATTCACTTTAAATAGGGCACCGTCTAAATCCGTTGAGACGACACCGTATGAATTATGGTTTGGGAAGAAACCTAAGCTGTCGTTTCTAAAAGTTTGGGGATGTGATGCTTATGTCAAGAAACTTCAACCTGAAAAGCTCGAACCCAAGTCGGAAAAATGTGTCTTCATAGGATACCCTAAGGAAACCATTGGGTATACCTTCTACTTAAGATTCGAGGGCAAGATCTTTGTTGCCAGGAAAGGATCCTTTCTGGAAAAAGAGTTTCTCTCGAAAGAAGTAAGTGGGAGGAAAGTAGAACTCGATGAAGTACTACCTCTTGAACGGGATAGTAGTGCAGCTCAGGAAAATGTTCCTGTGATGCCTACACCAACTGAAGAGGAAAATAATGATGATGATCAAGGTACTTGAGATCAAGTTGCTCTTGAACCGTGGAGGTCCACAAGGACACATTCCGCACTGCAGTGGTACGGCAACCCTGTCCTGGAAATCATGTTGTTAGACAACGGTGAACCTTCGAACTATGAAGAAGCGATGGCGGGCCCAGATTCCAACAAATGGCTTGAAGCCATGAAATCCGAGATAGAATCCATGTATGAAAACAAAGTATGGACTTTGACAGACTTGCCCGATGATCGGCGAGCGATAGAAAATAAATGGATTTTTAAGAAGAAGACGGACGCGGATGGTAATGTTACCATCTATAAAGCTCGACTTGTCGCTAAGGGTTATCGACAAGTTCAAGGGATTGACTACTGACGAGACATTCTCTCCGTGGCGAAGCTTAAGTCCGTCCGAATCATGTTAGCAATTGCCGCATACTATGATTATGAGATATGGCGATGGACGTCAAAATGGCATTCCTTAACGGACATCTTAAGGAAGAGTCAGATATGATAAAGCCGGAAGGTTTTGTCGACCCTAAGAATGCTAACAAAGTATGCAAGCTCCAAATGATCCATTTATGGGCTGGTGCAAGCATCTCGGAGTTGGAACATTCGCTTTGATGAGATGATCAAAGCGTTTGGGTTTATCTTGAGACTTATGGAGAAGCCTGCATTTACAAGAAAGTGAGTGGGAGCTCTGTAGCATTTCTCCTATTATATGTAGATGACATACTCTTGATGGGAAATGATATAGAACTTTTGGACAACATTAAGGCCTACTTGAATAAGTGTTTTTCAATGAAGGACCTTGGAGAAGCTGCTTATATATTAGGCATCAAGATCTATAGAGATAGATCGAGACGCCTCATAGGTCTTTCACAAAGCACATACCTTGATAAGATTTTGAGGAAGTTCAAAATGGATCAGTCCAAGAAGGGTTCTTGCTCAGATTGCAAGGTGTGAGATTGAGCTCGGCTCAATGCCCGACCACGACAAAAGATAAAGAAGAGATGAGTGTCATCCCTATGCTTCAGCCATAGGATCTATTATGTATGCCATCTTGTGTACTGGACTGATGTAAACCTTGCCGTAAGTTTGGTAGGAAGGTACCAAAGTAATCCCGCAAGGAGCACCGGACAGCGGTCAAGAATATCCCGAATTACCTGAAAAGGACAAAGGACATGTTTCTCGTTTATGGAGGTGACGAAGAGCTCGTCGTAAAGGGTTACGTCGACGCTAGCTTCGACACAGATCTGGATGACTCTAAGTCACAAACCGGATACGTGTATATGTTGAATGGTGGAGCAGTGAGCTGGTGCAGCTGCAAGTAGAGTGTTGTGGCGGGATCTACATGTGAAGCGGAGTACATGGCAGCCTCGGAGGCAGCGCATGAAGCAATTTGGGTGAAGGAGTTCATCACCGACCTAGGAGTCATACCCAATGCGTCGGGGCCGATCAAACTCTTCTGTGACAACACTGGAGCTATTGCTCTAGCCAAGGAGCCAGTGTTTCACAAGAAGACCGAGCACATCAGCGTCGCTTGAACTCCATCCGTGAAAATGTTCAAGATGGAGACATAGATATTTGCAAAGTACATACGGATCTGAATGTCGCAGATCCGTTGACTAAACCTCTCTCGCGAGCAAAACATGATCAACACCAGAACTCTATGGGTGTTCGATTCATCACAATGTAACTAGATTATTGACTCTAGTGCAAGTGGGAGACTGTTGGAAATATGCCCTAGTGGCAATAATAAAAGTATTATTATTATATTTCCTTGTTCATGAAAATTGTCTTTATTCATGCTATAACTGTATTATGCGGAAATCGTTATAAACGTGTGAATACATAGACCATAATACGTCCCTAGTAACCCTCTAGTTGACTAGCTCGTTGATCAACAGATAGTCATGGTTTCCTGACTATGGACATTAGATGTCGTTGATAACGGGATCACATCATTAGGAGAATGATGTGATGGACAAGACCCAATCCTAAGCATAGCACAAGATCGTGTAGTTCATTTGCTAGAGCTTTTTCCAATGTCAAGTATCCTTTCCTTAGACCATGAGATCGTGTAACTCCCGGATACCGTAGGAGTGCTTTGGGTGTACGAAAAGTCACAACGTAACTGGGTGACTATAAAGGTGCACTACAGGTATCTCCGAAAGTGTCTGTTGGGTTGACACGGATTGAGACTGGGATTTGTCACTCCGTATGACGGAGAGGTATCTTTGGGCCCACTCGGTAATGCATCATCATAATGAGCTCAGAGTGACCAAGTGGTTGGTCACGGGATCATGCATTACGGTACGAGTAAAGTGACTTGCCGGTAACGAGACTGAACGAGGTATTGGGATATCGACGATCGAGTCTCGCAAGTAACGCATCGATTGACAAAGGGAATTGAATACGGGGTTGTTTGAATCCTCGACATCGTGGTTCATCCGATGAGATCATCGAGGAGCATGTGGGAGCCAACATGGGTATCCAGATCCCGCTGTTGGTTATTGCCCGAGAGCCGTCTCGGTCATGTCTACGTGTCTCCCGAACCCGTACGGTCTACACACTTAAGGTTCGGTGACGCTAGGGTTATTAGGAAGACTTGTATGTGATTACCGAAAGTTGTTCGAAGTCCTGGATGAGATCCCTGACGTCACGAGGAGTTCCGGAATGGTCCGGAGGTGAAGATTTATATATGGGAAGTTGTCATGCGGACACCGGAAAGTTTCGGGGGCATATCGGTATTGTACCGGGGCCACCGGAGAGGTTCCGGGGGTCCACCGGGAGGGGCCACCCCTCTCGGAGGGCCTCATGGGCTGCAAGTGGCAGGGAACTAACCCCTGGCGGGCTGGGCGCCCCCCCTTGGGCCCATGCGCCTAGGGTTGGGGGGAAACCCTAGTGGGGGCGCCCCCTTTGCTTGGGGGGCAAGCCCCCCTCCCTGGCCGCCGCCCCCCATTAGATCTCATCTAGAGGGGCCGGCCCCCTTGCCCATTCCCCTATAAATAGAGGGGTGAGGGGAGGGCTGCTGGACACAACCAAGGCGCAGCCCCTCCTCTCCCCAACACCTCTCCTCCTCTGTCACGAGCTTGGCGAAGCCTCGCCGAGTATTCTTGTTCCACCACCACCACGCCGTCGTCTTCTTCTTTGAGCTATCTTCCTCAACCTCTCCTTCCCCCTTGCTGGATCAAGACGGAGGAGACGTCGTCCGTTCCGTACGTGTGTTGAACGTGGAGGTGTTGTCCGTTCGGCACTTGGTCATCGGTGATCTGAATCACGGCGAGTACGACTCTATCATCACCGTTCCCTTGAACGCTTCCGCACGCGATCTACAAGTGGTATGTAGATGCAATCTCACTCCCTTGACTCGTTGCTTAGATGAACTCATAGATGGATCTTGGTGAAACCGTAGGAAAAATTTTAATTTTCTGCAACGTTCCCCAACAAAAATCACTCTGGAGTGATAGCGTTGGATTATATCCAGACGGCTAAGAATCTGGCAGACCCTTTTACCAAAGGGCTATCACGGATTGTGATAGAAAATGCATCAAGGGAGATGGGTACGAGACCCACGTAAGTTGCCATGGGGGTAACCCAACCTATGTGATCGGAGATCCCGTGAATTAGGACTTGGGAAAACAATCCAGTGGTCAACTGAGGAGAGTATCCTTAATTATCCCACTCCGTTGGAGATGCAATAGTACTCTCAATACTGTAAGGCGGGCTGACTTTTGTCTTAATGTGTTCCAAAGCTTGTGTAAGCAAGATGCTAACCTACAGAGCTTTCTTTGGAGGAACACACCTATGTGAGCCCGACTGCTGGTCACAGTCTATAAGATTGGGTGATCTCTAGGAAGCTCATGAGAAGGTATGGAATATGACTAATAAGCTCCACCCATGGGGTTTAGCCTTCGGCAGCCACGTATCAGCTGACAATAGGCGAAACTTCTGCACGCCAGACTGACAATTCAAGTCATAGTCCATTGTTCAGTTGTGAAGAAGTCTAATCTTGTTGCTCTAGGTGGAAGTTCAACTTAACAGTCTCCACTGAAATTTCTGATATATCAAACTTTGTTTGGAACAGTTGACAAACTTATGTGCCTCGAGATCTGGTGGGGGATTGTTGAATCATGGATGGGCTTTAGGCCCATATGAACAATGATTCCTAGTTAATCTTGAGGCTCATG
This sequence comes from Aegilops speltoides, assembly GCA_021437245.1. Taxonomy (NCBI): domain Eukaryota; kingdom Viridiplantae; phylum Streptophyta; class Magnoliopsida; order Poales; family Poaceae; genus Aegilops; species Aegilops speltoides. The sequence continues at coordinate 101,552,125 of CM038141.1, read as the reverse complement.
TATGGTATGGCAGGTGGTGGGAAGTTTAGTCCCACCTTGCTAGTTGAGGAGAGTTGAGACCCCTTTATAAGGGCTGCTCTACCACTTGCCATTGGGAGCTTGGGAAGAGGACTGGTACACGCGCGCTCCTCCTCCTCCGCCGCCCGCCTCACCACACCTCACCTCGTCACGACGCGCGCGCGCACGGCGGGTTGCGGGAATGAGCCGAGCTGGAGCTTATTTTTGCCGCTCAGGAACGAATTAATTAATCAGGGATTAATTAACGAGTCGCTAACAGGTGGGCCACTATCCGAGACGTTGGACTGTGGGCTGACTCACATTGCCGGGATTCGCCAACTCCCTTGCTGGGGAGTGTGTCGACTCGGTCGTGGGCCTCCGCCAGGCCCACGACTTCCTGCTCGACGACCTATATAAGAAGCCTCTGCCCAGTGGAGTGACCTAGTTCGGTTCACTCACCCCCGCTCGCGTAACCTAGCCGTTATCTACTGTTCCTTGCTCTGCACTGTCTCCGGCGACCCCATCCCGACAACCGTGTGCACGGTTGGTCGGGAAAGCAGGTGCCTCCGGAACCCTGTCGTTCGAGATCCTGTCCGGGAGAACGGCAATAAGGTTTTGGGGGAGCGTCTCCGCGCGACCGCTCCCTATTCGTCCCTAGCTTCATCAGCCTCTGCTTCCACTACTTCCCCTGCATCAACACCATGGCCGACGACGCCGCTGCTAAGAAGAAGGCCACAGATGAAGCCGAGGCTACTGCTGCCGCCGCCGCATTGGCCTGGCCAACCGGAGGGTATGACCTGTTCATCCCTCATTTACTCGTGTTTGGGCTAGCCGTGTATGTGCTGCTCATAGATGGTCTGCTTCTATATTCTGTATGTGCTAGTATGCTTAGGAATCGGTATGAGGTGCATACCATATTTGCCATGCTTACTGTTTACTCGTGGATTAGTCTAATTGGAAAAGTGCTAATATATCCAACAGAGGCAGCAAATAGTCACATTGTGGATGCCCTTAGAGCATCTAACATCATCTCTAACGCACCCTTACAGTTCACGACAAAATCAATTTTATGGGCTGGCGCAGGCGACGGTCAAACAGATCCTGTATAATCGACCCGTAAAAAGAATTTATCTGAATATACATCTTTCTCTTCCTCATGCCAATTTGAAATCGACCGCCGAGCGACGTGCGGACGAGGAAGACACGGCCAGAGTGAAGGCCGGTGGACGGACGGACGAGGGAGAGGCAGGACAGCCACGACGCGAGGGCGACGGCCGGACTCAGCTAGCTAGCTAGCGCGACCATAGCTAGCTACCTAGCTTGCTCGCATCGATTCAGCTAGCGCGGCCGTAGCTAGCTAACTTGCTTGCTCGCATCGACGGGCGGCGACCGGGCGGATGGGCGCGGCAGCCGGGCGGTTGCTGAAGGCGGCGAGCTTCAAAGCGTTGGCATGAGCTGAAATTCTCCAACGCTAGCGTTGACCAGTATTCGGGGCCTAGCAAATTTACCTCTGAAACTGAATATACACGGGTCTCGGGCATGTGTTCACAGCGCCCTGTAAATTTTTTTAAGGGTCAGACGATTTTAAGGGGTCTGTTCGGGTACATTTTTTCGACTGAAACTGTAAAAATCGGTTATTTTACGAGTTTGACCACTTATATGGGTCTGCTAGAGATGCTCTAAAAGCGCCTCGTTAAATTATTTTTCAGTGTTGAAATAGTTTTCTTTAACGCGCAGGAGGGCGTTTGCTCCAGCAGATGCTGCAAAATCCAGCATGTGAGCAGCCGACGCTTGGCAAATATAAACAAGACATATCATTTTGACAATATGATGATCTTTCAAACATAAACAAGTTTGCAACATATTGAGTTGGATCAACATAGCATAGTTCAAGTGCATGGCATAGTTTGAAATCACCCAACCAAGTGTGGCGGCGGAAAACTTTGCTCTGGTGCGAGGAAGAAGAAGATGGGCAAGGCGAGATGGATTGTGAGCGGAGGAAGCAGTTAATTGAGCACCGCACCCGCAGATTCCTTTTTTACGGGGAAGGCGCGGGGGGCTGGCTCTTCATTATTCGGCGTGGCAGCACTTTTGCAGGCGCACAACCGCTATGTGCCGTTTTGCTCCACCTCTCCCACATCCCGCATTTAATGCGCTATCGTGAGCGTGTAGTAAAAGCGACGATTACAATAGTTATCCTCTGTCACGTCCGTCTATGCATTGTTTTGGACCTAGTCCACCAACTCCTCGCATACGTGTGTGGCCCAGGGGCTCTGCCGGTGTATTAAACATGAGTGTATATAACCTGACTTATGCACAGATAGTTGCAGCCTTCCTGGTGGCAAGGGATTGCCAGAGGATGGCTTTTGCCTACACTCAAGACTTGGTAATCAAAACCATGATGAAAACGTCCAAGAAGGTGATCGAGAAGTACAAAAGAAATACCGAAGATCAAGGTTCAAGTTACCGGCAAGCAAGGCACCGGCAAAGCTACGCAGCCGCAAGCCTCCAAGCCGACAAGCTTCCCTCTACCGCTCCACCGTGGCAGCAGACAAGAGTCTGCTGACAGGTGTGGAGCGGGCAGGTTGTTAGGTGAAGCGTGTCGGTACACGTGACAACACCATGGCTGAAGAACAACTTTATTGACATCCGCCCTAGAGGCGTGTCAGCAGAATAAATGGTAGCTCAGCGAGCAGTACATGTGGAGGTGGACAACCTTGCCGGCATTCTCCCTCGGTGTGACACCTAACGGAGCATTAAGTGATTTTGTCCTAATCCATCAGAGTCAGGTATTTGGCAATGTAATTACCATATTGCCGTTGTGGTAGCCCCTTCGTCTATAAAAGGAGGCACATGACAATCTTTACAAGGGTCGACACCCTGCCCAATTGCACTACGTAGCTGCGCTTCCCGAGCACCTTGCCCATAAGTTTGCATTCTCTTGTAACTTGGGCACATTTTCCACATATCAATTCCTCTAAAGCAGGAGTAGGATTTTACGCCTCATGGCGGGCCGAACCTGAGTAAACTTATGTGTTTGTATTGCTGGATCTGCTCTTTTGCACACGTTGGTTCCCATAGCTGCAAAGAGATCTTACCGATCCCAAAGATTGATGTACGTCGGCAAACATAAACTAGTAATATATGCATGTTATTAGTGTTACTGCTTACTACTCCCTCCGTAAACTAATATAAGAGTTGTTTAGATCGTTTATCTAAACAACTCTTATATTAGTTTACAGAGGGAGTATGACCTAGCCTTATGTAAGGCCCAAAAGACGATCCAACCAAGCGACAATACTTAGGAGTGCTCCTACTCGGCGCTGGTTGGTCAACCAGCGTTCAAGTGCCCGCTCGTCGTCCCATTCACTCGCTTGTTCAACAGTTGACTAGGACCTGACGTTGACTTTTCTAAAAGAAGTTCATGAGTTTTTTTTCAAATAAAAAATTAGAAAAACATGTTTACGAGTTAAAAAAATGCCATGAAACACTAAAGTTGCCCGTGAATTCAAAATAAGTTCAGAAATTTAAAAAGTCCACAAATTTAAAAAATGTTCGTGGATTGGGATTTTTTAATGGATTTCAGAAAATGTTCACAAATTTTAAAAAAGTTCATGAACTAGAATAAATGTTCAAGGATTTAAAAAGTCCGTGAATTTGTAATTTTTCATCGATTCACAAAACGTTCTTGGATTCTATAAAAGATATCTGATTTCACAGATTCTAAAATAGTTTGTGGATTGGAAAAAAGGTTCACAAATATGAAATATATTCATGAACTTTTTTAAATCACGAATTGAAAAATGTTGAAAAAATAAAATATGAAAGCCAAAAGAACAAATAAGGAGAAAAAAATTGGGAAAATACAAATGAAAAAGGAAAAATAAAAAACAAAACATGACAAAACCGATAAAAAAACTAGAAATATTAGCAAAAACAAACAGGAAGACTTTAGTTACATCGCAAAACCGAAACTACCACAAGGTCGTATGGACCGACCAAATTAGGAGGCGCGCGAGCTTGCTTTGAAGAACAAAAAGATACGACGCTATAGGTGGGTGGATCCTAATTGCCGCCGTGACACGGTAAATAGAGGACCCTGGCTAGGCGAGTTGGGTCGGCCTAGTTCTTGTTTTTTCTCCCTATTTCTTGGTTTACTGCAGATGTTTTCTGTAGGTTTTTATTTTCCTTTTTATTTTTATTTTTATTTTTCTCTCTCTCTTTATTTTCAAGAAATCACAATTTTTTGAAAAGGATTTCGTGTACACGGTTAATTATACAGAAATGTTTAGTGTATGTTACAAAAATGTTGTATATTTCAAAAAGTTCACCCTATATTATAAAAGTATGATAGTATATTAACAAAAAGAAACAAAGGTACTGAAAGAAATCTTAGCAAAAAGAAAGAAAGAAAACCAGTAAAACCAAGAAGGAAACGAAGAAAACCAAAAAAATCTAAGAAAAAACAAAAAAAATCTAAGAAAACCATGAAATAAATAAAGAAACTCAAAAAGAAAAAACAAAAGGAAACAAAAAAATCCAGAAGAAAACCCCAAAAAACCACCATTACAGCGATCGATCCTGAGCGATCGAGTGAGGAAAAGAAATAGGCCTACCCATTACAGTACAAGACGTGAAAACCACCATGTGAGCACACCATAGGACTCGCAATAAGTGAGTCTACTCCTGCCGCACCAGCTGCAACCACAAGGTGACGATGGATCGCTCCTGAACCAGGTTTTGCCAAGATAAAAGTTGACGGGGCTGTTGCTTGGAATTCTTTGGAAGCATCAAATTTTGCCGTTTGCTGGGGTGATGCATGCACATACTTAGGATCCTCGGCATTCAAATGCTCGGGGGGCTTAGATCCGGCAACCTTGGAAGCATTGGTGTGCCGTGAAGCCCTTTTTCTTACCCTTGATCTTTCTCTATCACATGTGATCATATATAGCATCGTACTGCAAGGTTGTGCCAATGACATCAAGGAAGGCATGGGTCAGTAGTATACAAGCAATATCAAGGAGATTAAAGCGACATCAACACAATTGGCAAGATGCCCCTTCATCTTTGAAGGACGTGATACCAATATCATGGCACATAGCCTCGCTAAACACGATCTAGGACTTTCTTTCGGATGACATGTGTGGCTCCTTAATACTCCATGTATTATATTTCTATGAACCTTGTTATTGATCAGTAATAAAGAGCGTGGTTAGACTAAAAAAGAGTGAGATATATGGGCACTGCTACGTCCCACATATAGCAAGGCCTAGCGTGCTCTCGCCTCACGCGTCTCCCTAAATGGGCCGGTGTAGGCACACGGGAGGCCGTGGCATCATTTTTTCCAGTTTATTGGTATACTCTCGTTCATACTTCCAAATATTCTAAATAAATATGTTACAAAAAAAGCTTTGCATAAAAACATTTGATAAAATTTTTAACTAAGCATTTGAATATAAAATGTGTATAGAGAAAATGTTTCTCGTATAAGAAAAATATACAATTTTTGTGAAAAAACTGCTCATGTATTTAATTTTTAGTAAAAAATATAAAAAATATTAAACAAGTATTTCAAAATGTGAATCAATCATTTAAAAAATGTTAAATGTGTATAAAAAACGGTTGACCATGTATTTAAAAATATCCAGACTTGTATTTGAAAAATGTTAGTCAAGCATTTGAATATTTCAAAATGAGAGTAGATAAATATGTTGAACATATATTCTAAATTTTTAATCTTGTATTTGAAAAATATTAATCAACTATTTGAAAAAGGTAAAAATGTGTATATGAAAAATGTTGACAATGTATTAAAAATGTTTTTTACACTTTGATACAAAAATGTATATAAAAATGTATTAAAATTGTTAAATGTATATAAAGAAAACATTTCTCTTTGATACAAAAATGTATGAAAAAAATATATACAATGTGTGTGAAAACGTTGATCATGTGTTTGTAAAATGTTAATCAAGCAATTAAAAAAAATGTTAAAGAAGTGTTTGGAAAATGTTAAGCAAAATTTGAAAATTATTAAATGTGTGTAGAAAAATGTTGACCATATATTAAAAAATGTTTACCAAACGTTTGAAAATGTATATGAAAAAAAATGTGGACCATGTGTTAAAATAATGGTAAGGGTATTTGATTTTTTGAAATATGTATTCAAAAAATGTTGAACATTTATAAAAAAAATTGTGAAACTTATATTTGAAAAATATTAAACATGCATTAGAAAAATGTTCTTGACGTATACGGAAAATGTAGAATAAAAAAAGAAAAAATCTTGAAAGTAGAAAAAACAAAGAAACCAAAGGAAAAAAGAAAACAAAAAAAGAAAGAAAAGTACAAAAAGAATGAAAAATAGTGAAAACCGACAAGGAAACAAATAAAAACAACAAAACTGTTGCAAACCAGGAAAGAAACAAAAAGACCAAAGGAAAAAAAGGAAGAAAAATGATAATGAAAAGAAAAGCCGAAAAAAAACCATAAAGAAAAACACACACAAAAGAAAGGATCTAAAGAAAACAGATTAAAAGAAGGAGAAATAAAGAAAACCAAAGAAAATCAACGAATATGGAAGAAAGAAACTTAGAAAAAGGAAGAAAAACAACAAAAAATAAAGAAAATACAAAACTAGTGAAAAACCAAGAAAAACAATGAATAACAAGGAAAGTAAGGAAAAAGCTGAAAACTGAGAAAAAACAAAGAAAAACGAGTTATATCAAAGAATAAAGAAAATGCAAAGAAAACCGGTGGAAAAACAAATATTCAAATGAAAAATAGTGAAAACAAAAAAAAACCCGAAGAAAACCAGAGCAGGAGCAAACATACATCGAGCAGACTACAGTGATCGAATAAATTTGATAATGGGCCGGCCCGCTGGCGATGCGCATGAGGTGAGAGTTCGTTCCATCTCGCTATAAACTTGATATAGCGCTTGCGAGTGCGGGTGCTATGTCTCGCATTAAGCGAGACGGCAGCAGCTCTCGCTGAAGGTTTTTCCTCCCCCACGTTGCATTGGGTCAACCCATTGGCGCGTAAAATGTAAGTAAAAAAAATGAGACCAACCCAAGGGCTAACCCTTGTTGGCATTTATTTATAGGAGAAACTCCACGAGCACCACGCGTCCAAGCCGGGACTTGAACTCGGATGGGCTAGCAGCAACCTCAGCTGCTCAGCCAACGGGTCGACGCCCCGTCCTCAAATGTAAGTAAGAACAACAGAGGAAGGAGGAGAAGCAGGGATAGATCCCTAGTGTGTGGGAGACCCCGGTCGCAGCTCTTTGTTGTAGTGAAATTGGGGGTTAAATTTTTTTATTTGAAATGAAAGATAGACCATACTCTACTTTATATATTTCAAATGCCTGAAGACCAAAGATCAATTACATGAAGCTTATATTGCGCAACGTGGTGCAAAGGCCATAAGCAGCCTAAAGAATGGGAAAAGAATGAAAGGGGGAAGCATGGAAAAAGATTAAATGAAAGAAGGACCTAGGTTAGAAACCAAGCTTATGCACCCATTGTAACATTGGAGATTAACTAGAGATGATACCACTCTCATGAATGATGCTATGAGCGGTACTGCTAGAATGGATGTACTTCCTCCAGTCCTTTTTAGTCTGCATATAAGTTTTGTTCAAATTCAAAGTACCTCTACTTCGACCATACATATAGAAGAAAGTATCAACATTCACAATGCCAAATCATATATATATATATATATATATATATATATATATATATATATATATATATATATATATATATATATATATATATATATATATATATATATATATATATATATATATATATATATATATAGTAGATGTTGATATTTTTTAATATAATTTTTGTCAAACTTTGCAATGTACATAATTCTAATACACGGAGTAAAAAGGACTAGAAGGAGTATAGGATGAGCTGTGGCTGAGCGATAGAGGCTTCTCTAGGCACTGGGTGTGGTCTGTTGTTTTTGCCTTTCTGATTAGTGGGCTGTAAAGAAAAAAAAAATCCCCCCTTCTATAATGAAACGGTAGAGCACTTGTTGTTCATGTTAGGCCTTGTACAATGCAAGGTGCTTAGAAAAACAAACCAGGCATTTCTTAAGGTCGGTGCTTATTTGTACAAGGTAGACGCTTAGTTAGTCGTCTCCCCTATAAAAATAGGCACCAATGCTTCACAAAATACCCGATTTATTTTCTAAACACCTTCCTAAGCACCTAGCATTGTACGAAATTGGGAGCTAAGTCAAAAAAAGGAGAGCAAACAAACACCCGGCTCGACTTGGTCGCCGAGCTTCACATCATATTCGTGTGGTAAGAATCAAACACTTCTCCACTGTTTGTACGAAAACATTGAAATGACTTTTTACACTTTATTCCACGTCCGACAACAAGCATGCATGCATGAAATGTTTACATTTGGTTGACACACATACCAATTATTGCTGGAAAATAAGAGATGAATTCATCCTTAGGTCCATGATCACACGCACATCTCATGCCACACCCACACTTGTTGTAGTGTATATCCGCACGTGGTGTCCCCCGTAATCTCAATTGACGAATGCGCAGCGCTTCCGGACTTCTCCCTTGGAGGGGTCCGTTATCACCCTGATGTTCCCCATCTTGATCATGGAATTCGCGAAGGCCTTGAAGAAGGCGTCCTGGCTTCCCGCGAACCGGTCGACGATGGGCGCTGTCGTCCCCACTGCGAGTGGGTCTGACTTGAGCTCCTGGTCGGACTGGAGGAAGCCGCGGTTCACCTCGAGGCTCGTGAAGTAGTTCTTGTCGAACTTGTCAGGAGTCGTCGGGTCGAGGTCGTTCAGGGAACTCCCGTCGCCGTTCTGTGGGCATCGCTTGGACAGGAAGGCCCTGTAGCCCGGGTTGAGGGTCGGGTCGGGCCGGTTCGTCCCGCTGAAGTTGTACAGCCGGTCCGTGACGAACTGGCATTGCACGCGGCCGAAAGTGTGCGCGCCTAGGGAGGGAGAGGGACACAGTTGAAACAGAGTCAAGGCCAATATTCTCTCTTCGGACGTGCGTTGTGCATGTGCGCGAGGTTGGTTGGTTACCTGAGAGGGCGACGAGGTCGGTAGTATCGTCGAGCGTGGCGTTTCTGAACTTCTCTTTAAGGTTTTTCAGGCCGTCGAACGGGCTTGGTAGTTTCCCGGCTTCGAAAAAGTTGGACGTGAAGCCGTCCAGCCTCCCCAGCAACACGCTCCACCCGGGTCCTCCGGACTGCATGTACATGCCAACTTAGTTAGCATCATGCTCATGCACCCGTTCGATCACTGTACGTAACGAGTAGGTGGTAGCACGTACCAGCTGGACCGATATCTCGGCGGCGATGGCGAGGATGTCGGCGCAGGAGACGACGCCCGGGCAGGCGGCCTCGAGGGCGGCCTTGGCGGCGTCGACGACGTTGTAGCCGCGCGCCGAGCCCTTGTTGGGAACGGCGTCCTGCTCCGTCTCCATCCCGTTGAAGGTGTTCAACAGCAGCGAGCCGTCGCAGCCCTGCACGAAGCAGTCGTGGAAGTGGAGACGGATCAGGCTGGCGAAGATGCGAGGGTCCGACTTGTGCGCCTGCACGAGCACCCCCTGCACGATCTTGTACGCGTCCGGGCACGTGCAGTCGTAGTAGTCCACGCACAGGTCCGCCGCCGCCGCCCCGCCGGCGTGGACGAGGCACACAGCCGCCAGCAGCACGGCCAAGCTGGCGGCGCCGCGGAGGGCGACTGGGGAGGAGGAGGAGGAAGAAGCCATGTTGCTAAGAAGCTGGTGATGAGCACTGTGAGTAAACTGGGGCTGGATTTATAGGCCAAGTTTTACTATTCGTTGGGTTTAACATGCATGCATTCTCGAGGCTGTTTTACGTAAGTACTTGGGCGGGGTAGGATAGAGTTTTGAATGGATGGATGGATGCGCTCCAACTCCAATCAACAAGTTGCAAGAGGGAGTAATCAGTTGAGCTCCGCGGACTACTTTTCAAACATGGTCACATGCTTTCTTCGATGTTTCCGATTCAATGAGTGAGCGTGACTGAATATTGTCTCTAGCTATAGCTACTCTCACATGCTTGCAAACGTATGTGCCGATGTGTCTGCGGTTCAGTCATGTGTTGGGTGTTGTATCGTGTTCAAGTAGTGGCGAGACGAAGGAACATTGATTTTTAGATTTCTGCTCCCTCCATTCCTAGATATAAGTCATTTTATAGATTTTAATACGGACTACATACGTATGTATATAGACGCATTTTAAAATGTGAATTCAGTCATTTTGCTACATATGTGGTTCATATTAAAATCTATAAAAAGACTTATATCTAGGAACGGAGGAAGTATATATATTTTAGCTAGTTTGGAGACTGGCGCAGTAATACATGCATGTACTTACAAGAAGGAAGATAGTAACGCGGGATACGTCCGGCCACTTTGGATGGTGATCTAGTAATTGGTTGTGTTTAAGTTCTGTAATTCAAATCTGGATATCTTAAACCTTGTTTTCACATTGTAATATGTTTGGATGTTTGGTACGATATTTTGATACATATAGCTATATGTGCATACAATGATATAGAGGCTGGGGATTCTGGACGTAGAAAAATCTATCTCGTGGACAACCAGAGCCACCGAGGCCTTATCGGATATTTTTTTTCTCCTTTGCTGCTCTTTCTTAACTTTATTATTACCTTCGTCTGAAAAAGCTTGTCCCAAACTTGTCCCTCAAATGGATGTATCTAGTACCAAAATACAACCATTTGAGAGACAAGTTTTTTCAGACGGAGGGAGTATATATTATTAAATATCTGAAGGGTCAAGCGCCTGGAGCCGGATCCTCTAACTTTAAGAAGCAACGTCACGGTGCTACAGTGCAATACTAGTGTAAAATGAAGGGAGCCGGATCCTCTAACTTTAAGAAGCAATGTCACGGTGCTACAGTGCAATACTAGTGTAAAATGAAGAAGGAATGTTAGAGACGTTTAGCAGATTATTTACTATTAATATTTACTGTAGATATAAATAATCTATAATTAATTTTATTTCACCATAAAATTGTTTCTATGTAGTGATTATGAATGTACACATTAAATCTAGCTACAATATTCTGATCAATCTAGCTATGTGCATAGAATGACATAGGGCCGAGGCGTTCCTTTACACTTTATATATGAATTTGGATCACAACATAAGCGGATGCGACCTGTCACTAGAGCTGGCATTGAAGCGGAGCTTCAGCCGATAGCGCCGCCGGTGCTACGTCATGTTCTCCACGCATGTTCAATGCCGGAGAGACGTGACTGGATGGGACGGCACGACTATCTAATGCATTTGAACTAGTTTCCCATCTGCTACTTGCGGGCACTAAATAGGCGCGGTGGCCGAGAAACCCACTCCATCGCAAGCAAACAGCCTGCCACTTGGCCTAGTCGGTGCTCGCTATTTATGAAAACATCTGGCATGATCTGCACCGCACCACATCCACTTCCATTCCTCATTTGTGTACCACCAATGCAAGCTCTAGAGCGATGTAGGAGAGCCTCTCAATGGAGCAGAAGCACAAGTTGGCCGACTGGCAAACCCGTGGTGCGTGGCTTGCCAGTGAGCTCGCCGGAAGTGAGCGACGATGATCCAACGATGGAGGAGGCATACGGGGACGATCCGGCGCCCTCTCCAGTGCCGGTCCATGCCGGCTTCACCGTGGAGCAGTCACATGTGCACTTCAACGTTGTCATGGCGGAGCAGCAGCCGGTGTTGCCTGTGCCAACATTCCGGCTAGCACAAGAGGAGCGGTTCTATAACCTCGCGCTCCTTGCACATCACCGATTGGTGGAGGTCCAACTCTACGGTGAGTTCACGAGCGTGGAGGACCCGGACTGTGTCGACGAGCAACAGATGCTCTACGAGGCCGCGTGCAGCTCTGGCCGCAATGCAATCGCGGCAACAGCGGACACAGAGGCAGGGCTAGCGATCGCGGACAGGCACATGGGCCACGGACTCCAATGAGGAAGAATAGGACATGGGAGACGGAGGCGTCCATGTCTCATATGGGCACATTCATATCCCACAGTGCATTTTAGGTGATACAGGAGCTAAAATGCTCCCATGCTACGATGTGTTCTTGGACATTGGATCTCACATCCAATGATCAGCCTAGGAGCCCCGGGACATTTTCAGAAGAGCCATTTAGGAAGCCCATAATCACGCCCTAGTGCACATCCCCCAGATGTTAACCGTCGTTGGATGTGAGATCCAACAGCCGACATCACATCATATCATGAGAGCATTTTAGCTCCTGTATCACCTAATATTTTCCCTCATGTCCCATGTCTTACTCTTCCTCACTGGCGACCCACAACTTCACTTCTCGGGGCTAACGACCGGCCAAGATGCCGGACACAGGGAACAACAGTTGAAAAGATAGGTTTAGGGTTTTGCGTGGGTGGCTAACATCCAGCCTCACGTCTCTTTATATAGATGATCATAATACAATTACATACGTATACAAATACGTGTACATGTACAATATGCTAGACCCTATTTTACATGCCCCCTCAATCTGAACTACATACAAGATTCAGATTGGTTCTAAAGCGGTCTAGCATCTGTCGAGTAGCGGGTTTTGTAAATACATCTGCTAGCTGATCATCAGCTGAGATAAACCTGACTTCCAGTTTACCAACAGATACTCGTTCCCTCACGAAATGGAAATCAATCTCAATGTGTTTGGTCCGAGCATGAAACACTGGATTCGCAGTCAGGTAAGTTGCCCCTAAGTTATCACACCACAATATGGGTGTGTGCTGCCGTGTGACTCCAAGTTCTGTGAGAACAGTGTCTATCCAAATGGCTTCAGACGCGCCATTGGCCAATGCCTTATACTCTGCCTCGGTGCTAGACCTCGAGACCGTAGGCTACTTCTTGGAACTCCAAGATATAAGATTGGGCTCAACAAATATAGCAAAGCCACCAGTAGAACACCTGTCATCAACACAGCCTGCCCGATCAAGGCCGGTGAATATATCGACTCGAAAGAATCTGACTTACGAATCCGTAGTCCCGTGTCTAGCGTACCTTTGACATACCTCAGAATACGCTTAAATGCTTCCCAATGAACCTCCGTAGGCTGAGACAGGAACTGGCACACTTTGTTCACGGCAAAGGAGATATCTGGACGAGTGAGTGTCAGATACTGAAGTGCTCCAACTACACTGCGATACCTGAAAGAGTCGTCAGTACTCAGCAATGCACCACTGTGACGCGAAAGGCTCTCGGATGTAGCAAGTGGAGTGGAAGTGGACTTGCAATTCTCCATATTGACGCGATGAAGGAGATCAAGTGCATACTTCTTCTGCGTCAATGTCATGCCCCCTGAATGAAAGGACGCTTCCAAACCAAGGAAGTACTCCAACCGGCCCAAGTCTTTGATTGGAAAACTCGCACACAAGGACTGCACAAGGCGATCCACCACAGTAGGTGTAGAACCAGCAATCACAATATCATCAACATACACCAGCATGTATATCTGAATAGCACCCTCTGAAAAGATGAACAGAGACGCATCTGCCTTGGAGGGAACAAAACCAAGCTGTGAGAGCCGCTGACTCAACCGAGCATACCAGGCACGCGGCGACTGTTTGAGCCCGTAGATGGACCTCTGGAGTTTGCAGACATGTGAGGGATAACGAGCATCCTCAAAACCAGGGGGCTGCTGCATGTAGACATCTTCGGCCAGAAAACCATGGAGAAAGGCATTACTCACATCAATCTGTCGAAGACTCCACCCGCGGGAGATAGCGAGAGAGAGGACCAGACGAACCGTGGCGGGCCTCACCACGGGGCTGAAAGTATCTCCATAGTCGATCCCTTGCTGTTGAGTAAAACCACGAGCAACAAGGCGAGCTTTGTGCTTGTCAACAGAGCCATCCGGACGATGCTTGGTCTTAAAGATCCATTTGCAGCTCACAACATTAACACCAGGAGGCCAAGGCACCAACACCCATGTGTTCGTGTGACAAAGGGCAACAAATTCCGCAGACATGGCGGCACGCCAAGCCGGTTCACCAAGAGCATCACGATGAGAAGTGGGTGCGACAAAGAATGCATGCCGACGAGTGTCGTACCGCACCGTGCCATCCGTGTATGTCTTGGCCTTACGCGTATGATCACGTTGACGAGTGACCATAGTGTGCCCGAGAGCTGCATCGTCGGTAGATGGTGGCGGCGACGACGGGGACCCGACCAGTGGTGTCGCGGCTGAACCATTTTCAGCAATAGGCAACACAGGCCGGGGAGACGCGTCGGGCTGGGCCGAACCAGACAACGAGGGGAAGCCAGGCGGGGACGGCAGCCCAGAGGATGCAGCTGGCGACCCGGTGACGCCCGATGCAGGCGAGGCGTGCTGGGCCGACCCGGGCGAGACGGAAGATGCAATGGGCGACCCAGTCGGGCCCATGGTCGTGTCAACGGGCGAGGCCGGCGGGTCCACAGCCGCGCCAGCGGGCGAGGCCGACGAGGCAGCCTCGAGAGACGTAGCGGCCGACCCAGTCGGGCCATGCATGTCGATCACGCCGGCGGATGAAGGTGCGGCGACGGTTTCCTGGGAAGAAATTAGAGCAGCATCTACAGAAAATAGGTCAGGTGACAAATATGACAGGTCGTATTTCCGCACATGGACATCCGAAACCGGTTCATTAGATGGAAAAGTGAGGGCGTGCTCAATAGAAGCAATATCAACCGAGACACCCGGGCTGGAGTAAGGGAAAACTGACTCGTCGAAAACAATATCACGAGAAATGTAGATCCTACCCGAGGTGCGATCAAGACACTTGTAGCCCTTATGCAGAGGACTATAACCAAGAAAAAAACACATCTTGGAGCGAAACTCGAGCTTGTGAGCATTATACTTGCGGAGACTAGGCCAGCAAGCACACCCAAAAATCCTAAGAGAGGAATAGTTGGGCTGAACATGAAATAGATGGAACAGGGGCGTGTCCTTGTTGAGAACCGGAGTGGGCATACGGTTGATGAGATAACATGCCGTAAGAAAGGCCTCATCCCAAAATCGGAGTGGGAGAGACGAATGCGCCAGTAAGGCGAGGCCAGTCTCGACCAAGTGACGGTGTTTGCGCTCGGCAATACCGTTCTGCTGAGACGTATGTGGACATGACACACGGTGGGAGATGCCTGTGCGTTGAAAGTAGCGATGAAGCTTGTGGTATTCACCACCCCAGTCGGACTGAACGGCCTTGATTTTGCAATCTAAAAGGCGTTCGACATGAGCCTGAAAGTTATAAAAGACTTGCCCAACATCAGACTTATGTTTAAGCAAATAAATCCAAGTGAAGCGCGTGTAGTCATCAACAAAACTAACATAATACTTGTACCCCCCCCCCCGCGCCCCCGAAGACGCAATAGCGGGACCCCAAACATCTGAATTAATTAATTCAAGAGGTATAGTAGTGACATGATAAGACATAGAATACGGTAGTTGATGACTCTTAGCACGCTGACATGCATCACACACTAATTGTGAATTATTTGAACGAGAACAAGGAAGGTCATGGCTCCGAACAATGGAGGTGACCACATTATTGGTAGGATGACGTTGATGCCATTCCGACGCGAAACGCGATCACTAGATGAAGCATGGCGAGATGACGAGGACGACGCACGAGCAAAAGGAATCGGTAGACCCCGCGATCGCTACCTTGAAGAAGGATGCGCCTGGTTGCTTTGTCCTTAACAAAGAAAAGACGACGGTGAAACTCAACAAACACGTCATTATCACAAACAAGAGGGTAGACCGAAAGGAGATGCTCTTTGATGTGTGGAACTTGAAGGATGTTGCGCAGTTTAAGAGATGAACCGGGTAAACGGGAATGACCAATGTGTGAAATAGACAAACCTGCGCCATTGGCCACCTGAACCTGGTCCTTGCCACCATAGCGCTCGTGAACCTGGAGGCGTTCCAGATCACTCGTCAGGTGATCCGTAGCCCCGGTGCAGTACCCAAGGATAGTCGACGGTGTTGGTGGAGGCCGAGTTGGCGGAGCGAGTGTTGTGGTCCTGGTCATAGCGCTTGCGACACTCATCGGCCTCATGCCCCCAGTTTTTGCAAATTTGACACCGGGGGTGCCACCGATTGTTGCGACGGCCACCACCTCCGTTGTTGCCGCCGTTACCCCCACCACTTTGCCGACCATGGCCAGCGTAGGAGGGGTTGCGGTCGCGGCCACCGTTGGGGCCGCCGTTGCCGCCTTGGCGGCCGTGCCCGGGCTGGCCGTTGCCATCGGCCGAGCGACCCCCACCCTGGGAGGGGTAGGGCTCCGAGTAGGGAGCACGCCCGCCCTGGCCGTAGGGGCCCGAGCGAGTCATGGCGTTGGCGGAGGGAGTCCACCCCTCCGACGCACTCCGCTGAGCCTGCAACGCTTCAAACGACAAGACGAGCGAGTAGAAGCTGGAGTAGGGCATTGGTGCGTTACTCACACCCAGGGAGGCGGCGATGGAGTTGTAGGCGGAGCCGAGTCCGGTGAGGATGTGATCAATGAGCTCGTCATCACGAATCGGAGAGCCGGCGACAGCCATGGTGTCGGCGAGGGCCTTCATCTTGTGCATGTACTCAGCCGCGGACATCTCCTCCTTCCGCAACGTCTGGAGTTGACGCCGGATGTGACGGACGTTGGCACGACTCTGCGCGCCGTACATGGCACCGACGACCGTCCATACCGCCTGCGCCGTCTCGCAGCTGATGAGCTGACAGGCGATGTCCTCCTTCATGGAGGTAAGAAGGAGGCCCTTGACCTTCTGATCCTGAGTCCACCAATGATGATACGCCGGATTAGCGGCGGTCGTCGCGGCGTCGCCAGTCCCGACGGCGATGGTCTTGTCGGGTGCCGCCATGGTGCCGTCCAGGTAGCCATGGAGGTTGGCGCCGGCTAAGACGGTGCCGGCGATGCCTCCCCACAGCATGAAGTTGTGGCGGCCAAGGCGAACGGAGATCGCCGGAACGGCGAGGGCGACGGGAACGGTGGCAGCCGCTGGCGAGGTGATGGTGCCGACGCTGTTGAAGAGCGAAAGGGCGGCGAACGACATCGCGGCGACGCGGAGGAGGACAGTGCGCGGCGGCGGAGAAGAAACTCGCGGCAGCGGCGGCGCGGAAGGGCGGCGCGCGGCGGATAGATCGGGCGACGCGTAGTGTTCGCGCGGCGGCCGTGTGGCTAGCTAGCAAGCAGCTTGATGGATCCTGTGCGTACGTGCGTGGCTAGCTAGCAAGCTTGATGGATCCTGCGTATTGGCGTGGCTAGCTAGTCAAGCAGCGGCGGCTACGCGGAAGCTAACTAGCAAGCGGCGATGGCGACGTGGGATCGGGCGGCGGCGCGAGGGACGTGCGGCGGTGGCCCGACCTGGCTGATACCAAGTTGAAAAGATAGGTTTAGGGTTTTGCGTGGGTGGCTAACATCCAGCCTCACGTCTTTTTATATAGATGATCATAATACAATTACATACGTATACAAATATGTGTACATATACAATATGCTAGACCCTATTTTACAACAACAAGGACTTGGAACAGAGACACGGTCGAAGATCTAGACTAGCTTAACTTTTGGATGCTTTTATCTAGTGAAATATGTCAAAAATGTCACGAATATGGTTCGGCTTAAATGAAAACCATCTGCTTTGCTAAAAAAACGTGTGGTTTTATTCAAATTCTTTTTGGAACATATGTGGCAGTCTGAGGTACACGGTTGGCTGGCCGCCTCCCGATATCCGTATTCATGGACCGAGACGAGTCCGCGTACGGATAATGTGGTCGTTTTAGGGTCCGCGCTGGGATGCCATAACCGCCTTTCGAAGAAAAGAAAAAATCAATCTCGTGAACAACTAGAGCCAGGGATCTTATCAGATTTGCTGTTTTTTTTTCGTCTTTTCCTCCTCTTCCTTACAAATTACTAATATCACATCAACCAACAGACTGAATGAGACTGCAATTCTCGAGGGAATGTGACGGCTTCAAGACGACATATATTGAATATGCCAACACGAATCAGAAGATCGGGACCAGCTGTAGACGAAACTTCCTGCTATCTTCTCCATACGATGACGACCGCTGTCTAGCACCCCATGCATGCAAACGCAACGTCCTTGTTATGCTAACATACGATTACAATTAATTTTAGGAACTTCCACCGCGACCATTTGCGTCTACAAATACATGATCGTCGTAGTAAAGAAGCTGGACGGCTTCACGTATAACTGTACGCAGCTAGCTAGTGTGTGAAGCTTAGCAAACAAAAGTGTAAGGCTCTGCAGTCGCGAGCGACTAGCGAGTGATCGTTGTGTGTGCAGCCACGTAATTCATCCGTTTCTAAGTATAAGTCTTTTAAGACATTTCAAATGGATTACAATATACAGATGTATGTAGATATATTTTAGAATGTAGATTCACTCATTTTACTCCGTACGTAGTCACTTATTGAAATCTTTAGAAAGACTTATATTTGGGAACGGAGGGAGTATAACTGTACTCCATGCAGTATAGCTACAGTTACAAGGTTGTCGTATAACTAGATGGCACGTGCTAGGGACCAACGTATGAATGCGACCCATGTCCGAGCCGGAGAGATGGAGTGCACGCATATTGCTGTCTGAGGTAGAGTTGCAACCGTAGCATTAAGGCTAGCTGGCATCGTTGGCATATACGAGTACATGATCAAATCTCATCGTCTTTCCTACTGTTTCCTCTACCATCAATGATTTGACGCTGCTTTGTACACGACTGAGTGTGGACATGCATGCAATTAGAAGGCAATTATTTAAGGTTCATGGGATCACGTGAACATGTAGTTATCTGAGTAGAATCATACAGTACTACCAGCTAGGTTTTTCTTTCTTTCGAATTACTACCAGGTAGTAGTATGGCTGTTGGTCATGTCGCGAGAAAATAAGTACTCCCTGTGTAAACTAATAGAAGATGTTTTAGCTCACAAATAAACTACTAGTGAGCCACTAATTACCTCTGTTCACGATATGGTTTCATGTGCATTTACTGGCAAAGATGCTAGGCCGCTGGTTTAAAGTCAAATAGTACAAAATCTGACCAAAGAGTCACCTTTCATTGATTATCATGGTCACTCGGCTCAAACGAGCCTTTTTTGATGAAGGACGCTTTTATTAACTGAAAAATGTAGCATCAAGAGTCACCTTGCATTGACTTATCTTGATGACTTGGCTCAACATTAGCTTTAACTCAGCTCGAGCCTAGCCTTTTCTCATAAAGGGCATTTTTATTAGCTCGGCTCAAGCCTAGCTAGGTGAGCCACATTGCTTTTCATGAAATCGATAGTGCGCTACTCTCTCTCTCTCTCTCTCTCTCTCTCTCTCTCTCTGATACTCTGGTTCAGAGATCACTGGTGTGAGTGAGTGATGGATGAACTCACACGTGAGGCGAAGGCTATTTATGATCTCCTCGACGACGATCTCTCACATAACCAGGATGGTGTGGTCGAGGCCATGCGCAAGATGCTAAACATGACCGACAAGCTAGAAGACATCATCATCACCATGATCATCAACATCTGGGAGGAGTTGGGAGTCAACATTGGCCAAATCCGGCTGGATCTTGACAAGGTGCTGAGAACTAGCAACGCGTGAAGTCAATAAACACGATGATGATGCGAGAGAATCTTGGAGCAGCTTCATGGCCCCATTTGATGACTCGGCGCTGATAAGGAACACTGGGGAAGGTACATCACACTTATGTCCATCCTCTGACAGAGGTGTGGCTGGCCCAAAAATTTCCATTATGCTTCACATGTTTGTTAAACTGTTCGACATGATGCATTGATAGTTTTGGTATGGGTTCTCGGGTTGGACTTCCCCGTTTCAACGTCACCAATCCGATGCTATGTGAAGCCGATTTTGAAGATTATTTCCATATGCGGGGAAGGCCTTCGAAACATCTGGGTTTCCTATGCTTCATCTTAGTTTTATGGCGCTACAAAGCATTGGATGAGTCAGTGCAATGCTGCTAACCTAGCACCAATTGGGGGGCATTATGTCATCCACTACAAAGCTAATTCGGCCATAAGCAAGACTAAATCTTGATTTACCATTGTTACATATTTCCAAAACTTCAATAGTTGAGGATAATGTGGACATTTTTCAGAAGTTATATGAGCAGCGGAGCGCCTACAAATAAGCTCATGGTTTCTTTCAATAGTTGAGGTTTATTTCACTACACCATGTGCTTCCTTGATTGTCTCAAGCTCGTAGTGCAAGTTGCTATACGGAATCCCCAAGAGTTGGATCAACATAATGAGCTCCTGTTGCTTCATGAGGAATGGAGACAGATGACAATCAATGGCATGCATAATCTCGTAGGTACTCACCTTATGTTACCTCCTGCCCTATGACCATGAGCATTTATAGAGTTCAAAACTCCATCGTTGTAACACCCCGGATGTATCTTTCCATATTTGTAACTCCAACTCTTGTCATTTTCGGATATGTGCTATGATATTCCCTCCGTGGTTGGGTTTTGTTTTCATTTTTGCATTTTGTTCTTGTCATGCATCTCATATCATGCCATCATGTGCATCTCATTTGCATACGTGTTCGTCTCTTGCATCCGAGCCTATTCCCCGTTGTCCGTTTTGCAATCCGGCACTCCTATGTTCCCCGGCGCACCCCTCTTGTCATTTTTCCGTGTGCGGGTGTTGAACATTCTCGGAATGGACCGAGCCTTGCCAAGTGGCCCTGGTATAGCACCGGTAGACCACCTGTCAAGTTTCGGGTCATTTGGAGTTCGTTTGGTACTCCAACGGTTAACCGCACCCTCAAGAAAGGCCTCTTTTGAGTTGCAGCCCAACAACCTCCAAAACAGCCCAATAACCCATCTAACTCCCTCCATGCCCTCGGTCGTTCGATCACGATCGTGGGCGAAAACTACACCTCATTTGGACACTCCTAGCTCCCTCTACCTCTATAAATAGACCCTCCACGAATTCACGGCAAACCCTAGCTTCCCGCTCCTTCCTCATACGGACACGTCCGGACGGCGCCGACGCGTCGCCGCCACCATGACCAGCTCGAGCACGAGCCAGCCACGCAGCAGCCACACACCACCGCCACGCCACACCCAGTGGGCCTCAGCCCTCTGCGCCCTCCGCCAGGCCGCGTCCCAAGCCCGCCCACACCACACACACACCTGCACCACACACACACACACACACACACACACAGCCATGCACATGCACACCTCAAGCCACACTTAACCAAGGCCACGCCGCCACTCCACACCGCCGCCCGCCCGCCGTCGCCACGCCCGCCCGCCGCCCCGCCGGCGACCTCCTCCTCCGCCGGCCCGATCCGATCCAGATCCGATCTGGATCCAGGTTGACTTTCCCCCCTCCATTTTCGTCTAAGTCCCAAATCTGTCATTATTTCGGGCATTTTTCATAGCATCACATCTCCGCAACCGTGGCTCCGTTTTGGGCGTATAATATGTCAAAATGTTCGTCTCGAAGAGTACATCATTTCATTCCATTGCATCATTTGCATTTGAGCTCATCTTGATGCCCGAAATGCTGTTGGAAGATAGCTTCAGATCGTTAGTTTCAGAATCTTATCAGTTCGAGCTATTTTGTCATTTTTGCCATGAATAAATTGTGCACCCTATGAATTTGAGTCCTACATGAGAGTTGAACATTGCCATGCCATCTTTCCAGGGGTATTTTCCATGTATTTTTGTGAGCTATGTGTTGACTAGAACAAGCATGCAAAGTAGGTATGATGTTATTCCTGATTTCAGGGACTTAGTGATTTCACCAAGTCTTGTCCTGCTGTTAATTTTATGCCATATGTTCATGTTGTTTCAGAGAGATTCATGCCCTTTTTGAGCATGATCAGTAAGGGTGTTTTGAACATAGGGATGTTCTCTATCCATCCATGTCCTTGTTGGCATTTATGGAGTAGTCTAGCATGTCATTTTCGTGCTCTACTTTTGCTTGAAATTGTTTCCTGGCAGACTGTTTGCGTGAGATTCAATTTTCACGAGGTCGGTGTAGTTGATCCGTGGATGCTATGATGTTGTTCTTGCCATGTATAGCTCCTATGCCATGTCTTCTTGATGGGTGTATGCTTAGTTTATCATGAGGTGCTCTGTAGTGAGTGCATCGAGCTCACGAACATGCCATGTGGAATCTGTTTTTGCCATGTCCTGATATTTTCACTAAGTCTGAAATCTGTAATAAAACTTGCAATGTTTACATGGGTGCCATCATTTCTTAAGGTCCTTTTGGCTTATGGTCAGTAAGGGACTATTGAAATATGCTTTGAGTAGAATCATGTCATGCCTTGTTTTGCTATTATAAGTTCCTGTAGCATGTTGTTTGCTTGCTCTAAACATGCCTTCCTGATGTTAATTCCTGCCATGTTAGTATTTTCACTAAGTCTGTGAACCTGATATTTTGAGCACTTTCTCCATGCTTGTTTGAACATGTTATGATGTGATTTAGCCGTAGCTCAGTGCTCCTCTATTGTTAAGCATCTCCTGTAGTTCGTTGCCATATGCTTTGTTTTTATGTTGGGGTGCTGTAGCATAGTTTCGTGTTGCGTGCTAAGTAGCATCGGGCTGTTAAACGCAGATTTGCGTCATTCTTGTTTTGCTTGTCATTTGCAAACCGTGCATCCGTTTCCGGTGATCTTTATATCGATTTCAACCGAAATCATCTCATCTTTCCAGTGGCATACTTGGTTTGCCAAGTTGATGCCCGGTTCATCATTTTCCTTCCGGAGCATACATATGCATAGCATGTCACATCTCGCATAGCATGTCATGTATTGCATCATATTGCTTGTGCATATGTTCCTTGTTTGATTGTGGTTCCGTTGCTTGTGTTCTTGCTTTGGGTAGAGCCGGGAGACGAGTACGTGAACGAGGAGCCTGTTGAGAACGCCTCTCGAGGATCCAGCCTTCGACAACTCGAGAACCTTTCGTGCAAGATGACCATACCTTCAAATCACTTCTATCTTTGCTTGCTAGATGCTCGCTCTTTTGCTATGCCTATGCTGCGATACCTACCACTTGCTATATCATGCCACCCATATTGCCATGTCAACCTTTAACCACCCATGTCCTAGCAAACCGTTGTTTGGCTATGTTACCGCTTTGCTCAAATTTCTCTTATAGCGCTGCTAGTTGCGGTGAAGATGAAGTTTGTTCCTTGTTGGAACACGGATATTTTGGGATATCACAATATCTATTGTTTTAATTAATGCATCTATATACTTGGTAAAGGGTGGAAGGCTCGGCCTTATGCCCGTGTTTTGTTCCACTTGCCACCCTAGTTTCCGCCATACCGGTGTTATGTTCCTTGATTTTATGCTCCTTACGGTCGGGTGATTTATGGGACCCCTAGACAGTTCGCTTTGAATAAAACTCCTCCAGAAGGCCCAACCTTGGTTTTACCATTTGCCACCTATACCCTTTTTCCCTTGGGTTTTCGCGAGCCCGAGGGTCATCTTTATTTTAGCCCCCGGCGCCAAAGGTCCTTCGAGTGTTGGTCCGAATCGAGTAGATCAAGGGCCCCTTGGGGAAACTCGAGGTCTGGTTTTACTCGTAGGATGTCTCATCCGGTGTGCCCTGAGAACGAGATATGTGCAGCTCCTATCGGGATTTGTCGGCACATCGGGCAGCTTTGCTGGTTTAGTTTTACCATTGTCGAAATGTCTTGATGTACCGGGATACCGAGTCTGATCGGTGGGTCTTGGGTGAAGGTTTATTCCTTCGATGACCGTGAGAGCTTGTGATGGGCTAAGTTGGGACACCCCTGCAGGGTATTATCTTTCGAAAGCCGTGCCCGCGGTTATGAGGCAGATGGGAATTTGTTAATGTCCGGTTGTAGAAAACCCGAAGTTGACCTTAATTAAAATACATCAACCGTGTATGTAACCGTGATGGTCTCTTCTCGGAGTCCGGAAGTGAACACGGTGTTGGAGTTATGCTTGACGAAGTAGTCGGGATCACTTCTTGATCGCTAATAGTTTCACGACCGCGCCTTTGCTTCTCTTCTCGCTCTCTTTTGCGATGTAGCCACCATATATGCTAATTAAACTGCAGCAGCTCCTCCTTTTGACACCAGCCTTCCCTTGCTTAAATAGTTTTGATCTCGCTGGTGTGAGATTGCCGAGTCCCCGTGGCTCACAGATTCTACCAAAACAGATGCACGAGTCTTGTTGGGGAACGAGTAATTTCAAAAATTTTCCCACGCACACGCAAGATCATGGTGATGTATAGCAACGAGAGGGAGAGTGTTGTCTCGCACCCTCGTGACCCGGCGAAGCGATCACAATGTAGAGGAAGTAGTCGACGTTCTCCTCGCGATCCGACCGATCCCGGCCGCCATACTCGACGCCCCGAGTTCTTGACACACGTGACAGCTCGATGACGCCCCTCAGACTCGATCCAGCCGAGTGTCGAGGGAGAGTTCCACAAGACGACGTGCAGGACGATCTTGATGTTTCACCGGCGAGGCTTCGCTTAAGCTTCGCGACAGTATAACCGAGGTGGAATATGGTGGAGGGGGCACCGCTGCGGCTAAGGAACGATCTAAAGATCAACTTGTGTGTTCAAGGTGCCCCCCTGCCCCGTATATAAAGGAGCAAGGGGAAGGGGCGGCGACCAAGGGAGGCGCTGGCCAGGAGTCCTACTCCTCCAGGGTAGGATTCCCCCAATCCTAGTTGGACTAGGATTCCTGAGGGGAAAGAGAGAGAGGGGGCGGCCCTTCTCCTAGTCCTAGTAGGACTAGGGAAGGGGGAGGCGCCCACCTAGGGCTGGCCCTTCTCCTTTCCACTAAGGCCCATCGAGGCCCATTTACCTCCCGAGGGTTCCGTAACCTCCGGCATCTCGCAAATTCCGTTTTCCCGAACCATTCCAACTCCAAACATAGGCTTCCAATATATCAATCTTTATGTCTCGACCATTTCGAGACTCCTCGTCATGTCCGTGATCACATCCGGACTCAACTTCTTCGGTACATCAAAATACATAAACTCATAATAACCGCCATCGAAACCTTAGCGTGCGGACCCTACGGTTCGAGAACAATGTAGACATGACCTAGAACTATTCACGGTCAATAACCAATAGCGGACCTGGATGCCCATATTGGTTCCTACATATTCTACGAAGATCTTTATCGGTCGACCGCATAACAACATACGTTGTTCCTTTGTCATCGGTATGTTACTTGCCCGAGATTCGATCGCTCGGTATCCAATACCTAGTTCAATCTCGTTATCGCAAGTCTCTTTACTCGCTCCGTAATACATCATCTCACAACTAACTCATTAGTTGTAGTGCTTGCAAGGCTTCAGTGATGTGCATTACCGAGAGGGCCCAGAGATACCTCTCCGACAATCGGAGTGACAAAACCTAATCTCAAATACGCCAACCCAACATCCGCTTTGGATACACCTGTAGTACTCCTTTATAATCACCCGATTCGCTTGTGACGCTTTGGTAGCACCAAAGTGTTCCTCCGTAAACGGAGTTGCATAATCTCATAGTTTATAGGAACATGTATAAGTCATGGATAAAAGCAGAGCAACATACTAAACGATCGTGTGCTAAGCTAAGGAATGGGTCATGTCAATCGATCATTCTACTAATGATGTGACCTTGTTAATCAAATAACAACTCTTTGTTCATGGTCGGAAACATAACCATCTTTGATTAACAAGCTAGTCTAGTAGAGGCATACTAGTGACATGTTGTTTTGTCTATGCATTCACACATGTATCATGTTTCCGTTAATACAATTCTAGCATGAATGATAAACATTTATCATGAAATAAGGAAATAAATAATAACTTTATTATTGCCTCTAGGGCATATTTCCTTCAGCCTCCCACTTGCACTAGAGTCAATAATCTAGATTACATAGTAATGATTCTAACACCCATGGAGCCTTGGTGCCGATCATGTTTTGCTCGTGGAAGAGGCTTAGTCAACGGTCTGCAACATTCAGATCCGTATGTATCTTGCAAATCTCTATGTCTCCCACCGACTAAGTCCCGGATGGAATTGAAGCGCCTCTTGATGTGCTTGGTCCTCTTGTGAAATCTGGATCCCTTCGCTAAGGCAATTGCTCCAAGATTGTCACGAAAGATTTTCATTGGACCCGATGCACTAGGTATGACACCTAGATCGGATATGAACTCCTTTCATCCGACTCCTTCATTAGCTGCTTCGAAGCTGCTATGTACTCCGCTTCACATGTAGATCCAGCTACGACGCTTTGTTTAGAATCGCACTAACCGACAGCTCCTCCGCTTAGTGTAAATACGATCCGTCCGCGATTTAGAATCGTCTCGATCGTTGTCAAAGCTTGCATCAACGTAACTGCCATTTATGAGCTCTTTGTCACCTCCATATACGAGAAACATATCCTTAGTCCTTTTCGTATTTCAGATGTTCTTGACCGCTGTCCAAAGATCCACTCTGGATTACTTTGGTACCTCCTGCTAGGCTTATAGCAAGGCACACATCAGTCGGTACACAAGATTGCATACATGATAGAGCCTATGGCGAAGCATAGGGAACATCTTTCATTTTCTCTATCTTCTGCAGTGGTCGGGCATTGAGTCCGACTCAACTTCACACCTTGTAACACAGCAAGAACCCTTTCTTTGCTTGATCCATTTTGAACTTCTTCAAAATTTT
The DNA here is from genome assembly GCA_021437245.1 of Aegilops speltoides. Classification (NCBI taxonomy): domain Eukaryota; kingdom Viridiplantae; phylum Streptophyta; class Magnoliopsida; order Poales; family Poaceae; genus Aegilops; species Aegilops speltoides. Next base: position 101,525,400 of record CM038141.1, on the reverse strand, counting down.
GTCAAGGTATGTGCTTTGTGAAAGTCCAATTAAGCGCCTTGATCTATCTCTATAGATCTTTATGCCTAATATGTAAGCAGCTTCACCGAGGTCTTTCATTGAAAAACTCTTATTCAAGTATCCCTTTATGCTATCCAGAATTTCATATCATTTCCGATCAGTAATATGTCATCCACATATAATATCGTAAATGCTACTGAGCTCCCACTCACTTTCTTGTAAATACAAGCTTCTCCAAAAGTCAGATAAACCCAAATGCTTTGATCACACTATCAAAGCGCTTATTCCAACTCCGAGATGCTTGCACCAGTCCATAGATGGATCGCTGGAGCTTGCACACTTTGTTAGCTCCCTTTGGATCGATAAAACCTTCGTTGCATCATATACAACTCTTCTTCCGTAAATCCATTCAGAATGCAGTCTTTACATCCATTTGCCAAATTTCATAATCATAAAATGCGGCAATTGCTAACATGATTCGGACGGACTTAAGCATCGCTTCGGGTGAGAAGGTCTCATCGTAGTCAATCCCTTGAACTTGTCGAAACCTTTTGCATAAGTCGAGCTTTATAGACAATAATATTACCGCGCCGGTCTTCTTCTTGAAGATCCACTTGTTTTCTATTGCTTGCCTACCCTCGGCAAGTCAACCAAAGTCCATACTTTGTTTTCATACATGGATCCCATCTCGATTTCATGGCCTCAAGCCATTTTGCGAATCTGGGCTCACCATCGCTTCTTCATAGTTCGTAGGGTCACCATGATCTAGTAGCATGATTTCCGAACAGGATTACCGTACCACTCAGTGCGGATCTTACTCGTTGATCTACGAGTTCAGAGTAACTTGATCTCAAGTTTCATGATCAACATCATTAACTTCCTCACTACTTGGTGTGGTTGTCTCGTAAACCGGTTTCGTGATTTAACTACTTTCAAGTAAGGGAGAAGGTACTATTACCTCATCAAGTTCCACCTTCCTCCCACTCACTTCTTTCGAGAGAAACTCCTTCTCTAGAAAGGATCCATTCTTAGCAACGAATGTCTTGCCTTCGGATCTGTGATAGAAGGTGTACCCAACTGCTTCCTTTGGGTATCCTATGAAGACACATTCTCCGATTTGGGTTCGAGCTTATCGTTGAAGCTTTTTCACATAAGCATCGCATCCCCAAACTTTAAGAAACGACAACTTTGGTTTCTTGCTAAACCATAGTTCATAAGGTGTCGTCTCAACGGATTTCGACGGTGTTCTATTCAGGTGAATGCGGCCGCCTCTAGAGCATAACCCCAAAACGATAGCGGTAAATCAGTAAGAGACATCATAGATCGCACCATATCCAAGAAAGTACGATTCGACGCTCGACACACCATTACGCCGTGGTGTTCCGGTGGCGTGAGTTGCTAAACTATTCCGCATTGTTTCAAATGTAGACCAAACTCAGAACTCAAATATTCACCTCCACGATTAGATCGTAGAAATTTAATTTTCTTGTTACGATGATTTTCAACTTCACTCTGAAATTCTTTGAACTTTTCAAACGTTTCGACTTATGTTTCATTAAGTAGATATACCCATATCCGCTTAAGTCATCTGTGAAGGTGAGAAAATAACGATATCCGCCACGAGCCTCAACATTCATCGGACCACATACATCTCAGATGTATAATTTCCAACAAATCTGTTGCTCTCTCCATAGTACCGAGAACGGTGTTCTAGTCATCTTGCCCATGAGGCACGGTTCGCAAGTGCCAAGTGATTCATAATCAAGTGACTCCAAAAGTCCATCAAGATGGAGTTTCTTCATGCGCTTTACACCGATATGACCTAAACGGCAAGTACACAAATAAGTTGCACTTTCATTATCAACTCTGCATCTTTTGGTTTCAACATTATGAATATGTGTATCACTACTATCGAGATTCATCAAAATAGACCACCTCAAGGGTGCATGACCATAAAAGATATTACTCATATAAATAGAACAACCATTATTCTCTCGATTTAATGAATAACCGCCTCGCATCAAACAAGATCCAGATATAATGTTCATGCTCAACGCAGCACCAAATAACAATTATTTAGGTCTAAAACTAATCCCAAGGTAGATGTAGAGGTAGCGTGCCGACCGCGATCACATCGACTTTGGAACCATTTCCCACGCCAAGATCGTCACCTCGCCCTTTGCCGTTGTTCGCAATCCGTAGTCCCTGCTTCGAAGTTGCAAATATTAGCAATGTAACCAGATCAAATACCTGTGTACTATCATGAGCTCTAGTAAGGTACACATCAATAACATGTATATCACATATACCTTTGTTCACCTTGCCATCCTTCTTATCCGCCAAATACTTGGGGCAGTTCCGCTTCCAAAGGACCACCGCTTGCGGAGAAACACTCGGCTTCAGGTTTAGGGCCGACTTGGGTTTCTTCTCCGAGCAAAGAACTTGCTTGCTGTTCTTCTTGAGATTCCCTTCTTCTTCCCTTTGCCTTTCTTCTTGAAACTAGTGGTCTTATTGACCATCAACACTTGATGCTCCTTCTTGATTTCTACCTCTGCAGCCTTTAGCATTGCGAAGAGCTCTGTATAGTCTTTACTAACCCTTGCATATTATAGTTCATCACGAAGCCTTTGTAGCTTGGTGGCGTGATTGAGAATTCATCAATGACACAATCATCCGGAAGATTAACTCCCAATTGTGTCAAGTGATTATAGTACCCGGACATTCCGAGTATATGCTCACTAATGTAACTCGTTCTCCTCCATCTTGCAGCTATAGAACTTATTGGAGACTTCATATCTCTCAATCCGGGCATTCTGTTGGAATATTAACTTCAACTCTGGAACATCTCATATGCTCCATGACGCTCAAAACGCCGTTGAAGTCCCGGTTCTAAGCCGTAAAGCATGGCACATCGAACTATAGAGTAGTCATCGCTTTGCTCGCCAGACGCTCACAACATCTGGCGTTGCTCCAAGAAGAAGTTCGTCACCTAGCGGTGCATCCAGACGTAGCTCTTACAGGCAGCAATGAGGATAATCTCGAGTTACGGACCCAATCCGTAATTGCTACCATCATCTTTCAACTTTGCTTTCTCAAGGAACGATTAAAATTCAACGGAACAACAAAGACGAGCCATCTATCTACAATCAAACATAAACAAGCAAGATACTATCAGTACTAAGTTCATGATAAATTTAAGTTCAATTAATCATATTACTTAAGAACTCCCACTCGTAAAGACATCTCTCTAGTCATCCAAGTGATCACGTGATCCAAATCAACTAAACCATAACCGATCATCACGTGAAATGGAGTAGTTTTCAATGGTGAACATCTTATGTTGATCATATCTACTATATGATTCACGCCGACCTTTCGGTCTCCGTGTTCCGAGGCCATATCTCGCATATGCTAGGCTCGTCAAGTATAACCCGAGTATTCTGCGTGTGCAAAACTAGCTTGCACCCGCTAGATGGACGAGAGCTTATCACACCCGATCATCACGTGGTGTCCGGGCACGATTTAACTTTGGCAACGGTGCATACTCGGGAGAACACTTCTTGATAATTTAGTGAGAGATCATCTTATAATGCTACCGCCAATCAAAGCAAGATAAGATGCATAAAAGGATAAACATCACATGCAAATCAATATAAGTGATATGATATGGTCATCATCATCTTGTGCTTCACGATCCCCATCTTGCAGCACCACCATGATCACCATCGCCACCGCGCGACACCTTGATCTCCATCGTAGCATCGTTGTCGCCTCGCCAAACTTATGCTTCTACGACTATCGCTACCGCTTAGTGATAAAGTAAAGCATTACGAAGCGATTGCATTGCATACAATAAAGCGACAACCATATGGCTCCAGCCATTGCCGATAACTTCGGTTACAAAACATGATCATCTCATACAATAAAATATAGCATCACGCCTTGACCATATCACATCACAACATGCCCTGCAAAAACAAGTTAGACGCCCTCTACTTTGTTGTTGCAAATTTTACGTGGCTGCTACGGGCTTAAGCAAGAACCAGTCTCACCTACGCATCAAAACCACAACGATATTTCACAAATAGACTCCGCTTTAACCTTCTCAAGGACCGGGCGAGCCACACTCGGTTCAACTAAAGTGAGAGAGACAGCACCCACCAGTCACCTTTAAGCAACGAGTGCTCGAGCGGTGAAACCAGTCTCGCGTAAGCGTCTGGCGTAATGTCGGTCCGGCCGCTTCATCTCACAATACCGCTGAACCAAAGTATGACATGCTGGTAGGTAGTATGACTTGTATCACCCACAACTCACTTGTGTTCTACTCGTGCAAAAACATCAAACCATAGAAAAACCTAGGCTCGGATGCCACTGTTGGGAACGAGTAATTTCAAAATTTTCCTACGCACACGCAAGATCATGGTGATGTATAGCAACGAGAGGGAGAGTGTTGTCTACGCTCGTCAGAGACCCGAAGCGAAGCGATCACAACGTAGAGGAAGTAGTCGACGTTCTCCTCGCGATCCGACCGATCCCGGCGCCATTACTCCGACGCCCCGAAGTTCTTGACACACGTACAGCTCGATGACGCCCCTCGACTCGATCCAGCCGAGTGTCGAGGGAGAGTTCCACAAGATGACGGCGTGGACGATCTTGATGTTTCACCGCCAGAGGCTTCGCTTAAGCTTCGCGACGGTATAACCGAGGTGGAATATGGTGGAGGGGGGCACCGCACACGGCTAAGGAACGATCTAAAGATCAACTTGTGTGTTCCAAGGTGCCCCCTAGCCCCCGTATATAAAGGAGCAAGGGGGAAGGGGGCCGGCGGCCAAGGGAGGCGCGGCCAGGGAGTCCTACTCCCTCTGGGAGTAGGATTCCCCCAATCCTAGTTGGACTAGGATTCCCGGAGGGGGAAAGAGAGAGAGGGGGCCCGGCCCCTTCTCCTAGTCCTAGTAGGACTAGGAAGGGGGGCGCCACCACCCAGGGCTGGCCCTTCTCCTTTCCACTAAGGCCCATCGAGGCCCATTTACCTCCCGGGGTTCCGTAACCTCCCTTACTCCAGAATTCCGCTTTAGCTCGAACCATTCCAACTCCAAACATAGGCTTCCAATATATCAATCTTTATGTCTCGACCATTTCGAGACTCCTCGTCATGTCCGTGATCACATCCGGGACTCAACTTCTTCGGTACATCAAAATACATAAACTCATAATAACCGCCATCGAAACCTTAGCGTGCGGACCCTACGGTTCGAGAACAATGTAGACATGACCTAGAACTATTCACGGTCAATAACCAATAGCGGGACCTGGATGCCCATATTGGTTCCTACATATTCTACGAAGATCTTTATCGGTCGACCGCATAACAACATACGTTGTTCCTTTGTCATCGGTATGTTACTTGCCCGAGATTCGATCGTCGGTATCCAATACCTAGTTCAATCTCGCTATCGCAAGTCTCTTTACTCGTTCCGTAATACATCATCTCACAACTAACTCATTAGTTGTAGTGCTTGCAAGGCTTCAAAGGATGTGCATTACCGAGAGGGCCCAGAGATACCTCTCCGACAATCGGAGTGACAAAACCTAATCTCAAATACGCCAACCCAACATCCGCCTTTGGATACACCTGTAGTACTCCTTTATAATCACCCGCTTCGCCAGACGCTTTGGTAGCACCAAAGTGTTCCTCCGTAAACGGAGTTGCATAATCTCATAGTTTATAGGAACATGTATAAGTCATGGATAAAAGCAGAGCAACATACTAAACGATCGTGTGCTAAGCTAAGGGAATGGGTCATGTCAATCGATCATTCTACTAATGATGTGACCTTGTTAATCAAATAACAACTCTTTGTTCATGGTCGAAACATAACCATCTTTGATTAACAAGCTAGTCTAGTAGAGGCATACTAGTGACATGTTGTTTTGTCTATGCATTCACACATGTATCATGTTTCCGGTTAATACAATTCTAGCATGAATGATAAACATTTATCATGAAATAAGGAAATAAATAATAACTTTATTATTGCCTCTAGGGCATATTTCCTTCAGGTACCGGTGATGCCAGCGCAGATGGCGCAACTGAGCTAAAGTGGGAATATGATGAGGCCCTTGGACGATACTATGTTTCCTTTCCAGACGATTAGTAGTGGAGCCCAGTTGGGGCGATCGGGGATTTGAGTCGTATGTGGGGTTCTTCTTTTATTTTGGTTCCGTAGTCGGACCTTGATTGTATCTGGATGATGTAATGCTTTATTCATGTAATTGTGTGAAGTGGCGACTGTAAGCCAACTATGTACCTTTTCCCTTATGTATTACATGGATTGTGCGAAGATTACCTCACTTGCGACATTGCTTTCAATGCGGTTATGCCTCTAAGTCGTGCTTCGACACGTGGGAGCTATAGCCGCATCGAGGGCGTTACAAGTTGGTAATCAGAGCCATCCCCGACCTTAGGAGCCCCCACCGCTGATCGCTTTTTAGTGGCCGAGTTGTGTCTAGAAAATGTTTTGAGTCATTTAGGATTATATATATCGGAGAGTTTAGGAATTCTTTTACTTCCCAAATTCCTTCGACCTTCCGGTGAGGTATCCCGACGAGAGTTTTGACTCTTCTCTTCTCAAATTTCACTAAATTTTTTTAGGATCACGCTGGTATCTTGGGATCGTTCGATATTCTTATGATGACAACATTGTCTTGGTTGCCTCGACATTTAGGGTTGTGGCGGTGTCCCGGGAGTTGAGCTCCGAGGTGTTGTCGCCATAATTTTATCGTTGCAGTTCGGAATACCGAGTTTAGTACGACATCGAAAATCTCTTTTATGCGATCGAGTTGGTGAGATAACCCCGCTAACCCAAGATCGTGGTGAGTACGGAGTATTGCCATGACTCGTATAACGGATGCTTTTCAAGGTTGAGGTACACGATTTCGAAGGTTTCTTGGTTATGTGTTGAAGGATGGATACAGCTGGATGTAGGGATTGTTAGCTTGGGTGAGATATATATATATTGCTCCTCAGATCCCCAACACCGATTGCATAACCGAAAGTTTCGGAGTTTATAGGTGGGATTCAAGTAGCTCTAGCATTTCTTCCGCAGATATTTGGTTTGTGATTGGGTAATCCTTACCACTTATTTGTTCCATTCATACCTTGTTTTTATTTTCATTCATCAATATCTCTTATCAAGTGGCTTCTCACCTTAATGGACCTGATGTTTACTTTGGAATTCATTCGCTCATCCTTGTTCAATGTTTATTGTGAAGATCAGATGTTGCAATTTCTATCCGCTGATTCAACTTGCCTATCTGTCTATCAAGATGCTAACGGATGTCACCCTCTTCAGATGGCTCCGCCAACGCCGTAATCCGGAACGCAGTGATGGGAGTCGAGAACCCTCCACCTCCACCTCCGCCTCCGGAGGCTTGGCAAACTTTGATGGCAACCACTAACGCCAACGCCGCTTGTTGATCCAGATTGATGCAAGAGCGTAACCAAGGCCAAGGCAACCAAGGGAATCAAGGTCAAGGGCAGTTCTATCATCAGCCACGCTTCCTACACTCAACCAGTTCCTTGCCAACCAGCCAAAGTCTTTCACCTCTTGTCGAGGCCACAGATGCCGACTATTGGCTCGTGGATATCAAAAAGCATTTTGAATGCAGCAATGTCAGACCTGAGGACTACGTCAAGTTCGCGTCTTTTCAGCTCAAGGATCAGGCAGCTGATTGGTTCCAGCAATACAAGGATTCTAGAGGTGGTCGAGTGATTACTTGGACTGATTTCTGTCGGGACTTTAAAGCTCACCACATTCCTTCCAGTGTTGTTGAGAGCAAGCGTGAGGAGTTCCGCAATCTCAAGCAAGGGAACATGTCAGTGTACGAATACAACATACAGTTTCAGAAACTTGCTCGTTTTGCCAAACAAGATGTTCCTGATGAGAAAAGTATGATCCATCAGTTCAGAGGTGGCCTTCGAGAGGATCTGCAGTTATCTCTTGTTCTTTCTGAGCCTACTCAGTTTGATCAATTCTATAATATGGCACTCAAGCTAGAAGGTGCTCAGCTCAAGTGTGAGGCTTCAAAGAAGAGAATCAGGGATGCAGTTCAGTCTTCTTCCTCCTCTCAAGTGGCAGCAAAGCAGCAAAAGTTTTACCTTCCTCCTCCTCCGTTCCGTCAGCCTTATCAACAGAAGAACTCAGGTGGTCGTGGATCTTCCCACCCACCCAGCCCAAACTACCAGAACAAGTCTCAGCCTCAAGCTCCAAGGTCAAATGCTCCTTATCACCGTCCGCTCTCAGAGGTGACCTGCAACAAGTGCCAGCAGAAAGGTCACTATGCTAACAAATGCCATAATCAAAGGCGTCTTCCTCCTCCTCCCCTGTGAGGTCTTCAAGCAATGCAAAGGGTCAAGCATAATCCCAAGTATGCAAAGGTGAATATGATGAATGCAGCTCAAGCAGAGGATTCTTCAGATGTGATCATGGGTAATCTTCCAGTTAATGATATTCCTGCAAAAGTCTTATTTGATACTGGTGCATCGCATTCTTTCATGTCATATCCTTTTGCATCGGGCACGCTTTTGACACGAGGTTTTGTCCAAAGTTATGCAAGTTGTTTCTCCGGGAAAACTTATGACTTCTAGTTTGGTTGCTCCTGATGTTTCCATCCGGTTCGGCGACTACAAATTCCTGTCTAAACCAATTGTCCTTGGTGACTCTGATATTGATCTTATTCTCGGGATGGACTGGCTTTCTCAGCACAAGGCTCAGCTTGATTGTGCTGTCAGGGAAATTCAATTGACACACCCTTCTGAGGATGTTATCATCTATGCCGCTCGTGATGAAACCATTCGGTTGTTTTCTCTCAATGAGAAGGGCGAGTTGGATGCTATCTCTCGATTCCATCGCTTGTGAGTACCAAGATGTCTTTCCGAAGAGCTTCCGGTATGCCTCCTCATCGGCGGTCGAATTCGTTATTGATCTTGAGCCCGGCATCGAACCCGTTTGCAAGCGCCCTTACAAGCTTGGACCCAAGGAGCTGAAAGAATTGAAGAAGCAGCTCGATGAACAAGAGCGTCTGGTTTGATCGGACCGAGTTCATCTCCATGGGGATGTGGAGTTCTTTTGTCCGTAAGAAGGATGGCACGGACCGACTTTGTGTTGATTACCGTCCATTGAACAAGAAGACAATCAAGAACAAGTATCCACTTCCCAACATCAATGAGCTATTCGAGCAACTCAAAGGTGCTAAAGTATTCTCCAAGCTGGACCTCCGTATGGGTTATCATCGATTCGATTCGTGAACAAGATATTCCCAAGACAGCTTTCGTAACAAGCTATGGTTCTTATGAATATACCGTCATGTCTTTCGCCTTGTCAATGCTCCTCCAACTTTCTCTCGCATGATGAACTTTATCTTCAACCCCTACACAAATGAATTCGCCTTGGTGTACCTCGATGATATTTTGGTCTTCTCCAAGAACAAGCGGGATCATGCCAAACATTTGCGATTGGTGCTCGACAAGCTCGAGAGAGCATCAATTCTATGCGAAGTTTTCCAAATGTGAGTTCGGCTTGATGAAGTTCTTTATCTTGGTCATATCATCTCAGCCAAGGGCATCGCTGTTAATCCCGAGAAGGTGTCTTCAATTGTGAATTGGGAACCTCCTCGGAATGTCAAGCACTCCGCAGATTTTCTCGGTCTTGCAAGCTATTGTCAAGATTCGTTGAGAACTTCTCCAAGATTGCAAAGCCTCTTTCCAACCTCCTCCAGAAGCATGTCAAGTATGTCTGGACGCCTGAGTGTGATGTCGCTTTCAACACCCTCAAAGAGAAGTTAGTCACAGCTCCTGTGTTGACTCCTCCTGATGAATCCAAGCCATTCGAAGTTTTCTGTGATGCTTCCTTGCAAGGTCTCGGTGCTGTGTTAATGCAAGAGAAGAAAGTTGTGGCCTATACCTCTCGTCAGCTGAAGCCCAACGAAAAGAACTACCCCACTCATGATCTCGAGTTGGCGGCAGTTGTCCATGCATTGATAACATGGAGACATCTCTTGTTGGGAAGGAAAGTGGACATTTTCACCGATCACAAGAGTCTCAAATATATCTTCACTCAACCAAACCTCAACCTCGTGCAAACTCGATGGGTCGAAATGATTCAAGAGTACAATCCAAGTATTGAATATACTCCGGCAAGGCGAATGTGATTGCAGATGCCTTGAGCGAAAAGGCTTATTGCAACAGTCTAATTCTCAAGCCCTTCCAACCGATCTTTGTGAAGCTTTCAAGCTGAATCTTCAAGTTGTCCTCAAGGATTTCTTGCCAACCTCATAGTCTCTCCTACTTTGGAAGATCAAATTCGTGAGGCTCAACTTCGGATACCATGGTGAAGAAGGTGAAACGTGGTATTGACAAGGGCATTTCAAATACAAGTGCTATCGCTTGATGACAAAGACACTCTTTTCTTCGAGGATCGTGTTGTGGTTCCTAAAGGCGATCTGAGAAAAGTCATCATGAATGAGGCACACAATTCCCTCCTATCCATTCATCCCGAAGTACGAAGATGTACCATGACCTCAAGCGATCGATTGGTGGACTCGAATGAAGCGAGAAATTGCTCAATTCGTGAATGAATGTGATGTCTACGTAAGAGTGAAAGCGTAACACCAAAGACCAGCTGGTCTCCTCCAACCTCTTGCTATTCCGGAGTGGAAGTTTGATCATATCGAGATGGACTTCGTGATCGGATTTCCTAAGTCCAAGCGTGGAAATGATGCTATCTTCGTTGTCATTGACAAGCTTACTAAAGTGGCTCATTTTCTTCCCGTCAAAGAATCTATCACAGCAGCTCACCGGCAGAGCTATACACCTCGTAATTGTCTCCTTGCACGGTATTCCACAATTGATCTCTTCGACCGTGGAAGTATCTTCACTTCTAAGTTCGGGATTCTTTTCGAAGGCCATGGGCACCAAAGATTCGTTTCAAAGACAGCTTTTCATCCTCAAACTAGTGGCCAAGTCGAGCGAGTCAATCAAATCCTTGAAGATATGCTCGGGGCTTGTGTCATTTCTTTTGGCATGAAGTGGGAAGAGTGTCTTCCATATGCCGAAGTTCTCTTACAACAACAGCTTCCAAGCAAGTTCGGCAAGGCCCCATTCGAAATTTATATGGCGAAAGTGCCGTACTCTCTCAATTGGTCCGAGATGTGAACGCCAACTTCTTGGCAACGACTTGATCACGAAGTCAAGAAATGTGCAAAGTCATTCGTGAGAATCTCAAAGCCGCATAATCGCGCGGTAAGGGCTATTATGATGACAAGCACCGTGATGTGGCTTTTGAAATTGGAGACCATGTCTACCTCGCGTCTCCAATGAAAGGTACTCGTCGCCCGGTATCAAAGGAAGCTTGCCCCTAGATACGTGGGTCCTTTCAAGATCATTGGCAAAAGAGGCGATCTCGCCTATCAACTTGAGCTTCCACCCAACTTTGCAAACGTGCACGATGTGTTTCACGTGTCACAGCTCCGCAAGTGCTTCAAGATTCCTGAACGCACTATCAACTTTGAAGAAATTGACCTCCAAGAAGATCTCTCTTATCATGAGCACCCCGTTGCTATTCTTGAAGAAACCGAGCGCAAGACTCGCAACAAGTCAATCAAATTCCTAAAAGTGAAGTGGTCACACCATTCCGACCGAGAAGCCACCGGGGCGCGAGGATCACCTCCGTTCGAATATCCGGAGTTCTTTCAGTCCTAGATCTCGGACGAGATCCTCTTGTAGTGGTGGAGTGTTGTAACACCCGGATGTATCTTTCCATATTTGTAACTCCAACTCTTGTCATTTTCGGATATGTGCTATGATATTCCTCCGTGGTTGGGTTTTGTTTTCATTTTGCATTTTGTTCTTGTCATGCATCTCATATCATGCCATCATGTGCATCTCATTTGCATACGTGTTCGTCTCTTGCATCCGAGCCTATTCCCGTTGTCCGCTTTTGCAATCCGCACTCCTATGTTCCCCGCGCACCCTCTTGTCATTTTTCCGTGTGCGGGTGTTGAACATTCTCGAATGGACCGAGCCTTGCCAAGTGGCCCTGGTATAGCACCGTAGACCACCTGTCAAGTTTCGGGTCATTTGGAGTTCGTTTGGTACTCCAACGGTTAACCGCACCCTCATAAAGGCCTCTTTTGAGTTGCAGCCCAACAACCCTCCAAAACAGCCCAATAACCCATCTAACTCCCTCCATGCCCTCGGTCGTTCGATCACGATCGTGTGGTAAAACTACACCTCATTTGGACACTCCTAGCTCCTCTACCTCTATAAATAGACCCTCCCCGAATTCACGGGCAAACCCTAGCTTCCGCTCCTCTCCCTTGGACACGTCCGGACGGCGCGAACGTCGTCCACCGCGCCATGACCCACTCACGAACATCACGTGGGCGGCCCGCGCGCGCATACACCGCCCCCACGCGCCAGTTCCCAGCAGGCCCAGCGCCCAACCCTCTGCGCACCCGCACGCGTCCCCCACGCGCCGCACACACCCCCACACCCACACACACAGGCGCACACTTGCCACACACCACCGCCACACCGCATGCCCCACACCACAGCTCCACACCGCTGCCACCACCACCGCGCCCCCCCACCAGTCGCCAGCGCCCGGCCGCCGCCCCCGCCAGCGACCTCCTCCTCCGCCGGCCCGATCCGATCCAGATCCGATCCGATCGAGTTGATTTTCCCTCCATTTTCGTCTAAGTCCCAAATCTGTCATTATTTCGGGCATTTTTCATAGCATCACATCTCCGCAACCGTGGCTCCGTTTTGGGCGTATAATATGTCAAAATGTTCGTCTCGAAGAGTACATCATTTCATTCCATTGCATCATTTGCATTTGAGCTCATCTTGATGCCCGAAATGCTGTTGGAAGATAGCTTCAGATCGTTAGTTTCAGAATCTTATCAGTTCGAGCTATTTTGTCATTTTTGCCATGAATAAATTGTGCACCCTATGAATTTGAGTCCTACATGAGAGTTGAACATTGCCATGCCATCTTTCCAGGGGTATTTTCCATGTATTTTTGTGAGCTATGTGTTGACTAGAACAAGCATGCAAAGTAGGTATGATGTTATTCCTGATTTCAGGGACTTAGTGATTTCACCAAGTCTTGTCCTGCTGTTAATTTTATGCCATATGTTCATGTTGTTTCAGAGAGATTCATGCCCTTTTTGAGCATGATCAGTAAGGGTGTTTTGAACATAGGGATGTTCTCTATCCATCCATGTCCTTGTTTGCATTTATGGAGTAGTCTAGCATGTCATTTTCGTGCTCTACTTTTGCTTGAAATTGTTTCCTGGCAGACTGTTTGCGTGAGATTCAATTTTCACGAGGTCGGTGTAGTTGATCCGTGGATGCTATGATGTTGTTCTTGCCATGTATAGCTCCTATGCCATGTCTTCTTGATGGGTGTATGCTTAGTTTATCATGAGGTGCTCTGTAGTGAGTGCATCGAGCTCACGAACATGCCATGTGGAATCTGTTTTTGCCATGTCCTGATATTTTCACTAAGTCTGAAATCTGTAATAAAACTTGCAATGTTTACATGGGTGCCATCATTTCTTAAGGTCCTTTTTGGCTTATGGTCAGTAAGGGACTATTGAAATATGCTTTGAGTAGAATCATGTCATGCCTTGTTTTGCTATTATAAGTTCCTGTAGCATGTTGTTTGCTTGCTCTAAACATGCCTTCCTGATGTTAATTCCTGCCATGTTAGTATTTTCACTAAGTCTGTGAACCTGATATTTTGAGCACTTTCTCCATGCTTGTTTGAACATGTTATGATGTGATTTAGCCGTAGCTCAGTGCTCCTCTATTGTTAAGCATCTCCTGTAGTTCGTTGCCATATGCTTTGTTTTTATGTTGGGGTGCTGTAGCATAGTTTCGTGTTGCGTGCTAAGTAGCATCGGGCTGTTAAACGCAGATTTGCGTCATTCTTGTTTTGCTTGTCATTTGCAAACCGTGCATCCGTTTCCGGTGATCTTTATATCGATTTCAACCGAAATCATCTCATCTTTCCAGTGGCATACTTGGTTTGCCAAGTTGATGCCCGTTCATCATTTTCCTTCCGAGCATACATATGCATAGCATGTCACATCTCGCATAGCATGTCATGTATTGCATCATATTGCTTGTGCATATGTTCCTTGTTTGATTGTGGTTCCGTTGCTTGTGTTCTTGCTTTGGGTAGAGCCGGGAGACGAGTACGTGAACGAGGAGCCTGTTGAGAACGCCTACGAGGATCCAGCCTTCGACAACTCTGAGAACCTTTCAGGCAAGATGACCATACCTTCGAAATCACTTCTATCTTTGCTTGCTAGATGCTCGCTCTTTTGCTATGCCTATGCTGCGATACCTACCACTTGCTATATCATGCCACCCATATTGCCATGTCAACCTTTAACCACCCATGTCCTAGCAAACCGTTGTTTGGCTATGTTACCGCTTTGCTCAGCCCCTCTTATAGCGTTGCTAGTTGCAGGTGAAGATGAAGTTTGTTCCTTGTTGGAACACGGATATTTTGGGATATCACAATATCTATTGTTTTAATTAATGCATCTATATACTTGGTAAAGGGTGGAAGGCTCGGCCTTATGCCCGGTGTTTTGTTCCACTCTTGCCACCCTAGTTTCCGTCATACCGGTGTTATGTTCCTTGATTTTGCGTTCCTTACACGGTCGGGTGATTTATGGGACCCCCTAGACAGTTCGCTTTGAATAAAACTCCTCCAGCAAGGCCCAACCTTGGTTTTACCATTTGCCACCTATACCCTTTTTCCCTTGGGTTTTCGCGAGCCCGAGGGTCATCTTTATTTTAGCCCCCCCCGGGCCAGTGCTCCTTCGAGTGTTGGTCCGAACTGAGTAGACTGCGGGGCCCCCTTGGGGAAACTCGAGGTCTGGTTTTACTCGTAGGATGTCTCATCCGGTGTGCCCTGAGAACGAGATATGTGCAGCTCCTATCGGGATTTGTCGGCACATCGGGCAGCTTTGCTGGTTTAGTTTTACCATTGTCGAAATGTCTTGATGTACCGGGATACCGAGTCTGATCGGTGGGTCTTGGGTGAAGGTTTATTCCTTCGATGACCGTGAGAGCTTGTGATGGGCTTGTTGGGACACCCTGCAGGTATTATCTTTCGAAAGCCGTGCCCGCGGTTATGAGGCAGATGGGAATTTGTTAATGTCCGGTTGTAGAAAACCCGAAGTTGACCTTAATTAAAATACATCAACCGTGTATGTAACCGTGATGGTCTCTTCTCGGCGGAGTCCGGGAAGTGAACACGGTGTTGGAGTTATGCTTGACGTAAGTAGTCAGGATCACTTCTTGATCGCTAATAGTTTCACGACCGCGCCTTGCTTCTCTTCTCGCTCTCTTTTGCGATGTAGCCACCATATATGCTAAGTAAACTTGCAGCAGCTCCTCCTTTTGACACCAGCCTTCCCTTAAGCTTAAATAGTTTTGATCTCGGTGTGAGATTGTTGAGTCCCCGTGGCTCACAGATTCTACCAAAACAGATGCAGTACGGTGATGCCGGTAGCAGATGGCGAATCGAGCTAAAGTGGGAATATGATGAGGCCCTTGGACGATACTATGTTTCCTTTCCAGACGATTAGTAGTGGAGCCCAGTTGGGGCGATCGGGGATTTGAGTCGTATGTGGGGTTCTTCTTTTATTTTGGTTCCGTAGTCGGACCTTGATTGTATCTGGATGATGTAATGCTTTATTCATGTAATTGTGTGAAGTGGCGACTGTAAGCCAACTATGTACCTTTTCCCTTATGTATTACATGGATTGTGCGAAGATTACCTCACTTGCGACATTGCTTTCAATGCGGTTATGCCTCTAAGTCGTGCTTCGACACGTGGGAGCTATAGCCGCATCGAGGGCGTTACAATCGTACCACTTCTGGCAAGATGATTGATCACTTTTGGACTTCTTCGCATGCATCTTCTAAATTATCTGATAGTGTACCTCCCAACGCATGACTCTTGATGTACAATTTAGTTGCAGCTCTAGGTCATGATTAGTTAGCACCTACTCTACAACTACATGTCCAAATGCGAGGCCATTCTCTTTAATTCTTGGTTGACTATGGCAGCACATATTGCTTTTGGATTTGGCTCTGCTAACTCATCTTTAAGGAATCCAGACTATCAAACCGTTGATAATTACTATCGCTAGAGGATCTCAACTTCAGTGCAAACATCATGTTCAACACTTGCACTTGTGCTAATCACCCCTCAACACCAATGTTCGCCTTATAACTCTTGGTACTTATGAGGGTATACTTGCCCTAGAGTGCATTCCTTTCCAATGGCCAATGCAACTTGATTGGTTGCAGAGGTGGATTGCTTTCCGTTACAATGGGGAGTTCATCACCAAAAAAGCATGTTGCTTTTATTGTTATGCCCATCAATCCTCTTACTTCTTATGGATCAACATGCATTCCTGCTTCTCTACAACTAACACCGGACAAGCATTCTAAAGTGCTTGCTGCTCCTCGGAGCCTACCTTCTAGAAGATAATATTATCATGTTATTCTGCTAATTCCAGTAGCAAGGACAGTTTCTACTAGACCCTATAGAGTGGATCCGCATTTGAAACATAAAAACTAAAGCACAAGTTTCTTAATTGTTAAAATGTGCTCTCTCCCCTCCTATTTTATTGGTCGAAAAGAAAGAATGTACTAGGAGAATTGCAGTTGACTACATGCATTTAAATGTTATCTTTTACTGTCAAAGGCAAACACCCATTGCCAATCATAAATGATTTGTTAGATGAGCTATCTAGAGCTACAAGGTTCTATAAATAAGACTTGAAAGTTTCCTATTGTTAGATTTGAAGGAAATATGCCCTAGAGGCAATAATAAAGTTGTTATTTTATATTTCCTTATATCATGATAAATGACTATTATTCATGCTAGAATTGTATTAACCGGA
Source organism: Aegilops speltoides (assembly GCA_021437245.1). Classification (NCBI taxonomy): domain Eukaryota; kingdom Viridiplantae; phylum Streptophyta; class Magnoliopsida; order Poales; family Poaceae; genus Aegilops; species Aegilops speltoides. The sequence continues at coordinate 101,508,408 of CM038141.1, read as the reverse complement.
AACTTGATACATGTGGATACATAGACAAAACACCGTGTCTACTAGCTCGTTAATCAAAGATGCTTAAGTTTCCTAGCCATAGACATGTGTTGTCATTTGATGAACGAGATCAAATCATTAGGAGAATGATGTGATGGACAAGACCCATCCGTTAGCTTAGCATAATAATCGTTTAGTTTTATTGCTACTGCTTTCTTCATGTCAAATACATATTCCTCCGACTATGAGATTACAACTCTTGGATATCGGAGGAATGCCTTGTGTGCTATCAAACGCCACAACAAAACTATGTGATTATAAAGATGCTCTACAGGTATCTCCAAAGGTGTTTGTTGGGTTGGCATAGATCGAGATTAGGATTTGTCACTCTGAGTATCAAAGAGGTATCTCTGGGCCCTCTCGGTAATGCACATCATATGAAGCCTTGCAAGTAATGTGACTAATGAGTTAGTTGCGGGGTGATGCATTAAAGAACGAGTAAAGAGACTTGCCGGTAACGAGATTGAACTAGGTATGAAGATACCGACGGTCGAATCTCGGGCAAGTAACATACTAATGACAAAGGGAATAACGTATGCTGACATAGCGGTTTGACCGATAAAGATCTTCGTAGAATATGTGGGAACCAATATGAGCATCCAGGTTCCGCTATCGGTTGTTGACCAGAGAGGTGTCTCGGTCATGTCTACATAGTTCTCGAACCCGTAGGGTCCGCACGCTTAACGTTCAATGATGGTATGTACTATATGAGTTATGTATTTTGGTGACCTAAGGTTGTTCGAGTCCCGGATCAGATCACGGATATGACGAGGAGTCTTGAAATGGTCGAGAGGTAAAGATTGATATATTGGAAGGTAGTATTCGTGCACCGGAAGGGTTCCGGAGTGTATCGGGTACATACTGGAGTACCGGAGGGGTTACCAGAACCCCCTGGGGAAAGATATGGGCCATAGGACGGAGGCTAACCAGGCCACAAGGGGCTGGCACGGCCCCCACAAGGGAGGAGGCCGAATTGGACAAGGGGTGGGGGTGGCGCCCACCTTTCCTTCTCCTACTCCCTCTCCTTCCCCCTTTCCCGCTCCGGTGAAAGGAAGGGAGGGCCGAATCCAACTAGGAGTCAAAGTGGAACTCCTCCCACTTGGGGCACGCCTAGGGCCGACCTTCTATCCCTCCCTCCTTTATATGCAGGGGCACCCCTAGAGGACACACGAATTGCTCCAAGCCGTGTGCGGTGCCCCCCTCCACAGTTTACGCCTCCGGTCATATTCTCGCGGTGCTTAGGCGAAGCCCTGTGCGGATCACATCACCATCACCATCACCACACCGTCATGCTGACGGAACTCATCTACTTCCTCGACCCTCTTCTGGATCAAGAGCTCGAGGGACGTCATCGCGCTGAACATGTGCAAAACTCGGAGGTGTCGTACGTTCGGTACTCGATCGGTCGGAACGAGAAGACGTTCGACTACATCAATCGCGTTAAGCAAAAGCTTCCGCTTTTGGTCTACGAGGGTACGTGGACACACTCTCCCCCTCTCGTTGCTATGCATCTCCTAGATAGATCTTGCGCGAGCCTAGTAAATTTTTGAAATTTCATGCTACATTTCCTAACAGTGGCATCCAAGCCAGGTCTATGCGTAGATGATATGCACGAGTAGAACACAAAGAGTTTTGGGCGGTGATCGTCATACTTCTTACCACCAATGTCTTATTTTGATTCGGCGGTGTTGTTGGATGAAGTGGCCCGGACCAACCTTACATGTCCACGTTCATGAGACCGGTTCCACCAACAGACATGCAACTAGTTTTGCATAAAGGTGGCTGGCGGGTGTCTGTTTCTCCAACTTTAGTTGAATCAAATTTGACCGCGGCCGGTCCTTGTGAGGGTTAAAATAGCAAACTTGATAAATCACTGTTGTGATTTTTGTGCCGTAGGTAAGTACGATTCTTGCTAGAAGCCCGTAGCAGCCACGTAAAACTTGCAACAACAAAGTAGAGGACGTCTAATTTGTTTGTGCAGGGCATGTTGTGATGTGATATGGTCAAGACATGATCTGATATACATTGTTGTATGAGATGATCATGTTTTGTAAAAGTTATTGGCAACTGGTAGGAGCCTTATGGTTGTCTCTTTATTGTATGAAATACAAAAGCCATGTAATTACTTTACTTTATCACTAAGCGGTAGCGATAGTCGTAGAAGCAATAGTTGGTGAGACGACCACTACGCTACGATAGAGATCAACGTGTCAAGCCGGTGACGATAGAGATCATGACGTTTATTTGGTGATGGAGATCAAAAGCACCAGATGATGATGGCCATATCATGTCACATATTTTGATTGCATGTGATGTTTATCTTTTTGCATCTTATTTTGATTAGTACGGCGGTAGCATTATAAGATGATCCCTTAACTAAATTTCAAGGTATAAGTGTTCTCCACGAGTATGCACCATTGCGAAAGTTCTTTGTGCTGAGACACCATGTGATGATCGGGTGTGATAAGCTCTAGGTTCAAATACAACGGGTGCAAGCCAGTTTTGCACATGCGGAATACTCAGGTTGAACTTGATGAGCCTAGCATGTACAGACATGGCCTCGGAACACTGGAGACCTAAAGGTCGAATGTGAATCATATAGTAGATATGATCAACATAGAGATGTTCACCATTGATGACTACTCCATCTCAGGTGATGATCGGACATGGTTTAGTTGATTTGGATCACGTATCATTTAGATGACTTGAGGGATGTCAATCTAAGTGGGAGTTCTTAAGTAATATGATTAATTGAACTTTAATTTATCATGAACTTAGTACTGATAGTATTTGCAAATTATGTTGTAGATCAATAGCTCGCGTTGTAGCTCCCATATATATATATATATATATATATATATATATATATATATATATATATATATATATATGATATGTTCCTAGAGAAAACTAAGTTGAAAGAAGTTAGTAGCAATGATGCAGATTGGGTCCGTGATCTGAAGTTTATCCTCATTGCTGCATAGAAGAATTATGTCCTTGATGCACCACTAGGTGATAGACTTATTGCAGGAGCAGGTGCAGATGTTATGAATGTTTGGCTAGCTCAATATGATGACTACTTGATAGTTTAGTGCACAATGCTTTATGGCTTAGAACCGGGGCTTCAAAAACATTTTGAACGCCACAGAGCATATGAGATGTTCCAAGAGCTGAAATTGGTATTTCAGACTCATGCCCGTGTCGAGAGGTATGACCTCTGACAAGTACTTCGCCTAAAAGGTGGAGGAGAATAGCTCTAAAAGGTGGAGGAGAATATCTCAGCTAGTGAGCATGTGCTTAGAATGTCTGGCTACTACAGTCGCTTGAATCAAGTGGGAGTTAATCTTCTAGATAAAATAGTGATTGACAGAGTTTTTTAGTCACCATCACCAAGTTATTGGTGAAGGAAATATGCTCTGGAGGCAATTATAAAGTTATTATTTATTTCCTTAATTCATGATAAATGTTTATTATTCATGCTAGAATTGTATTAACAGGAAACTTAGTACATGTGTGAATACATAGACAAAACATATAGTCCCTAGTATGCCTCTACTTGACTAGCTCGTTAATCAAAGATGGTTATGTTTCCTAACCATAGACATGTGTTGTCATTTGATTAACGGGATCACATCATTATGAGAATTATGTGATGGACATGACCCATCCATTAGCTTAGCATTATGATCGTGTTAGTTTCATTGCTACTACTTTCTTCATGACTTATACAAGTTCCTCAGACTATGAGATTATGCAACTCCCGAATACCGGAGGAACACTTTGTGTGCTACCAAACGTCACAACGTAAAAGGGTGATTATAAAGGTGCTCTACAGGTGTCTTCGAAGGTGTTTGTTGGGTTGGCATAGACCGAGATTAGGATTTGTCACTCTGTGTTATGGAGAGGTATCTCTGGGCCCACTCGATAATACACATCACTATAAGCCTTGCAAGCATTGTGACTAATGAGTTAGTTGCGGGATGAAGTATTACGGAACGAGTAAAGAGACTTGCCGGTAACGAGATTGAACTAGGTATGATGATACCGACGATCGAATCTCGGGCACGTAACATACCGATGAAAAATGGAGCAACGTATGTTGTTATGCGGTTCGACCGATAAAGATCTTCATAGAATATGTAGGAGCCAATATGGGCATCCAGGTTCCGCTTTTGGTTATTGACTAGAGAGGTGTCTCGGTCATGTCTACAGAGTTCTCGAACCCGTAGGGTCCGCACGCTAACGTTCGTTGATGATATAATATTATATGAGTTATGTATGTTGGTGACCAAATGTTGTTCGGAGTCCCGGATGTGATCACGGACATGACGAGGAAATCCGGAATGGTCCGGAGATAAAGATTGATATATGAGATAATCGTGTTTGGTCTTCAGAAGGGTTCCGAAATTCACCGAAAGGGGTTCCGGATGTTTCCCAAAATGTTTGGGTACGAGAACACTTTATTTGGGCCAAAGGAGAAAGCCCACAAAGTTTTTGGAAAGCGCAAAAGGAAATTTTGCAGAGTCCAGGGTCGAGACGCCGGGAACCCTGGCGTCTGGCCCTGGAGTCCGGGAAGGACTCTTGCCTTTCGGGTGAAACCGACTTTGTGGAGGCTTTTACTCCAAGTTTCGTCCCCAAGGCTAAACATATAAATAGAGGGGCAGGGCTAGCACCAAAGACACATCAAGAAACACCAAGCCGTGTGTCGGCAACCCCGTCCCCTCTAGTTTATCCTCCGTCATTGTTTCTGTAGTGCTTAGGCGAAGCCCTACGGAGATTTTCTTCACCAACACTGTCACCACGCCATCGTGCTACTGGAACTCATCTACTACTTCGCCTGTCTTGCTGGATCAAGAATGCGAGGACGTCATCGAGCTGAACATGTGCTGAACGCGGAGGTGTCGTACGTTCGGTACTTGATCGGAGCGGATCGTGAAGGTGTATGACTACATCAACCGCGTTGATAAACGCTTCCTCTTAGCGATCTTCAAGGGTATGAAGATACACTCCTCCTCTCGTTGCTGCGCACCAGACAGATAGATCTTGCATGATCATAGGATTTTTTTTGAAATTACTGCATTCCCCAACAGTGGCATCCGAGCCAGGTCTATGCGTAGATGTTATATGCACGAGTAGAACACAAAGTGTTGTGGGCGATAATAGTAATACTGCTTACCAGCATGTCATACTTTGATTTGGCGGTATTGTTGGATGAATCGGCTCAAACCGACATTACGCGTACGCTTACGCGAGACTGGTTCTACCGATGTGCTTTGCACATAGGTGGCTGGTGAGTGTCTGTTTCTCCAACTTTAGTTGAATCGAGTGTGGCTATGCCCGGTCCTTGTTGAAGGTTAAAACAGCACACTTGACGAAAAATCATTGTGGTTTTGATGCATAGGTAAGAATGGTTCTTGCTAGAAGCCCGTAGCAGCCACGTAAAACTTGCAACAACAAAGTAGAGGACGTCTAACTTGTTTTTGCAGGGCTTGCTGTGATGTGATATGGTCAAGCATGATGTGATATAATTTGTTGTATGAGATGATCATGTTTTGTAACAAAGTTATCGGCAACTGGCAGGAGCCATATGGTTGTCTCTTTATTGTATGCAATGCAATCGCCATGTAATTGTTATACTTTATCACTAAGCGGTAGCGATAGTCGTAGTAACAATAGTTGGAGACACGACAATGATGCTACGATGGAGATCAAGGTGTCACGCCGGTGACGTTGGAGATCATGATGATGCTTCGGTGATGGAGATCATGAGCACAAGATGATGATGGCCATATCATGTCACATATTTTGATTGCATGTGATGTTTATCCTTTGTGCATCTTAATTTGCTTAGTACGGTGGTAGCATTATAAGATGATCCCTTACTAAATTTCAAGGTACAAGTGTTCTCCCTGTGTATGCACCGTTTCTACAATTCGTTGTGCCGAGACACCACGTGATGATCGGGTGTGATAAGCTCTACGTTCACATACAACGGGTGCAAGCCAGTTTTGCACACGCAGAATACTCGAGTTAAACTTGACGAGCCTAGCATATGCAGATATGGCCTCGGAACACTGAGACCGAAAGGTCGAGCGTGAATCATATAGTAGATATGATCAACATAGTGATGTTCACCATTGAAAACTACTCCATCTCACGTGATGATCGGACATGGTTTAGTTGATTTGGATCACGTGATCACTTAGATGATTAGAGGGATGTCTATCTAAGTGGTATTTCTTAAGTAATATGATTAATTGAACTTTAATTTATCATGAACTTAGTACCTGATAGTATTTTGCATGTCTATGTTGTTGTAGATCAATGGCCCGTGCTACCGTTCCTTTGAATTTTAATGCGTTCCTAGAGAAAGCTAAGTTGAAAGATGATGGCGGGTCCGTAACTTGAGGATTATCCTCATTGCTGCACAGAAGAATTACGTCCTAGAAGCACCGCTAGGTGTATCACCCGCGCCCGCAACTGTAGACATTGTGAATGCCTGGCAGACGCATGTTGATGACTACTCGATAGTTCAGTGTGCCATGCTTTATGGCTTAGAACCGGGACTTCAACGACGTTTTGAACGTCATGGAGCATATGAGATGTTCTAGGAGTTGAGGTTAATATTTCAAGCAAATGCCCGTATTGAGAGATATGAAGTCTCCAATATGTTCTATAGCTGTAAAATGGAGGAGAATAGTTCTATCAGTGAACACATACTCAGAATGTCTGGGTACCACAACCACTTGATTCATCTGGGAGTTAATCTTCCTGATGATAGTGTCATTGACAGAGTTCTTCAATCACTGCCACCAAGCTACAAAAGCTACATGATGAACTATAATATGCAAGGGATGAACAAGACTATTCCCGAGCTCTTCGCGATGTTAAAGGCCGCGGAGGTAGTAATCAAAAAGGAGAATCAAGTGTTGACGGTCAATAAGACCACTAGTTTCAAGAAAAAGGGCAAAGGGAAGAAAGGGAACTTCAAGAAGAATGGCAAAAAGGTTGCTGCTCAAGAGAAGAAACCCAAGTCTGGACCTAAGCCTGAAACTGAGTGCTTCTACTTCGAAGGGACTGGTCACTGGAAGCAGAACTGCCGCAAGTATTTGGCGGATAAGAAGGATGGCAAAGTGAAAGGTATATTTGATATACATGTTATTGATGTGTACTTAACTAATGCTCGCAGTAGCGCCTGGGTATTTGATACTGGTTTTGTTGCTCATATTTGCAACTCGAAACAGGGGCTACGGATTAAGTGAAGATTGGCTAAGGATGAGGTAACGATGCGCGTGGGAAATGGTCCAAAGTCGATGTGATCACGGTCGGCACGCTACCTCTACATCTACCATCGGCATTAGTTTTAGACCTGAATAATTGTTATTTGGTGCCAGCATTGAGCATGAACATTATATCTGGATCTTATTTGAGGCTAGACGGTTATTCATTTAAATCAGAGAATAATGGTTGTTCTATTTATATGAGTAATATCTTTTATGGTCATGCACCCTTGCTGAGTGGTCTATTTTTGTTAAACCTCGGTAGTAGCGATACACATATTCATAGTGTTGAAGCCAAAAGATTGGAGTTTCATAATGATAGTGTAACTTATTTGTGGCATTGTCGTTTGGGTCATATCGGTATAAAGCGCATGAAGAAACTCCATACTGATGGACTTTTGGAATCACTTGATTATGAATCACTTGGTGCTTGCAAACCGTGCCATGACTAAAACTCCGTTCTCCGGAACAATGGAATGAGTTAGTGACTTATTGGAAATAATACATACTGATGTATGCGGTCCAATGAGTGTGGATGCTCGTGGCGGGTATCGTTATTTTCTTACCTTCACATATGATTTGAGCAGATATGGTTATATCGACTTAATGAAGTATAAGTCTGAAACATTTGAAAAGTTCAAAGAATTTCAGAGTGAAGTGGAAAATCATTATAGCAAGAAAGTAAAGTTTCTACGATCTGATCGTGGCGGAGAATATTTGAGTTACGAGTTTGGTCTTCATTTGAAACAACATGGAATAGTTTCACAATTAACGCCACCTGGAACACCACAGCGAAATGGTGTGTCCAAACATCGTAACCGTACTTTATTAGATATGGTGTGATCTATGATGTCTCTTACTGATTTACCGCTATCGTTTTGGGGTTATGCTCTTGAGACGGTTGCATTCACTTTAAATAGGGCACCATCAAAATCCGTTGAGACGATGCCTTACGAACTGTGGTTTGGCAAGAAACCAAAGTTGTCGTTTCTTAAAGTTTGGGGTTGCGATGCTTATGTGAAAAAGCTTTAACCTGATAAGCTCGAACCCAAATCGGAGAAGTGCGTCTTCATTGGATACCCAAAGGAAACTGTTGGGTACACCTTCTATCACAGATCCGAAGGCAAAATCTTTGTTGCTAAGAATGGATCCTTCCTAGAGAAGGAGTTTCTCTCGAAAGAAGTGATTGGGAGGAAAGTAGAACTTGATGAGGTAACTATACCTACTCCCTTATTGCAAAGTAGTTCATTGTAGAAATCAGTTCCTGTGATTACTACACCAATTAGTGAGGAAGTTAATGATGATGATCATGAAACTTCAGATCAAGTTACTACCGAACCTTGTAGGTCTTCCAGAGTAAGATCCGCATGAGAATGGTATGGTAATCCTGTTCTGGAAGTCATGTTACTAGACCATGGTGAACCTACAAACTATGCGGAAGCGATGATGAGCCCAGATTCCGCAAAATGGCTTGGGGCCATGAAATCTGAGATGGGATCCATGTATGAGAACAAAGTGTGGACTTTGGTGGACTTGCTCGATGATCGACAAGCCATGGAAAATAAATGGATCTTTAAGAAGAAGACCGACGCAGACTGTAATGTTACTGTTTACAAAGCTCGACTTGTTGCGAAAGGTTTTTGACAAGTTCAAGGAGTTGACTACGATAAGACTTTCTCACCCGTAGCGATGCTTAAGTCTGCCCGAATCATGTTAGCAATTGTTGCATTTTATGATTATGAAATTTGGCAAATAGATGTCAAAACTGCATTCCTGAATGGATTTCTGGAAGAAGAGTTGTATATGATGCAGCCAGAAGGTTTGGTCGATCTAAAAGGTGCTAACAAAGTATGCAAGCTCTAGCGATCCATTTATGGACTGGTGCAAGCCTCTCGGAGTTGGAATAAACGTTTTGATAGTGTGATCAAAGCATATGGTTTTATACAGACTTTTGGAGAAGCCTATATTTACAAGAAAGTGAGTGGGAGCTCTGTAGCATTTATGATCTTATATGTAGATGACATATTGTTGATTGGAAATGATATAGAATTTCTGGATAGCATAAAGGGATACCTGAATAAGAGTTTTTCTATGAAAGATCTCGGAGAAGCTGCTTACATAATGGGCATCAAGATCTATAGAGATAGATCAAGACTCTTAATTGGACTTTCACAAAGCACATACCTTGATAAAGTTTTGAAGAAGTTCAAAATGGATCAGTCAAAAAAGGGTTCTTGCCTGTATTACAAGGTGTGAAGTTGAGTTAGACTCAAAGCCCGACCACTGCAGAAGATAGAGAGGAAATGAAAGTCATTCCCTATGCTTCAGCCATAGGTTCTATCATGTATGCAATGATGTGTACCAGACCTGATGTATGTCTTGCTATAAGCATAGCAGGGAGGTACCAAAGTAACCCCGGAGTGGAGCACTGGACAGCGGTCAAGAACATCCTGAAATACCTGAAAAGGACTAACGATATGTTTCTCGTTTATGGAGGTGAAAAAGAGCTCGTCGTAAACGGTTATGTTGATGCAAGCTTTGACACTGATCCGGATGACTCTAAGTCGCAAACCGGATACATATTTTTATTGAATGAAGGAGCTGTCAGTTGGTGCAGTTCCAAGAATAGCATCGTGGCGGGATCTACGTGTGAAGCGGAGTACATTGCGGCTTCGGAAGCAGCAAATGAAGGGGTTTGGATGGAGGAGTTCTTATCCGATCTAGGTGTCATACCTTGTGCATCAGGTCCAATGAAAATCTTTTGTGACAATACTGGTGTAATTGCCTTGGCAAAGGAATCCAGATTTCACAAGAGAACCAAGCACATCAAGAGACACTTAAATTACATCCGTCATCAAGTGTCAGAAGGGGACATAGAGATTTGAAAGATACACATGGATCTGAACATTGCAGACCCGTTGACTAAGCCTCTTCCACGAGCAAAACATGATCAGCACCAAAGCTCCATGGATGTTAGAATCATTACTATGTAATCTAGATTATTGACTCTTGTGCAAGTGAGAGACTGAAGGAAATATTCCCTAGAGGTAATAATAAAGTTATTATTTATTTCCTTAATTCATGATAAATGTTTATTATTCATGCTAGAATTGTATTAATCGGAAACTTAGTACATGTGTGAATACATAGACAAAACATATAGTCCCTAGTATGCCTCTACTGGACTAGCTCGTTAATCAAAGATGGTTATGTTTCCTAACCATAGACATGTGTTGTCATTTGATTAACAGGATCACATCATTATGAGAATGATGTGATGGACATGACCCATCCGTTAGCTTAGCATTATGATCATGTTACTTCAATTGCTACTGCTTTCTTCATGACCTATACAAGTTCCTCAGACTATGAGATTATGCCACTCCCGAATACCGGAGGAACACTTTGTGTGCTACCAAATGTCACAACGTAAAAGGGTGATTATAAAGGTGATCTACAGGTGTCTTCGAAGGTGTTTGTTGGGTTGGCATAGATCGAGATTAGGATTTGTCACTCCGTGTTTCGGAGAGGTATCTCTGGGCCCACTCGGTAATACTCATCACTATAAGCCTTGCACGCATTGTGACTAATAAATTAGTTGCGGGATGAAGTATTACGGAACGAGTAAAGAGACTTGCCCGTAATGAGATTGAACTAGGTATGATGATACCGATGATCGAATCTCGGGCAAGTAACATACCGATGACAAAGGGAACAACGTATGTTGTTATGCGGTTCGACCGATAAAGATCTTTGTAGAATATGTAGGAGCCAATATGGGCATCCAGGTTCCGCTATTGGTTATTGACCAGAGAGGTGCTTGGTCATGTCTACATAGTTCTCAAACCCGTAGGGTCCTCATGCTTAATGTTCATTGATGATATAATATTATATGAGTTATGTATGTTGGTGACCGAATGTTGTTCGGAGTCCCGGATGTGATCACCGACATGACGAGGAAATCCGGAATGGTCCGGAGATAAAGATTGCTATATGGGATAATAGTGTTTGGTCTCCGGAAGGGTTCCAGAATTCACGAAGGGGTTCCAAATGTTTCCCGAAATGTTTGGGTACGAGAACACTTTATTTGGGCCCACAAGGATTTTGGAAAGCGCAACAAGAAGTTTTGCGGAGTCCAGGGGCCAGACGCTAGGGTCCCTGGCATCTGGGTCTAGACGCCGGGAACCCTAGCGTCTGGGCTTGGAGTCTGAGAAGGACTCTTGCCTTTCGGGTGAAACCGACTTTGTGGAGGCTTTTACTCCAAGTTTAGACCCCAAGGCTCAACATATAAATAGAGGGGCAGGGCTAGCACTAAATACACATGAAGAAACACCAAGCCGTGTGCCGGCAACCCCGTCCCCTCTAGTTTATCCTCCATCATAGTTTCCGTAGTGCTTAGGCGAAGCCCTGCGGAGATTATTCTTCACCAACACCATCACCACGCTGTCGTGCTGCCGAAACTCATCTACTACTTCGCCCGTCTTGCTGGATCAAGAAGGCGAGGACGCCATCGAGCTGAACGTGTGCTGAACGCGGAGGTGCCGTACGTTCGGTACTTGATCGGGGCGGGTCGTGAAGGTGTACGACTACATCAACCGCGTTGATAAATGCTTCCGCTTACTGATCTTCAAGGGTATGAAGATACACTCCTCCTCTCATTGCTATGCATCACATAGATAGATCTTGTGTGATCATAGGAATTTTTTTGAAATTACTGCGTTCCCTAACAACTTGAACTTGATGATGAATTATAACATGCAAGGGATGACGAAAATGATTCCCGAGCTCTTCGTGATGCTGAAATCGACAAATGTAGAAATCAAGAAAAAGAATCAAGTGTTGATGATTAAACAAGACCACTAGTTTCAAGAAAAGGGCAAAGGGAAAGAAAGTGAATTTCAAGAAGAATGGCAAGCAAGTTGTTACTCCCATGAAGAAGCCCAAAAGCTGGACCTAAGCCTGAAACTGAGTGCTTCTACAGCAAAGGAAATGGTCACTAGAAGCAGAACTACCCCAAATATTTGGCAGGTAAGAAGGATGGCAAAGTGAACAAAGGTATATTTGATATACATGTTATTGATGTGTACCTTACTAGTGCTCGTAGTAGCCCCTGGGTATTTGATACATGTTCGGTTGCTAAGATTAGTAACTCGAAAAGGAGTTGCAGAATAAATAGAGACTAGTTGAGGGTGAAGTGACGATGTGTGTTGGAAGTGGTTCCAAGATTGATATGATCATCATCGCAAATTCCCTATACTTTCGGGATTGGTGTTGACCCTAAATATATGTTATGTGGTGTTTGCGTTGAGCATGAATATGATTAGATCATGTTTATTCCAATACGGTTATTCATTTAAGATAGAGAATAATTGTTATTCTGTTTACATGAATAAAACCTTCTATGGTCATACACCCAATTATAATGGTTTATTGAATCTCGATCGTAGTGATACATATATTCATAATATTGGTGCCAAAAGATGCAAAGTTGATAATGATAGTGCAACCTATTTGTGGCACTGCCGTTTGGGTCATATCGGTGTAAAGCGCATGAAGAAACTCCATGCAGATGGACTTTTGGATCACTTGATTATGAATCATTTGATACTTGCGAACCGTGCCTTATGGTCAAGATGACTATAACTCCTTTCTACGGAACAATGGAACGAGCTAATGAATTATTTGAAATAATACATACCGATGTATGCGGTCCGATAAGTGTTGAGGCTCATGGCGGGTATCGTTATTTTCTGACCTTCACAGTATGATTTGAGAAAATATATGATATCTACTTAATGAAACAAAAGTTTGAAACATTTGAAAAGTTCAAAGAATTTTAGAGTGAAGTGGAGAATCATCGTAACAAGAAAATGAAGTTTCTACGATCTGATCATGGAGGTAAATATTTGAGTTACGAGTTTGGCCTTCATTTAAAACAATGTGGAATAGTTTCACAGCTCACGCTACCTGGAACACCAAAGCGTAATGGTGTGTCCGAACATCGTAACCGCACTTTATTAGATATGGTGCGATCTATGATATCTCTTACCGACTTACCACTATCATTTTGGGGTTATGCATTAGAGACAACTGCATTCACGTTAAACAAGGCACTGTCAAAATCCATTGAGACGACACCATATGAATTGTGGTTTGGCAACAAAGCTAAGCTGTCATTTCTTAAAGTTTGGGGATGCGATGCTTATGTCAAAAGGCTTCAGCCTGATAAGCTCGAACCCAAATCGAGAAGTGTGTCTTCATAGGATACCTTAAGGAAACAATTGGGTACACCTTCTACCACAGATCCGATGGCAAGATCTTTGTTGCCAAGAATAGAACCTTTCTAGAGAAGGAGTTTCTCTCGAAAGAAGTGAGTGGGAGGAAAGTAGACCTTGATGAGGTAATTGTACCTTCTCTAAATTTGGAAAGTAGCTCATCCGAGAAATCCGTTCCCGTGATGCCTACATCAATTGGAGAGGAAGCTAATGATAATGATCATGAAACTTCAGATCAAGTTGCTACTGAACCTCGTAGGTCAACCAGAGCATGATCTGCACCAGAGTGGTACGGTAATCCTATTCTGGAAGTCATGTACTTGACAATGACGAACCTACGAACTATGAAGAAGCTATGATGAGCCCAGATTCCAATAAACGGCTTGAGGCCAAGAAATCTGAGATAGGATCCATATATGAGAACAAAGTGTGGACTTTGGTGGATTTGCCCGATGATCGGTGACCCATAGAGAATAAATGGATCCTCGAGAAGAAGACCGATGCTGATGGTAATGTTACTGTCTATAAAGCTCGACTTGTCGCAATAGGTTTTTGACAAGTTCTAGGAATTGACTATGATGAGACTTTCTCACCCGTAGCGATGCGTAAGTCTGTCCGAATCATGTTATCAATTGCCGCATTTTAGGATTATGAAATATGGAAAATGGATGTCAAAACTGCATTCCTTAATGGATTTCTTAAAGAAGAGTTCTATATGATAGAACCATAAGGTTTTGTCGATCCTAAAGGTGCTAACAAAGTGTGCAAGCTCCAGCGATCCATGTATGGACTGGTGCAAGCATCTCGGAGTTGGAATATATGCTTTGATGAGGTGATCAAAGCATATAGTTTTATACAGACTTGCGGTGAAGCCTGTATTTACAAGAAAGTGAGTGGGAGCACTACAACCATTCTAATAAGTATATGTGAATGACATATTGTTGATCGGAAATGATGTAGAATTTCCTGGAATGCATAAAGGAGAGTTTGAAAGGAGTTTTTCGAAGAAAGACCTCAGTGAAGCTGCTTATATATTGGGCATCAAGATCTATAGAAATAGATCAAGACGCTTAAATGACTTTCACAAAACACACACCTTGACAAGATTTTGAAGGAGTTCAAAATTGATCAGTCAAAGAAGCAGTTCTAGCCTATATTGTAAAGTGTGAAGTTGAGTATGACTCAAAGCCCGACCACGGCAAAAGATAGAGAGAGAATGAAAGTCGTTCCCTATGCCTCGGTCATAGGTTCTGTAAAGTATGCCATGCTGTGTACCAGACCTGTTGTGTGCCTTGTCAATGAGTTTGGCAAGGGGGTACAATAGTGATCCAGGAGTAGATCACTAGATAGTGGTCAAAATTATCCTTAGAGGACTAAGGAAATGTTTCTCGGTTATGGAGGTGATAAAGGGTTCGTCATAAAGGGTTCCGATGATGCAAGATTTAACACTAATCAAGATGAATCTGAGTCTCAGTCTGGATACATATTGAAAGTGGGAGTAATTAGCTAAAGTAGCACCATGCAGAGCATTGTAGACATAGAAATTTGAAAAATACATATGTATCTGAATGTGACAGACCCGATGAGTAAACTTCTCTCACAAGCAAAACATGTTCACACCTTAGTACTCTTTAGGTGTTAATCACATAGCGATGTGAACTAGATTATTGACACTAGTAAAACTTTTGGGTGTTGGTCACATGGCGATGTGAACTATGGGTGTTAATCACATGATGATGTGAACTATTGGTGTTATATCACATGGCGATGTGCACTCGATTATTGACTCTAGTGCAAGTGGGAGACTGAAGGAAATATGCCCTAGAGGAAATAGGAAAGTTGTTATTTTATATTTTCTTATATCATGATAAATGTCTATTATTCATGCTAGAATTGTATTAACCGTAAACTTGATACATGTGTGGACACATAGACAAAGCACTGTGTCCCTAGTATGCCTCTACTTGACTAGCTCATTAATCAAAGATGGTTAAGTTTCCTAGCCATAGACATGTGTTTTCATTTGATAAATGGGATGACATCATTAGGAGAATGATGTGATGAACAAGACCCATTCGTTTGCTTAGCATAATGATCGTTCAGTTTTATTGCTACTGCTTTCTTCATGTCAAATAAATATTCCTCCGATTATGAGATTATGCAACTCCCCGATACCGGAGGAATGCCTTATGTGCTATCAAACATCACAACGTAACTGGGTAATTATAAAGATGCTCTACAGGTATCTCCGAAGGTGTTTGTTGGGTTGGCATAGATCAAGATTAGGATCTGTCACTCCAAGTATCGGAGAGGTATCTCAGGGCCCTCTCGGTAATGCATATCATATGAAGCCTTGCAAGCAATGTGACTAATGAGTTAGTTGCAGGATGATGCATTACGGAACGAGTAAAGAGACTTTCCGGTAACGAGATTGAACTAGGTATGAAGATACCGACGATCGAATCTCGGGCAAGTAACATACCAATGACAAAGGGAATTACGTATGTTGACATAGCGGTTTGACCAATAAAATCTTCGCAGAATATGCGGGAACCAATATGAGCATCCAGGTTCTGCTATTGGTTATTGACCAGAGAGGTATCCCGGTCATGTCTACATAGTTCTCGAACTCGTAGGGTCCGCATGGTTAACATTCAATGACGATATGTATTATATGAGTTATGTGTTTTGGTGACCAATGGTTCTTCGGAGTCCCTGATCAGATCATGGACATGACGAGGAGTCTCAAAATGGTCGAGATGTAAATATTGATATATCAGAAGGTAGTATTCGTACACCGGAAGGGTTCAGGAGTGTATCGGGTACATACCGGAGTACCGGAGGGGTTACCGGAACCCCCAGGGGAAAGATATGGGCCATATGGGCCATAGGAGGGAGGGTATGGGGCTGGCACGCCCCCCACAAGGGAGGAGGCCGAATTTGACAAGGGGTGGGGGAGGCTCCCCCCTTTCCTTCTCATACTCCCTCTCCTTCCCCCTTTCCCCTCCGGTGAAAGGAAGGGGTGGCGAATCCAACTGGGCGTCCAAGCGGGACTCCTCCCATTTGGGGCGCGCCTAGGGCCGGCCTCCTCTCCCTCCCTCCTTTATATACAGGGGGGAGGGTGCCCCTAGAGGACACACCAATTGCTCCAAGCCATGTGCGGCTCCCCGGCCCCCTCCACAGTTTACGCCTTCGGTCATATTCTCGTGGTGCTTAGGCGAAGCCCTGTGCGGATCACATCACCATCACCGTCACCACGCCGTCGTGCTGACAGAACTCATCTACTTCCTCGACCCTCTGTTGGATCAAGAGCTCGAGGGACGTCATCATGCTGAACGTTTGCAGAACTCGGAGGTGTCGTACGTTCAGTACTCGATTGGTCGGACAAGAAGACGTTCGACTACATCAACCGCGTTAAGCAAACGCTTCCGCTTTCGGTCTATGAGTGTATGTGGACACACTCTCCCCCTCTCGTTTCTATGCATCTCCTAGATAGATCTTGCATGAGTGTAGGAATTTTTTGAAATTGCATGCTACGTTTCCCAACAAGATTTGTTTGGCCCCTGCACAAGAATACAAAACAACATATAGTGTGCAATCCAACTGCCATAAATTTGGTTGTAATTTTGATTGTGAGGTTTACTACCTATGTGTTTGAAATGTTGTCTTTTATTCTTCTCCAAGAGCCAAACACTATGTATACATATTTTTCCATATATTGTGTAGTCCAACTGCTACAACTTTGGTTAAAGATAGATACAAAAATAATTGGGTTGGAAAAACACCGCTAGAATTGCCTTGAAAACCATTTTTCCTCAAACGGAGGCAAACTATTTGCCTCATTTATTAATTAAAAAGAAAAGAGTTGCCCGGCTAATTTGTGAAAAACCAGGCGAAAATCGATACAAACAACCTTCAGCGGAGTACTCACAAAGCGTGAAACACTATAACCTCACAGGGAGCCTGCCAAATGCTCCCAATGCACAAACAATCACAATAGTCGGCCGTTGCACAACAGAACGGAACCCCTGACGAGAACTCTGACTCCGACAACTCAGAGAACCAAAGCCACGCCAACCGCCCAAAAAATTGAGCACCCTCCATCATGAAAATGCAGACGCCTTCCTGGCCTTACTACACTTGAGCCATAGGCTCTTTTTATGTACATATTTCGACAGTGTATATATTATGATCAATAAATAAATCAGCATCCTTGCTTTAAAGCGGGGCCTCTGCTGTTTTTCTCAAATATCCTTTGAGCTACATGGGGGCTTCAGCTGACAAAGCGGAGTACTACCTGTTAAGCCGTCTATCACGCCACAAAGCTTGGGAGCTTCACACCCAAGGGGCCAAAGAGAGTCTGGATGCTATGCGCAACTCAAATATAGGCACCCAATGAGCACAACTCATCACGTTACTTGGGGGCTCCTTTGGTCAAATACCAAGGAGTTTGAATGGACCCTTGTAGCTGGGTATCGACCCACGGCTTGGAAGCCTGGTATATTTACCTAAAACCCCGGGTTAACCTGCCTTCATCAAGTAAGACACTCCTATCCAGGTTATCCTAGCACGGCCCTCCAAACGTTTGACAGTTACTCTCATTGAGACCCTGCACTTGTCAATGGTAAAACGGTGATTGGTTAGATGGCGGTCCATCTTAAAAGGCTTTGTTAAATGGTTCAACTCAGCGGCCTGGCAGCCCACAAAAAGCCTCGAATTTGGGCCTGGCAGCCCCCAAAAAGCCTCGACTACACGGTTTTATTTGCGTTTTGTTGAATTATGTTAAACCGATTTTCTTGGTTTGGTCAGTCATTTTATTAGCCCGGTATTCTTTAAACCGGCTTGGTTTGCAACTACACGTTGACGGACCTTATTCTTAAACCAGAGTTTATTAACCCGGCCTCGCATTGACTACTTGTCACCAGCTTGGATCATCTGGCGTGAATCGTCACCCGGTATGACTTACTATACCACATCAGTACATGATGGAGTTATACAAGAATTTCTGGTGTGGGTTTTCACCCTTATTACAATCAAAGTTGACCAGCCAACTAAACAGGGATCTTATATCACAGGTATGAATCATTTCATATTTTTATGGTTTGATTATCAATCCGACCTGTTTTTGGGCATTATGACCTGTCCGGCGGTAAACCGCCAGGACCCTTGTCTTTTTATGTGCACACAGGAGTTGCATATTATGATACCTGAATCAAAATTGACATTGATACGGCAGATCACACAAAGTATCTCCTCCTGCACGATGGCAGCAGATCACAACAAGTTTTTGCTACCGTATTACAAGGCATTCAGAGGCCCAAAATATGGAATTGTTTTAAAACAGACAGCTTCTGACATATCAACCGCTTTGACGGATTAAGCTTCATTGCCGGGTTGATGTGAGGTAGATGGGTCATCTAGCATCGGTTCAGCCTCCTCCTCCCCATCCAATGGCTGGAAGTCATTGGTGGTCCAGTCAATCCGGGTTAAAGCCTGAAAGACAGCCTCTTCACTTATAAGCTCAGCCGGATCAACTTCAGGGGCGTAAGTGTGCTTACGGATTGGTGGGATAAGGTTCTGCACTTCAGGAATCACAGCTTCAACCCATCTGTTGTTTGCATCGTAGAAGGATCGGTGAACCGTCAGATTAGCCTCATCTGCCAACTGACTCGCCAGAGGACGCATCTCCCTTGTCACCCGTCTGAGAGCGTCGTTGTCAAACACTTCGCCGTTTTCTTGTGCACTGGGGAAGCCCTTGGCTATGTCAGCCGGATCAAGATCGGCTATCCACGCCTTGGCTCGAGTCAGCGCCAATAAAGTGCCAGCCCAAGCAGCGGATCGCTTCAACTCTTCTATTTGCGCTGGCGTCATAGATAGCCGGTCCAGCGTGTCCTTAATCAGTGTTGGCGCCACATCGTCATAAGAAGTGGCGCATATGTCCCTTTGGGCGCCGGTATACAGCTGTTCAACTAGTGTATACGCGGCCTTGAGTTTCTTCCGCATGTCAGAACCCAAATGAGTAATGTGACTACCTATATCGGTTTAAGAAGTTCATGTTAAACCGGAGAAATTTTATCGGTTTCAGAAGTTCATGTTAAACCGGAGAAATTTCAAAGTTCATAAAACCTTGGCAAAATAGTGCTTACCAAATATTGCAGAGGTCATGGCATTGATTTGGCGATTTAATCCAGAAAGCTCTTCCATCACCGGTTTAAGAGCTGCTTCAGTGTTTTCCGCCTGCTTCAGCAATCCGGCCTTTTCGGTGTCCCAGTTGTCCTGCTCAGACTTAAACCATTCTTTAAGCTACTCCATGGTGGTGAAGGCGGTTTTCAGCTCATCCTTGGCCTTGGTGGTTTCTGCTTGTTGGGATTTCAGATTTTCTTGAAGGTCAGCAATTTGAGAGACTTGTTGGTTTATCTCACTCTGCAACAATGAGAGCATGTCAATATCTTTGTTAAAGTCCCAAGCATATAACCAGTCATACACTTGGCACTTGGGGGCTAATGCGGATCATTTTTATGTTGATTGTTGAAGTCCCAAGGATTAATACAAGTTTTAATCATGGCACTTGGGGGCTAATGTGTGTTTGATCAGACATATACAAGGAAATTTCATAAAGTATAGTATGGAGTATACAAAGTCCCGGTTTGACTTTCTCAAGACAAACCGGCCCTTGGGGGCTATAATGCAATGAAGGTACAGAACAAGGAGCAAAAATGTTTACCTCATAGCGCTCCTTCATCAGATTTACTAAACCGGCTTCATAATCACGGCTTGTGTAAAGCCGGTTCAAGAAGCCGGAGTGAAGGTCTTGAGTAGAGAGATCGACATAAGCAGACAAATCAGTCTTCCCCTTCCCCTTGCTCATAGCGGCAAATTCATCCTTGGCAGTGTGCTTTGATAGAGCAACCAGATTACCAGGGGCGTTATATGAAGTGCCCGTAACGACAACTTCATCATCTTTGGCCGGACTGGAGGAATCAATATTCTGAACAGGACTTGGCGCTTTGGTAGCAGGGCTTGGCGGTTTGTTAGTTGGGCTTGGTAGATCAGCAGTTGATCCCCGCTGTTCTACTGTGGGACTTGGAGGAGCAGGAGGATGTGAAGGATTAACCTCTACATTTAGTTCAACCTCTGGCGGGTTGGCATCAACATCTTGGTTTTGCCCAGCAGAGCTATCTATAGCAGCTTCAGGATCTTCGCCATGATGCTCCGGAGTCTTCTCCGGGTCAACATCCACAGTTGGGTCGCTGGTCTTGGCTTTCTTACTCAATCGAGCCTTGGCGCTACAACATCAAAGGTTATAATATGGTAAACCGGCAAATAAAAGAAACAAATTAAGGAGTAATATACTTATCCAGCGACGACTTTGAGAGGAGGCAGCTGAGTGGTTGATGAACCGCCAGACGAGTTGGAAGAAGCCTGGTAATTTGGGTCAGACGGATTGAGAGGGCAGCGGAAGAAACCTTTCAAAGGATAACGTTTTTCAGGAGAGCAAGTCACCTCTGGGCGACGTTTCCAGATTGGCGTGTCAGCTAAACCGGACGACGTGATTTGTTGGCCGCTATGCCGGGTTGTGCGACGTTCTTCGACTTGCTATGTCTTCAAAGAAAATGTTGGATCCAAATGAGCAAGGGGGTGAGATTGTTTTACTTTTCAGATTGTGCGGCGAATTCTTTGAACTGGTACAAGATCTGAATCGGAAGAAAGAAGGATTACCTCAACATGTTCCGCATGGCTGGCTTCAGCATCATCCTGGGAATAATCATTGTCAATAAAGATGTACGAAAAAGGAACCAAGTGAGTCAAGTTCTATCTCAGCATCTGATTCCTCCTCTTCTGGTGGGTCAGCAGACTCGGCGGTTTTCCTCTTGCCAGCTTTCTTGGTGGCCTTGGTCTTTGCACGAGGAGCCCGGGCCGGTTTAGTCCGTTTCCAAAAGGAGCTGTTAGCCTGAAATTAAGACAAGGAAAGGTTAGTACACAGTCAATACAGAAGCAAATCAGTAAAGTATTTAGATGAACTTTACCGCTGGCGGTTTGTTGGAGGCGCAAAACGGGGCCAAACCGGTTTGGCTGTATGTAGAGATCGGTTCATCAAGCATTTTCTTCACCGATTCAGTGACTTCAAGATCAGTCATTACTACTTCATGATATCGTTGAGGGTCTTTGACATCACCAGTGTACTCATGCATCAATCCGGGGCGGCGGCTTAAAGGTAAAATGCCCCAAGAAACCCAGCAGCAGACAAGATCAATGTCAGTTAAACCATTGGCCATCAAAGCCCTGAGCTTGGCGAGTTGAGGTGCAAAATTCTTCCGTTCTGCGGCGGTCAAGCGTGAAGGTAATGGGTGGCTATTGCTAAGCCGGTGAGGGCGATAACCCGGCAAGGGATTTTCTCCATCAGGGGCAGTGTTCCGGCAGTAAAACCAGGTCTGATTCCAATCTTTGGGATGGCTATGATGTTTGGCATGAGGGAAATCAACTTCTTTCTTTTCTGAATTGAAACGCCGCCAAGCTCTGTGTTGGGACCATCTGAGAATTCCGTACGGCGGTTCAAGTGGAAAAAGTCCCGGAACAGCTCCACAGTTGGTTCTTATTGAAGATAGACTTCACATAAAACTTGAAAATTGCATATGTTTGACACGGAGTTCGGACCAATATCTTGCGGATGGAGTTGGAAGCTTGCAAGGACATCTCGGAAATTTTTTGATCCAGGCGGACTGAATCCCCGGTCTAAGTGTTGCATAAAGACAATTACCTCTCCTTCTTGAGGTTCAGGCGGACATTCCGATTCCGGAACTCGCCAATGGAGAGTCCTTTTTGAGGCTAAGGCACCAGTGGTGACATAACCATTGATCTGTGTATCTGTGATCCGGGGCGGAACCCAATTGCAAGCAGCAAATTGCCTCGACATTTCAGAAGGAGGGAACTGAAAGAAAAAGTGTCGATTTAACAATTTACAGTTTAAGGTGTACAATTCAGTGTTAAACTGGAGGAAAATACTATGCAAGGTTCAGCTGGCGGTTTAAGAGAGGGCTAATAATATATGGCGGATTGGCTAACAAAGGGTTAAACCGGCTGTAGGCAGAAGGGCCAGAATTCAAAATTTCTGCTAAGTTTTGACAGAAACACACAATGGTCAAATTTATTTGGATCTACCACATATCTGTAAAGCAATTTTTTCTGTGAGCTCTAAAGGTGTTAAGTAGAACAGGGAAGGCCATGTACTCTACAGAGAAAAAAACGATCTGCTAGCATTAAAAATGGACGTGGAGTACCTACCGCATGAGATCTATACTGTTATTGGATCAAAACTATTGTGGCAGGAGGAAGAACAAAGAAGAAGGATAAAGAACTGTGCAGAGGAGCTCGCAAACCCTAGAAACAGATCTAAAGATGTAGGAGAAAGGAAGTTTACCATTGCAGATCTGCCGCAGAGAAGGGTGATGAATTTCTGGTCCGTTTCAGGTTGATGCAGCGGCCTTTGTCGGTGCTGATCTCAAAGGTCGTGGACGGCGGCGGAGCTCCAGAGCTTGGGCGTCGCGAGGAAGAAGAAGGCACAGAAGGGGAAAAGAAGAGAAGGGCCCTCGGGCCTTATTTATAGAGGAAAGAGTAAAACGGCAGGCGCGGGAATCAAGGAGCCTGAAACGGCAGAATGAGCGCGTCGGTCGCCTCGATTTTCGGGATAACCATTAAGTGAAGGGAATATTTTTAATTTTTGTTTACAGAGATGATGTCATGATGGACCGTTGCTGTGTTCAGAAGATGATGTCACGATGGTTTATAAAACTACAGGAGAAGATAATATGGCGGTTTACAAAAGTACAAGAAGATGCCTGCAAGAGATATTTGAAGTATTGAAGATTGACATGAACAAATTCAAATCAATCTGGGGCCTAATGTTGAGGATATAGCTACTGAGTGAAAACCGGCCAGGAGGGCCCGGTTCACCCTCGACTATGTTGAAGCCCATGAAGATCCAGAAGATGGCGCTTTACTAAATGATGCCTAGAAGCCCGAAGCCCAAAGGCGGATTAGGGCCCATAGTAGTAAACCGCCATGACTATGTAAACTTGTAATGTAAGTTAGGAAAGGAGAGACCGAGCTGGACACTTTGTATGAGTCGGCCTCGGGGCTCTATAGACCGGCCGGGCATCAACCTGTGTATATAAAGGGACGACCTGGAGGCGGTTCAGGGACAACAAACAATAACTCGAGACTCGGGCAAGAGTATTCTGCTCCCTGATCATCGAAACCCAATCAATCCCATCACAACTAGACGTAGGCTTTTACCTTCATCGAAGGGGCCGAAACTAGTATAAACTCCCATGTCCCTTGTCCGGTTTAACCCCTTCAAGCTAACCCGTTGCGATGGCTCCACGACTAAGTCCTTTCATGAGGACATCTGACGTGATAATTCCATGACACCACCCTTCTTGCTTTTGTTCCTCTTTGATTTCTCTCTAGCTGGTTTCTCCGTCGGGAGGCAGTAACTTGTCTTGCCAGATCTAGGGTGATCCGTTGGCCATTTTTCCAAGAACTCCTTGTATTTCTTGGTGTAGTTGTCATCAACCAAGAGGGTCTTAGGAGCAGGCGCCAACACACCCACTGTAGCAACATCATCAAGCATAGGAATGACCAACACGATGGACTCAGATGCCTCTGGATACTCACAGGCCAGAGGTGAAGCCAGTCCCTCACATGGAAAAAATTTTCATATGTTAAATTTGCAAGTTTGTATTAATGCATGCCTAGAAAAAAATAGTTGTGATCATGCAAAAAAAATTATTGTTGAAGATATATAATGTATGAGACTATGTCAAAAAATTATTATTTTTTGGAAAGGAGGCAAGGTCAACATATAATACGCCTATATATTTATGAATGGAGGGAGAACGATGCCACGTACGCTTATGCATCCAGTTCATGCCGACCTATGAATCAGGGGTGACAGATATATGCTCATGAACTGAACCGTGGAAACTAATGCGCCTTATAGTTGGCCATACTTATGTTAAAGTATATATTTGGAACCTGTTGTTGAATCAAGTACCGTCAAGGAGAATTTCATGTCCACTCTAATATCAAGCAGAGGGAGTTTATTTTCCCTAAAAGAAACGCAGAGGGAGTTCATTCCGTTGAGTATATGTGTTGTGCATATCTGTGTATTGGGCCCAACTCCTAGTTCCTTGTATAGTTGAGGTTGGGGCCCACCTCTTGTACATCATTTATACATGCGTTTGCACCTCAGGAATACAGGACGTAATTCCCACAACATACATGGTATCGGAGCCAAGAGGTCTTGAGTTCAAGACCCGGCTGGCGCAATTAAATTGCAGTCCACTTTCGGTCCACGTTTAGGCCTGAGGGAGCCACACGTGAGGGGGAGTGTTGACGTATAATGTGTTGCCTAGTCTCTTTCATCAGATCGGTCTTTTGGTTGCATTGGCTAGAGCATGCATTTCTACATGGTATTAGTTTCCGGGTTCTAACCCTAGTCTTCCGCCGCCGCCACGCGCCGTCACCGCCGCCGCCTGCGCGCCTCTCGTGCCGGCCGCCGCTCCTACCTCTTCCTGCCACGCTCGATCCCCGCTAGCCGCATCGCCCCGTTCGTCCGCTAGCCACAGCGCGAGCCGCGCTCGATCCATCGCCCCGCTAGCCCGCACTCCCACCCGTGCCGCCCGCTCGCTAACCCGCTTCGCCAGCCAAACCCGCCAGCCAGATCGCTCAAGAAGTCAGCGCTGCCAGCCCCGCCACCGCGACGCCGCGCTGCTTTCGCCAGCGCACGCCCGCTGCCTGCAAGCCGCGTCGCCTGCCAACCACATTGCTCGGCCTGCCGCCAGTTGTATCGCCGAGCCGCCCGCAGCTGCTTCACCCTCCGCCAGCTCGCCAGACTGCATCGCCCGCTGCTGCCGCCACACCTGAGCCGCCGAAGCCGCCTCACCCTCGCCATGTCTTCCGTCACGTCCTCTATGTCCACCAACTCCAACCCGTACATCGACGCCAAGCCTCCCGACGTGAACAACATCTGCAACACGAACATCTACAAGCGGGTGCCGGTTCGTCTCTCTCAGGCGGACTCCTCCTACTACACGTGGAAGACATACTTCTCCCTTGCATTCTGGGAGTATCATCTCGTTGATCACATGGACGGCACCGTCGACTTCAGCCTCATCCCCGAGTTCCATGACTGGTCCACCATCGATGGATGGCACCATCGACTTCAGCCTCATCCCCGAGTTCCATGACTGGTCCACCATCGACACCATGATCATCCAGTGGTTCTTCCTCACCATCTCGCAGGACCTCTTTCAGACGGTCGTGCAGTTCGGTGATGATGCATGCGCCGTGTGGACCAAGCTGAACAAGCTCTTCACCGACAACCAACTCCAACATCGCTTTTTTGCAGCAAGAGTTTTTTGGGTGCCACCAGGACAACTCCTCCATCGATGATTATTATCGCCGCCTCAAGACTCTCGCTGACGAGCTTCGCGACATTGACACGAAGATCGATGATGACCTCCTCCTCAGCACGCTCACCACCGGGCTCAACGAGGACTTCGGCAACGCCGCGATGAACACCACTAGGCTCAACAAGGAGCAGCAGATGAAGCAGGTGAAGGCGCGCGCCATCCACACCGCCCTCGTCGCTGGCACCACCCGCGGCGGCCCCCCCGACGCCTCCCGCTACCCCACCCCCACAGCCGCCGCATCAACAGGCGCTTTATCCGGCCCCGCCGCTACCGTACCTGGCACCCCAGCAGCTAGGGCTCCTCCCACAGCCGTACGGCCTGCCCACGCCTCCCGCCCCCCACCAAACGATGCTGCAAGGGCCGGTGCGGTGGCCGTCGCGGCGGTCAGCAGCAGCAGCCGCAACAGGCTGGCCAGCCCCGTCAGCAACAGCTCCAGGTGCCACCCCCATGGGTTTTCGGCTACAACCCCTGGACCGGTGTCGTCCATGCGTACACCATGTCGGTTCCACCGGCTCCTGCATTGACACTTCCCGTGTCGCGCCCACCGGCGCACCAGGTGTACTACGCGGCTCCGCATCCCTATGGAGGGTACCCACCGCCGCAGCTGAGCGGCGGCTACGACATCCCTATGGCGCCTCCGTCTACCTCGCCGGTCCTTCCGTCGGCGCCTTGGGATCCGGCGCTCCTCGCCGTGCTGCACACCGCTCCTACGCCAAACAACTATATTGGAGGCGGTGATTGGTACATGGACATCGGGGCCACGGCTCACATGTTTGCTCATCCAGGTAATCTTGCCTCCTTCACTCCCATCACCATCGATCGCCGCATCATTGTCGGCAACGGTTCCTGATACGTCTCTAACGTATCTATAATTTTTGATTGCTCCATGCTACTTTATCTACTGTTTTGGACTATATTGGGCTTTATCTTTCACTTTTATATTACTTTTGGGACTAACCTATTAACCGGAGGCCCAGCCCAGAATTGCTGTTTTTTTGCCTTTTTCAGTATTTCGAAGAAACAGAATATCAAACGGAGTCCAAATGGAATGAAACCTTCGGGATCGTGATTTTCCAACCGAACATGACCCAGGAGACTTGGACCCTACTCCAGGAAGCACCAGAGGCGGTCACGAGGGTGGAGGGCGTCCCCCTGGGCGCGCCCCCTACCTCGTGGGCCCCCTGACGCTCCACCGACGTACTCCTTCCTCCTATATATACCTACATACCCCCAAACGATCAGAACAGGAGCCAAAAACCTAATTCCACCGCCGCAACCTTTTGTATCCATGAGATCCCATCTTGGAGCCTGTTCTGGAGCTCCGCCGGAGGGGGCATCTACCACAGAGGGCTTCTACATCAACACCATAGCCCCTCCGATGAAGTGTGAGTAGTTTACTTCAGACCTTCGGGTCCATAGCTAGTAGCTAGATGGCTTCTTCTCTCTTCTTGGATCTCAATACAATGTTCTCCCCCTCTCTCATGGAGATCTATTCGATGTAATCTTCTTTTTGCGGTGTGTTTGTTGAGACCGATGAATTGTGGGTTTATGATCCAGCTTATCTATGAATAATATTTGAATCTTTTCTGAATTCTTTTATGTATGATTGAGTTATCTTTGCAAGTCTCTTCAAATTATCCGTTTGGTTTGGCCAACTAGATTGGTAGTTCTTGCAATGGGAGAAGTGCATGGCTTTGGGTTCAATCTTGCGGTGTCCTTACTCAAGGATGAAAGAGTTGCAAGGCACGTATTGTATTGTTGCCATCGAGGATAACAAGATGGGGTATTTATCATATTGCATGAATTTATCCTCTACATCATGTCATCTTGCTTAAGGCGTTACTCTGCTTTTTAACTTAATACTCTAGATGCATCTTTGGATAGCGGTCGATGAGTGGAGTAATAGTAGTAGATGCAGAATCGTTTCGATCTACTAGTTTTGGACGTGATGCCTATATACATGATCATACCTAGATAACCTCATAACTATGCTCAATTATATCAATTTCTCAACAGTAATTTGTTCACCCACCGTAGAATACTTATGCTCTTGAGAGAAGCCACTAGTGAAACCTATGGCCCCCGGGTCTATTCTCATCATATCAATCTTCATCACTTTATTTACTTGCTTTGCTTTTACTTTTTCCTTTGCATCTTTATACCAAAAATACCAAAAATATTATCTCTATCAGATCTCACTCTCGTAAGTGACCGTGAAGGGATTGACAACCCCTAATCGTGTTGGTTGCGAGTAGCTATCATTTTGCGCAGGTACGAGGGACTTGCGCGTGACCTCCTACTGGATTGATACCTTTGTTCTCAAAAACTGAGGGAAATACTTACGCTAATGTGCTGCATCATCCTCTCCTCTTCGGGGAAAACCAACGCAAGCTCGAGACGTAGCAAGAAGGATTTCTGGCGCCGTTGCCGGGGAGGCTTACGCAAAAGTCAACATACCAAGTACCCATCGCAATCCCTATCTCTCGCATTACATTATTTTCCATTTGCCTCTCGTTTTCCTCTCCCCCACTTCTCCCTTGCCGTTTTATTCGCCCTCTCTTTCCCAATCTCCTACTCTTTTTCATTTGCCTTTTTCCTCGTCCATTTGTTTGCCCGTGTGTTAGTTTGTTTGATTGTGGTCATGAATAGTCTCATATCTTCTCCGTTATCTCCAGAGAATGAAGTTCTAAATTTTAAGCAAAGGGAGGGAGAAAATCTAAAAGATGCTTGGTATAGAATTTGCAATGCTCAAAATAGATCTACCAGGAAGCAATCTACTTCAGTTCTTCTTCGTAATTTTTACGTAGGTGCTAATCCTTGGTATAGATATATCCTTGATACCATTACCGGAGGGAATTTCTTGGGTAGCCATACTTTTGATTCTTATAATGCTTTAATAGATTTGTTTGGCTCACCTCCTCTTTTGGTTAACGGAACTATATTAACTTTGGAGCATGTTATGCAAAGGCTTGAAATTATTGAAAATAAAGTTGCTACCATTGAATCCATTGAAAATCTAGATAAAAAGATACATAATCAAATTACTCAATATGGATCTAAGGTAGGAATGACTTTGAAAAATATTAAGGAGAAGGAACCCATGGTCAATGAGAAAATAAATCTAGATTCCACTCAAATCGATAAACTTGAGGGTATCATTACCAACTTGGGAACCGCTTTTTCTTCCATAAAGAATACTCCTAGTCCTCCCACTAAAATTGCCAAGCTTATGTATGTTCCTAAAAATAAGGGTGAATCATCTTGTAAGGAAAATGCGGATCTTAAATCTATAAGTATTCATCCTGATCTTTTTACTATCATTAAGGAACCATTTGCTACGAATGAATTTTTCGATCTTGTGCCTAAAAATTTGATAATTACTAGAAAGAAAGAAAATTCTAAAGGAGGTAGATGCCTCATTGAAGAATTGCCTACCAAAGATGGCAATACCTAGATATATCCTTGCTTTTATGCCTAGCTAGGGGCGTTAAACGATAGCGCTTGTTGGGAGGCAACCCAATTTTATTTTGTGTTTTTTGTTTTTGATTCTGTTTACGAATAAATAATCCATCTACCTTCTGTTTGGATGTGGTTTTATGTTTTAATTAGTGTTTGTGCCAAGTAGGACCTATAGGATAACCTACGATGATAGTTGATTTGATTCTGCTGAAAAACAGAAACTTTGCACGCACGAATTTAGTTATGATAAATCACGGGAACGTGCTTTTGCGTTGATTAGTTTTGATGCTGATCAATAAACGAATTTTACAGGACTTCCTATTTTGGTACAATTTTTAGAGTTCCAGAAGTTTGCGTTAGTTACAGATTACTACAGACTGTTCTGTTTTTGACAGATTCTGTTTTGCGTGTGTTGTTTGCTTATTTTGATGAATCTATGGCTAGTAAAATAGTTTATAAACCATAAAGAAGTTGGAATATAGTAGGTTTAATACCAATATAAATAAAGAATGAGTTCATTACAGTACCTTGAAGTAGTCTTTTGTTTTCTTTCTCTAACGGAGCTCACGAGATTTCTGTTGAGTTTTGCGTTGTGAAGTTTTCAAGTTTTGGGTGAATCCTTTTGATGGATTATGGAACAAGGAGTGGCAAGAGCCTAAGCTTGGGGATGCCCATGGCACCCCCAAGATAATCCAAGGACACCAAAAAGTCAAAGCTTGGGATGCCCCGGAAGGCATCCCCTCTTTCGTCCACTTCCATCGGTAATTTACTTGGAGCTATATTTTTATTCGCCAACATGATATGTGTTTTGCTTGGAGCGTCTTGTATTATTTGCGTCTTTGATGGTTAGTTTACCACAATCATCCTTGCTGTACACACCTTTTGAGAGAGCCATACATGAATTGAAATTTGTTAGAATACTCTATGTGCTTCACTTATATCTTTTGAGATTGATAGTTTGCTCATAGTGCTTCACTTATATCTTTTGAGCGTGATAATTTTTGCTCTAGTGCTTCACTTAGATCTTTTAGAGCACGGTGGTGGATTTGTTTTAAAGAAACTTGATATCTCATGCTTCACTTAGATTATTTTGAGAGTTGTTAATAGCATGGTAATTTGCTTAATGTTAATATACTTGGTATTCAAGATATGTGAAACTTCCTTTTGAGTGCGTTGAATACTAAGATAAGTTTGACGCTTGATAATTGTTTTGAGATATGAAGGTGATAATATTAGAGTCATGCTAGTTGAGTAGTTGTGAATTTAAAGAATACTTGTGTTGAAGTTTGTGATTCCCGTAGCATGCACATATGGTGAACCATTATGTGATGAACTCGGAGCATGATTTATTTATTGATTGTCTTCCTTATGAGTGGCGGTCGGGGACGAGCGATGGTCTTTTCCTACCAATCTATCCCCCTAGGAGCATGCGCGTAATACTTTGCTTTGATAACTTCTAGATTTTTGCAATAAGTATATGAGTTCTTTATGACTAATGTTGAGTCCATGGATTATACGCACTTTTTCCCATCCTTCCACCATTGCTAGCCTCTATAATACCGCGCACCTTTCGCCGGTATCATACACCCACCATAAACCTTCCTCAAAACAGCCACCATACCTACCTATCATGGCATTTCCATAGCCATTCCGACATATATTGCCATGCAACTTTCCACCGTTCCGTTTATTATGACTCGCTCCATCATTGTCATATTGCTAGCATGATCATGTAGTTGACATCGTATTTGTGGCAAAGCCACCGTTCATAATTTTTTTCATATATGTCACTCATGATTCATTGCATATACCGGTACACCGCTGGAGGCATTCATATAGAGTCATACTTTGTTCTAAGTATCGAGTTGTAATTGTTGAGTTGTAAGGAAAATAAAAGTGTGATGATCATCATTATTAGAGCATTGTCCCAAGTGAGGAAAGGATGATGGAGTCTATGATTCCCCGACAAGTCAGGATGAGACTCCGGACGAAAAAAAAGAGGCCATAAAAAAAGGCCCAAATAAAAAAATGAGAGAAAAAGAGAGAAGGGACAATGCTACTATCCTTTTACCACACTTGTGCTTCAAAGTAGCACCATGATCTTCATGATAGAGAGTCTCTCATTTCGTCACTTTCATATACTAGTGGGAATTTTTCATTATTGAACTTGGCTTGTATATTCCAATGATGGGATTCCTCAAAATGCCCTAGGTCTTCGTGAGAAATCGAGTTAGATGGACACCCACTTAGTTTCTTTTGTTGAGCTTTCATATACTTATAGCTCTAGTGCATCCGTTGCATGGAAATCCCTACTCACTCACATTGATATCTATTGATGGGCATCTCCATAGCCCGTTGATACGCCTAGTTGATGTGAGACTATCTTCCATCTTTTTATCTTCTCCACAACCACCGTTCTATTCCACATATAGTGCTATATCCATGGCTCACGCTCATGTATTGCGTGAAGATTGAAAAAGTTTTGAAAATGTTAAAGTATGAAACAATTGATTGGCTTGTCATCGGGGTTGTGCATGATTTAAATACTTTGTGTGAGGAAGACGGAGCATAGCCAGACTATATCATTTTGTAGGGATAACTTTCTTTGGCCATGTTATTTTGAGAAGACATAATTGCTTTGTTAGTATGCTTGAAGTATTATTATTTTTATGTCAATATGAACTTTTGTCTTGAATCTTTCGGATCTGAATATTCATACCATGATCAAGAAGATTTACATTGAAATTATGCCAAAGTATCACTCCGCATCAAAAATTCTCTTTTTATCATTTACCTACTCGAGGACGAGTAGGAATTAAGCTTGGGGATGCCTGATACGTCTCCAACGTATCTATAATTTTTGATTGCTCCATGCTACTTTATCTACTGTTTTGGACTATATTGGGATTTATCTTTCACTTTTATATTACTTTTGGGACTAACCTATTAACCGGAGGCCCAGCCCAAAATTGCTGTTTTTTGCCTTTTTCAGTATTTCGAAGAAACAGAATATCAAACGGAGTCCAAACGGAATGAAAGCTTCGGGATCCTGATTTTCCAACCGAACGTGACCCAGGAGACTTGGACCCTACTCCAAGAAGCACCAGAGGCGGTCACGAGGGTGGAGGGCGCCCCCCTGGGCGCGCCCCCTACCTCGTGGCCCCCCTGACGCTCCACCGACGTACTCCTTCCTCCTATATATACCTACATACCCCCGAACGATCAGAACAGGAGCCAAAAACCTAATTCCACCGCCGCAACCTTCTGTATCCACGAGATCCCATCTTGGAGCCTGTTTCGGAGCTCCGCCAGAGGGGGCATCTACCATGGAGGGCTTCTACATCAACACCATAGCCCCTCCGATGAAGTGTAAGTAGTTTACTTCAGACCTTCGGGTCCATAGCTAGTAGGTAGATGGCTTCTTCTCTCTTTTTGGATCTCAATACAATGTTCTCCCCCTCTCTCCTGGAGATCTATTCGATGTAATCTTCTTTTTGCGGTGTGTTTGTTGAGATCGATGAATTGTGGGTTTATGATCCAGCTTATCTATGAATAATATTTGAATCTTTTCTGAATTCTTTTATGTATGATTGAGTTATCTTTGCAAGTCTCTTCGAATTATCCGTTTGGTTTGGCCAACTAGATTGGTAGTTCTTGCAATGGGAGAAGTGCATGGCTTTGGGTTCAATCTTGCGGTGTCCTTACTCAGTGACAGAAAGAGTTGCAAGGCACGTATTGTATTGTTGCCATCGAGGATAACTAGATGGGGTATTTATCATACTGCATGAATTTATCCCTCTACATCATGTCATCTTGCTTAAGGCGTTACTCTGTTTTTAACTTAATACTCTAGATGCATGCTGGATAGCGGTCGATGAGTGGAGTAATAGTAGTAGATGCAGAATCGTTTCGATCTACTAGTTTTGGACGTGATGCCTATATACATGATCATACCTAGATAGCCTCATAACTATGCTCAATTATATCAATTTCTCAACAGTAATTTGTTCACCCACCGTAGAATACTTATGCTCTTGAGAGAAGCCACTAGTGAAACCTATGACCCCCGGGTCTATTCTCATCATATCAATCTCCATCACTTTATTTACTTGCTTTGCTTTTACTTTTTACTTTGCATCTTTATACCAAAAATACCAAAAATATTATCTCTATCAGATCTCACTCTTGTAAGTGACCGTGAATGGATTGACAACCCCTAATCGCGTTGGTTGCGAGTAGCTATCGTTTTGTGCAGGTACGAGGGACTTGCGTGTGACCTCCTACTGGATTGATACCTTGGTTCTCAAAAACTGAGGGAAATACTTACGCTACTATGCTGCATCATCCTCTCCTCTTCGGGGAAAACCAACGCAAGCTCGAGACGTAGCAGTTCAACACTTCCCATCACACATGTCGGGCATACTTCTTTTCTTTCTAATTCCATGCCTATATCTTTGTCTAAAATACTTGTGTCTCCTCATCTTATTAAGAATCTCAATTCCATTCGTTGTTTAACTCATGAAAATCCTATCACT
Source organism: Aegilops speltoides (assembly GCA_021437245.1). Lineage (NCBI taxonomy): Eukaryota > Viridiplantae > Streptophyta > Magnoliopsida > Poales > Poaceae > Aegilops > Aegilops speltoides. Next base: position 101,474,347 of record CM038141.1, on the reverse strand, counting down.
ATTGAATTTGACGAGCTTTGTTTTTGTGTTAAGGACGCTCGAACCAGGATGGTACTCACCGGTGTGACAACCCCGACAAGCTCTATCCGGTGCATTCGCCTTCATCCACCAGCACCCACCGGTTGCTCTCTCCACTGGATTCAATCTCTGGCTCGCTCGTTTTGGTCATCCCAACCCCGTCACACTTCGTCATATTCTTAGGAGTTTCAGTTTTAGTTGAAATAAGATAGAGGATCACACTTGTTATGCCTGTCGTGTCGGCAAACATGTTCGCCTCCCGTTTAATAACTCCACCACAATAGCTTCTTTTCCTTTTCAGTTGATTCATAGTGATGTGTGGACCTCTCCGGTTCCTAGTTATTCAGGCTATTTATATTATCTGGTTATCCTTGATGATTATTCTCACTATCTGTGGACTTTTCCTTTGCGACAAAAGTCGGATGCACTCTCCACTTTGATGGCTTTTTACTCCTATGTCAGCAGGCAGTTTGGGCGTCCCATTCTTTCTCTTCAAACTGACAATGGAAAAGAGTTCGACAATCTTGCTTTCCGCACTTTTCTGTCGCACCACGGCACAATTTTTGGTCTCACATGCCCGTATACTTCACAGCAGAACGTTCGAGCTGAACGCCTCCTTTGCACTCTGAACGACTGTGTTCACATGCTCCTGTTCCATGCTAACATGTCACCTCATTTCTGGCCAGACGCACTTGCTACTGCTTCACTTCTCCTTAACCTTCGACCCTGCCGCCCACGATGGAACTATGCACCTCACTATCTTCTCTTCGGTACACCCCCGTCCTATGATGGCTTGCATATTTTCAGGTGCCTTTGCTATCCTAGCACTGCACCGCTCCCCACAAATTTGCCGTTGTGTCGCTTGCATCTTCATCGTCTACCCCTCTAACTCCAAGGGATATCAGTGCTATGATCCCGTCTCTCACCGTGTGTTCACTTCCCGACACGTTTACTTTGATGAGCATGTTTTTCTGTTTCAGCAGGTACCCCTGGTTGTTCCTCCTACCACCAACGACACGGGCTCCTTGACGCCTCTCCCAGGGCGCTCGCGCGCCTCTATCAGCCCGCCCTAGCTTTGAGGCGCCCCCCGCATGCGGAGCCCCCTCCAGCCGCGGCACTGGCGACCCGGCACCCCCTCCTCCCACGACCCTGGCGACTACGACCTCTGCCGCCCCCTCGGCGCCCACGGACTCAGCATCCTCATCACCGGCGCCTGTGGCCGGTCCGGTCACTCACACCCGTACGGGCATTTTTGGTCCGAGCTCGCGCTACGCCTCGGATGACTACGTACATGCGGCGTCCACCTCTACGCCATCGCCCTTGCCGTCCTTCGCTCAAGCCGCTCTTCGTGACCCGCTCGGGATGGCTGCGATGCAAGAGGAATTTGCGCCCTGCTGCGCAACCGGACGTGGCAGCTTGTTCCCTGTCTCCGACACGCCAACGTGATTACCGGGAAGCACGCTGGGTTGTTCATGGCTTCCGACGGCGTGCTGGCATTGACTTCACCGACACCTTCGCTCTGGTTGTCAAGCTCGGCGCAATACGCGCGGTTCTCCACCTTGCGGTCTCCCGTGCTTGGCCGGTGCACCAAATGGACGTCTCCAACTCCTTCCTCCATGGTCACCTCGGGGAGCAAGTCTTCTGCCAGTAGCCCACCGGGTTTGTTGATCCGATGCTTCCCGACCACGTGTGCATGCTTTCGCGGTCCTTGTACGGACTCAAGTAGGCTCCGCGCGCTTGGTACCATAGCATCGCGGCGTTTCTACACCAGCTTGGGTTCTGCTCCACCCACTTAGACACATCGCTCTTTGTCTATCACCAGGGCTCCGACACGGCCTACTTGCTGCTCTATGTCGATGATATCATCCTGACGGCATGTACGGCTGGTCTTCTCAGTCAGCTCACGGCTGGTCTTCGCGCTGAGTTCACCATCAAGGACTACGGTCCTTTGCACTACTTCCACGGTTGTTGAGGTGGTTCATGAGCTCCTGGAGCGCGCTGGCATGCTTAACCGCAAGCCCGCCGCCACGCCTGTTGATATGAAGGCCACGCTTTCTGCCATGGATGGTTCTCCTGCTTTGGATGCTGCCTTCTACCGGTCTATAGTTGGTGCTCTCCAGTACCTCACTCTGACTCGACCAGAGATCCAGTATGCCATGCAGCAGGTGTGTCTCCATATGCATGCTCCTCGGAATGTTCACTGGGCCACTGTCAAGCGAATTCTCCGCTATGTCTGTGGCACTATGGATCTTGGCATCACCCTTCACGCCTCCGCCGACACCGCCCTCACCGCCTACTCCGATGCAAACTGGACGGGCTGCCCTGACACTCGTCACTCCACCTCGGGCTATTGTGCCTACCTTGGACCTTCACTCATCTCGTGGTCGTCCAAGCGGCAGCCTATGGTCTCTGGTTCTAGTGCTAAGACTGAGTATCGTGCGTTGGCCAACACCGTCGCTGAGATTTCGTGGCTCCACCAGCTGCTTCAAGAGCTCTCCTACCCTGTTGACCATGTCATGGTGGTCTATTGCGACAATGTCTCGGTGGTCTACCTCTCTGCTAATCCAGTGCATCATCGATGGGCCAAGCATATTGAGTTGGATATTCATTTTGTTCGAGAACAGGTGGCCCTTGGCCATATTCGTGTTTTAGACGTCCCTACTTCCCAACAATTTGCAGATATCATGACCAAGGGCTTGCCTACGGCATCATTTGAGGAGTCCCGGTTAAGTCTTTGCATCAGCAGCGGTGCCGCTTCGACTGCGGGGGGTGTTGAGTATATGTGATGTGGATATCTGTGTATTGGGCCCACCTCCTAGTTCCTTGTGTAGTTGAGGTCATGGCCCACCTCTTGTACATCATATATACACGCGTTTGCACCCGAGGAATACAACACATAATTCCCACAACATACACATACATCTGGAATCCAAACTCCAAAAGCGTTGTGCCCCAGCCCATAGCTCTGCGCCCGTGGTGGTGTGCGAGTCATGTGCCGCAACCCCCACGCGGCGCTCGAACACTCATGTGGCCATCTGCTAGTTCGCCACTGGACGAGGCCGGAGGCCCTCGACCTGCTCTAGCCAGATGGGCTACTGCCCAAATCCATGGTGTACCACTGCTTGAACCCCCGACCCTTCGACCAGCACGATACGAGCGAGCACTCTTTCACGTTGATCTAGCCGACTTCTCTGGTACATGAAAATGCTTGTACTCCCTCTGATTCATATTAGTTGTGTTGAGCATGTGTACATGTACGTAGGTCTGGGTTTCGTATGCAGTACCTGTAGTGTCAGTCTCCCTTTGTATGTACGTGTATCTTAGGAGGCAAGATACCAGTCGCACCCCTTGTACCTATATATATATATGTGCCTAGTGCACGATCAATGAGATATCGAGCACCAAATCATTCTCTACATGGTATCTATCGCAAGTCGATCTTCTCCCGCTTCCGCCTAACCCTAGCTGTCGCCGCCTCGGGCCGCTGCCGCCGCTGCCGCCTCTCCGCGCTGTTCCTCCCCTCCTGCGCCGCGCCCACTCGATCCCGCTGGCTGACCGTTCCGTGCGCCCGCCAGCCGAACTCACTAGCCACCCGCGCCGTGCGTCCTCTCACTTCCTCCCACACCCGCGCCGCTCCTAGCTACCATGCCCGCGCCGCTCCTAGCTATCTTCGCATCGTCTTCTCCTACGATCGCTAGCTAGCTTCGCTACAATCGCTAGCTAGCTTCGCATTACGATTGCTAGCTAGCTTCACCATGATCGCTAGCTAGCTTCGCATCACCCGCGCCACTCGCTAGCTTCGCTCGCCGCCGTTGCTTGTCGGCATGGCCGCGCCGCACCTCCGCCACGCCGCCCCACCACTGAGCCGCCATGTATTCCTCCGCCTCCTCCTACTCCAACCCCTTCGCCGGGCCGGACCCCGCTGACATCCGCAACATCAACATCCATGACCGCGTCCCCTTCGTCCTTGATGCCACCGACGCCACGTACTTCGCGTTGAAGACGTACTCCTCACTGCTCTTCCGCGAGAACAACCTCGTGGATCACGTTGACAGCTCCGTCGACTCCCGCGCCATGGTGGGCGACTCCAAGTGGACCGCGATCGACACCACACTCATCCGGTGGTTCTTCACCACCATCTCGAAGGACCTGTTTCACACGGTCGTGATCGATGGTGATGACGCTCGCACCGTGTGGGTCAAGCTCAACGGCCTCTTCACCGACAACAAGCTTTAGCACCGCGTTTTTTTGCAGCAGGAATTTTTTGACTGTCATCAGGATGATCAGTCTATCAATGACTAGTGCTGCCGCCTGAAGACGTTGGCGGATGAGCTTCGTGACATCGGCGCCAAGGTTGATGATGACCTTCTCCTCAGCACGCTCACCGCCGGGCTCAACAAGGACTTTGGTAATGCCGCCTCCAACCTCTCCCTCATACCGGAGCCCTCCTTCCCCAAGTTTGTGGCATACTTGTGGTTGGAGGAGCGTTGGATGAAGGTGGTCAAGAAGCGCGTGCAGCACCACGCCCTCGCCGCTGGCACCTCGCATGGTGCTCCAGCACTGGCCGCCCCGCCCATGTCTCGCCACCAGCCGCCGCCCCCCGCGCCTCCGGGGTTCTTCCCCCTACCGCCCGCGTCCCCCGCCCCTCCCACTGCCCCCCAGCAGTCGCAGCAGCGTGGCGGGCGCCGCAACAACTTCCATGGGGACGGTCGCAAACAGGCTTAAGGGGGCCCCTTGTCAGCAGCAGCAGTAGGCCACCCCATCCTGGATGTATGGCACCAACCCGTGGACGGGCGTCGTACACGCGTACTCGATGCCGGTCCCTCCGGCTCCAACTTTGTGCATCCTTGGGCCTCATCCGGCGAGCCACCAGGCGCTCTTCACCGCGCAGAACGCCGCTCCCTACAGCGGCTATGACACCGCGCCCGCACCCGTGCCCGCGCCTACCTACGGCGCCGCTCCTGCGCGGGCCTATGGAGGGTTTCTCCCTCCCCAGGTAACACCGCCATGGGACCCAGCCCTCCTCGCTGCTCTGCACTCGGCTCCGTCACCAAGTAACTACGGTGGCGGAGGTGACTTGTACATGGACTCGGGTGCCACCGGTCAGATGACTGCTCATCCCGGTAACTGACAGTAGAAAGGGGGGTAGGATCTTAGCTGTGGCGAAGATGTACACACGAGGTTTACAAGTTCAGGCCCTTCTCGGATGAAGTAATAGCCCTACGTCTCGGTGCCCGGAGGCGGTCGATTGGTTTATGTGTGTTGTGTTACAGGGGGTGCGCACCCTTGTCCTAGAGGAGGGGGTGGCTTATATAGAGTGCGCCAGGACCTCAGCCCACCTCCATTACAAGGAGCTTAATGTACATAAAGTAAGGGAGTTACTGGTAACGACAACCTTAAATACTCTTAATGCTCATGAAGACTAAGGAATGAATGCCCGGCCGTTGTGCGCTCTTCCGACTCCTGGTCTTCAATATGGTCGAGTCATTCCCCATACGTTCGAGTGAAAGTGGGGAATGATGGTCGAGTGATTACACCTCGAGTGGATTCTTGGTCTTCTTATCTTCTGGGGTAGTGACCTTGGGTAGGACGTATAGGTCAGGCCTATGACCCTACCCCAGGTCTGTACCCTCATCAGTAGCCCCCGAATGGATTAAGGTGCGAGTGCAAAATAGACTGAAATGAAGCTTGACCTGAACCTATGGATCTCGCGAGCGCTTTCTGTTGGGGAACGTAGTAATTTCAAAAAAATTCCTACGCACACGCAAGATCATGGTGATGCATAGCAACGAGAGGGGAGAGTGTGTCCATGTACCCTCGTAGACCAAAAGCGGAAGCGTTATGACAATGCAGTTGATGTAGTCGTACGTCTTCACGATCTGACCGATCCAAGCACCGAGCGTCGGCACCTCCGAGTTCAAAGACACGTTCAGCTCGATGGCGATCCCGGACTCCGATCCAGCAAAGTGTCGGGATGAGTTCCGTCGACGATAGCGTGGTGGCGATGATGATGTTCTACGACGCGAGGCTTCGCTAAGCACCGCATAGCGATATGACCGAGGTGGAATATGGTGGAGCGCGCACCGCTGCACGGCTAAGGAACTATCACGAAGATCAACTTGTGTGTCATGGGGTGCCCCCCTGCCCCCGTATATAAAGGAGCAAGGGGGAGGGAGCGGCCGGCCAAGGGAGGGCGCGCCAGGGAGGAGTCCTACTCCCACCGGGAGTAGGACTCCCTCCTTTACTAGTCCAACTAGGAGAGGGGAAGGAAGGGAAGGAGAAGGAGAAGGAAGGAGAGGGAGGAAAAGGAGGAAAGGGGGGCTGGCCCCCTAGTCCAATTCGGTTTGGGCTAGGGGGGCCGCGCGCCCTTCCTCCTCTCTTCCACCACTTGGCCCATGAGGCCCATTGCTTCTTCCTCCTATTCCCGTAACTCCCCGGTACCCCCGAAAATACCCGAATCACTCGGAACCTTTCCGAAGTCCGAATATAGTCGTCCAATATATCTATCTTTACATCTCGACCATTTCGAGACTTGTCGTGGATTTGTCACGGCAGATGTCCTAGCGTAAGGACTTAGTCGTGGAGCCATCGCTACGGGTTTACTTGCAGGGGTTAAAGCGGACACAAAGACACAAGGATTTTATACTAGTTCGCCCCTTGATGAAGGTAAAAGCCTCGTCTAGTTGTGATGGAATTGATGTGGTCTCGATGGCTAGGGAGCAAACAAGCCGCCTAGGCTCGAGTTGTGGTTATCGTCCTTGAGCGTCGCGGGTCGTCCCTTATATACACGTGGCGCCGTCGGTTCATAGAGTCCCAACGGTTCATACTCGTATCCGGTTGGTATCTCTCTATTCTAACTTACAATCTGAGTTATACATCAGGCGGTTTACGGCTACAAGTTCTAAACCGACTATAGGCCTTGGGCCTTTCTCGCTTATACCACTAACGGAGTTAACCCGGCGAAGCTGGCGGTTTACACCTAGTGGTAATATCTAACATTAGGCCCAGTTGATTTGAAATGGTTCGTGTCAATCCTTCACAAAGCTTGTATCTTGGACATCTTACATTGTCGGTAAATCGCCATGTCGTCATTATTTCTGGTCACTGTAAACCGGCATGACGTCATCCTGAAATTCTATCCTTTATAACGCCTTCTTTAATGGCAGTTCCTGGATCCACGCACTTGACCTAGCCTGGCTGCCTTATAAATAGGACTGAAGGGTCATTTCTTTCCTTCCTTCGCTTCCTCTTCTTCGTCTTCCTCGCGCCGCTGCTCTTGGAGCTCCACCATCGTCGTCGACCTCTGCTTCGTCCTAGGCCGCTGCATCAACCTGAGCGTGCAGTCTCGGCACTGCTTCGCGTCTTCTCCGTTCCCGGTGAGCTTCTCCCCCTTCTCGACTTAGATCTATTTTTTAGGGTTCCAGCTTCGTACTGTGTTCTTCGTGCGTCTCCGTCTATCCTTTTAACTTTGAACCACGCTGTGAATCTGTGCTGTATTAATAGCGACTCCTCTGCGTCCTTGCACTTTCTCATCTTAGGCCCATGGATCTTACGCATATATATCATCACGTATTCCACTTCCGTTTCTGCTTTACCTCCGTGAAATATTTTCTGTTTTCTGTAGACCTACGTTTGATCCGTAGCCATCATGGGATCTTGTGAAACTTGTTTCTGCAAACTGTCCATAGCTTCAATTATTTCCAAGGCCTTGATTAGGCGGTTTAACTCACCATAAGAAAAAGCTGCTAAACCGGCACAGGTACACCATTAGTCCCCTTGTTGAACCGCCAGAGCCCATCTGACATCATATCACAATGAACCGATTTATAGACACTGCCTCCGGTTTATCATAACTTAGATCAATCACTTTGTAACAAGCACACTCTTGAACCGGATCCGTTACTTTTGTAGATCTTATGGCCAAACAAGTGTATGAATGCAACTGGGTTCCTTCCCGCGTCACCGAGACACAGCTGAACGAACTGGTATCGATTGGCGCTTTAGATGACAAAGATACAGTCCACTGGAGGGTTCCTGGAGAAGAATGTCCTCCCACACCTCAGGAAGGGGAAGTTGTGGTTTTTGCGGATCACCTGGCCCGGGGCTTCAAACCGCCCGGTTCAAAATTTTACCGGGACGTGTTGGCCAATTTTCAGCTCCGTCCCCAAGACATTGGCCCCAACTCCGTCACCAACTTATGCCACTTTCAGGTGCTATCTGAAGTATATCTGCAAGAGGAACCTTCTGTTGAACTGTTTAGAGACCTCTTCCATCTAAACCGTCGCACTGAATTCACCGACGGCCCCAATACAGAATTGGGTGGTATGGCTATTCAGAAAAGGAAGGAAATCACCTATCCCCACGTCAAACTCCATACTCACCCCAAAGAGTGGAATGCGACTTGGTTTTACTGCAAGGATACTTCTCCTGAAGGTGAAAATCCTTTACCTGGCTTTCGTCCAGAGCGGCTAAGCAATACTCATCCGTTTCCTCAAAGATTAAGCGCCAAAGAGAGAAGCAAATATGCCCATAATCGTCCAAGCTCCGAGCCTTTATGGCCAGCGGTTTGATGGAATTGATCTTGCACGCTGCTGGTTATCTTGGGGCATACTGCCTTTGAGCGGCGTTCGGTTTGATGTGTCGATATCTTGGCAGCGTCGACGACCCACTCCGACACACAAAACTTGAACTTTACGATGATGAAGTTCACGGACTCAAGAAGAAGAATGCTGAATGAACCGGAGCATCTCGTGCTCAAACGGTTTGGCTCCTTCTCGCACCACCAACAAACCACTGCGGTAAGTTTCTAGCTGCTTCATCATTAAACCTGTTATTGCTTCATGTATCCAACATTTAATTACTTCTGATCCAGGGTGATAATCCGTTTTGGAGCAAGAAACTTTCCCAAGACAAAGCGGATAAAGCTGGGCGGCCAAACCGGCCCAAAACAAAAGTTGTCAAGAAATCAGCCCACAAGAGAAAGACCACTGCTTCATCTGACCCGGCCATTGACGATGATGTGGGTAATCCGGAACTTGATTCTCTTGGCTTGCTTTTTACACGCCTTATTGATGATGATGCTTGTCAGGATGACGCTGAAGCCAGCAACGCAGGATTTGCTGAGGTAACTATTCTTTCTTCCGATTCAACAAATTTGCCTTTACCAAAATTTCGCCAGGCAAACCGGAAAGTTAATTTTTCTCACCCTCTTGCTTACTTGGATCCCAAATTTCTTATGAAGACACAGCAACATGAAGCTCGCCGCACAACCCGGCACAGTGGTCAGGTAGTTACCTCTGCCGGTTTACCAAACAGCCCGGTTCGAAGCGCCCGCCCGAGGTTTCCGACCTTTTATTGCTTTAAATTCCAAAGCGGGTTTCTTCCACAACCTCTTAATCCGTCCGACTCCGATTATCGGGTTACTTCCCATTCATCCTCTGGCGAATCCTCACCACTCAGCTACCACCGTTGAAAATAGCCGCGGGTAAGTCAAACCGCCATATGCTTTCGATATATTACGTAATGGATATGCCTTTTCACGACTCTTTGTCTCTTGAGAACCAAGCGAAACCCAGCAAGAAGGCCCGCTTGGACAAAACAGTTGAAGAGGCTGCCGGTTCAGATCATGAGAGAGCGCCGGATCTTGAAAATTTTGCCTCTGAAGATATTCCCATTGACCCTCCGGTTCAAGAGGAGGTTATTCCTGAAGAGAGGCCTGTCAATACTTCAACCTCTGCTGGTCCACCTGCCAGCACCGTCCGGTTTGAGAAACCTCGCAGTCCTACTAAAACAGCCGTGCCCACAATCCGTCGAGTCGAAGATGATGGCGTTGTGATTCTTGGTATGGGCCGCTCTGAACCGGGAATCTGCAACCTTAACCCGACATCTTGTGAAAGAGGATTCTTCCACTTTGAATAAAGGAAAGTGGGATGTCGAGCTGGAAACATATGCTGCTTTAAGCGCCCAAGACCTTCATTCTGGCTATTTGAACCGGCTTTATACTAGCCGTGACTATGAAGCTGGCCTGGTCAAGTTAATGAGGGATAAGTTTGAGGTAACTCACTCCTTTCCTTATCACCAGTATATCAGTCCTTGTAGCCCCCAAGGGCCGGTTTGTAATCTTGTTCAAACCGGGACTTGACTATATTTTCTTGATCCATTTTGAAATCTACCTTCATAACCACACGGGCCGGTTTAACTCTGCATACTTAAACCGGTACTTCAATAAAAATTGCCTGACGAAACATTGGTAGAATCAAATAGCCATTAGCCCCCAAGTGCCAAGTTGAATACTTGTATTGAGCTTGGGACTTTGCCATGTAGTAGCAGTATAAAAATCGAAGGTACATTAGCCCCCAAGTGTCAAGCATATAACTGTGTTGTGTGGTTGGGACTTTGACTTCCTTGAATTTCTGGCTGAACATACTGTCAATGCGCAGGCTAAGGTGAAAATCAAAGATGACCGGATTACTGATTTACAATTGGCTTTGAAAACCCAGCAGGCCGAAGCAGAGAAGGCCAAGAAGGAGTTAACCAGTACCTTGACCGCTGCTGAACAAGTGAAGGAAAGTTTGAAGAAAGAGCAGGCAGTCTGGGCCACTGAAAATGCCAATTTGGTCAAACGGGCAGAAAACGATGAAGCTGCCCTTAAACCGGTGGTAGATGATCTGACAGTCGTGACGCGGCAAGTACATTCTATGACTGCGGCAATCTTTGGTCAGCTTCGTTTGAACAGTTGTGATGTGTTGCACCTGATGTATCATTACTCCGGTTTGAAACTGACCGTTTACTATTGTAGGCACACGCATTGGGCACTTGGGAAATGATGTGCGGAAGAAACTGAAGGCTGTCTATACCTTGGTAGAACAGCTGTATACCGGAGCCCAGCGCATCATCACCACGGTGTCACATAACAATCCGGCACCTTCTTTGATTCAAGATACTCGAACGGCTGTCCATGCTTCCCGCCGGATTGAAGAGGTGAAAAATCTGCTGCTCGAACCGAGCTATCAGCGCCTTTGATCCGGGCCAAGGCACAGGTACTGACTTTGATCCCGTGAAGCAGCTCAAGGCTATCCAGTCACGAAAAGAAGATGGCTCGATTTGATGAAGAAGATTCACGGGCAATAAACCGTGCGATCGCCCGCTAGCTTGTCGGTTGGCGAAGAAGCCGACTTGGAGCATTATCAAGCACAATACAATGATCAAAACAAGCGAGTGTCCGCCCCAACCTCTGAAGTGGAAAACCTGATCCCTCAATCCGTAAGCATACTTACGCTCCTGATATTGAACCGTCTTCTCTGATCCACGAAGAGGCTGTTTTCCAAGCGCTAATGGGAATCGACTGGACCACTGTGGATTTCCAGCCAATGGGTAGAGATGAAGAGGCTGAAGCGGCGGAGGATGAAGAGAAGGCTTGAACCGGTGGCCGGTTCAGACATCTGTTGTGGGCGGTTTGCCCAAAGAACAATGATCTCACTTGGGCACCGTGTTGCCTTGTAATAACTTTAGTTAAAGCTTTCCGCCTGAATATGCCTTCGTGCATAAGTGAAACTTTTGTTTGATTCATACTTCCTGCAACTAGAAAAGTTGAACCTCGGTGGCGGTGATACCGCCAACCGGTTTATGGTATTCAATATATATATATCAAAAATCAATAAGTGTGTGATACAAATACCTGCCGTATCTGGGCATGAAGCTGGCGTAGCCAAACTTGAAGCGGAGGCCTTAAAAACCATGACCGTCTAGGGAGAGAATAACTCCCATATAAACCGTGCTGAATAAGCACAAGCCCCTTTGTTATTCAATGATGATTAACAGGAAGAAGGTAAACCGGGCAGATAAAACTCCGGCGTAATACTAAACCGTGTCCTGTCAGTTTGTAACTGATAGTTGAACCGGATAAAAAATATTTGTCGGATTAAAAACGCAACAACAAAAAATCGAATACCAATTATGTGAAAATATGGCAACAAAGGCAATAACTCTTTGCAAAAGAAAAGCTTCATGGAGCTGGTCGGATGGCATTACCATGGTCGACGCAACCAAGCCCCGAAGGCGTGGCGATGGTACCACGGCGAGTCCCCAAAAGACTCTTGGCGAAATCGCCGCCAAGTGGCATGACATTGGTTCGGGTTCACCAAGCCCCAAATGACTCTGGCCCTATTGGCCGACCAAGAGGCGTGACGGTTCAGAGCGTGACCGTGTCCCCAAATGATCTGGTGGCTTTCGCCTATCAAGAGGTGTTGCATTGGTTCGGACACGACCAAGCCCCAAGTGATAAAATAAATGTCAAGGGTAAACCGGAGGCCGCTTTAAAAATGTAGCACTCCATGTAACCACGCATGATAAGAAAGACAGAGACCCGCTTTAGGCGAGGCTCGGTTTTATTATATCGAAGATAATATATACATTGTCATGATATAATACGTAAAGCCGGGCCAATGACTCAAGTGTAGTAAGGCCGAAGATGAGCTATATTCCACGGCCTGTTGGTCTCCTCCTCTGATGTACGTGAGTCTTGACGCTCTCGAATATCAATCAGATAGTATGATCCACCGTGTAGATTCTTGCTGACCACAAAAGGTCCTTCCCAAGGTGGGGATAACTTATGCATATCTGTCTGGTCTTGGATGAGGCGAAGCACCAAATCTCCTTCTTGAAAGGTTCTAGTTTTAACCCGGCGATCGTGATAACGACGAAGATCTTCTTTGGTAAATCGCCCGAGCGAGCAGCTGCCATATCACGCTCCTCATCCAATAGGTCCAAAGCGTCCTGCCGTGCCGTCTCGTTGTCGCTTCAACATAAGCCGCTACAGGGCGAATCGTGCGGATATCATCGGGAGAACGCCTCCGCTCCGTAGACCATGAAGAACGGCGTATATCCGATGGACGGTTTGGCGTAGTATTGATACTCCATAGCACCGATGGTAGCTCTTCAACCCAGCAACCTGGTGTTCTCTGTAACGGGACCATAAGCCGAGGTTTGATGCCTCGTAAGATCTCTTGATTAGATCGTTCTGCCTGTCCGTTGGACTGGGGATGCGCCACTGACGACACGTCAAGCCGGATGTGCTCACGTTCACAGAACTCCTTCATAGCCCCCTTGGATAAATTAGTGCCATTGTCGATGTGATACTGTGGAAAGCCAAACCGAAAATCACCTTTTGATGAACTGCACATTGTTGCTGCATCACGATTCTTGATAGGCTCGCTTCAACCCACTTGGTAAATTTGTCCACTTTGCCACCAATAGGTGGGTCTTCTTATCCTTGGATCGTTTAAAGGGTCCAACCATATCCAGCCCCAAGTTGCAAGCGGCCACGTTATTGGGATCATCCTCAACTCTTGTGCGGTACATGAAACACGCTGGAAAATTTCGACATCCATCACACCGTTTAACCAAGTCCTCCGCATCGGCATGGGCGGTCAACCAAGAAAATCCGTGACGGAACGCCTTTGCCACGGGGACTTTGAACCGGCGTGATGTCCACAATCCTTCATGGATTTCTCTTAAAATTTCACAGCCTTCCTCGGAAACACGGTGTTGAAACGCCTACGATACCTTTGCAATGATGTAACTCACCATTAAGAATCGTCATAGATTTAGAGCGCCGGATTATCTGCCTGGCCAGAATCTCATCTTCTGGCAACTCCCCTCGAGTCATATACGCAAGGAAAGGAATCATCCAATCCGGAATAGTATGTAATGCTGCCACCAACTGAGCCTCCGGATCAGGAATAGCCAAATCCGCTTCACCAGGGAGCTGGACTGACGGGTTGTGCAAGACATCCAAAAAGATATTAGGCGGGACCGGTTTATGCTGAGAACCCAACCGGCTTAAAGCGTCCGCCGCTTCGTTCTTCCGGCGATCCACATGATCCACTTGATAACCCTTGAAGCAACCTGCGATATTATCCACTTCTCGACGATATGCGGCCATAAGCGGGTCCTTAGAAGCCCAAGTGCCAGATACTTGCTGAGCTACCAGGTCCGAGTCACCAAAGCACTTAACCCGGCTTAAGTTCATCTCCTTAGCCATCCGGAGGCCATGGAGCAAGGCTTCGTACTCAGCTGCATTATTAGTACAAGGGAACATTAAACGGAGAACGTAACAAAACTTATCACCTCATGGGGAAGTTAAAACGACTCCAGCCCCCGAGCCTTCCAACTGCCTGGATCCGTCGAAATGAATAGTCCAATATGTGTGATCCGGCTTCTCCTCTGGCGCTTGTAACTCCGTCCAGTCATTAATAAAATCAACAAGTGCTTGTGACTTCACTGTTGTGCGTGGAATATACTTTAGTCCATGTGGCCCAAGCTCGATGGCCCATTTTGCAATCCGGCCAGTCGCCTCCCGGTTCTGTATGATATCACCCAAAGGAGCTGAACTAACCACTGTGATAGGGTGCCCTTGGAAATATTGCTTGATTTCGATGGCCATAAAAACACCATAGACTAGCTTCTGCCAATGCGGATACCTTTGCTTGGACTCAATAAGCACCTCACTGATATAATAAACCGGCCGTTGAACCGGATACTCCTTGCCTGCCTCCTTGCGCTCCACCACAATGGCCACGCTTACTGCTCGAGCATTGGCTGCAACATATAACAACAGCGGTTCCTTGTCAACCGGAGCCGCAAAAACAGGCGGATTGGCCAATTGCCGCTTTAAATCCTCAAATGCTTCGTCAGCAGCCGGACTCCAGACGAAATTATCTGTCTTCCTCAGCATCTGGTATAAGGGGATGGCCTTCTCTCCGAGGCGGCTGATAAACCGGCTCAACGCAGCGATTCTGCCTGCCAGACGCTGAACATCATTGATACACTTCGGTTTAGCCAAGGAAGTAATAGCTTTAATTTTCTCCGGATTAGCCTCAATTCCTCTGTTAGACACGAAACCCCAATAACTTGCTGCGGAACACCAAAAACACACTTGGCGGATTAAGCATCATCTTATAAATGCGCAAGTTGTCGAAGGTTTCCTTCAAATCTTCCACCAGTGTCTCCCTTTGTCTTGATTTCACCACAATATCATCCACATAAGCATGTACATTGCGGCCGATCTGTGCATGCAGGCAATTCTGTACACACCGCTGATAAGTAGCCTGGGTGCTTTTGAGCCCAAAAGGCATAGATACATAGCAGAAGGCTCCAAAGGGAGTTATAAACATTGTCTTCTCCTGGTCTTTAACTGCCATTTTGATCTGATGATATCCAGAGTACGCATCCAAAAAACTTAAACGCTCACATCCTGCCGTGGCATCAATAATCTGATCAATGCGGGGGAGGGCAAAAGGATCCGCTGGACAAGCTTTGTTAAGATCTGTGTAGTCCACACACATACGCAAGGTGCCATTTTTCTTAAGGACCAGCACCGGATTAGCAAGCCACTCTGGATGAAACACCTCAACGATAAAGCCAGCCGCCAAAAGCACAGCTACTTCCTCTCAATGGCCTTGCGCCTTTCTTCGTTAAACCGGCGGAGGAACTGTTTCACGGTTTATACTTAGGATCCACATTAAGTGTGTGCTCAGCGAGTTCCCTCGGTACACAGCATGTCGATGGCTTCCATGCAAAGATATCCGGTTCTCACGGATGAACTTCGATGGCGCTTTCCTATTTGGGATCGAGGTTGGCACTAACGATGAACTGCTTGGACGAATCGCCTGGCACGAAGTCAACAAGCTTGGTCTCAGCTGCCGATTTAAACTTCAGATCCGATTCATGCTCTGTAGTTGGCTTCTTTAAAGGGGTCATATCTGCCGGATCAACGTTGTCCTTATAGAACTTCAACTCCTCCGTGGCACAAACCGCCTCTGCATAAGCTGCATCACCTTCCTCACATTCCAAAGCAACTCTGCGGCTTCCATGCACCGTTATCGTTCCTTTGTAACCCAGCATTTTGAGTTGCAAGTAGATATAGCAAGGTCGTGCCATGAACTTAGCATAAGCCGGCCGCCCAAACAAGGCATGATATGGACTCCGGATTTTCACCACTTCAAAGTTAGCTTTTCGGACCGGGAATCGTGCTCGTCTCCAAAAGCCACATCGAGGCTATCTTACCAGCAGGATAAGAAGATTTGCACGGTACTACACCATGGAACACCGTATTGACGGTGCGAGATCCTTATGCTGTGAGACCCATGCGACGAAAGTTTCATAGTATAATATATTAATCTGCTTCCTCCATCCATAGGTACCTTAGTGAATTTATAGCCCCCCACCTGAGGGTCTACCACCAATGCCAGCTAACCCGGATTATCAACCTGGGGGGGATGGTCCTCTCTGCTCCACACGATAGGCTGCTCTGACCAGCGTAAATAGCAGCGGCAAGGCGGTTCAGCGAGTTCTTGCCCGCTTGTGAAGCTTCGATCTCGCTTGTCCAAACTGGTTGTGAAAACATGAATCGCCCACTATTCAAGCTGCTTTGGTTGGCTCGATAACCTAACTGCTTTGTTCTTTCTTTAACCACCACGATTATTACGACTATGGTGATTGCCTTGATTAGGCCTCGAACGAAGCTCCATCTGACCCGGCCCATGGAAACCGGATCTGAACCGCCACGACCCTGGTCATACCGGAAAGCATTGGGTTTTTGAACTCTGCATAATATAACATCTTTCGAGAGATGATTCGATGGGGACTCCTTTGTCCCGTGCTTGGGGCAAGGTTGATTCAACAAGTAATTCAAACGGCTCGTATTAGGATTTTGGCCCCGATTCGCCTTTCTTCTGCGCCGTGGCCCTCAGTCCTGCGCATTAGTGTTGGCTACGAAATCCGGGTTGCCATTGGCCTTCGCTTGCCTCCGTTTCCATGACCCGCCGGTTTGTCTTCTGCCCCTTGGAGTTGCGTTTCTTCTTTCCCTTCCTGCTTCATCATCATCGACCGGGATCCTTGAAATACTGTCGAATCAGCATACTTTACCAAAGCGCCATGAGGGTTCCCATGTCATTCTGAACCGCTTCATCGTCCCAATTTTAATTTCAAAGGCTCAAACCGGCGGTTGCCTTCTAATGTTAAGATCGCGAGTCGGCGTTGATCCGGTCGAGGAGTGCAAAATCTCGAAACACGGCGTACCCAGCGGGTTGTTGACTCCTTCCTCCTGGACACAAGCCGCCAGGTCTACTATGGACTTGGGCTGCTTACGTATCCTTGAAGTTACGAATAAGCCGGGCCGTGCTTCGGCCCATGAACTGATAAATTGGGCGGTAAGCTCTTCAACCAAAATGCGGCCGTGCCTTCCAAATCATGGTGAAGTACTTTGCACATGCGGTCTCATCAACATCTAGCATCTCCATGGCCATCTCATAACTTTCAACCCACGCTTGAGGACAGATCGTGGTGTAATTTGGCACCTTCGTGGGCCCTTAAAATCTTTAGGCGACGCACATTGCGTAAAGCGAGGATTAAACAGGGCACCCCTAAAGCGGACGTGACTCCTGGTCCGGCGAAGGTGGTAGGGCGAACCGGTGTGTGTTGACCCGCGTCATCCTGTGCTGCTAACTCGGCCTCTCTGCGTGCTCGGGCCCGATCCACCACCTCCTGAGCATCACGAATGCCACCCATCTGGTGATTGCCTCGGGCCGCTTCACGGTCCCGCGCGTTGCTTGATATGGCCGGTTCATCCATCGCTGCTTTGTAGCTCCAGCTTGGGCCAGGCGTAGAGTGAATCCGATCACGGCTGTATGAATCGCCTCTTCTTTGGATCAGCGCGATCCGAGACTCCTTAACCCGGCGTGTCTCAAGCGCTTGTGGGGAATCTCCTTCGGTAGGATCGCCTCCAATCGTGCGGCGGCGCAACAAGGTTGTCCATAGGGTTAGAATAATGACACAGGGGTTATGCATGCGGCGGAGGAACCACCATGTTACTGCTGTGGAGGCTCCATCGAGCGTGGTTGGACCGTCGCGCTTTGCTCACGGTGCCTCAATCCGGTTTACCTCCTGTCTTTGGGGCGGGTTCTTTGGGTCCGGCTCCGGGAGTGCGAAAGAGATTTCTAGGATCAAATCGATGGCGGCGCGATCTATACTTCCGCTTCAACACCTCCTGCGGCGCTTCTGGTCAAGCATGAGTTTGTAAGCTTTGCGTCTAGAGCGGCCCGCTCTGCGGCCATGCGCTCCTTCTCTGACGCTAGATCCGCTTTGGCTTGCGTGATCTGCTCTTTCACCTTTGCAATTTCTGCATTATGAGCCTGCTGATCCATCGGGTTGTCCTCCGCCATAAGCGCTACTAGTGCATCTAACAGATCTGACAGAACTTGAACCGGCGGGCGCACCGGGCCTCCTACCCCTGCTGCCGCTGCTGAACCGGAAAGCGTCGCTGCTGCGGTTGAAGAGTGGTTTGCCGCCTGCGTACCGGCCATGAATACTCCAACACGGTTGAACTGGCTTGGGGGGTCCGGAATACTGTCACCGTCGGAACAGCCCTTGATCATATCGCCCTGCAGCTGGTACAATGACTCGGTCTCTCCTGTTTAAGATTCATCGCCAGAATAAACGACGGTCTCACTACCGTGTTCTGAACCGGCGTCGTACTCTCCTCCGTGGATGACTCCAACGAAGACATGCTTCACGGCGGTTTAACTTTGGGCAGGTCGCGCCTGCTGAGCCGTCTCGATGAGGTCGGTGCGGATGTCGGCTCGAGCCGAGCTCCCGATCTTGCCGATGAAAGCGTGTATGCCGCGAAGGGACCCGGTATCCGTACTCGATTGAATCGGCCTCGGGACCCCATCCGGCGTCGTCGATGTAGATCCGCCCGCGGCGACTCTTGGTCATCCGGCCCTCGGCGTAGCCTTCGAGTCCTTTGAGCTTGCCCTCCAAGATCGTCGAACCATCGTCGCGATAGCCCCGGTGGGCGCCAAGCGTCGATGGATTTGTCACGGCGGATGTCCTAAGCGTAAGGACATAGTCGTGGAGCCATCGCTTCGGGTTTACTTGCGGGGTTAAAGCGGACACAAAGACACAAGGATTTTATACTAGTTCAGCCCCTTCGATGAAGGTAAAAGCCTACGTCTAGTTGTGATGGAATTGATGTGGTCTCGATGGCTAGGGAGCAAACAAGCTTCGCCTAGGCTCGAGTTGTGGTTGTCGTCCTTGAACCGTCGCGGGTCGTCCCCTTATATACAGTGGCGCCCGTCGGTTCATAGAGTCCCAACGGTTCATACTCGTATCCCGGTTGGTATCTCTCTATTCTAACCTGTCTGAGTTATACATCGGGCGGTTTACGGCTACAAGTTCTAAACCGACTATAGGCCTTGGGCCTTTCTCTGCTTATACCACTAACGGAGTTAACCCGGCCCAAGCTGGCCGGTTTACACCTAGTGGTAATATCCCCAACAAGACTCCTCATCATGTCCCCGATCTCATCCGGGACTCCGAACTCCTTCGGTACATCAAAACTCATAAACTCATAATATAACTGTCATTGAAACCTTAAGCGCGCGGACCCTACGGGTTCGAGAACAATGAGGACATGACCTAGAACTGTTCCCAGTCAATAACCAATATCGGAACCTGTATGCTCATATTGGCTCCTACATATTCTACGAAGAGCTTAATCGGTCAAACCGCATAACAACATACGTTGTTCCCTTTGTCATCAGTATGTTACTTGCCCGAGATTCGATCGTCGGTATCTCAATACCTAGTTCAATCTCGTTACCGGCAAGTCTCTTTACTCGTTACGTAATGCATCATCCGCAACTAACTCATTAGTCACATTGCTTGCAAGGCTTATAGTGATGTGCATTACCGAGAGGGCCCAGAGATACCTCTCCGACAATCGGAGTGCCAAATCCTAATCTCGAAATACGCCAACCCAACATGTACCTTCGAAGACACCTGTAGAGCTCCTTTATAATCACCCAGTTATGTTGTGACATTTGGTAGAACACAAAGTGTTCCTCTGGTAAACGAGAGTTGCATAATCTCATAGTCGTAGGAACATGTATAAGTCATGAAGAAAACAATAGCAACATACTAAACGATCAAGTGCTAAGCTAATGGAATGGGTCAAGTCAATCACATCATTCTTCTAATGATGTGATCCCGTTAATCAAATGACAACTCATTTCTATGGTTAGGAAACTTAACCATCTTTGATTAACGAGCTAGTCAAGTAGAGGCATACTAGTGACACTATATTTGTCTATGTATTCACACATGTATTATGTTTCCGGTTAATACAATTCTAGCATGAATAATAAACATTTATCATGAAATAAGGAAATAAATAATAACTTTATTATTGCCTCTAGGGCATATTTCCTTCACTTTCTGCACGTTTGAGTGCCCGCGTCGATGTTTGGTGTCGACTCATTCACCTTGATCCATTCAGTGGACAGTCGAGTGAACTGTTGATCTTATGTGCCGAGTGTCGCGTTGGAGTGCAGGATCCTGGGCACGATTGCTGCGGTGTATCACGGATTACGTGGGATCTGAAATTTGAAAGCGCGCGGGCGGGAGTGCGAAGCGGTGGAAGCGGATAAACAGTGATTCCTCGATTCCCGCGCCGCCTTTTTCACCACGTAAGCTGCGCGCGACTATTGCGGGAATTGACGGGATCGACTGGTCCCACGCGTCAGCCACTCGGAAACAACCTCTTATAAGGTGGCTGGACCGAGGCGCCGGTACTGTGCACATCTTCTCTTCCTTCTTCTTTCTCCGTCTCTCCGCCACACCTTACTCTCTCGCTCTGACGCCGCTGCCCCATCGCCATGGTGAAGGACAAGACGGCGGTGCTAGAGCGCGCAAAGAAGACGAAGGAGGTGGCGAAGGGCAGGAAGCAGCAGCGCGGGTCATCATCGCGCGCGAGGCTGCCGCCGGGCTGGATCCAGGGCTATTGGATCCGGTCTTCGATTCAGCAGGCAGACCTGGATGAGTTTGCGAAGTCGGGGTTAATCCCCAAGGGAGAGGCAAGGCTGCCAGAGGGGGAGATGAGCCCTCAGTCTCAGTCGGGTGAGTGTGTTCTGCTCGCCACCCATGTCGACCGCGGCTTTTCGCTTCCCCCGCACCCTTTCTTCTGGGGGTTTCTGAACTTTTTTGGTGCTCAACTCCACCACTTCTCCCCAACACCATCACGTATTTAGCTGCTTTCGTGTCGATGTGCGAGAACTTCTTGGGGTGTCGACCGCACTGGGGCCTTTTCAAGCACATCTTCACTATTCGTTCTCAATCGGTAAAGAAGGCGAAGTCGAGTGATTCGAAAACCCATGTCATCCAGATGTGTGGGGGTTTAGGTATCCAAAAGAGGAAAGGGAGTGCCTTTCCTGCTATGACTCTTCATGATTCCGTTAGAGGCTGGCAATCAACTTGATTCTATTGCCAGGATGTCGCGGCTCCAGGTCAGTCGACCGGCCTTCCCCACTCCTCGTTTGACCGAGTCCAAACTCCTGCCCCGCTGAAAGTTACGACTGGTGAGACCATGGAACGAGGATGTTGGTAGATAGGGTGGTCCAGCTTATCAATGATGGTGTCACGGGTCTGGATCTGTTGGAGGTGTTCCTCAGTCGACATATCCAGCCTCTCCAGGCCCGCGATCATCCGATGTGGCTGTATTCCGGACCGGACGACACCACATGGGTTCATCTAGAAGAAGTACCGTCTGCAACAGTAGCTTAGTGGATGAGAAGCATTACAGGCAACCAGGACAATCCCAGAGGATCTAGGCGAGTCATCCCCTTTAGAAGCGACAACCCACCCGACAAGGTATGCTTTTTTGCTCCGACTGTTTCCCCTTCATGTTCCGACTGTACTTGAGATTGACCGACTCATGTTTGACCAACTTTGTTCTGCAGGTGTTCACTGAAATGCATTTGATGCCCAATGGCGAGCAGGCTTTGGAGCAGACCCAGGACGGGAAGGACAGCGCGGAAGATAGTGACGAGTGGGATTCTCAGGAAGACGATGAGGAGGAGGAGGAGAGCGAGGAGGAGGACGAGGAGGAGGAATTCGACTTGCCGCCGCGCTCCGAACGTTGATCTAAACAGCAGCATGACCCGGCCGGCGGGCGCGGGAAAGGTGTGGGTCCGAGTGCCAATACCCAGAAGCGCACTCGGACGTCGACTCCGGAGCCGACGGAGAAGGTGGCCAAGCAACCTAGAGTTACTCCCTCCAAGGTTCAGAAGACACTGCCGCGCATCAAGATGGACGTCCCCGTTGCCTTGGGGTGGGTATCTTGTTCGTGTTTCCGTAAGTCGACTGAAAAATTTCTTGATCTGACCAACCCATCCTTGTGTCTTTCTAGCCCTACCTCTGCTGCCATTGACATGGACGTCGACAAGGCACCAGGAGACGAAGAGGCCACCTCTCGAGCTAGTAAATTCATTCGACCAAGTTCTGTTTAGTCGAGTGGATGGCCAATTGACTGAAAACTTGACATTTCTCTTCTTATGTAGCTCCACAAGATATTGTTGTGCTTCCTGATGACGAAGAAGAATAAGTGCCTCTACAGGAGAGGAAGAAGAAGAGTGGAGGCTCAAGCAGGAGGAAGCTTGAAGTCCAGGTCCCTCAGTCGACATCGGTGCCTAAAGCGATGGTCCGGACCAACGTCACATTCGCTAACCCGTTGACGACTGATCGTCCGTCGGGGTTGACTGCGCAGACACCTGTTGCACCGGTACAACTACACTCATCAGACCCGGCAGCTACTTCGGCCCCTCTGGAGCCATCTCTCTTTGCTACATATCAAACTCCAGACGACTCGCCGAGTGATGCTAGGGTAGCTCTTTGCCAGGCGAACCTTGTCATGGAGGTCAGATAGCTTACAACGCCAGCACTGCTCTTCAGACCAACGTTCAGGTCAGCAAAACTCCGACTGAAATTTCTGGATGTCACTTTTATATCTGATCACCCACTGGGTGTTGTTTCGTTTAGAACTCAGGAAATCTTCAAGTCTGCACTTTTCGAATCAGTGGGGGCACGTCCAGTGCACCCATTGGGTGTAGTCCCCGAGACCACGGTCGGCTGCTGGCAGTCGACCGAGGTCTAATGATGTGTCTCTCTTTTTTTTGAACTCATGCTGAGTATTGATCTGATCAAGTGGGGGCACGCTAAGTGCACCCATTGGGTGTAGTCCCTGAGACTACTGTTTAAAACTTGATTTGGCAGTAGTCTTAGAGTAACTCTTTGCTTTCACTCGGCTCTGTGACCTGTCGACTGATATGTTCTGTCTTTCTGGTTGCAGCGGTCTTGTGATCTTGGAGCTCGGCTCACCGAGTTGAAGAAGAAACATATCAGCGTTGAACTTGACCTCAAACTTGCGAAGAAGAATCTGAAGACTGCCCAACAAGAAACGGCCATCATGGGAGGTAATCACTCGACCATCCTGTCTATTTTGTAACTTCATGCTTCACGCTAGTTTTTCCTTCAGTCTCTTTGAACCGAGTGATTTCACACGAGCAGATGTGCGTAGTGAAAATCGTCAACTTCAGCCTCGTCCAAAGAGTGTTGTTTCCTTAGAGAGGATGAAGGAGGCTTTGGAGCAGAAGGATCTGGATCCGGCAGCCGCTCAAAAGGAGGCACGCGAGAAGACAAAGCTTGCGGACCAGAAGCTGGCTTCGGTCAGCAAACTGGAGGAGGAGAACGAGAAGCTGAAGGCTGCCATCACAGACGTCAACCAGGAAGTTTAACAACTGAAGAAGGACAAGGAAAATCTGACCATTGAAGTTGGCGGCCTTAAGACCAAGACCGAAAAGCTAGAGTCCTATCTGGAGCAACTCGCCGCCAAACTTGTTCTAAAGATTGAAGGTATGATCAGTCAACTCATCACTTTGTTGCCGATTGAACTTTATCATCTCGTCATCAGCTCACTTTTGCAATGGGACAGAACTGTGTCAGGACTTTGAGGCTGAAACTGGGCGGGTCGAGACAGGTCTCGACCCCATCAACTGTCCCATGAAAGATGAAGTTGCGATGAACTTGCTTGGCTGGAATCGTGCTTGGGCGGTGCGATCGACTATCTGCAACTTTCGGTGAAGGCGGCGATGACCAGTGGACGCGAGCTCGGCCTCGGGAGGAACTGTCTCAAGACCTCGAGTCCTTGATGGCTCAGCTAAACCAGATTCAAGTCGAGTGCAAGAGTGGAAGAAATCCTCTCCTTGTTGTGGTCTTGATGTCGCTTTGTCTCTGGTCCGAGTGCACTGCAAGGAAGCTAAGGAAGACAAGTTGGCAGCTCTCAAAGTGCCAAACACTAAGAAGCACTCCTTCCTGGATTTCATGGACACTTTCCTCGAGGCAGCCACTCGCATCACCGACAGCATCGACCTCGACAGCTTATGCGACCCGGCCAGTCCTTCTCCCGTCGAGTAACAAAAGAAAAACATTATGCTATCACTTTTATTTGCCTCGGAATGCCGAGTGAATTTGTAACCATTAAAACTCCTTCGGGCCTGACGCCCGAGCACTTTATTATGCGGTTAAGAAACTTTGGATTTGTCACCTCATAAACTGCATCTGTCTTTGAACGAAAAACCCTTTTCCATCAAATTGTTGTCTGTTTGCTTGATGCAGCTGCTGGAGAAGGTTGGCCAGTCGACTGATCGGGTGGTCCTTGGGCAACCTTGATTAGCTTATCAGCGAGGCGTTCTAGTCGACTGATTGGACGATCCTTGAGCAGCATTTATCAGCTCATCAGCAAGGCACTCAACAATGGTCTCGACGTTCCTGTCAACTGATTGGGTGATCCTTGAGGAGCATTGATCAGCTCATCAGCAAGGTATTCAGCAATGGTCTTGACGTTCTTGTCAACCGATTCGGTGATCCTTGAAGAGCATTGATCAGCTCATCAACAAGGCACTCAGCAATGGTCTTGACGCTCCTGTCAACCAATTGGGTGATCCTTGAGGGGCATTGATCTGCTCATCAGCAAGGCATTCAGCAATGGTCTTGACGTCCCTGTCAACCACCCGGAAAGGTTTTTCAAACTTAGGAGAGCACTTGGCTGCAGGTAAGCCTCCGAGTGGGAGGATCGCTCACCACTCGGTAGGATTTTTCAAACTTAGGCGAGTACGGGACTGCAGCTAAGCCTCTGAGTGGGAGGTTTGCTCTCCACTCGGTAGGATTTTGTTACTTAGGCGAGCACTGGGCTGCAGCTAAGCCCCCGAGTGGGAGGTTTGCTCTGCACTCGGTAGGATTTTTATTACTTAGGCGAGCACTGGGCGGCAACTAAGCCCACGAGTGAGAGGCAGACTCATCACTCGGTAGGATTTTTATCACTTAGGCGAGCACTGGACTGCAGCTAAGCCTCCGAGTAAGAGGCAGACTCATCACTCGGTAGGATTTTTATCACTTTGGCGAGCACTGGCCTGCAGCTAAGCCCCCGAGTGAGAGGTTTGCTCTCCACTCGGTAGGATTATGTTACTTAGGCGAGCACTGGGCTGCAGCTAAGCCCCCGAGTGGGAGGTTTGCTCTCCACTCGGTAGGATTTTTATTACTTAGGCGAGCACTGGGCTGCAGCTAAGCCCCCGAGTGAGAGGCAGACTCATCACTCGGTAGGATTTTTATCACATAGTCGAGCACTGGGCTGCAGCTAAGCCTCCGAGTGAGAGGCAGACTCATCACTCGGTACGATTTTTATCACTTAGGCGAGCACTGGCCTGCAGCTAAGCCCCTGAGTGAGAGGCAAACTCATCACTCGGTAAGATTTTCATTACTTAGGCGAGCACTGGGCTGCAGCTAAGCCCCTGAGTGAGGCGGACTCATCACTCGGTAGGATTTTTATCACTTAGGTGAGCAGGGCTGCAACTAAGCCCCGAGTGAGGCGGACTCATCACTCGGTGGGATTTTTATAACTTAGGCGAGCACTGCAGCTAAGCCTCCGAGTGAGGCGGACTCAACACTCGGTAGGATTTCCATTACTTAGGCGAGCAGGGGCTGCAGCTAAGCCCCAGTGAGAGGCAGACTCATCACTCGATAGGATTTTTATCACTTAGGCGAGCACTGGGCTGCAGCTAAGCCCCCAAGTGAGAGGCAGACACATCACTCGGTAGGATTTTTATCACTTAGGTGAGCACTGGGCTGCAGGTAAGCCCCGAGTGAGAGGCAGACTCATCACTCGGTAGGATTTTCATTACTTCGTCTTGAGCGAAAAAGATTCACTGCCAAGGTAAATCGTACAAAAGAAACAAACAACAATCATTCGGAAGAAGTAAATTGTGTCTTTGATAGTCGATCTAAAAGGGATCCCTTATTACATCTCATCATTCTAAATATTTAAGAATAGAAAGGGCGGAGCAGATCCACATTCCAGGCGTGTGGCTCATCTTTATTATGCTCGACGTTGAAGAGATGGTAAGCTCCGTTGTGGAGCACCTTGGTGATAACGAAAGGACCTTCCCAAGCAGGAGCAAGCTTGTGAGGTCTTTGCTGATCCCCTCGAAGAACCAGGTCTCCTTGAAACGCTCGACCCCTCACGTTTCTTGCATGAAATCCACGCAAGTCTTGCTGATAGATGGTCGACCGGATCAAGGCCATCTCTCTTTCTTCTTCCAAGAGGTCGACTGCATCTTGCCGAGCTTGTTCTGCTTCTTCTTCCGAGAAGAGTTCGACTCGAGGCGCATTGTGGAGCAAATCAGCGGGGAGCACGGCTTCGGCTCCATAGACTAAGAAGAATGGAGTCCTTCCAGTCGACCGGTTAGGGGTTGTCCTCAATCCCCATAGCACGAATGGGAGCTCATCGACCCAGGCTCCAGCTGCATGTTTTAGGTCACGCATCAACCGAGGCTTTAATCCTTTGAGAAACAATCCATTCGCCCGCTCGGCCTGTCCATTTGACTGAGGATGGGCAACCGAAGCGTAGTCGACTCTCGTGCCTTGGGAGGCGCAAAAGGCTTTGAATTCTTCAGAATCGAAGTTCAAGCCGTTATCCGTGATGATGCTGTGTGGAACGCCATATCTGAATATAAGTTCCCTGACGAAACTCACAGATGTGCTTGCTTCAAGGCTTTTGATGGGCTTGGCTTCGATCCACTTGGTGAACTTGTCGACTGCCACCAGCACATGAGTAAATCCGTTCCTGCCTGTCCTCAAAGGTCCAACCATGTCGAGTCTCCACACGGCGAAGGGCCAGGCGAGTGGAATTGTTTTTAGAGCCGACACAGGTTTATGGGACATGTTGGAGTAAAACTAGCAGTCTTCAAACTTGTCCACTATTTCCTTAGCCATCTCGTTGGCCCGCGGAAAGTAAAACACAGCTCGATACGCTTTGGCCACGATGGTCCGAGAGTGCGCGTGGTGACCATAGGTTCTCGAGTGAATATCATTGAGGATCACTCGACCTTCCTCTGGCGTGATACACTTCTGGCAAACTCCAGTTGCACTTTCTCTGAACAACTGCCCCTTTATCACAGTAAAGGCCTTGGATCGCCGGACGACTTGTCGAGCCTCCTCTTCTTCTTCCGGAAGTTCTTTCCTAAGAATGTATGCGATGTATGGCACTGGCCAGTCGGGAGTGATGACCAGAACATCCATGACTAAGTCGACCATGGCTGGGATGTCGACTTCAGTCGGATTTGTAGCACTCTTGGGCTGTGGCGACTCTTCTGTGAATGGATCCTCCTGAACCGAAGGCGAATGAATATGTTCCAGAAACACATTGCGGGGGATGGCCTCTCTCTTGGAACCTATCTTCGCCAACTCATCTGCGGCTTGATTTTTCAATCGGGGTACATGGTGAAGCTCCAACCCCTCAAACTTCTTTTCCATCTTCCTGACAGCGTTGCAGTAACCAGTCATGGCTGGACTTCTGACATCCCATTCTTTCATCACCTGGTTAACCACCAAATCTGAATCACCATATACCATGAGGCGACGGACACCGAGTGAAATGGCCATGCACAACCCATACAGAAGCGCCTCGTATTCTGCTTCATTATTGGAGGAATCAAAGTGAATCTCGAGAACGAATTGAGCTTGTCTCCACGGGGGGGACACCAATACTACTCCAGCACCTGACCTGTTTAGCATCTTGGAACCATTGAAGAACATGGTCCAATGTTTCGAGTGAACTTGAGTCGGTAGTTGCTGTTCAATCCACTCGGGAAGGAAATCCGCGATTGCTTGGGATTTAATAGCTTTCTTTGCCTCAAACTTGATGTCCAGTGGAAGGAGTTCAATCACCCATTTTGCTACTCGACCAGTTGCATCTCTGTTATTCAGGATCTCAGACAACGGTGCGTCGCTGACGAATGTAATAGAATGATCGGAGAAGTAATGTGCAACCTTCTTCATGGTCATGTAAATTCCATAGACCAGCTTCTGATAATGAGGGTAGCGCTGCTTGGACGGAGTCAAAACTTCAGAGAGATAATAAACTAGGCATTGAACATTGTACGCTTTTCCTTCCTCTTCTCGCTCGACCGTGAGTACTGTACTGACAACTTGTCCAGTGGCTGCAATGTAAAGCAGTAAAGGCTCTTTGTTGATTGGCGCAGCGAGCACCGGATGGGTGGAAAGAAGGGTTTTCAGCTCTGCAAACACTGCATCAGCCTCTTCAGACCACTCGAACTTATCAGACTTCTTCATCAATCAGTAGAGAGGCAAGGACTTTTCACCGAGACGAGAGATGAATCGATTCAAGGCGGCCAAACAACCAGTCAGCTTCTGAACGTCATGCACTCGCACGGGGAGTTTCATTCGGAGGATGGTATCAACTTTTTATGGATTTGCGTCGATCCCTCGTTCGGAAACGAGAAAGCCGAGAAGTTTTCCTCCTGGTACTCCGAATGTGCACTTTGACGGGTTAAGCTTGATATCGTACCTTCTTAGGTTGGCAAAGGATTCTGCAAGGTCAGTCAACAGGTCGAAACCTTTGCGAGACTTGATCATGATGTCGTCCATATATGCTTCCACATTCCAGCTGATTTGGGTGAGCAGGCACTTCTGACTCATTCTCATGAATGTGGCTCTGGCGTTTTTAAGACCGAATGGCATGGTGACATAGCAAAAGCACCCGAATGGGGTGATGAAGGCTGTTTTTATTTCATCGGGACCATACAGTCGGATCTGATGATACCCAGAATAGGCATCTAAAAAAGACAAGCGCTCACACCCCGCAGTCGAGTCAACAATTTGATCGATACGGGGGAGAGGGAAGTGATCTTTCGGGCAGGCCCGGTTGATATGCTTGAAATCAATGCACATGCGAAGCAAATCGTCCTTCTTGGGGACCATGACGACATTGGCAAGCCACTCGGAGTGGTAGATTTCACGGATGAACTCTACTGCCAACAGTTGAGCCACTTCCTCGCCGATTGCTTTCCTCTTCTATACGGCGGACTGCCGAAGGTGCTCTTTGACGGGTTTTACCTTGGGGTCGACACGCAAACGATGCTCAGCCAGTCCTCTGGGTACACCTGGCATGTCAGAGGGTTTCCATGCGAAGATGTCCCAGTTGTCATGGAGGAACTGGATGAGCGCTTCTTCCTATTTGCTGTCGAGCGTCGTTGATATATGAGTCGGTGCAGCATTGGTATCAGTCGGGTGAATATGGATCGGTTTTGTTTCACCACTCGACTGAAACGCGGAGTCCGTCGCAGGCTTCTTGGCTCGGAGCAAATCACTCGGATCTGCACTTTTCTGATACTCTTGGAATTCAACCGCCGCCATCTGTGCATCGGCGATTTTGTAACCTTTCTGGAAACATTCTTCTACTTTCTGCCGATTGCCAATGACCGTGATCACACCTTTGGGACCAGGCATCTTCAGCTTGAGGTACACATAACACGGTCGAGCCATGAAACACGCGTACGCCGATCTCCCCAGGATGGCGTGATAAGCACTCTGGAAATCCATGACTTCAAACGTCAACTTTCCTTCCGGTAATGCTTGGAGTCATCGAAAACCACGTCGAGAGTGATTTGGCCGAGTGATTCGGCCTTCTTTCTGGGAATAACACCGTGAAAGCTCATGTTGCTCTCGCTAAGCTTGGACATCGGGATGCCCATCCCTTTCAAAGTTTCAACATACAGGATTTTCAGGCCGCTGCCTCCATCCATCAGCACCTTAATCAATTGAGTGCCACCAACCACTGGGTCGACCACCAGCGCTTGCCTCCCGGGGTGGCTACGCGAGCTGGGTGATCTAACTGGTCGAATGTGAGGGCTGTCTGAGACCATTTCAAGTACATGGTTGTTGTCGCCGGAGCAACCATGATCACCTCTCTGTTGATGACCTTCAACCGACTCTTGCTCTCAAGATCAGCAAAAATCATGAGGGTGGAATTGACCTTGGGGTAATCGTCATCTTCTTCTTCCTCCTCATCTCTGTTCGACTCTTTATCCTTCTCACTGGGTTGTTTCTCCCGGAACTGTTGGATCAGGAGTCGACATTGTCGAGCAGTATGCTTCGGGTAAATCAGATTACCTTCCTCATCTTTCTTCATGTGGATGTGACATGGCATGTCCAGCACATCATTTCCTGCCTGATCTTTTACCTTCTTAGGAGGCCAGGGCCCCTTAGGTTTTCCCTTGAACTTTCCTTGAGCTACTGCTGCTATCTCACTAGGTGCTGCTGGTTCGGCTTTACGCTTTTGTTTCCGACTGGAACCACCTCCACCGGCCTCTTGACCGACCGGTTTACTCTTCCCGCTACGGAGTGGATCCTCTTCTTCTCCGTTAGCATACCGGGTGGCGATCTCCATCATCCAGGTCAGAGTCATATCTCCAGTCCGACCGAACTTTAGAACCAACTCTCGATACTTGACACCTTCCTTGAAAGCACACACTGCCTGATGCTCTGATACATTCTCCACGGTATGATGCAAAGTGGTCCACCTCTGAATGAATTCTCTCAAAGTTTCATTCGGCTTCTGCACACAATGTTGCAACTCGGGAAGCCCTACCAGCTGTTTGCACGTGCCCTCAAAGGTCCTAACAAACACTCGAGATAACTCCTCCCAACTGTGTATACTGTCCGGGGCCAACTGAGTCAACCACGCTCGGGCTGACCCTTCCAACATAAGAGGGAGATGCTTCATTGCAATCTCGTCATTTCCGCCTCCAATCTGCACTACCACTCGATAATCCTCGAGCCAAGTTTCGGGCTTGGATTCTCCAGTGAACTTGCTGACCCCTGTTGCCAATCTAAAGTTGGGAGGAATCACTGCAGCCCTGATGGCTCTGCTGAAACACTCCGGGCCAGAAACATGTGCCCTGCTGCTACTCGGGAGGTCTCTGCCCAGCTCTTCTCTATGTGCTCCATTCTGGTCGACCAGGCCTTGGACGAGAATGGATCTCGCATCGAAGCCTGGCTCTCTCAGGTTGACTGGAACTCTGTGCTCGTCCCTGTGACGGCGCATGTCATCGTGCTGTCGAGGCACGTACGACGCACTCCTCAGAGGAGGCGTTGGCTCCCGATGACGATTGTCGCGGTTGAACTGGCCGTACTGCCCACGACCCTCGCGCTGCGTGGGCGATCTTGGGCTATGGGCCAACTGAACTATATCCGCTGCCACGGACTTGATGTGTATCCTATTCCGCGACTGAGACACCGCGGAATTCTGTTCTCCTGCTGCTTTGAGCAGGGCTCGAATCTGTTCCAACCCTCGGCCAGCCTCTGACTGGGACGGCTGAATCGACTCTGCAATCCGGGCCGCAACAGTGAGGTTCTGAATCGAAGTACGGTATACCTTAGGTGGAGGCAGGAAAAGCTACCGTCGACTGGACTCATGAACTCGTTCCCGGGCTCGCTCGTCGAGAGCGCGCTGCAAGTTCTCCAGTCGAGTGCGCTCAGCCAAATTAGCCAAGCATGCTTCCTCCAAGGCCCGAGCCTCAGGGGTTTCTCCGGTGATGGGCGTGTGAAGTGCGTCCATGTTGCAACGATGAAGATCCTCTCTCTACTGCGAAGAGAGAGGTTCGGGACGATACTCCTCGTGGACCCATGATGGATCGCCACCAGCCTCTTCGCCGTCCTCGCGGCGAAAGCCAGGTGGGCCACGCGGACCATTGACCATCAAGACTTCAGCCGCAGGATCGCTGCTATCGCACTCGGACACCGTCTCCGCAGAGCCAGTCGACAGATCGAACAGGCCGTGGAGAGTTTTGTCGGGCTTGATTGCCGCGACTTGATGGGTGGCTGAACGACGAGCCACCGCATGTCTCATCCACCGCTGAAGCTGCGACCGACCGGATCACTTGCGGTGACGAACAACGGGGAGGGGAGATGCCACCGGAGCCGACTGATACTGGGTCGACGGCTGTCGAAGAAGAACGCCATGAACGCACGCGCGAAAGTGCATCGCCCCTCGGACAGGGAGTGCCTCAACATCGAGCGGAGCTTCCTGGAGCCACGCCGAGTCGTCAGCAACGAAAACGAGCGCGCCGAGACGGATCTCGCGGCCCTCAACTATCTCGCCGCCGGAAACCATGATGATGATCGAAAAACAAACTTGCAACTTCACCAACAAGTCACTAAGACACCGGCCCCAAGGTGGGCGCCAACTGTCGTGGTTCTAAGTCTGACAGTAGAAAGGGGGGGTAGGATCTTAGCTATGGCGAAGATGTACACACGAGGTTTACGAGTTCAGGCCCTTGTCGGATGAAGTAATAGCCCTACGTCTCGGTGCCCGGAGGCGGTCGATTGGTTTATGTAACGCCCCGGATCCGATGTGCCAGTTGTCCTCCAGTTATTCGCTGTTGTTGCTTTGTCATTCGCTTGCGTGTTGCATCTTGCCATGTCATCATCCGCATTGCATCATCATGTTTTCAAAACTTGCATCCGTCCCGGTCTCTTAGTTCTCTCCGTTGTCCGTTCTGAGACCAACCACACTTGCACGCGCCCGTGGCACGTCCGAAATATTATTTTATAAGTGGCATAAAAATGTTCTCGGACTGGGTTGCAACTTGTAATGCGGTCTTATTATAGTGTAGACAGGCCGCCTGTCAAGTTTCGTAACATTCGGAGCTCATTTGATAGCCCAACCGTTAAACATATAGCCGCGTATAGTCGGTTTAATCGTCGGACGTTTTCGGTATCCGGAAACAGTGCCGGGCCGCACTTCATCCCTCTCTCCTCAGCCCAAGTCATTCTACACAGACCGCCTAGGTCCAACATACCCCCTCGTGTCTAGAGCCGTTGGATCGCGATCCGAGGGTCCCGAACCCCCCTAGACCCCAAACCCTAGCAAATCTGCTATATAAGGACACCCTAGTCCATTTATGGGCATCCCTAGCCTTCCCTTAGGCTGGTCATAGTAGGAAGTAACTTAGACTAGTAACATGCATACGTTACTAGTCTATGTTACCACCTTCATAGTGGGGAGTATCATGTATGTAGTAACATGCAAGCCATCATTTATTAAGATGTAGACTCATTTTGCCTTGGGATGTGTTATGTTACAGTAACATATTATGTTACTCCAACCATCTCTTTCCTTATTAAATACATGCCATGTAAGCAAACTTTTCTTGGGATGTGTTATGTTACTTGCTATGTTACTCCCACTATGACCAGCCTTACCTCCCAGCCGCTCCCTCCTCGTTTTCCGCGCGGGTGCGCTCCCCCGCCGCCACTTGTCGCCTCCAATCACCAGCACTCCCTCGCAGCCAGCGCACCCCCGCCACTTGGCGCGCCCCCTTTGGCCAGCCGCCATCACAGTGCGCGTCTGAACCGATGGCGTTCGCCACGTCGCCCCAGCGTCCCCTCCACCCCGGGCTGCATGGCCTCCATCGCCGCCAGCCGGGCCGATCCCGGCGCGCCGCGCCTCCCGTGCTGATGGCGCCCGACCTCGCCGACTCCGAACCCGCCGCCCGGCCTCGCCGGCATTCGCCGCCAGTCGCCGCCCGCCGGTCTTTGCCTCCTCCGCCAGCCAGCTTCGGCGCCTCCCGCCTCCTCATCCGGCGCCGCCTCGGCTCCCGAGGCCAGCGTCTCGCCGTCGCCGCTGCCGTCGAGCCACCCGAGCCTGCGGATCTGCGCCCTGCCGGCTCCCAGCGTCGCCCCCGCGACCCTCCGACCCCACCGACGCCGGATCTGGTTCCCCGTCACCGGAGCTGCCCGTTCCCGGCCTCCCCGCAGTCCCTCCACCGCCGGAGCGCCGCCCCGGCCTGCCGGAGTAGCGCCGCCACCCCTGCCGATCCAGGAGCGATCGAGGTCGGGGTCGAGCCCCTTCCGCGCATGGGCCGCCGGCCTCCCCAAGGCCGAGCAAGCTGGCCTCCAGCCCAGCTTCTCCACCGAACCGGCCCAAGGCCCAGGGTGAGCAGCCCCCTCCAGATCCCCCTCCTGTGCACTGTTGGGCCAATCATTTTCGGCCCGCGTAGTTTTTTTTAGCATCTGTGAATTTGTCTAATTATCCAGCGATTTACAGTTTTACAGAAAACCCCCTGTACTTCATGCATAATTACTCACAAACTGTGCATCGGATTAAAATGATTTTAACATGTAAGATGCTTAGTTTTTCATCTAGTTTCATAATATGCCACTTTCATCCCATGTTAATATGTTTAAAATGTTGTTTACATTAATTTGCTCCTATGCCATGCTAAAATGATTTATTTCATAACTATTTAACCGTAACTCCGAATTTAATAAACTTTATATGTAAATGGGGTGGAAAAATGCCTAGATTAACATGGTCCACTTTATTTTCCTGTTTAACAACATTAAAATATGTTTTAGGGCAGAACAGTACCAAATTCAAAATATGCATATGGGGATTTTCCGGACTTGTTGTTCGTTGTTTCCGGCCTCATTTAAACTTGCCTAGGTAGGTAGTTTAATTATGCTTCACCCCTTGCCATGTTTAACAACATTTAATATTGTTGGGTGCATAAACGAGAGTGAACTAAATAATTGCATGTGGTGTTTTGTCAATATGCAACTCGTTGCATATTGAGCTCCACTTAACTTGTAGTATTATTTGCTGCACTTTGCCATGCCATGCCTCATTAAACCGGACATGCATCATACTTGTTTGTGCATCAGGACATGCTTATGCTTGTTGGTTTACTATGTTGTTTGCTTCTTTCCGGGTTGCCTTCGGTTTCGTTCCGGAGTTGTGAGGATTCGTTCGACCACGTCCGCTTGTCTTCTTCATGGACTCGTTCTTCTTCCTTGCGGGATTTCAGGCAAGATGACCGCTACCATGGATCTCACTACTATCATTGCTATGCTAGTTGCCTCGTTCTTTCGCTATGTTGCGCTACCTATTACCTGTTTGTCCAGCCATCCCAAATTGCCATGAACCTCTAACCTTTGACACCATTCCTAGCAAACCGTTGTTTGGCTATGTTACCGCTTTGCTCAGCCCTCTTATAGCGTTGCTTGCTGCGGTGAAGTTGAAGATTTCTCCATGGTGGGCAGGGGTTTATGTTGGGATATCACAATATCTCTTATATTATTAATGCATCTATATACTTGGTAAAGGGTGGAAGGCTCGGCCTTATGCAGTGTTTTGTTCCACTCTTGCCGCCCTAGTTTTCGTCATACGGTGTTATGTTCCCGATTTTTGCGTTCCTTACGCGGTCGGGTGATTTATGGGACCCCCGACAGTTCGCTTTGAATAAAACTTGTCCAAAGGCCCAACATTGACTTTTACCATTTGCCTCACCACCACCTATATTTCCCTTGGGAGTAATTAACCCAAGGGTCATCTTTATTTAGCCCCCGGGCGGTGCTTGTCTAAGTGTTGGTCGAACCGAGTAGAACTGCGGGGCCCCCTCGGGCAACTCGAGTCTGGTTTTACTCGTAGGATGTCTCATCGGTGTTGCCTGAGCGAGATATGTGCAGCTCAATCGGGATTGTCGGCGCATCGGGGCGGCTTTGCTGGTCTTGTTTTACCATTGTCGAAATGTCTTGATGTCTGGGATACCGAGTCGATCGGAGTTTCTCGGGTGAAGGTCTATTCCCGATGATCGCGAGAGCTTGTTATGGGCTAAGTTGGGACACCCTTGCGGGGTTTAAACTTTCGAGAGCCGTGCCCGCGGTTATGTGGCAGATGGGAATTTGTTAATGTCGGTTGTAGACAACTTGACACGGATCCGAATTAAAACGCATCAACCGTGTGTGTAGCCGTGATGGTCTCTTCTCGGCGGAGTCCGGGAAGTGAACACGGTTTCTGGGTTATGTTTGACGTAAGTAGGTGTTCAGGATCACCTCTTGATCATTGCTAGTTGGCGACCGTTCCGCTTGTTTTCTCTTCTCGCTCTCATTTGCGTATGTTAGCCACCATATCATGCTTAGCCGCTGCTGCAACCTCACCACTTTACCCCTTCCTTTCCCATTAAGCTTTGCTAGTCTTGATACCCATGGTAATGGGATTCTGAGTCCTCGTGGCTCACGGATACTTCAAAACCAGTTTGCGGTGCCTATGTTACCCGGCGGTGGCGCAACCAAGCTCAAGGAGGAGCTCGATGAAGATCTTGCCCTTTGTGTTGTTTCGTTCTAGTTGATCGATAGTGGAGCCCAGTTGGGGTCGATCGGGGACCTTTTATGCGCATTTGGGGTTCTTCTTTTATTTTGGTTCCGTAGTCGGACCTTGATTGTATCTGGATGATGTAATGCTTTATTCATGTAATTGTGTGAAGTGGCGATTGTAAGCCAACTATGTATCTCTTTCCTTATGTATTACATGGGTTGTGTGAAGATTACCTCACTTGCGACATTGCTTTCAATGCGGTTATGCCTCTAAGTCGTGCTTCGACACGTGGGAGATATAGCCGCATCGAGGCGTTACAAGTTGGTAATCGAGCCTTCCCGACCTTAGGAGCCCCACCGCTTGATCGTTTTTAGCGGCGAGTTGTGTCTAGAAAAATGTTTTGAGTCATTTAGGATTATATATATCGGAGAGTTAGGAATTCTTTTTACTCCTCAGTCTCTTCATCGCTCTGGTGAGGTCTCCTGACGTAGAGTTTTGACTCTTCTCTTCTCAAATTTCACTAAATTTTTTTAGGATCACGGGTATCTTGGAATCGTTCGATGGTTTTATGATGACAACATTGTCTTGGTGCCTCCCGTCGGAGGGGTTTTTAGTGGAGGTGTCCGGGAGTTGAGCTACGAGGTGTTGTCGTCATAATTTTATCGTTGTAGTTCGGAATACCGAGTTTAATCGCCGACATCGAAAATCTCTTTTATGCGAGTTGTTGGTGAGATAACCCGCTAACCCAATCTTGAGGTGAGTACGGAGTATTGCCATGACTTGTATAACGGATGCTTTTCGAAGGTTGAGGTAGACGATTTCTGAAGGTTTCTTGGTTATGTGTTGATGGATGGATACAGCTTGGATGTAGGTATTGTTAGTTTGGGTGACATATATTGCTTCCCCTGTATCCCCAACACCAGATTGCATAACCAGAAAGTTTCGGGAGTTTATAGGTGGGAATTCAAGTAGCTCCTAGAATATCTTTTCGACAGATGCATGATATGGGATTGGGTAAATCTCTATCATATGTATTTGTTCCGGCTTATTCTGCAAGCCAAATCCTTTGTTTTGTTTTATTTGTGGTATTCGAGTTGCTTCGAAGTCAAATGTTGAATCCATACCTTTCC
This sequence comes from Aegilops speltoides, assembly GCA_021437245.1. Classification (NCBI taxonomy): domain Eukaryota; kingdom Viridiplantae; phylum Streptophyta; class Magnoliopsida; order Poales; family Poaceae; genus Aegilops; species Aegilops speltoides. The sequence goes on along the minus strand of CM038141.1, from coordinate 101,436,856 downwards.
TAAACGGTGTTCTCATATTGCTATGTGAATACTAATCCTTCTTGATCATTGAGGTTGTCATGTTAATTCTTTTCCTACCGGCGTGCTTCTCTTCAAGTGGATCCGATCATTTTCCCCATCTGCAAGATCAATTCTCAGTTTTCTCAACGGTGTTTGTTTCATCCGTCCCAAGTTGCCTTTGTTTTCCCGCCCTCCCACCCCTTTTCTTCAAGGACTCATTTATTTTAATCAAGTATCCATTTATTTATGTGAAGTCTCTTCATTCTTTTCTTTCGATGTTCTTATCCGGTGATTTCCCATGAAGATGCTCAACAGCTTCAAGTTCATCATCCTTCATTGTTGTCTCTTCTCCGGTGGATCCTATTCAAGCTTTCGATATTCATCATATTCCTTTCCTCGTTTCTAATGCTTTCTCATGCCGGTGCACCTCTCAATCACTCACCTCTTGCTATTCATTTGTTCTGGAGTGCTGAAGATATCTCACAAGACTTGCATTTCCATTCTCAATCCCTTCAAGATATTTCGAGGTTGTTATCTCATTCAAGCCATTTAATTCAACCGGTGCAATTTCTCTTTAAAATCATTTCCAACGGTGTTTTCTTTTGAGTGGGCCCTAACCCACAGGTCTTTTCCCAGGATCTTACCTGACTCTTCTATTTTCCTAGAGCTATCCCAAATTCTTCTCCAAGTTTGACGTAAGAATGAGTTATCATCAGTCAAATGCTTTTCTCCAAGATCTTTCAAATTCTTTTCATAGTTGGCTCAACCTCGTCACTTTTGATTCTTCCGGTGTGCCTCAATAATTCTTGGTGGTGTTTCTCGTTGTCATTCTCATCATTTGAATACCGAAGAAGAGTTCCTCTTAAATCCTTACCCGTTCTTCCAAAGACGCATAGTTCAAGCTTGATGTCATCCTCTCATAATTGTTTTTGATTGTGGGAATTCTTTTCTTACCATCCGGAGTATTTCATGAGTTGTTTCCATTTCTTTCCTCCGAAGGCCATCATGCCATAATTCTTCATTCTCAGCGTGTAGCTATCGTTCTCCAAATCCTATCAATGAATCGTTCAAATAACCTCTAATGAGTTCATGGTCTCTTCATTCTCATGTATCTAAATCCCTTCAAGTATCTTCATTCGTTTTCAAACTCTTTCCGCTGAATTGTGCCCTTGCTACTCTCTTTTTCAAGTCTTACAGTGGTTCGTTCAAGATTTCACTTCCTTTGTTATCATTTTAATTCACTCGTTGTTTCCAAATCCCATCGGTGGTTCCTTCAGATTCTTTTCCTTTGTTATCATATCAATTCATTCGTTCTTTCCAAATCCTACCGGTGGTTCGCTGAAGCCTTCTCCAGTTTGATATATCTCTT